>CM062371.1:10000000-11202500 GCA_031216125.1 Dalbergia cochinchinensis
AAGAGAGGGATGGGCGGTGGTTTTCGCGGGCTGTGGCTTTGGTTTGTGCCGATGATGGGGACGGCGATGATGGCGATTCATGGAGGAGGAGGCATGGGCTCAGGGATGAGGGAGATGTGGTGGTGGAGTTTGATGATGATGAAAATGGCATGGAAGGCCGCGGCTGGTGGCAGGGAGGAGGAGCACCGCCGCGGCCTCCTCCTTTCTTTCTTCTCTTTTTTTTTTTAATTTCTGATGCAAAATTGATGCTGTTGATGTTGGATTTTACCTTGTCTTTTCCTGTTGTTTTTACTGACTGATTGAACTGAATTGTGGTTGGATTGTCACTGAGTTTGGAATTTCCTTGTAGGTTGATTCAAAATTTTTCAGATCCCCCCCCAAAATTCTTCCCCCCTCCCCGATTATATGATGTTCTTTTGGTCAAACCAAAATTATTGAGATCATTTTTTTACAGGTTGGTTGCCATCATAAAAAAAAGAGAAATGATGCTGTTGAGGGGTGGGTTATGATGATGTCCGCCCGGATCCGATGTTCTTTTGTTTTTGTTTTTTATTTTATTATTTTTTTTATTTCTTTTTTTGAGGGATGGGGATCCAACATTCCCATTCTCTTTTTTTTTTTTTTAAAAAAAAGAGAACAGGCTAAAAGAAAAGGTAATGGGCTAAACAAAAGATAATAGGAATGGGTTGTAATAAAAACTAGCAGAACAGATAAAATTAAATAAAATAAATAAACAAATAAGATCGAAATAAAATAAAATAAAATAATGATGGACAAAATATGGTGTTCACAATATTCAAAATTTCTATTTTCTAAAGTATCTTTCATGCATAGAGAATTAAAAAAATTATAAAAAATAAAAAATATATAAACTGATAAATATGTAAATACACGTCAATTCACTAGTATAATAAATCAGTCTAATTTTCACACGTAACAACTTGCCTCATCCCAAGCACCCGGTCACGGAAGTTACTTACTAGGCGGTGGTAGAGGGCGAAGGCAATAAATAACAGAAAAGAAATACGTCGACCACAGCCATTCATTTCGGATAGTATTACCATCCGACGGTTCAAATTTCACGAAATGGATTCCGTGGCCGCGTCGAAGACAAAACAAAACAGAACGTGACGTCCAAACTCGCTCGCTTTTCACATTTCCGGTCATTTTCCCGCAACTCGCAGAATTTTCTTTCTTTCTTTTTTTTTTTTTTTTTTTCTTCGCTACGAAGTTTCCTCTCTCTGTTTCCCTCTCTTTTCTTTTCCTTCTGTTTTGCTTATTCACTTCTTTGTCTGCGATAATCGCCGATGCTAGGATCGGAGCTTCACGATTTATCCGACGACGCCGATTACGCCGCGTCGCAGCAACAAGTAAGACCATCGCCACTTTCACTTCACAATTTTCCTGTTACCTTTTTTCCCACCCTCTCCGCCGATCCGATTGCATTTCAATTAGGGTTCCACGATTCAATAGAATGCTCAATCTCGCATTGATTTTTTATCGTTTCAATCACAAATTTAGTTGAATTGATGAATTTTTTGGTAAAATAAAAAATTGATTGATTTTATTAGGGTTCTGCAAGCGTGATGTTGCGGACCGATAGTGCTAAGCAGAGCTCGTCTAGTGAGCGGGACGATGCTGAGATTGTGTATTCGAAGGACAACGTCGCAATTCATCCGACTCAGTTTGCCGCAGAGAGAATCAGTGGAAGACTGAAGCTGATCAAGCAAAGTTCTGCCTTGTTTATGGTAATCATTTGTTGTTTGTTCCATTACCTTCTGATTTGGTATGATTATTTGCTTATGCTAATTTGTTCATTTTTTGATTCGGTGGAGACTTGGATTCCTTACAAAGGCCATAGCTCGGAGGCAAGTCTGTCTGAGAAAGGTAAATTTCGCATTTGGTGTATACTAAATGCAGCCTTTGTGGCATCGCTTGATTCATGGAGCTGACCCCACTTAGTGGGACAAGGCTTTGTTGCTGTTGTTGTGTAGACTGAATGAGTTTGCTTCCTTCTGCAATGTGATCTGTATGTTGAAGTTTGTTCCATTTTTCTTTTGTTTAGACAGAAGCCTTTACACCATAAGGGCGGTGCCCTTCACTGACATCAGGTCAATCCGGAGGCATAATCCAGCGCTTGGGTGGCAATATATCATTGTTGTTCTATCTTCAGGTGAAGTTCTGGTGATGAATCTAATGAATTTTATTATCTTTTTTGGTTGTTTCCATTTTTCGCTCCACGCGGCAATGTATCAACCATGTAACTCTAATTATGCATGTGTATTTATGCGCTTGGTATTATATCAATCATGGGGCCATCGTGGTAGTTATAATGGTAAATTTAATACATGGTGTTCATTTCTTATTTTGGTTATAAATGTAGAGGAAACACTGCCTTGAATGGATTGATCAATTTTTCCCCATATGATAGGGATATTGAAGTTCTTATTTTATTATGCGCTTTATTGATAAAGGAAACTGATTTTAAAGAGGTGTGGCTTAGTTGGCAAACTGAACTCCATGTTAGTGGACTTTAGTATTGGTGTACCCAGTGTTATTATAACCGGAACGGACCGGCTGGTTCGAACTGGAAAATGGTGAACCGGCCACCAGTCCGGTTTGGTTCACTACTTGGACCGGTTTTGCGTATGACTCGGTCAAACCCGGTCTGAACAGGCCGAGTTTGGCTGCGAACCGGTGTGGGTTGAACCGGTTTTGTGTTAAAATTCATCAATCTCAAAAGTGGAAGCATGCAAGAATCGAACTTGGAACATGTGGGAAGGAAGTTGACTCCACTACCACCAAGGCACATGTTCTTATTGTAAGTTGTGTAAATAATATTACATATTCTGTACTTATTTGAATTATTTTGTATTTTAATATATTTATTTAATTAAATCTTGTTCAACCGGTTAAATAAGTAACTCACTAGTTGAACTAGTAACCTAGTAACTTGGTGCCTTGACTAAGTCGATCACCAGTCTAAGTTTAATAACTATGGTGTAGGTTGTGGGGGTTTGAAAGCCACAACAAGCATAATGTGGCTTAATTTAAACTAATGCTCGGGCTTGGATCAGTTTCCTGCTCAGTGGGTGTGGAAAACCTCATAGTTTTACCAAGAAAAATGGATACTAAATATTGAGAAACTGGGGTTCTTAAAAGTAGACTGGAAAAACCCTTGGCAGGTCTGTTTTTTCCTAGCCCAACTAAAGCAGGAAAGGGAGCCTGGACTGAATGGACCAGCCCATTGCAGGAAAAACTAAACTGAGAACATTTGTGTTGGGGCGGAATAAACTGAGAAGGTGATGTCTCTCCATCATATCTATAGCATGGGAATTGTAGGATGTGCACACCGCATCAAATAGTCATCTAGCTCTAATTAAAAATACTATTCTCTGGTCTGAAATAACCGTTCAGGTTTTAAATGTGTACATAGACGAAGGAAATGATTGGAAAAGTATCAGTCTTAGAGAAATTTAGGTTTATTTTATAAAATTACCCTTATTGCTTAATTATTTCCACTACTCTGTCTCCCTCCCTCTCTCTCTTACACTGCTTGGTCTTCTCCACTTATCTCATAAGAGTATAACTGGAAAAATAAAGTAATAATATTGTCTAAATTTTCAAAATGACAATTATTTGTGGAAAAATAAAATTTTAAAAGTTCTCTCTTGCTCTCTCTCTTCCACTGTTTGGTCTTCTTTACTTATTTCATAAGAGTATAACTGGAAAAATAAAGTAATAATATTGTCTAATTCAAAACAAAAATTATTTGTGGAAAAATAAAAAATTAAAGTAAATAGTTATTTCAAACCAGGGGCAGTAATTTCAAACACTTTTTTCTACTTATACAGCACAGAAATTGACTTGACATATGAAATGTGCACAAGTGTCACCAAATTTTAGAAATTGTAAGACAAACATAGCACTTACAACATGCACATATAATTGAAAATTAGGAAAATGCTAAAAATCCCCCTTCAACTCTGGTCCATATGCACGTTAGCCGTGTTACTTTTCAATATATGAGGGCTCGTAATGAGGTTTTAAAGCTCATATGCTTCTCATGTGCAACTTCTAGGCAAAAATAAATGTCTGCTGCTGAATCATAGTGACCTTGCATATCAAAAAGTTTCAGTTTTTCAAGACTAATTTGCACGTTTTTTAAGTTACAAGACCGAAATTAAAGGGGTGGTTTTTAGATATTTTCCTTGAAAATTCAAGGGAATAAAATTTCAATTATTATTCATTATTCATGTACTATGGATATGATCTTGACCTCTGTCGTGTGTTCTTTTTTCATCTTTAATAATTGTTTAAAGTTCAAAAGTTAAAACAAACCAACGTTTGTCTGTTAACTTTTTCCCAAATTTTTAATGACTTTATCTGTGTTTAGAGAAAGAAAATTAAAGTGAATGCATATGGATGCATGTCATCATTGTGTCTTCTGCAAGGTTTGGTCCGTGTGTCCATGCTTTTTGTTTTTTCACCCTTGCTCTGTGTGATTGAAATCCATTTATTGAATTTTTTTTTCTCTTGTTTATCGCTGAGTTCATGTATAGCTGTTGTTGGCCTGTTGCTCTTGATTGCTGGATGTAGGATTCTCTTTGAAAGTCTGTTCTGCATGTGCATGACATAATTTCTATTAAATACATCTGTTGCAATATTTTAAGCATTCCAGGTAATATTGATTTTGTAAGATTTCTGTGCTTGTTTGGCAACACTTATTATTATCATGGGCAAGTTTAGATATTTGACATTGTCTGTACCTCATATTCTGCTTTTGACAATACTATCTTGTGTGAATAAAATCGTTGTGCAGGACTTGCTTATCCTCCTCTGTACTTCTATAGTGGAGGAGTCAAAGAATTCCTTGCTACAACAAAGCAACATATTCTTCTTGCGAGGTTAACTTTTTGGTTTTGATCCCCTTTTTTTTTTTTTCAACATGGCTCATTATCAATACAATGACCAGTCTATTCTTAATATACTATATAATTGATGAACCTGTAGTTGGGAATTGTCTGACTGTCATCATACAAGTTTTTATATGACTGCACTATGCATTATGTGCAAGACTTGACCATCCTTAGTTTCAAGTTAGTGATCAGCTGTGTGACACACGTTACCTTAATAAGACAATGTTTTTGAAATGTTGGTGATCATGTTGCCCATGTTTTCTGCACGCTGCATTATACCTGTTATCCTTGTCCTTTTTCACATGCATCGGGATCTATCTTTAATTCTGGCTTGAACCAATGAAATCCTATACGCCTCCAATTTTATTGCCATGTTTATTACATCAAGAAAAATATTATACTTAATAGCAAACTGCTATTATTTTTACTATTTCTTTTTTTTGCAAGTTTGTTCTTATTTGAGTGTCAAATGCAGCCATATGCTAATATCTCCTGTTTGTTTCTTGTGCTTTCCTCAGATCTGAAGAAGATGCAAATGTATTCCTTGTGAACGATTTTCAGAATACTCTGCAGGTGTGTGCTATGCAATATTCATGTAAAGTTTGTATGGTGTTGACAACTAGATCATTGATGCATGGCATCTTTTGGCTTTTAGCAATCTCACTCATATGTGGAGTAATAAAATCATGAGAAAAATTTGCATCACAAGTATCTTGTCCCTATTCTATCTGGATAGTAAAATATAGAGTAAAACTACATTTTAATCCTTGAAAATATCAGATTTTAACAAATTAGTTTCTTAGAGAAAAACCGTATGCACATTAGTCCCTAAATCAGCCTTTGGGTTTTAACATCTTAGTTTCTCTCAAGGACTAATGTGTATGCGACTTCTTAATGGACTAATCTGTTATGACCTTATACTTCCAGATATTAAAATATTGCTTTACTAGTAAAAAATATTGATAATGGTTCAGACTTTAGAGTAACTTATGCCCCTCTTTTTTCATTTAAATATCAATTATATATGAACATTTGAGCATAGACACTCACAATGTGTATGTATTTTTGCTACTCTCCTTCAAAAAGATGAGAAGAATGTAAGTGCTAATTTCTGGAATTCCCTTAGGCCTCTGAAGTATCACTTGGTTCATGAGATTAAATTTATATCATGTTATTTCGCTTGCTAAATTTTCCAATGGATTACTTCCAGAGGACCTTGTCTTCTTTGGAGCTGCCCAGGGCTGTTTCTATTGCATGCGGACCTTCAAATGTGTCAGTTGATGAATCTACTTTGAATGAGAACCAAGAGAGGACTGATAGTGGTGCGAATCTAAGTGCCAGTGTTCCTCAGTTCCATGGAAGACCAAGACATAAAGTTCATGATCCTCGGGACCTTTCTATTCAAGTTTTAGAGAAGTTTTCTCTTGTGACAAAATTTGCCCGTGAAACAACTTCACAACTCTTTGGAGAAAACCATAGCAATGGATTTAGTAGCCATGAGAGGAGAACCCATATCCAGACCAACCTTGATCGTCCTAAGAAATCTTCCGATGTTGCTGGAAACATTCCTGATGAAGGTCCTGTTGTCTCAGATCCTCAGGTGGTAACCTTTTTCTTCATCGCTGATATTGTTAATGTTAGCATTAGTTTAAGCAAGAAAACTGTGTTGTCAGCTGCAAAATTAATTTAATTTGAAACCTTTGGTACTTTGTTCATATCTTTCCTACCTTGAATATAATTTAACATAAAATGGACACTGAGGTGGCATTGTTTAATCAATATAGCAGTCGAAAATCCCGTTTTTTGTAGCTTTATGGAATAATAGTCATGAAGTATCTTGGGTGCATCTAGTGCCATAATTTGTGGTTGTCCACATTGTGCCTTGTGGCATCTGTCAATCTGTGTTTGTATTGTAGCCTTGAATATTTTGGTTGTTATGAAGGTATTGTTGTATTTACTGTATCTAAGCTTATGGAATGATTTAGGCTGCTGCTGATATTTCCAAAGTTTTATAGGTGATTCCATTGTCAAGTTCCCTTTTACACTATAGTATTAATGATATCCTCTTTTGTTTCCCTTCTGGCAGCTTGAAAAATTATCATTGGTATGGGGAAAACCACGTCAAGCTCCTTTAGGTTTTGAAGAGGTATGAGCTATTTGTAGCCTGTAAGATATTGTTACTTATACAGGCTGCCAGCATCTGATTATAAGAATGAATTTCTCTTGGAAATACCCACTTTTGTTGATGATCATCCCTATGATAATGCAAGTGTTTGTTATTCTTCCTTGGGATGATTGGACCAGAGGGTGGAGATTATGATGACTTCACTCTAACTGTTCGCCTGGAACTTCAGTTAGCTTTTTCTTTATTTTGACTCTCTCTCTCTCTCTTGATGTGCATGTGTGTATTTCCTGTGGGGGGCAACAAATCATGTATTTTACAACATAATTTGGGTGAAATTAGTTGTCTAATGTTTACTTTATCTTAAATGATTCAATCCAGTAATGTAAACATAACATTGATAAAAAATTTGAGGCAAATAAGAATATTTTAAATTTACAATGTGTTCTAGTAGACTCAATGGGGCAACGGGGTGAGAGAGATATAACTTTTGTAATTTTAGAATCGAAAAGAAAGGAACTTCAAGGATTAAAAAAAGGAAGGATTCTTATCCCTGAAAATGTGAAGTTTATAGTGTGCATGCATGTATTAATGCCTTGAGAAGTGTGCATTCCAAAATTTCCAGTATAACAATTTGTTTTGGATAAGTTTCAATCATTTGATGTCCGTTCTATGTTTTGATCTTGTTTATATTGTCTCATGCATTTTGAAATTTTGGGTGTCAGTATGTCTGCATAGCTAATATTAATTCCTTTCTGTTAAGTTATTTTTTATCTATATTGTGCCATAAGGGAGCATTCTGGAGCCTGATGTGATATCTTATCCATTGGTACTAGTGTGGCCCCCATGATGCAACCTTGATTTGAAGAATTTTATGCTTTATGATAATTGTTGAGGGATGTTATTCATGTTATTATGTTAAAAAAGGTTATGCCAAAAGTTCTCTTATGTTGTTTGCTAAATTGCTTACTTGGGTCAAACATCTGCAGTGGATTACCTTGTTGGATTCTGAAGGGCGAGTCACAGATTCAGAAGCTTTGAGGAAGAGAATATTTTATGGTGGACTTGATCACAAATTACGAAATGAGGTTTGTGTATTGTGTATGCAATTGGTCGTAAACTAAGTATTTTGATGATGAATTAAATATACTCTTCTTCTTATAGGGCTGTATATTAATTGTAGGTTTGGGGTTTGCTTTTGGGATACTACTCGTATGAATCAACATATGCTGAGAGGGAATTCCTGAAGTCGGTTAAGAAGACCGAGTATGAAACCATAAAGAACCAGTGGCAGGTTTTCATTTGCTCATAACATGCTTTTTTTGTTGATATACTTCCCTTTATGCTTTCCTACCATTCATGTCAGAATAGTTTTTTGGTGCAATTGATTAAAAGGCCAGTGTCCTTAAAATATTTTATCCCAATTTCGTGGGATGATCTGAAACACCTGTTTATAGTATGTCAAATATCAAAGTTAAGGGCATGCAGTGCATGCTGGAAGGACTTTCTGATATGGGTGTAAACAAGTCAGGTTTTGATCAGAGATTGCCAGACTACTTGTGATCACACTACACCTGTATCAGGTGAATTTTTTCTCACCTGGAATCAGGGCTGAATCAATGTTCTTTGGTCACTTCTACCCCATCATAGTGGGTTCTGGATCGTGCAACCTAAAGCAGATATGGACCTTATACAAATGTCAAATACAATCTTCAACCTTGCCAGTTACATAAATGTTGATGCTGTGAACCTGGATTGACTCACATGTCTTCATTGTTGTTTTCTTTTCTTGATTAATATCCGTGTAATCGTGAATTTCAATAATGGATTTTGTCATTTCTTTTGATATTGTATTTTTGCTGTAATTCTTTTTTTCCCTCTCTCAACTAAGCCTCTTCCAAAATAAAAATTTGTTCAATTTTTCCCCTGCAGAGTATCTCCTCGTCACAGGCTAAAAGATTTACTAAATTCAGGGAAAGGAAAGGTCTTATTGAGAAAGATGTGGTAAGCTGGAAACTAATCCAACTGATTCTGTGCTAAGATTAATTATAAATGAACAGATAGATTATGCTTATTTTGTTTTAAATATATTTTCTTGTATTTTTGAAGGTGAGAACTGATAGATCGCTCGCTTTCTATGAAGGGGATGATAATCCAAATGTTATTGTTATGCGGGATATCTTGTTAACATATTCATTCTACAACTTCGATCTTGGTTATTGTCAGGTACTATGCAGTGGATCTTGGGCTTAACTGCTGTGAAATCATATATCTTGCACACCATTTTTTTAGAAGTGAGAAGCCCTTTTGCATATTCATGCATGGTTTCCATGGATGCTTAATTATTTTATTAAACAGAATAATTTCAGAGCCAAATTACATAATGAAACCATGTCCTTTAATTGTGTTAATATACAATCTCCTCCCCTTCCCCCAGTTCAAAAGCCAGGTAATAGTTGAGGATTGTTGTCTAATATGGTTAAGGGATCTTATTTATATGTTGTTTTACAGGGAATGAGTGATCTACTGTCTCCTATATTGTTTGTGATGGGTGATGAATCAGAGGCATTTTGGTGTTTTGTTGCTCTAATGGAACGTCTTGGACCCAATTTTAATCGCGACCAGAATGGCATGCACTCTCAACTTTTCGCGTTATCTAAGGTTTTTCTCTTGTTCTCTCTTTCCCTTGCAAGCAACACACATATCCCCATTATAAAATTTTATTGGTTAGGTTTTCATATATTTGTTGGTTGATTTTACTTGCCTCAGTGGCCTGACCCTAGCATTATACTTTTTTCACACACACATATACACAAGCTCATTTTGCACTCATGACTCATCTTATAGTGCATCTGCATGCATAGAGTTGTGCTGAGAGACCACAAATTGTAGGTATTGTTATGATTTTTCCATAACTTGGTATGTACATAGCAACAGGTTGTGACGCGGCTTCTGTCCAGCTTTGCCCATGTAACTAGCTTGTGATGATTCCTAAATTACGTCATAATAAACATTTTTCATTTGTCTTTCATAAAGCCTTGCACCAGCATCTGATTCTGCAATATAGAGACATTGATATAACATCACTTTCCCGTAGAATCTATCAAGCATGTATTCTAATATAATGCGGTTATTTGTTTGGCACCAATTACTTCTGCATCTATCTTTAATTTCAATTCTCTGCATTAGCTGCTGTGCTGGTGCATCTCTTCCGACTTTATCAACCATACAAAATATGTCCTGTGCATATGTAAACTGCAGATGTTTTTTTTTTTGGCTCCATCAAAATAGGAGTTATAGGCTGTTAGTAGAAATTTTTATTAGAAGTCAAATTGTGTTTAGCCTTCTGTAACATAAGCTTGCATTGAACCTTGATAGTCTGTCTCAGCGTGTCTATCTTTCACCATCCCGTTTCCCCCCTTATATGCTACATTTATGGGGTAACCAGTCTCCACATCTTTGTAGGAATTCTGGCACTGAAATGTATAGCTCTTGGTATCCTTTGCCATTCCTAATATTTCTCTGTTCTGTTGCAGTTGGTGGAGCTATTGGATAGTCCATTGCATAATTATTTCAAGCAGCATGACTGCTTGAATTATTTCTTCTGCTTCCGTTGGGTTTTGATCCAATTTAAAAGGTCAGTTTCCTTGAATTGTTATATTTGTCATAGCTAATCATTTTTGGAACATAAGATGTTAATGGTGTTGTGATTCCATGCTGTTATAGTCATTTTTCCCTACCATGTGAAATTAGTTTGGCTATACCAGCAACACAAAAGGCAGTTTGACTGTCATTCAATGAGAAGTTCTTTTTGACAGAATTCAGTCTAGTACTACAAATATAGCTCTGGATAATAGCTGCATTTGCTAATGTGTGGTCCTTGACGTCCAATATTAACTTAATCCAATGTTTGGATGTTGAACAAAATGTTTTTATCTAAACATTGAAGTCTGGTCCGTCTCCTCCTGATAACAGTTGCCTCAACAGTTAAAATGTTGGGTGAAGGTTTACTCTGCGATGATTCTGTTAGAAATAACATTCTTGAAGCTTCCATTTATGTCTCGTCATGGGAGTACAAACTAACCCATTTGGATGTTAGTGAAGTGTTTCTTATATTTGCATATTGCAAATCTGAGAGGTTTAGCCTTGCCTTGATTTACCTGAAACGAATGTATATGATGCTCTTATTTAGACAACTATTCAATATTGATTGACATTTCAGGGAGTTTGAGTTCGAAAAAACAATGCGCTTGTGGGAAGTATTATGGACGCATTATCCTTCCGAGCATCTGCACCTGTATGTATGTATTGCAGTCTTGAAACGATACCGCAATAAAATAATGGGAGGAGGAATGGACTTCGACACCCTCTTGAAATTTATAAATGAGCTAAGCGGTCATATTGACCTTGATGCAACCCTAAGAGATGCAGAGGCTCTATGCATATGTGCTGGCGAAAATGGTGCAGCTCGTATTCCACCTGGAACCCCACCATCGTTGCCCGTTGATGACGGTTCATTTTATAACCAACAAGATGATGAAGTATTGTAAATAAGCTTTCATTTTTCTCGCAAATTTCGTTTGTGATTCATGAATACATATAACCTCATTTGTATTTCCAGATTTGGTTAAAATATGGTGTTAGCATATTGAATAAATTTCTTAATTATACTTGTACCTTCGAGTTAAAGCGCATCATTTGCCCAATGTATTAACCCTGCCGCGAGAGTATTCTCTCGGGAAGCTACCATTGGCTTAGGGCACACATGCCATTCTCGATCGCGGAAATGAGTATATTTATTGCTAGGGTTGAGTGTAATATACGTTAGATTATTTATACAAAGTAAATATTTCAGTGAAATTACGCACCAAAAAAAAAAAATGTTTCAGTGAAATTTTTTTTTTCCTGGTCAAGAGTGAAAATAGTTGATAGTATGTCAATTGATCTGTTGTTCGGGACGAAGTGGTTGTAGTTGATAAAGTCGAAAATCCCCCATTGTCTCAATCTAGTGCACGAATTATTACATAGACTAACAGTCAACGATACTGGAAAATGTAACTAGATAAATGATTAAAAAAGTATATTTTGAAGTTCTGTAAAAATGAGTTTTATTAGTTTTAGTTCGATTTTTTAATGTTTATTTATTTTTTTGACGTTTTATTTTTTTTATTTTTGTCGTTAGTATAACACTAGTTAGTAGAACACTATCAAGTAATTAAAAATGTTAAAATAAGATTTTTAAAATGATTATAAAGAAAACATATTTAAAAGGACGAAAGATATATTCTAAAATATTTATAAATATAAAGAATTAGTATGGTAAGATGCCAGAAAAAAAAAATTCAAAAGACAAGAATTTATTTTGAAGAGATTACAATCAAAACCACTTATTTATAATTTTGTAGGGATTCCAAATTGCTTTAACATTGTGTTTGGATGTTTTTCAGTTTTCACGAACAAAATGGATCATAATTAGTAAGAAGGGATTGGAAATGGAAGAAGGGAAGGCAACCTTTCTCGCTGGTTTAGATGATTATTAAAAGAATCTAACATAAATTTGTTAATCATGTTTCGGAGATATATAATAAAAAGAGTTGTGCTATTTGTGCTCATGTAATGTGTGACACCGTATTGACTCACACCTCATTTATCATTGAATGAGATGTGGACCTTATTAAAATAGAGTTCACATCACATTCAATGATGGATGAATATGAGTTGATATAATATCTCACATTCTATGAATATAAATAATATTTTTTTAATTAGAAAAAGCACAACAGAATAATTATAATTATTAACTTCATCAATTTTTAGTTCCTCTCATTTCACCCGAAGGTTGAGAGGAATGAAAATTAGCTTTTGATTTAAAAAAAAAGAGAGAGAGAGACAGGAATTATTTCCCATGAATTCCTACCTAAGCTGTTGATAATTATTGATGCTGGAAAGATGGAGGATGCAGTAGCCATGCTAAAAGCGTTTCCTTGTCCGCTGATAGAGGTACTCTGGGCAGCGTGCAGTCTCGTGCTTCACACCCAAACAAAAGAAGCCACCAATCCAAATCGTTGATGAAACCCTCCCTCCTCGCCCAAACAAAACACTGCCCTATCTCGTTCGAAGCCCTGCTGGAAAATCTAGGCCACAGTGAGAGCTTCGTGATGCATCGGTTTCAGAGCAGGGATGGACCAGGTTGACAAAGGCGGGGGTTTATGTATCCATAAAAATTTTAATTTTTTTTAATAATTATGGAGGCAATTATATTTTTATTTTTATCATTTTATTGAATTTAATTTCATATTAATTTTAAATAACATAAAATAATAAAATATAATATACTCTATTTATTTTTATATTAATGAATTATTCTTTCCCTTCTTGTTAAAATTTTCTAGATTTATCCCTCTGACACAGTAATTGCTTTGTTGTTTCTCTCCTTATCCTTATGCATACATCTAACCCCGCTTGCATGTGCAATGATGGTGAACTCGGACTATACGGCAGGTGTCCCCAGAATTGCAGGAACCAGATTTTTCTTGTTGCTTTCAGACAGTAGTCTTCCTATTTCCACGAACTCAAGGCTAATTGCATATCTTGTCCAAATGAAATGGGTATTCCATTCCACTAGTTTTTTCACCTCATTAAGTGAGTCTCATTAAATGACCTAATAATAATTAATCTCTTATTTTTTTCACTTTAATAATGATTAATCTCTTTTTTTTTCACTTTACATTTATCTTCTTTTTACTTTGTAGGTTTCAAATCCTATAATATAAAACAATAATGGAGGCGTGCCTATATACAGAGGCCAGCAGGCCAAGTATTCTTAATTACCTGAACCGTTTAGACACAGCAGCCGTGTTGCCTTTCACCATCACGACTTTCAATGTAGGTTCTCCTAACCAGTTCCCTCAAGCTTCCACTCATTTAAATATGTTTATGTTCTTTTCTCATATTACTCATGAATCATAGGATCTGAGAGAACACTAATCCTTGTTTGTTTGAAGATAAATACATATAATCAATAAAAAGAAAATGTGCCACGGGACACCGATGCATGTTTAGACAAAAAGCATTCGCGTAGTATCTCCACGCAGGTCCAACACGCGCATCATATCCTATCATACTTTATTGAAAAAAGAATAATGATATTTTGACATAGATATTTATTTAGACACTCAAAAAAAAAATGGATGTGAGGTTTATTTTTATTTATTAATATTCATCATATTCAATAATTATAAAATAAATATCTAAATATACTTATTTTTTAAATGTTAAAATATTATTATTCTTAAAATAAATTAGGAAATGTACGGTGCACTGATTGAGGATGAATTTTAGTTGTCAGAGGAGCTCTGAACGCATTGAAAAATTCTTGCATATGTAGGCACAAGTTTAACCTTTTACATATATATATATATATATATATATATGTCATCATGATACAACAAAATGTTAGATTAAAATAGGTCATCATGATACACTTATTTGACTATGAGACCCACCAATTTTATTCTCTGTGGCAAGAATAAAATGTTAGATTACGTGCTCACTCGAACTCAAGAATAATGGTGTGTGAGTCCCATTAATGGCATTCCAGTTTGGTGTTGAACTAACTTTCACAAGTACTACAACAGCAATCGTGTCGCTTGGCATGGGCATGAATTTGTATGAGCATGATGGATCAATTTTCTTCATCATAATCAAAATATGAGACATTGATGACCTACAGTACGATATGTACTCAGTAGTACAAAACAATAGCAGGAATGAAATACTTCATTTCACCGTATGAATAGCCAAAAAGTTTAGATTACCGTTCAGTCACACAAGCAAGCCAATTCCAAGTTGATTTCAAGTTCCAAAAGAAAGTGACTACGTGACAGAAAAAAAAAATGTCGGTGAAAGTTGAAAACCGTGATCCAAAAAATCCGTGTTCTGTTCATTGTTTTTCCTCTCCTTGATCTGATTATGGCCTCTTCCAGTCATTGTCAACATTAAAGTTTTCCATTCATCTCTTGTCCTCCTCCTATACTCCTTACAGCAGAACAAAGAACCTTGACTTCGGAGAAAACGACAAAGTTCCCATGGTTGATGTTTCACATTCCATTTGTCTAAGCTTATATGGCCACAACAGCATTAGATTTATTTATTATTTTTGTTCATTGCCTCAACAGCACTGGATTTTTTTTTGTCTCATAGCCTCAACAGTGGTGCATATCTTTTTCCTTGCTTAGCTGGTATTTGCCTGTCTTGAATTCGTTCTACCTCTAAATGCAAAGGGGTACCCATTAAATATATAGCTGAACATCCAGTTCAATTTGCAATTTGACTTCATTTTAGATTTTCAGGAATTACTCGCACAATTCTGGATCGAAGTGGTGGTTAGGTAAAGCTCTTTCAAAGTGGTGAGAGCCTTATGTTTGTTTTAGTTACGATTGCACGTTTGATTAAGATAATTGGATAATAAGATATTGCATTCCTTCAAACACACAGAGATTTTAAAGCATACTATTATGTCACTTTTTATCCAGCACCACCCCCTTTAATTGCAGGCGGTGGGTTTTGCATGTCCTTCTTTTTGGCTTCTTTATGGCTACTTTCGATTCAATGTATTCTAGTCTGAAAGTTGGAAACTACTACTTTTCTTTTGAATATAGTGAGTGGCCTGTGTGAGAAGACCAGTCCTTTTGTGTGTCTGCAAAGCTAGTCTACTTGTATTTTCTTATTTTTATAACACACGTAAGAACTTGGTATGGGCATACAAAATTTCAATCTAGTTGTTTCTTTTAGAAGTCTCCAATAAGTGAAAAAATAAAGAAAAAAAAGTCTGTGTGTGTCACTTTCTTGTTTTTTTTGTTTTGTTTTTAACATTAACATTACTCATATAACAATAAACCCACTCCAAGGAAAAAAAAAAAGTTCAAGAACGGGTATCAGTAAAAATGGTCAAATATATAAACATTTATGATTATATATATATATATATATATATATATATATATATATATATATATATATATATATATATCTTTGTGAAGTTGAGTTCTCAATATACTCATTTATAATTAAAGAACAATACCATATTCATAAATAGAAGCTGACTCTAATGCCATATTAAGAGAGAGCATGAGAGAATTCATCAATCTGTTACACGAAGTGTGGTTTATTATATACACGAAGGAGCAGAATAACTGAATCACTAATATAACAAACTTTGACTAAACTAATTCCACTAAGATGACATGATTAACTTTGTGCTTATGCATTGTAAAAACCACTCCTAGTCTCTGTCCTTATCGAATTCATTGTCAAGGGTACAATTGCAATTCGCAGAAATGTTGCCTTCATTTGTTTTTCGGTCGTTGAAATATTATCTTGATGAAGCGGTCCATGAGCCATGTGGGCCTGTGCTACTTGCTGGGCATAATTGTCCCCTCCATTAAACAAGATGGTCAAGTCTAAGCCCTTCATCCGACTCCAACAAGAAACTAATGCGATGGATGCATCATAATCACATGGGCCTTCTCATGTTCTTTCTGTTAATTCATGTGTTCTTGCTCTAGCCCCACATGTCCTCTCACACCTTTGCATAACACCCCAATTAGAATTTGTTGGACGTTATTGTAGGCCATGTTACACATTAGAGTCGAGTCATGCATAACTGCTTAGTTGATCAAAATTAAAATAAATTATGTGACCTTATTAAATCATCATATGCTCTTCAATATATTTTTAGGCTTAAATACCTTTTTGGTCCTGAAAATTCCACAAGTTTTGGTTTTAGTCTTTGGAATATTTTGTTTGGTTTTAGTCCATGAAAATATTCTCTCTGAATTAAGTAAGAAAAAACCTTTCTAGTCTTGTGTGATAGCCACTGGCAGCATATGATATATCATAACTATATGTGTCAAAATACTATTGTAAAATAAGTTATTAGGTTTGATAAGATACGCTAATAAGTTAGGTATAATGAGTTAGAGTGAAAATTTTGACATATAGAAAATGTGACATATTCGATTAGAGGTAACTGTATAAAACTAGATAATATATCTTTTAGTCACCCAACTCATCATTTACCTAATTTTAGGGGCTTAAAACAAATAATTTTAAAAATATTTAGACTAAAATCAAATAAAATATTTTTCAAGGACCAAAATTAAAATTCACTATTTTTTTTAGAGACCAAAAAAATATTTGACCCATAATTTTTCTAGTAAGAAGAAAGGGGGTGGGATTTCTTCTCATTCTTCCAAGCTCCAACCGGGACGGCGGGATTCTCAAGAAAATGAAGGGAGAATAAGAAACTTTTGTGTCTTATTAAAATTTTCGTATGTTTTTATTCATCTATTTATTATTTTTTTCATCTTTTCTGTTAATTTATTTAGTTTTCTTTCTTTTCTTTGTTATCTTAATCCTTTTCTTTCATTCTAATATTTTATAGCACCAAAAAAAAACACCCAAAGTTCAGAAAGTAAATAAAAATAAATGCCCAATTAGCCCAAGAAAAAAAAAATAAAAACTCCCTGGTTATCATTTACAAATTAGGGAATTTAATTCGCTCACAGCGACAGAGTAAGTTCAGGGAACCACGACCTCGTCCGCGTTCGTATAACGACAAGACACGTTAATTTTGGCTAGGCATTGACATGTTAATTGATTTTTGACTTAGGCAAGTTAATATTTTGAGAAATATTATTTTATATTTATCATTTATGGGATATCGTACTAACACACTTATATTTATTATTGGATTGGACATGAACTTTAAAATTTATATTTTATCTAATAATAAATAAAAATATGTCAATATAATACCCTGCGAAGTGTGAATATAAATAATAATTCTATAATGTTTTGCCCCCTCGCTTGCCTCGTAGACCATGAATAATGTACCAAACAAACAAGGATTACAAATCGCTGTTCCCACCCCCATAATATGCAACGCGTAGCCAAGAAGGTAACGATATGCCTGGTGCATTTTGTGTCACTTCCTCACGTGTGCACTGCAACTTGCACACGTGACAAATCCAAGTGACGGTGACAAACTACTCACTACTACGGAGAATCTAGATTTTGTTGTAGTGATGATGAAAATAAACCAAGATATATCACGGCTTGAATCTCTCTGTTTGTAATTTGCTTAAGATCGATGATCATTTGTAGCTAGTCTAATTAAATTTTCTTCCCTACTAAATGGGATGTGCTTTAGTAAAACTAAATTGATGATGATCTAAAAATATCTCAAATTCTTCGATAATTAAAGTACAATTCATGTTCAATTATTATTTAACATGTATTTTTAAACTAAGATTTCAAGATACAGTTTTATAAATAGCAAAAACTATCATTATAAAAGATTTATTAATTCAATTCTACTCGATCAAAATTAATTGAAATCCAGACAATCCAGAAGAAAGAAAGAAAGCAAGAAAGCGAAAAAATTTCGTTGAGACCCAAATCCGACACTGGGGTCACAAATTCATAAACCACTTCATCTTTTGACACCATTAGGTGAAGTAATGCACCTGCCAAATCCAGCTCTCTTTTGTACTCTCTGCCATGAGAGCAAGGCTTTACTCCTCCCTGAGAGATTTCAATCAGTGCCACCCAAACATATAGCCAATCAATTAATTATTCCATTCCATGCTGGAATATTAATGTACCCCCAAAACGGGGTTTTCAAAACTGGACCAAAACTAATTAATTTTGTACCATCGTTTTGCCTGATCTGGCCGTTCCACAGTGATAGGTCCTGCTATTTGTGTTTGGCCTGTTCAGTAAACACCACTAAATACATAATGCAAGGACAGCACGCGCGCCCACACTAACAAAACAATAGCATGAATGCATGTCCAAACCAAGCACAGCCTCACCCAAGAACCTGCCAATTAAGACAAACAAAACCCACCCCAAAGGCTGTGTGTGTAGTGTGTACCCTCACGTCAGAATTCAATTTAGAGGGGACATGTTTTGAACCCACTCCATACCCCCTATGCTATGCACACTAGCTAGGCTTGGCCTCAACCTACTCTTCTAGGCCATACGGTGTCAAATAGATGAACCTTCTCCTGCAATTTCAGACCATCCAAGTGGCCATCCCAAAGGACAAGGAGCCATATCCATTCATTATTAAGGGCTAGAAAGTTGTTGCTTTGGGGTTTGGATTTTGATATGATGTGATCATTTTCAAGTTTGACGTGTTTTTAATTCTCTTTTTTTTATTATTTTTGAAGAAAAAGAAGTGGTCCTCATCCTTGTTGACCTTGCCATTGTGGGTTGGACCATTGGGACACATGGGCTTTTTTAGCGTTATTTGAAAGTCTTGAACCGAATTGGTTTTTCGTCTTTGGTTGAACAAAAAAAAAGACAAGGCAAAATTAGTGATTTTATTTAATTTGATTGTGGGGGTATATTTGGTTAAAAAATAAAAATAAAAAATTCATAAATAAGTATTATGTATAATTTTATATATAAAATTTATTTATGAAAAAATTTTCTTTTTTATTTACTTTAATCCCTTATGTTATGTGGGTGAAGAATAGAGGAAAAGCAATCATGAGATTAAAGCGAGGTGATAAATATCATTATTATTTCTTGACTTACAATTTGAAAATAGGCCAATTTTAAAATATGGGACTAATATATATGACCTGCCAGAGAAATCAAAAGAATAGCCAAAACCGGGACCCAGGTGCCACGTGTGCATTTGGGGACGTCACGTGGAATCCGCGCGGTATTCTTCAAACTTATTTTTTGTAGCAATCACTGACAGCAACTGCCAGTGTGTGACTTTGTGAATGTGATGCAGGGAGCAATGTTTCCAAGTTTGAATTGTTGGGAATTTACCCTTTGTGCGTGGCTGAATTGTAGACCATGAAACAATACTATTGAGTCTCTCTGATTTGTTGCATGATTAAGCATCTTTCCGGCACATTGTAACCAAAATCCAACAAAAGAAGAGCACATAGGGAAGGGAAATATTTTTGGTTACTTTCTGTCTTTTGGGTATAATGTTGACAATAATGTTTTTATTACTTTAATTGTTTTTTATTCATGTGTTCTCGCGAGATAGACATAGCAAAATTTGGAAGATATAATTCCTTGTCGGTTCCCTTTGTCGGTATTTTCTATTGATTTCTGCATCCGTGTCTGATTCTGATAAGAAATGAGGATTATACCATGCAATTGCGCATTAAGATATGGTCCCCCCCTTTTATCATAAGAATTTAAATTAAACAACCATTCAAAACAATTAGATCTTTCAAGCCAACGGACTTTCGGACATCGATTCCCTCCATATCAAACTTCCCCTGGGAATCTAATTAGCTTTGATTTGATAAGCACAATGTGTGTTACGTAGAAAGTAATACTCAGATTGTCAAAATCATTAGCCATGCCGATGTAATCCTTTAGCTTAACCTTCTTTAAGAATTTTTGAACCAAATCATGCTACCCAATAAATCAAAACAAGGCCCCATATAGTCTATAGTTTTTCCATATTAAATTTGTAACATAAATTTACATATCGTCCAAAATTTATAGTCTAACACTTTCAAAAACACATATCGTCATCGCAGGAAATAATTTTTTTTACATCATATATTTAAGCTTGCTAATACTTCTGGTCATTTCCAAACAAAGTGTTAATGTATACTTATAGATGGCATTTAAGTCTCTTAAACATGTAATTTTTTTTGTATGATATCAAAATTCGTATGTATAAAAATATTAAAAATTATTTTTTGCATTTGATTATATTTTAAAAGATTGATCAGTGGCATGTCATTCAAAAAAAAATGCTCAAAGTATCGCTTGGTTTTTGCCCCAAGATAATAGAGAATGAGATAGTAAGACAATAGAGACGAAAGCATAAAAAACACGGTCTCTATATCATGTTTGGTTATAAAATATGGGATATAATAATTATCTCCATATCTTGTTTGAAAATACAGAAACAAAATAACAAATACAAAATAAAAGATATTATATACTCTTACTAGATCAACGGCCATTACTGAACCACCCATGATAATGAGGACAAATGAGCAAACATTAAATATGTATAAGGATATTATCAGAGGAAAACATATTAATTTTTTTATCTTCATATCCTATTTTAGCATCCCTTTATTTTAAAAGTACAGAAATTTTCTAAATTTTATATCTTGAAACAGAACATTTTTCCTTTTCTATCCCTATTTTTATCTTTACAATCAAAAAATTTTATATATCCAGTATCTTCGTATTTTCAGTTCCCAAACAGAAACCAAACACTGCCCAAGAAACTAAACATAAACTAGATTCTAATTTGTCGGGCCATAATTGACAATGAAAAGTATTTGGTTTTAACTATTTTAAAATAAATATACACTTCTTTGAAGGTATGCTCAAATGCCGTATGTCTTAATTGTATATCATTCTGTAATAAACTAACCTAAGTTCATGCTTATACTCCTGCCAAAAGATCTTAATCTTTCAATCAGAATCGCTACATATTATTTAATGCAACGAAATTTCAAAGCAAGGCGAGGGAAAGAGGATGGAAAATCCGGAATGCAATTGTTAGGGTGGACCCACACAGCCCCAAGGCTTTGATTTGACTACAAGTTGTTAAGAAGTGTACCATCAGATAATATATGCTTTCCATCTCAGTCGCTCCGTATCCAGAGAGCACCTTCCTAAAGACCAATTAGACTTGTTTCGCCCTCGTTTCAAGGGGCGTGTGTTTAACGCTCCTCTTTCAATCCAATTACGAGTAGTAACTAGTAAACTCAACCAAGATGGAACCACAAATAACAAATATTTTGTTTCGTTAAATTAATTATATGGCTTATATGTATCGCCATCATAAACCGAGATTAATTTTGAATATAATTTAGTCGTGTGTGAATTAATGTCTTATGTCTTGAGACTCATCGGAGGTGCCACAAAGAACAATTGAATGTTTCACATCGAATTTCTTAGTTCACAGAAAATGGTTTTTCACATGACAATAGATTCTTCCCCATGAATATCTTACAGGATTAAATGGGTATAAATTTCTACCGTACAACTGAATAAATTTTACAATAATGTCATTAGTTCTATATTAAGCTTCAATTTTTCAATCAATAATAAAATTTTACACGTGATTATTAAGTTGTATAA
This sequence comes from Dalbergia cochinchinensis, assembly GCA_031216125.1. Taxonomy (NCBI): domain Eukaryota; kingdom Viridiplantae; phylum Streptophyta; class Magnoliopsida; order Fabales; family Fabaceae; genus Dalbergia; species Dalbergia cochinchinensis. The sequence continues at coordinate 10,022,192 of CM062371.1, forward strand.
ATAATGTTCACATGAAATAAATCTATGAATTTGATATTGTTAGCATAAAAAAAAATCTATATAATCATCCAATCAAATCCTCTCATTTTTATGACTTTTCAAGTAGTAGATGTGAGATTTACCATTTTTATTGATGAGACAATATATGATTAAATAATGATATAAATTTTAAAAATTGAACTCATAAATTCATTCTCTTACTAATATTTAATTTGTTTAAGTAATTCATCACTTATTAGTTGGAATCTACACATATTGATAATTTATAGAAAGAAAAATGAATAAAAATATAGTAACTTCCATATACAATAAACTCAATTTTACAAATACTCCAATTGAAAATCAAATGCAACACTAGATAATAAATTAAGGTATGGATACGATGAAAGAACATTTACTGCTAAAGAATTAAATCAATAGTTATTTTTTTTAGCAATATTATAAAAATTATATAATAAATATATATTATTAGACGTGATAAACTTAAATCAAATAGTCATTGAGAACACCAAGAGACGAAAAAAGCAAGTGTAGTTAATTTGGTGCGTGATGTGAAGAGGAGTGTGAAGTAAGTGGGAATTGAATGCGCGTGAGTGAGTAGGAAGGAGTAGAGAGACAGAAAACAAAGAAGTAAACGAGAGGGGGGCAAACGGGTCGGGAAAAAGGGCAGCATTGATACGGACACATTAGCTCTTGTTCCCAACACCCTTTCCCGCACCCGCCAGGCCCGGGCTCTCCTATTCTCTCTCTCCCCATCTTAAAGCCTCCTCCCCCAACCCTTACCCTGTCTGTCTCCTCTCCACTTTCCTCTATCTATATAAATAAATACATCTCACCATTATTTCTTTGTTCTCTTCTTGTTCATCATCAGTACTAAACTAGCTTATTGGTTACTACTACTACTATTGTTATAGCATTTGCATTTGCATGGATGATGGAGCTTCAGCTTGGTCTCGCTCTTCTCCCTACCAACCCTCTTGACCTCAATTCTCGTGCCTACGATGAGCCTAATACGCCCCTTTACTTCCCTTCTCCCTTCAACAGGAAACGTACTTTCTCCCAGATCTTTGACCATGCTTCTGCTCAAGACGACGACGAAAACGACAAAAATGTTACGATTCCCACTCTGCCTCTCCTCCCATTAACCCCTAACCACGATGATGATGATGATGATCGCCGAAGCAACTGCTCAACCACTATCATCGCCAAGTACTACTACTCCATCATCACTTCATTTCAACCTTCTCTCTCTCTCTCTCTTGATTTGGTCAAGTATAATATATAATTAGATTAATTATTAATATTTAATGTTTCTCTTTGATTTAATTATTTAATTAGGAGCGATGAGAATGATGTAGAAGCTGGTCCAGTGGGTTGGCCCCCCTTGAATTCCTGGAGGAAGAAACTTGGTTACCGTGATCAGGATGACGATGATGCAGGGAATGATCAAATGGTGTGGATTCTTCATCATCATGATGGACGGCACGGTTCTGTTGGCTCCAGAGGATCCAATAATACACTGTACGTGAAGGTGAAGATGGAGGGTGTAGGGATTGCACGCAAGGTTGATCTCAGCATGCATCACTCATTTGAGACGCTCAAGGATACCTTACTGGACATGTTTGGAAAATGTATGTATAAAACTATATAGGAGTAATTAATAAGCTGCATCACTGGTGCTTCTTTCCAATTAGTATATATGTTCCTAATAATTAAGGGTGCCATTAATTAATTAATTAATTACTCAATAGAGTTGTGTTGTGAGATTAATTCATTAGTTTATTTGTTTATTATATGGGGTTGTGTTGAAAATGGAAACAGTAGGTCATCAGTTTTCAAAGTGCTATGAACTGGCTTATCAGGACGAGGAAGGCGATTGGCTTCTTGCTGAAGATGTGCCATGGAGGCAAGTGCATATCCTATCTAGCCATATCTCATCAAAACCCTTTTATTGATCACTAATTAACCTTATTCTAAAGATTAATGATTACAAAATAACATGCCGATGTACATGTATATATAAATATACACTCCTCCTGACAATTATATTTGGGTTTCTGTTCTCCAGGAGTTTCATTCAGTGTGCACAACGGCTCAAATTGCTGAGGAGTAGTAGCGGATAAATGGGAACAACAACATTCAGGTTGTCAACTTTGTTGGTTCTGCTAATCTGCCTTATAGACCCAGATGATGGAGTTTTTATTTTTATTTTTTTTGGGTTAACTGTATCTAAATCCAGCTTTAATTTGGGTAGAAGTATAACAACTTCCTGGTAGTTGTGTATGAATTTTATAAAATATTACGCCCTAGTAGTTAGTAACAATAGTGTACCCGAAGTTAATAAATTATGAACTGTTCGTAATGCTGGACGTTTTAATCTGTGAGCATTCTGTTAGCCATAACGGCCAAAAGTTTTGAGTGTACATGATTTAATTCTGAATCAATGAAGTAAACAAATTTAAAGAGATTTAGGGCCGTTTAAATTAAAAATTAATTCTAAATTGCTTGTTTTGGTGATAATCTTTGGTCCTTTCAAATCCTTTTTTCGAAGAATATATATGGTAAATAAGTAACCTAAACAATAAGTTAATTGATACAGTTAGTTGTCATCATCAATTATTATTTAAATATAAAATTATTAAATAAAAATACAAGGATTTATTATCTTAATGTTGGAGAAATATATAACTTTCAAGTGATCGACAAGAGTATTAGCTGTTATTTAGTTTCATAACGATGTATATATGTTATTCCTAAATTTATAGATTCTTAATAAGTTAAAAATAATAAAAGTTTATCATGTGAAATTGAATGAAATTATGTTTAGCTGTTATTATTTTTAAAAAAACGAATCGTCAAAATCCTCTGCAGATTTGAAAAAACGTGATTTTTTATTTATGACATTTTGAGTTTCATTATTTGAATCCATTTATGTCTTTATCTTGTTCAACGATGTGGAACCTAATTTAAAATTTTTTTAAAATTTTTTTGGGATGATAATGTATCTAAAATACTTTATGACCAAAAATTCTTAATTATTCCAAGATGTTCCACTTAATATCGTGTGATATAAAGAGCTAAAAAAAAATTGTTTTGATATGTTAGTAATGAAATGAAATAATATTCTATTAATTTGTTTGAATATTCTAATCGAATGGAATGGATTGTGATAATCATAAGTTTTTATTCACATAATATCCTTACATTAAATACTGAGAAAATAATCCTAAATAATATTCTATTAAGATGGGTATTTGCTGAGAAAGGACAATAAGAGCGCTCCCCCCCCCCCCCCTTTTTTCCCCTTCTCTGCTTATTGGATTTTAATAGGATGTTGGATTTGATAGAATAGGATGGAATCCATTGTATTATGAACCATTTTACTCCATTACAAATTTGCTAATCCCAACAATAGAATTTCATTCCATCCTAATAAATTTCATTTCACTTCATCATTCATAAGTTATTTTGTTTAGCTCTCTCCTTAATATGTCCTATTAGCTACATCTTCTTTCTTTTGGTGGGGTATCTACATATTTTATCATATGCTAATTTTGTTTTGGTTTTATAAAATTAATTTGAACTTATAAACCAAATTCATAATTTAAATATGGACACATAACGTAAGTTTTTATTCAAATTTGAAATTTAAAATGATTTTTAATTTTAAAAGACTGAATTATCATGCATACGCTTTTCAGTTTGATAGAATATCATTAAAAGTGAAAAGAATTAACTGTTATAAGTTATAACTACAAACAAGAATTGTTAGGGGATACCTAAAAAATAAAGATAAAAATCAAAACACAATACGGACAAAAGAAATGTGAAATTTATATTTACTTGACATTAGACGTAAAAAAAATTTTATTGACATTATTCAAATAATATTTTTAAAATACAAATCATTTTACTACTAAGTACTAGCTCACTTTTAATTAGAAAATAAGTTGTAAAATTAAAATTGCATAATTAAGTTTATAAAATTCAATGTAAATCTTTACCATATATATCATCGTATATATTCTTATGATAAACTCTTGAATCTCATCATCATCATCATTTACAGTCAGGATGTCATTACTAGGCCACCACCCATCGATCAGTACAGATATGCTAACAGAGTCGCCATTGGCCTGTTGCTGTTTTCAATGGTGATATATAGCTGTTTGGATTATTTCAGATACCTTTAAGAATGTTTGATGGATTCAATGAATGTTGGGAATAAGTGTGTATGTCCAAGATTCAATTTGTCATAATATAATGATTTATTGTTATTTTATTGTGATAAATAAAGGGTCATTCACGTTTTATTATCATATTTAGATTATCTAGTATAATGTTATCCTTGATCAAAATTAGAAACTTATCATTGTGATAGAGATCATGATAATGAAAGATAAATTTTGCAAATAATTTAAATTCAAATTGTTCTTAATCATATGATCACTAAAATAAGGTATTAGTGATCCAAATAAAGATATATATAGTCCCCATAGAGACAGGGATTAATAGTTCTCATTTATTTAATCACATATATAGATGATATATATATATATATATATATATGAGATATTGTAATTGAACGTAATCATTTGAGAATTCCTAATGGTTAATATTATTACATGATTGTCAATAGAATATTCTCAAGAAAAGCATGCTGTAAATAATTCCTTAGACTTGAGATTATCATAGTAATTAACAAGTCATCCATTATACATCGATGTAGAACATCTAATGCCTTAGAGTGATAGTTGCAAGCACATTAGGTATAAATATAATCAAAGGTGAGTAGGATTAATGATAAGCTAATAATAAAGAATCCAACCATCAACTCTTGGTAATAAGTTTGAGCCCAACGATTTTAATAATTATCTTTTACCTTGACCAAGGCAATTGAATGAAAGATGAAATGTGTTTCTTGACTCATTAATTTTAATTATGATTAACTTAAACTTAAGTGGTTATTAATTAGAGTTTGACAATTATATGGTAACCCAGCTAGAGCTGGAATGATGGAAGGAAATATTACGTTATTCTTTTTTAAAGTTCTCAAAAAGTAAAATAATGTTGTTACTATATACAACCTAGGACTATTGTTAGACGTTAACCTTGATTAGAAAATTGGTTTAACTAATTTACCAACAATTTAGTATTAAATCTATGGAGTCACACACTAATGAGGAATCTATTCTTTGCTAAAGGGGTTATTCAATTTATTGTTTGAATGTTAAATTAGAGAATTTAATTTTATCAAATAAATAAATTTTTTAATTCAAATGGAATATTATTATATTCTCTGCTTGCACTAGGAATATAATTAATATACATTAATAAATTAAGGAAACTTGATATAACTATAACAGGAATTTCTAAAATTAATTATGTATTAAAATTGATTCCAATCAATTTAGAAATGCATTAAATGCAAATTAGGGTTGATATATTTGGCTATAAAAGCATATAGCATTGGTGAAGAAGGAAAAATAAATAAATAAAAACACCGGCTCTGTTTTCTCGGTTTGAGGAATTCCATTCATCAAAGGGTTGATAGCAAAATATAGTCGTGCTGTGGATATGCATAAAGTCTTCGTCTGGTCAAAGAATCAAATTTTGCGAGATCAACAAGCAGACCATACGAGATGTTTATGAATTATTTATGTTACTTGAATAAATTTTAGAGACAAGATTGATCATCATGGATTACATTTTTTTCCCCCCGGCTGCGAGCACAATGTGATGCTTGTTGGATGATGCGAGTGAATGTAAACTGATTTGCTTGCTGTATGTGACCGTCAATGAAGCTTTATTTGTTTACCTTTCCTAATCCTATGATTTGGAAACGCGATTTTTGCCCAAAGCACTTTTGAAATCTTCATGTGCACGTAACTTGGATCTAGGTCCCAGCCAACCGGTTGCAATTCTAGCTAATTGCTAATTATTCCTCTTCATAAACTCCTTTTTGCACTCATACACTAGTGGGCAGCTAGTTTTTTCTTTTTTTTAAACGAAGGCCCAAAGCCAAGAGCACAGCTAAAAGGGGCATCTACTTTTCAACTCATTCACTAGGCGGCTTCGTAATCACTTACTCGTGGCTTAACTTTTGGATTTCTACTGGACTCTAGGCTGCTACAAAGTGATTAATGGGCCGAATGACCATAACTAGGCTAGTGGGTTCCAACAATGAATTGGGTTTTGAAAAGTGGGATCGACATATAATTATTGCTTAACCGAAAACAAACATATAATGTTTGTTGTGTTTAAAAAAAAACTCGGGAAGATGACCCAGAACCCAAAAGGGAGCATCAACCAAAAACACAAAAAAAAAACCCAAATAACTCTGCCAATTTTTATTTCCATGTAATATTATTCACAGTAATTAGTTTATTAAAGTTAAAAATCAGATTTTATGAAATAAAAAAAATGATTATATTTTATGATTTTTATTACGTGATTTCAGTGTATATATTTATGAATAAGTAATTGATAATAAGTGTGCACTTAAATTTTAAAATATCTATAAACGAACTTGAGAAAAATTATAACTCCTAAATAGTTTTTGAAAAGTTAAAGAATAAGAAAATTGGAAATTATTGTTTCTATATTTATAAATTTTATCCTGATAAAAAAATTTATATTCAAAGGGCTGTTTGCTTTAGTAATATATAATGGTATAAATTAATTGATAAAATTAGAAAAAAGGATTAAAGGAGAAAAATTATCTAATAATGTGTTGTCACATAAATAAAAATGACCCTCACATCCACTGCTTAAAAAGTTATGCAATTTGAAAAATTTGATCGAGACATTAAAATCAAAATCTAATAATGTTAATTATGTAAAATATTTATTTTATGTTTAAAAATTTATAGTATATTTCTTAAAGATTATTTGCGGTCCATTTGGATAGACAGCTCGATTAAGTCCTTATATGCATAAAAGTAACTTCTAAAAATAGTAACTTATGAATGAATTATTTTGTATTTGGATTTTATAACAAAAGCTTTTGTTTTAAGTGTTTGAAAAGTGCTTATTTGTGTTTAGTTTCAATTTTTTAATTTTTAGTATTTTTTTTACAAAATTTCAAAAATTGAAAATTCAAAATGAAATCAACCGCATGGGTAATTTAACTTATAAAAAAACATTAAAAGTCACTTTTTGAAAAGTAATAAATTATATAGTTAGATAAGATAAAAATTATTGGATTAGTTTTGCAATTTTGATCTAATTTAAACACACCTAATAAGGTGTATATTTATATGAGAATGTAAAACTCTTTTATACAAATGATATATTAGAATTATTGTTATGTTTAATTTCTATGCGCGGACAATAAAAATATTTTTATATCTAATCAAATCATCTCATTTGCATAACTTTGAATGTGAGACCCATCTATTTTTACTAATGTAACAATATATGATTGGATAGCATTATAAAAAAAAATATTATCAACACATAAAAATTAAATTTTAGTTTTATGATATCATTGATTGTTATTAGTTGATACTATTATGAATATTTATAAGGTGAATTTTATATAGATAGATAGATGTAGATATTTAACATGTACCCAAAAAGCAATATATTTAATAGTATAAAATTAGTCGCTATGTTTAATATTTTAATATCATTAAGTGTTAATAGTTGAGATTATTATTAATCTTTTCAAAGTCAGTTTTGCTATAAATAGATGTAGATATTTAACATCTACCCAAAGAGCGATATATTGATACCATCAATACTAGTTAACAATTAACATCGCCTTAAAGAAAACTCATTGGTCAAAATGCAATTTATCAAATTTGAATACCCCTACTAAATATAATTTGTGTGGACTATTAACAGGACGGCTTGTCGGTAACAAGTTGGACAAGATAACCAAAAATTATTGCGGTATGGCGGTGGTATCGAAATTGCTACTATTCATATCCGGTGGGATCCATAATTTTAGAATTTTATATTTATATCTAATTTAGTATATACAATTAGCCGCTATGTTTAATATATAAAATTTTATATTTAGAAATATCACTTTATAAATTAATCTAAAAAATTTAAAAAAAATATTTATTTTAAAATAGAGATAGGAAATAATAAAAGTATATTTCTTTTGGACGTTGGAATTGCCTCCATCATTCTCATCACATAACGTACCAAACAAGGTTAGAGGGAATAAATAATTAAACAGAGTGGTAAGTAAAAGGCTTTTAGCACAGAAACACAGGAATTCAAGATTCTTTCCTCCGAAGTCATCGCTTAGCTTTATTACTAAGGGAGAGGGGCAGGCCGCGCAGGCAGGCTTCAAGTTCCTAATACAAGTCACGACGCTCCGCACCTTCAGCCACCGCCAACCGCACTTTAATAGATATGTATGCTGGGATAAAGAAACAAAACAAGCCATGATAACCAAAAGCAAAAAACAAAGAAAATGCTAAGGTGGACACGTCATGTCATGGGAAACCCTCGGAACTCCAAAACAAGAGAGGAGGAGGAGGCAGGCAAGTGAAATTAAAGCTGCTAGTGCGTGCTTAGTGTTGCGTTGTGACTTGTAATTATGTTAATGCTGCTCGTACGTGTTTGTATTCTACTGGTTCTGGTGTCAGTGCAATCACCCAAGCAAGGAAGATCACCCGCACGTTAATGTTAATAATGTCGCTGTTAAGGTGTTGGGGTAATCCGTAATATAGTGATAGAAACGACACTAACTTATTAATCACTTAGCTCGGTCCCTCTCTCATCATTGTTTTGTCCTTTTCAGAGAGAGTCCAAGTTGAACAGAACAGAAGAAGACCCTGCTTGTGGGCTTCATTACAATGGAGACACCTAGCTAGCTAGCTACACTACCTACCTTTTCTCTTATCCTCTCTCCCTCTCTCTCTCTCCTTCCTGATCTCTCGCCCCTCCCTTCAATGGTCTTTCTCGTGGACTCTCCACAGCCAACCCATTTTCCTCTCTCCTCGCCTCAAATTCCTTACCCTTATGCAACTTCGCTAAGGTACTCTTACTATTCTTCTTCCTCCGTTCTTTATTAATTTATTCTTTTATTTTATGGATATATCATTATCATAAATGGTAGCAAGCTTGCAGGATTTTTATTTTTTTCATTTGTTTTTGCATGTAACAGTTGTGCTTCATTGCGGTGTGTGCGACAAAGTTACCTCTTCACAATTCTGAGAGGCAAAAACTTATGCTTTTGTTTCTTTTTTTATTTTTTTTCCCTTGCTTCTGAAACCTCGATGTTTGGCAAAGTCATGCTGCTTCATTTTTTGTTTTTATTGGGGTTGTGAGAAAATATCACCAAAGGGTGTCAATCCATTCATTTTTACTTTGTGGGGGCACAGAATCAATTCAAATTATTCCTTTTAAGATTCTCTCCGTGTTGGGTTTCAAGAACACAGTTTGATTTCAAGCTTCGTTTCCTTTATATCTGACAAGAGACTGGCATTCATTCAAGTTGCTTCCTAGACGTAAAATTTATGGTCATGCTTGCTTTGAAAAGGTAGGCTATTTAAAGATCTAACTTCCAACCATCAGATTTTTTTTTTTTTATTTTTTGTTTCCTCATCTCCTATTGATGAGGCTGGAGAAGTTTAAGGAGCTATCTACCATCTACTCAAAGATTTTGTCATTATATTTGCAGAAATACTAGGTAAATTATTGATTTTCAGATCATCATTTGGTCAGAAAGCCTTTGTCTAGTTATTCAAAATTTAGTAGTATTTCATTAGTATTGACCGTTGCATTTAATGCATTTTAAGGCAGATATTATCTGTCTTCCTATAATGTTCCAATTGAAACTATTTAAATATAGCAACTGACGCCATGTAACATTTGATGCTTTATGAAAATACTACTTTACTTGCTTTGTTTAGTGGGTTGTGAGTACAAAACCCCGAAGTCCCTCGAGAGAACGGTTTAGCTAGCTGGTATTGAATATGGGAAACGGGTTCGGTGCAAAACAAGATATACATGGTTTCTTACACGCGTAGCATGACAAAATTGTTAACTCGTTGGTTATTCTACTGTATTTCCTAAGCCAACTATATCTCCTTATAAATTCTATATTCATTTCACGCATTGAGCAGTTTTGCATCATATATTTTTATAATGGCCCGCTCTGTTATGATAACTCTTGGGCAAAACATCATGTTCAAGAACTCTGTTTTCTGAAGGTCAGAAATTAGTTTCTATCTATCCATGATGAGGTTTACTTTCTGATGACAAAAATCCACACTTTTTTTTGTTTTTTATAAAGAACACTAAAACATCCTTTGTTTATATTATCTTACCAAGTTAAGCCTCAGTGTCAGACTGCCTAACATCCACAAGTATAGGTGATATGTTTGCAAATTTTGCATACACAGATATACCTTGGCTAGATAAACTTGATAGTGCAAGGATATCAACCTATCTTACTTTGATATAGTTTAACTAGTGTTTCCATCTCTTTGGGGGACTCATACTAGATTTCCTTGTGTTCATGTGCTTCTTGGAGAAGTGTTTTATAGAATATGTTCACATTGAATTCTTGTGTCTAATCCCTTTTGTTGGATCCTTTCCAGGTGAACATGATCTTTCTCGTTGATGAGTTGGGGGAATCAATTCAACTTTTAAACAATTTTCCCTTCAAGTCATGGCACGAAGTCCTCGCCTCACTTCTAGAAAGGAACTTCACAGGCTCCATTTTATCTTACTTATATTATTGGTGCCAATATGTTTGATTGGAATTTATATACACGGCAAACAGATTTCGTATTTCTTCCGACCCCTATGGGACAATCCCCCTGCCCCCTTCACACCTATACCTCACTACTATGCAGAAAATGTCTCTATGGACCACCTTTGCCGTCTCCATGGCTGGTCCCTTCGCCCCCAACCTCGCCGCATTTTTGATGCTATCATATTCAGCAATGAGTTAGACATGCTAGATATTAGATGGCACGAACTTCACCCATATGTCTCAAAATTTGTAATCCTTGAGTCCAATACAACCTTCACAGGCATTCCAAAACCACACTTCTTTGCCTTAAACAGGGCAAGATTTGCCTTTGCACAAGAAAAGATTGCCCATGACACTTTTCCGGGCAGAATTGCAGTCCCTGGATCACGCGAGGACCCGTTTGTGCTTGAGGCAAGACAACGCGGCGCGATGAATTCATTGCTTCGTCGTGCAGGGATATCCAACGGTGACATCCTTCTGATGGCAGATACAGATGAGATTCCAAGCCCTAATACATTGAAACTTTTGCAATGGTGTGATGGGATCCCTCCAGTAATGCACCTTGAGCTGAGGCACTACATGTACTCGTTTGAGTTCCCTGTGGACTACAGCAGCTGGCGAGCCACCGCACATGTCTATGGCCCCCGGATGCATTACCGGCACTCGCGGCAGGCTAACCTCCTCTTCTCAGATGCAGGGTGGCACTGCAGCTTCTGCTTTCGACACATTTCAGAATTTGTGTTCAAGATGACTGCATATAGCCATGCCGACCGTGTGAGGTATAAATCTTTCCTTACCCATTCAAGGATTCAAGACCTTATTTGCAAGGGAAATGACCTTTTTGATATGCTCCCTGAAGAGTACACCTTTAAGGAGTTGATTAAGAAGATGGGGTCTATGCCACGATCTGCTTCTGCTGTCCATCTTCCTTCCTACTTGATACAGAATGCAGATAACTTTAAGTTCCTTCTTCCTGGAGGTTGCTTAAGAACACCATAATAAATGCCTCCAATTTTTTCTTTTAAATCTCCAAGTAGGAACTTTGTTAGATATATAATCATTCATGTGCCTCTATCCCATAGTTTAAGCTATTGGGAGAGATGATTCATTTTCAGCATTGATCAAGATCTTGCATCAGGGGGCATTAGACATATAACCATTCGTGTGTGTCTATCCAATATCTTAAGTTTTTAGGATGTTACAGGGTATTATCATGGAGTTTGATGCTGGTTCTTGAATACATAGCGGCAGTCATAAATTGCAAGCGAAGAGGTTTACATAGCGTTCTGGTTTAAAGGATGTAATCACATTTTGTGGATGTGAAAATACCGGTTGTACACTTTCAATAGTACCATAATATATGACTCATGTCTCTCTTAAGCTGGGGATAGGGTGAAGAGAGAACTTGGAATGTAGAAATGCAAATCGCTTATAACCTACGAAGTACTGACGCGGGGACACGGACACGGATGCAGAGATATATCAAATTTAAAAAATTACAGGACACTGACACGATATATATGTATATAATTTTTTTTTATTTTGTTATATTTATTTTTGTTTGAATTTCTTTTTGCATGTTTTTATATTTTTTTTAATCTAAGTAATTCTTCTTTTTATTTTTTTGTGATCAGCTGAAGAATTTTTGAAATAAAATAACCCAACAGTAAAGGTCCAATTAAATAACTAAGGTTGATTTTGGATTCACGTTAGTATTAAAATTTGAAAAAAAAATAAAGAAAACAACTCATATATCTCTGTGAGGTGCTTAAACTGCGTCCATAGTGAATTAAAGCAGTGTTTGATCATGTTTGGTGTGTATCCGAGCTCAAAAAAGTTATTTTTTTAATTAAACTTGTACGGATGTGTGTCCAACATGCATTGTGTGAATGTTGGACACTAATACGTGTTCACACACCATAAAGTCAGTGTGTTTGTACTTCTTAGTTTATAACTTAAAGCAGCATAGACAGTGAAATAAGGGGAAAAAAACATAATATTTTTGACAATAAAAATGTATTGCTAGAATTTTTATCAAGTGTTTTTTTTAATCTTTTCTTGTGGAAAATTTTTTTGGGGGGTTTTTTCCACATTCCTATAAAATTTAGCGATACTGGTACCTTTTAATTATTTATCAACTAGAGATACATTGAGGAAAGATCTGATATTTGGGTTGAGATGAGTCTTTCTTTAATTGTAATATATTTATAAGGGGTGAGGAAGTTTTTGCTATTAATGTGAATGATTTAGATTAGTTAATAGGAGATTGGTACAGATCAAAACCAAGCTAAATTACTATCAAAAATATTATTTTAATATCTATTTTTTGGTGTTCTATTCAGACACTCACTTTATTATCACTGGATGAGATTGTGATTTACATTCATTTCCACTTATCTATCTCAACCAATAGTAATGGAGTGAGTGTTTGGATAGAACACTTACAAATGAGTATTGAAATAGCATTATTGAATTAGTATTGCAAATACAAGAAGGAAATAAATCCCAAGAACTTACAAAATATAGTAGCTTTTACTCCTTACAATACGGTTAATTTTTGGAGGTCCGACTCATTTGAACTAATCATAAAATTAATTTTAATTTGATTTTGAGGACACACGGATGTGCAATTCCCTCGGAATAACCCCAGCTCATCAATACAAAATATTTGTCCATGAAACAGCACTGGTTCATCAAGAAAAATATCCAACTAAGCCCACCAAAGCTTCGTGTGTAGAGGTTGAGGGCCGAGGGGAGGCCTTGATTCCTTGAGGCAACAAAGCATGGACTCGTAACAGCTGGGCTCCGTGTATGTGGTATGGGCTAATATGTTAATATACCAAAATACTAACCCAAAAAAAAAACCGCTTATGCTAAACTCTGCCTGTTAGAGCATTCTTAACAGTGGCCGAGGACAATAGTGCAGACATGACCCGAAAAAATAATAATAATGCAGAGACAATATCCCCTGGCTTGAGTAATCACATATTGGGGAGTGCAGATTTAATCCGCATATGTGGTCAGAGACCACCTGCCCTTGTTTCCCCCATGCGGGCGTGACCAAAAAAAAAAAAAAAAGGAGCATCCTTAATGCATGGATAATCAAGACATTTTATTTTTGGTTAAATATTGTTCACTTCGCAAAATGCGAAGAGCTTCTTCCAGTGCAAAACTTCGGAGGAACCAAACCATCCGATAGAATCTTTCTTTTCTTTTCTTTTTTTCAACTCTTTTAAGTTTTGATTATCCAAAAAATCATACCATCCATATATATCATGACGATTGATGGTGTGGGTTAGTTCAATAATTGAGTTATCCCTCTAAAAAAGCATGGTTAGGTGCTTTCAGATTTTATCAGAGAAAGAAGAGGGAAAGTAGTTATTTGTTGTGAGATCTTTTTGTGTCGACCGACTACTATTCCTCTTCAAAGATTATTAGTAAATAGTTTGTTAATTATATATATATATATATATATATGATATAAGGAGAACAAAATTATTAGCTTCCTCAATGGAATTGTTAAGTATTTGTGGGGAGAGCCTAGGTAGATGGTGGGCGGACCATTGTGCATGATATCAGTGACTGAGCAAGTTTTTATTTGAGTAATGCTATTTAAATACTCAAAAAATTAGTATTTATTCATACACTTATTTATTTCACCCCCTAAAGGCAATCAACCTGCTTATGTCTTGGCAAAAATGGGAGCTAATAAAAACTGTTGATAGCCTTATTCTTGGCGGGTTAGACATGCCCTGGGAAGTTCAGCCAGTGTCCAAAAATTGACTAATGAAAAGACCAAAATATTTTTTTTAATTTAATTTTTATGTACGGATAGTGTAAAATATTTTACAATGTTATCAATCAAATTATTTCATTTGTATGACTTTTTAAGTGATGAGTATGAGACTCAACCATTTTTACTAATATAACAATATATGATTATATTATAGCATAAATTTTTTTGACCTTTTTCTATTCATGGAATAAACAAAGTATCAAGAGCCTGTTTTTTTAATTACCGTTCCGGTCTACAGTCAGTTTTAATTTGAACTGCATATATTTCATGTTTTTATTTTTGTTATATATATTTCCTGTGGTTTTAGTTAGAAAGTAATACATATTTAATAGAAAAGTGACGTGAAATAGCCTCCTTCAATGGGGGACCGCGCCTTGCAACTCAAAGGAAACTAGTAATGAAATTAATTGACACTTATTATTACAGATATAAACATAACAGGAAACTGCAGGAATTAGAGGCAAACACTTCTGCTTGGCCCCCTTTGCATTTGTCTCTAAGTACAATATTTGCCATTTGCTGAAACGATTGATGTAGATGTTATCAATTTCTAGTTCGAGCCAACTCACGGCTTCACGAATGGTTCAATTTGTTATCAATTAAAAGAGTTAGAAAAAATTGACTTATTTATGAAATTAGTTAAATTTTAGATTTTACATGTTTAATTCATTTAGACCTGGTATGGTATTGCTGTGTCATTTTTAAAGTTGCTGAGCTCATTAAACTTTTCAAAAACAGCTCTTAAAAGGTTATAATAATATTATTTAATAAAATAATATAAAAATTACTCTCAAATCAGAATAGTAATATTGATAAATATATCGTAAGATTGCTTTTGAAATCCAAAACAACTATAATAATAAAAAATAGATATTAAATAGGATAATTTATACTTTTATTATCATTAAAGAGAGTAACATTATATTTATATTTAAATTTCATAAAGAATAAATTAACTCTGAAAAGCATTTATATTTTTAAAAATCAGGAGTAAAAGTATCTTTATTTTTTTTTCTATTTATTAAACATAAAAAATTATCTTATGTTCTCCATAAAAACTAACACTAGCAGACCAAACCAAGGCTAACTCATACACTATGTTGGTATATATATGTATACAGCATGTTCTTAAAAGTAACATTGATGATCTTATTTTATTTTATTTTACATTTTACCTTTTTGCATATATCTTTTACTGGAGACAATTGTCCTATTAGAGGTACTATCTGGCACTAAATGTAGGCATCTCATTGGCAAAATTCAAACTGTGATCTGCTTTATGTGTGCATGGGAGGGCTAGCTCCTTCTATTAAACCCAACCCCATTAATTAGTAACCATAATGATGTTTTAAGTTACTATATGTTAAGATATATTCGATTTTATGTTTATATGATTCATTGTTTCAAAACTAAAAAAGTGTGAAAATTATATTTTTTAATTTGTTGAGTTGAGTTGCTAAGTTGAATATAACTAACTGATCTGAAATTAATTTTACTATATTATTAGTATAAAGTGTTTTACAATAATAAATAATCATATCTTATTTTTGTATGACTTTAAAAATAATTACGTTAAAAGTTAAACATATTTAATCAATATGACATGACTTATACATAATTAGATGATGCAAAAGAAAAATTTACATACACTTCCAGTTTATTAAAATCAAATACTTATTTTCATTGAGCTAAAAAAATTCACAAGTTTTAAAGGAAAAGGGGCTTTAATAAGAAAAACTCAATTTTATAATTACCTGAACTTGAGTCAAGCTAAGCTTAGCTTAACTTACTGTCAAGTGTGTCAATCCTAAATGAAGATATCTTCGTCAATAAATCTATACACTTCTCACTGGCTTATTTTAGGTTCTCATAATAATTTCCTTTACATAGTATATGTCTTTTTTCATAGATTTTCCGTTTTCGTGTATCATTTTTGTGTAATAAATATATACACGCTATTAACTATCATAAAAAGGAAGAAAATTAATCAACACTTTTGAAAAGTTAACCTTGGGCATCTCATTAGTTTAGTCTTTGTTGTATTAAGAGCCAAAGAGAAATTGGACCAGGGGTGCTGCCAAATAAAGCAAATAAAGAGGCTGAAAAGAGTGCGGAGAGTGGTGTTGGACTTTGCCACCGTGAAGCAACCACGAAAACTCATAGAAAGTGACATGTGCTGGTGAAGATGCATATCAATTAACGTTGCTACCTTTCAGGCTATGGGGGGGTCCCCTTTGCTAAGGGAATGCTTTCGTTGATGCCAAAGTTGTAAAAGTACGTCACTAGCCACTACATGCATATTTTTCAAAACATTTAACATTCAAAATGGATTTTCAATTTAAATATTCATTTTATTATTTTTGAATGTAATGAATAAATAGAAAAAGTTAAGATCATCATCATATTCAATGATAATGAAGTAAGTGTTTCAATTGGATACACACTTTTAGATATTAGAATAATATTTTTATATTTTTTATTTGTTTTTGGGGTGTTAAGCCACTATATTTTTTTTCGACTTTTCCTTGTTATAAAAATAGAAAGACTAAATACTCAAATAAGTCTCTTAAATTTATATTGAGAGACAAATTAGTCCCTCAGATTTTAAAAATCTCAAATTAGTTTCTCATATTTAAAAAAAGGGATAAATTAGTCTTCATACCGTTTCATATAGTATATAGAAGGATCAATTTGTCTCCTTTTTTAACTATATAAAACTATATAAAGTGACTAATTTATCTCATTTTTAAAATATAAGAAACCAATTTAAAATTTTTAAAATATAAAGAATTAACTTGTCCACTAATATAAATTTAAATAACCTATTTAAATACTCAGACAAACTGAAAAGTCCTTGTGGAAGGGAAAAAAGAAAACACGGAAAGGTCGACATCGCAGTACCTAATTAGTACTATCGGTAATGTAAACCAATCAAAGTGCATTTAGTCGTCCCATTTTGTTTCATAATAATTATTTTATAGAATGGGAAATGAGAACAAAATAAGATGGAAATAAAGCTATTAAATGTGTTAGTGAATAAAAATAAATGAAAAATTCATCAATTTGAAACTGCAATGCAAAGTTCAGTGGCTAACGAGTTTACAATTCGCTACAAATATCTTGCAATTAGGAGCAATACCTACTAACAAATACTATATAATACCACATGCATTAATATTAATATATAAATACATATATGAGAAAATATCATAATCTTATCCAAAAGCTATAATGCGTCGTTATAAAAATAAAAAAAAATGGAATAAAATGATTATTTTGAATTGCAAACGAATGAAAACGAACGCTCAAGTTGACAGCTTCAATGGCGGTAATAAAATAATAACTTAAAAAGAAAATAAATACTGTACTTGAAAATTCTTGTTGCAGAGTACTAAATTATGGCTCTTGATGCTATCCAGGAGGATGCCATCAATCCATGTTTGTTCTCCTAAAAATGACAAGTGGCACTTATTAACCCTATTAACGTCAATCATGAGGAGGGTCAAAATCAAAGTGATTAATAAAAAGGCATTAATAGTAGCAGCATTTTTTACGATGTTATTTTCGTAAATTACACAGAATAATAAGTATATATTTCCACAAGACTAACCCAATAAAAAAAAAATATTTCCACAAGACTTAATTCTCAAGAAATCAGAAAAGTGAAAAGCATAAAAGATTATACTCCACGCCCTAGCAATGCAACAATTTTTTTTTAATATTTTTTAGGCTATCCCTCTTCTTTATAGGTGAAAAACTAATTTTTTGGAATATGTTCAAGGCTTTGAGTAAGCACTTGTTCCAATAATATTTTTTTCATACATTTGAATTTTAAAATCATATTTAGGACCGCATAATTAAAAGATTTGACCCTTTTTCTTGAATGAAGTTTTGAATTCAAAATTTGATGTATAAAAAATAAAACATTTGATTTTTATGCTAAATCAATCTCATTTAATTTAAAATAGTTGAATTTAAATAAATTTAATTTTAATATACTCACAATTTTTAATTAAACTTTTTGGTTTACATAATTTTTAAAGTAATACATGTAATTAATCTTATTTTTAATGTTATACTACATTAACGAATAATAATATAATTTTTTTTATTATTTTAATATATTAAAATAAAACTAATTTCTATATCAAACTTGTATAATTTTACACTATTAGTTAATAAATTTGAGAAAAATATCAAATTAGACGAGTACATACTTGTCATGATAATTATCTATTATGATTTATTATTTTCTTTAAATTTTATTGTTAATAATATAAAAATCAATATATGAAAATAAAAAATTAATATGTATATACTATGAGCATAAAAACAAAATATAAATATCCAATCATATATTTTCATAACAATAAAATATGAATTTATCTAACTAATGCCCTTGTCTAGTTAAGGAACCAAGAATGGAAAGTTATGTATTGAAAAGTTGAACCTTTAAATTTTAATGCACGTGACACATTCAAAACTTTTTTTTTTTGTGTTTTTTAAACCCTTAGAGCACTGGTTAGCAAAAAATATAAAATAGATTCAATCGCCTATTAGCCACTAGGATTGGCTAGTATATGCACAAGGTTTAGATTCAAATTTTATTACAATTAATATAATTTTTAAAGTACTAAATGAAAAAAATTTAATCACCTGGTATATTAGAAAGTGAAAACATATATGATTAGATGGTCTTGTAATGCATTAAAATTTGAGTTGATCATTCAATCATATTTTATCACATTAGTAAAATATGCATGAGGTTTAGATTCAGACTTTATTACAATTAATATAATTTTCAAAGTACCAAATGAAAAAAATTTAATCACCTGGTACATTAGAAAGTGAAAACATATATGATTAGATGATCTTGTAATGCATTAAAATTTGAGTTGATCATTCAATCATATTTTATCACATTAGTAAAATGTGATCGATTGTCACCTTGTTATTTCAAAAATTATTGTATACATAAATACTTTTAATTGAATGATATTATAATAGAAAAAATTGTACTTATATTAAATGCTTAAAATTAAACTCAAAACGGGAATCCATGACATATTAATGAAAAATGAGGAAGTGGAGAGAAAGTTGCCCATATATTTATGGTGGGGAGCTTTACATGTGAATGGCGCCCCTTCTTTCTAGATAAATCCAAAAGCGACCTGATTAGAACCGTTTAAAATGTCTTGCGTCACAGTGAATCGACGTGCGGTTGTTTCCTGACGAGACAATGACGGGAGATAAACTCGAGACGTTCTTTTTCCTGTGTAATAAATATATCGCGAGACAATTCGGTGGCGATAAATCGTAGTGTGACTTTTCTTCTCTTTGAATTTTTTATAGCACCTCAACTTACTACTTTATCCAATTCAAATAGACGTCTGTCACACGCATGTATAAATGCGTAAAATATGGAAACCCATTGATGTGAACCAGTGATGTATGGGATTCCAACTTGCCCGAGTACGCAACGACGCTTGCTCGCCATTTTGGGAGGAGCGTTCGTGTTGCCTTTGGTAATAGCACCCCAAAGGATGGGTTGGCCCGGAGTTCCAACAAATTTAAACTCGGTCTAATTTTCAGTTCAGATTATTTTTGAAATCTCAACTCGGATTCCGCAATAACTTGTCTAATGATTGGGTCAATTTGATTTTATTATAACTCATAAGAATTTTGGTATTGTATATAGTAAAATTATAAAATTTAACTAGGAAAAAAAAATTTAAGAGATACTTTACAGTTTATTTTTCAAAACAAGTTGTTAGTTTTTGGAATATACTGACAATATAAAAAAATTTTACACATTCATTCAATCATATAATGCTATATAAGTAAATATGATTACTTTTTAATTTCATTACTTGAAAAATCATATAATTGGATGACAATATAAAATTTTTTTACATTATCAATGTATTAGCATTAAGCTCATATAAAATTATACATATAAACATTTAATAATCATACACGGATGGATGTATTGCCACCTCTGAAGTTCACCATAAATCCAAGATTATCTTATTACCTGTCTTAGAGTAATGTTATTTTAACATATATTTTATGAGGTACAGTATTAACACACTAATAGATAAAATGTGAGATTTAAATAAAATAGATTCACATTTTATCTAATAAGGAGCGGGAGTGCAATAGCACAATTTCCTATAAAGTACACACCAAAATAGCATTTATCTTTGTCTTATTGATGGCAAGAAAAATCATAGTACATCCGGTGGTTTATAAATGTTTCTACGTTTATCTGCTGGGGCCCATCTTTCACATGGGGTTAGACGCCATCTTTTGATTCTTCCACGAGTTGAAGCAACCCCCCCGGGGGGGCTGGTTTTCTTTAACATTGAATCAAATTTACGTGACAGAATCTAAAAATTCAAATAAAAGCAATAATACGAGGGTTTTGACATTGGCTCCCTAATTAGCATCTAATTAGAGATTTAATTTCTAATGATGTTTACTCTATAAGACCTACATATATAAGCTTTACACCTCATGAGAATTTATTATTAATTTCAGCAATTAATACCCTTGATTCATTTTAAAAAAAAAGAGTTATTGTCTTATTCAAAGACAACTTTTTTTTCCTTTTTGGGTTATCCTATATACAAATTATATGGAGTTATTCATTGTAGAGTAAACACCTCAATTAGTCCCTCAATAATTTTACGTTGAACAATTTAGTCCCTCTAGAAAATAAACTCCTCTCATGGTCCCTTAATAAATGAAACATAGGACAAATTAATCCTTCCATAAAATCTATCCATCAAACATTAACAGAATGACATGTGTGGCCTGCGAAGTCAATATTGCCACACGTCATGTTATATATGGAAATCACACTAACATTCCTTGAGCAATACGATGTTGTTTCAGTGTTTTTTTTTTTTCAAAACTTAGAATAACATGACGTAAGAAAAGTGATTTCTTGAATATGGGAAATAAGTTCTTGAATTCTTCCAAAACAATGTAGTTTGGATGTTAATATGTTGGTTCGTATGATCCATTAATGTTATAATGTACCACAGGCGTCATTCCATTAATAGAAGCTTAATGATGGGATTAACTTGTCTTATATTTCAATCATTGAGGGGCCGGGAATTTATTTTTTTTATGGGCTCCATATGCATCATTATCCATAATATGACTATTAGACTGATATTACATATATATGACTAACTAAATCACGCAATAAGCGTGATTACTAATTCACAAAACAAAACAAAAAAAACCACTTGCAAAAACAAATAAAACCACCTGTTGCACCTGAAAAAATGATGATGATGCCACTTCCGTGATTTTAATGAAACCTGTTGTACGTACCTGCAAAAATGAAATCACGCCACTTCCGTGATTTTCAAATTCTCGACACTGGTGAGATTCTTTCATCACATCACTCACGGGAGCTTCCACTTGCTGATGCGTCTGGAGTCTATGAACCGGGGACCTGCATAGTGCGCGCCAACTAGGAGCGGGGCCAGCATCCGAAGCAACAGGGAGTGGCCGCACAAGCGCAAAGTGTAGCGCTTTCAACTCCTTGTTAGCATGCAGCACGAATATAGCTCGAGCATGGAAATCTCGCATGTGGCATTATTTCAGAAAGTAAAGAATCTCTGCGACAACATTACTTCATGTCGGGAAATGGTGTTGCATGCCTCAAGGATAAATAGACGCCATGGGAGAAGGCAAGCCCGAAGAGAGTTTTAGCGGTTTGAAAAAAATTTGGAGAAGAGCCTGAAGACCCGAAGGTTTGTTCTTTACATTTACAGAGAGCGTTACTCTTTTAGTATTTGAAATAACAAGTTTATCTATGGCTTCCGATAAAACAATAATTTCGGGAGAACATGTATCCGAGCAGATCCGTCAAAATATTGTAAGTATTTCATTTTATATTTAACATTTTATATAAAAATTAAAGATTAAATTTTATTTTGTGTATGTATTTTTTTATATAAAAAATTAAATATTAAATACTGTAGGTAGGGTATTTCATTTTATCTTTAACATTATATGTAATTTTATTTAACATTTTTTATAAAAAAAACTAAATATTAAATTGTCTGAGCAAAATCTTCTTCTATAATGATTAATTTTATTTTGCATATGTATTTTA
This sequence comes from Dalbergia cochinchinensis, assembly GCA_031216125.1. Taxonomy (NCBI): domain Eukaryota; kingdom Viridiplantae; phylum Streptophyta; class Magnoliopsida; order Fabales; family Fabaceae; genus Dalbergia; species Dalbergia cochinchinensis. The sequence continues at coordinate 10,044,845 of CM062371.1, forward strand.
AAAAAAGCATAAAGATTAAATTTAAGTATTTAATTAATATATATTTTACCTTTGTAATAGGAAAGAGATTTATTGCGATCTCGTCACCTATACATGAAGTCACCGAAGGCAAAGATTCATGAGCGCTTACGACAAGCCAGTCTCTACTGCTTTTCTCATATTTGTGAATTAGAAATAAATAGACCTCTTATAAATGCTTTAGTGGAAAGGTGGAGATCGGAAACTCATACATTTCACTTTCCAGTTGAGGAGTGCTCAATAACATTAGAGGATGTCGCCATTTTACTTGGACTTTGTATAGAAGGTTTACCAGTCACTGGAATTACCAATGGCACTACCATAGTACTTCAAAATATGTGTGAACAACTACTTGGTAGTCGGCCAGATCTGATTAATCTTGTGGCTAGAGAAATCAAACTTGAATGGCTTGATTTTCATGTAAATAATGTTGAAACAAATTATGAGAAGCTAATAATATTTAATGTCTGTAGCTATATACTAGCTCTATTTGGGCATTTTCTAATGCCGAATAAAAGCACATCAATGTTTCACGGAAAGAGAGAGAGGTGTAGGAGAAGTAGTAGTCCCCTCCCACATTGGATGAGAGGATCTGGGTTTGGTTTACAAAAAACTATTTCTGTTCCCATTAGATTGAGCCTATCAGGAAAGAAGCCGTCCAAGGGGAAATAGTCTGTCTATCTTTTTTTATGTGTATGACATGTAGTTACTTTATCTTTTTGTGTATGAGATGTAATTATGATTATTTCCTTTGAGCAAATCTATTATCTTTATTTTCATTTAGATTTTGAAATTTATTTTTTCATTTTGAAAGTGGTTATTTTAGCCAACAATACTAATTGGCACGTTAACAAACTATTACAAACATGACAATAATATTAATAACAATCTAATAAAGATTACAAAGAACATAATAGATAGGCTAGCAAGTTATTACAAACAAAACCCCTAAGGAAGGGAAAAAAAAGAATAGGACACTTTTTCTGTGGACTGGAAATGTGACACCTTTTTGTATACACACCACTTTCTAAGGATTGAAAAAAATACACCGACAAAAAATGAAAAAAAAGAAGATTCCTATTTTTCTCCTATTCTAATCTTGCCACAATATATTTTATAATTCTTTGTACAAATTTCTCCAAAGGCGAGCTTAGTTTTTTAAATTATTAAAACTTTTTTATGAAATCTCATAACAAGCGGGCTTTGTCTTTTCAAATTATTGAAATTATCTTTTCAGAAAATCTCTGTACATGCGAGATTTGTAAAAATAACATATGATGCGAGATTTCTCCAACCAATATACATGTAATTTTTGCCACAGATCCATTCTTTTGTATTTCACACAGTTAGATCCAATATTAAAATAACTGACCCTTTAGGGGCCATGAGAGGGGTTCATTTTCTTAAATAATCAAATTTTCCGGCGCGATATTCTTGAGAGATTAGATAAGGTATTTACTCTGTTTTATCAAACTGGAACTTAACTATGAAGGAATACTTTTCTGTTAGCAAATTAACAGCATGTTTAGTTAACCACAAACTGTTGTTTAGGGGGAAAAAGTTATGGCTTTATAAATTGGAAGTTTCATAACGAAAAACTAAACAGATTAAATTACGAATTTCACTTAAGTGGGTTTTACTTACTCCACAGTCGTTATTTATTAATTTTTTTAATTGAAGTCTCACTGCACAATTGTTGAAATATGACACCTAAAAGAGTTTATGGCAAGACTAGCTAGCTATGTTGCACCAATATTTCATCATTGCAGTGTGCATAGTATCTAGGACGTATCGTATCCGATATTGATACTGATATTTCAATACTTCAATATGCGTCAAAATTAAATTTTTTTTGTGATTTTACAAATTGGTTTGTCCATAAAATGACTATATTTTTTATCTCTTCTTAAAATAGTTATAATAAGAGTCAAGCAAATTTAATAATGTATTAATAATATCACTTTAAATTTAATAAATTTAATTTATAATTAGTACATGTATACATGTATCCCTTCATCTTAAATTTTAAAATTTCACCATATCTCCGTATTAATATCAAATCGTATTAATATCTTATCTTCGTACTTCATAGCTAGCTAGAGCTCACATATCATGAAAACTACAAGAGTTTTCAGGCAAAAGTGTGGTTTTAATTTGCTGGAAAAAGTCAATTTTATACATCTTATGCGTATTTTACACCAAAATAAAAATAAGGATAAAATGCACTTATCTCTTTTGAAGTATCATAAAATGACAATCCACCCCATTTATTTGAAAAACCTACACTCCACCCCATTTGTTTGGAAAACCTACACTCCACCGTATTTTACTAAATGCGTATTTGACGTATTCTATGTTATGATTTATTTTTTATAAATTATATACTAAATAATAAATTTAATTATAAAATAAGTTATAAATTTAATTTCTATACAATAATAGCATAAAATAAAATATTGGTAGATAATTTTTTATCGAATTTGAAACTTTTGTGAATTTTTATTGTTCACGGTTAAAATTATTTTATACTATCAATTTATAAAAACTAAATTTATAACTAATATAAAGAATTATATAATAATAATAATTTAGTTAAAAAATTAATAATAAGCATTTCTATTGATTGATTATTATTTTTTGGTTATATTTGATAGATTTGTTTAACAATTATTATTTTAATAAATTTAATTTTAATGCACTGATAGTATAATTGAGTTCTATAATGTATATTCAAGCATCTATTGTCTTATAGCTAAAGTGATTTACTCCTATATCTACTCCTTAGAAAGTCATTTAAATAAAATAATTAATTAGATAACAATGTAAGAAACTTTTACACTATCAATTCATCAAAATTAAATTCATAAAAATAATAATTGTAAAATAAATCAAGAAATAGTAATTTAAAAATGTGTCAAGTTATATTAGGTAACTGCCTATGATAATAACTACTGATCATGGCTTGACAATTTATTGAATTTTTATTAGTGTACAGTGTAAAATATTATTTTACACTGCAAACTAATAAAATTTAAAAGTATCAAATCATGCTACATAAATAATTATTAACTATAATAATTAAATTATTGATTTATAAAAATTATTTTTAATATTTTTGAATCTCATTCATATAATTATATTTTATATAATATTATTTATTATTAATATTATTTAGCAAGTATTATTTATTTTTTAGAAATAATTATTTTTATTTATATATTTTAATATTACTATAAGTTTTTATTTAAATTTTTATATATTATTTATTTAAAATTCTTATTATTAATTTTTATTAAAATAATTATTATTAAATTTTAATATGATTCTCAATTTTATTTATGAATTTAGCTTCTATAAATTGACGATATAAAATAATTTTAACCATGAATTGATAAACATCTAAAAAATTGTCAAATTTGATAAAAAGTTATTTGTCAACATTTTATTTTATATTATCTGTGTATAGAAATTAAATTCATTACTTATTTGATAATTATTTTTTATTATTTAGTATATAATTTATAAAAAATAAATTGTAAAAGAGAAAATATCAAACACATCCTTAGTAAAACAGGGTGGAGTGTAGATTTTTCAAATAAATGGGGTAGAGCGTCATTTATTAATACCTCAAGGGGGGTAATATAAGTGTATTTGACCCTAAAAATAAATCATTTTAATACGAATAGTAAGAATCATAAATCATAAATAATAACATTATTAATTATATAAAATATATTATTGTTTATATAAGTTTTTAAATAGTTATTATATTAATTACTTGATAGGATGGATCTGACGGAATGGCTAGTTATCTCAGGTTTGTCTACTCTAAAGTGTGAAGCTAGTAAAATGAAAAAGTGAGAAATTAATCTAGATGATTAATCATTAACTTCCTCACTTTACTAGAATCTCGTCACTTTAAAATAGCCAAATTCAATCATCCCCACATGACATATCACAATTTAAACTTTAATTACAATAATAGTTTGTTGGGAAATAATTCTCGCGCAATACAAATCAATCAAATCAATAAAACAAATGAACACAAGAAAATTAACGTGGTTCAGTCTCAATTGCCTACATCCATAACCTCAGAAATCAATCCATTAGTTCAATGAGGAATATAATCACCAATGCCAACAAATCTACCACTATTCACGGAATACGCCATCTAACACCGCATTGCCAGGAAGACTTTTGACATAAACTATTATCACTTGCACCGCCGCTACTTACGAGACATAACATCATCAATGCAACTTTTCTGGCAGAAGCTGCAAACCATCCATCAAAGCAACTTTTGTAACATGCTAATTTTTCATGATTAAACAATGCTAATCTGATTATATTCTCATTGAAACAGTTTGGGCAGTGTCCAAAGGTAAAATGGATTAAAACTATGCTAAATCTTGACTTTACGATTTTTTCCTAGAAAGCTAGTTTATCTCTTAACATGCATAGAAGTGTTCCTACCTCATCATACATAATTTCCACACATTATAACACATCAAAACATCATCACACAACAACAAACTCATCATGACAAGGCCGAACCACCAAGTCCCCAAGAAGGTGCATAACTTGATGTTTCTAAGACATATAAGGTGCTAATTTCTCTTGGAACCAATTTAGAACCTTTAAAACTCTTTTTACAAACCAATTTATTTTGTAAAAGAGGCTAAAACATCCTTAGGTCGGTGACCACTTGATCCCTCCTTAAAGAGAGTTAAATTCATAGAATCTTGTTGGTATTAATCTCATAAACTTCATGAGGCTTTAAAGAAAATCTTAAAACTTAGATTGTTGGCTCTTGTAGCTAGATGAAACTCATTACAAGTTCATCATCACTACTTGGCCGAGATTATGCATTCAAAGGATGCTCCCACATTAAACTTTAACTTGAGATAAAATAGGCAAGTCCTTGAGCTCTAAGATCTTTAAGTGATGACATAATTTAAACATGCTATGCACTTCATTTTTATTCTTCATTATAAAATAAAGTGGGAGCTTAAAGTAAATATGCAAGACTTGAATTGTAAATATGCAAAGCTTGAATTAAATATGCAAGACTTGAAATATAAATATGCAAAAATTTAAAATATAAATATGCAAGTTCATTTCTTTATTTTAGTGCTCTAGGCCCAGCAACAATCGACTTTAAGGCCGAAATAGAAAGGTTTTGAGATTTAGTTAGGTGATAGTGCAATTCTCATTTTAAATCTTTATGTTCCTTGGTGATGAAAAGTAAATATGCTAGACAAGAATGTAAATATGAGATGCACTTCATTCTTTATCCTTTAACTTTAAGTGGTGGTTTGGAAAATAAATATGAATGCAAAACTCAAAGTAAATATGTAATGCATAAGCTTGAATTTAAATATGAATGCTAGTCCATTTTATTTCTTATTAGAGCTCATACAAGACTTTAAAGGAACTTAAACCTCAACCTAAACTCATCATGACAAGATAAAGTAAAAACAAGAGTGAACCTCAAGGGTTCCTTAAAAAACACAAAGCTTCTTCTCTTGAAATGTAGACATAAATAACATTTTTATTAGAATTCAAGCTCTAAAGGCCTCATTGTGATGAACACATAGTCATCATCTAGAAGCTCTCATCATCAAGCCATTGTGAACCTTAATGGCCAACATGGCCGAAAATGTGAAGGAAGAAAAGGAAAGGGAACCGAAACTTTTAAGAGGCAAAGGAAACATTTGAAACTCTAGGGACCATGATCTTGATGATGTATTAACACCAACATCATGAGTCCTCATCATGGAGTTCATGTAACCATTTTAAAGCATCCTCAAAGTGAAAGGTTTTCAAGGATTCAAGAAGAAAAACTAAAAACATCTTTAGCTCAAGAACAAAGATCAAGCTTTAGAGATTGTTCAAGTGATGAACATCATCATAAAACCTCATCATCAAGCTCTCATTCCTTTGATCTTCAAGCCTCATGGCCGAAAACAAAGAGGAGAAGAAGAAGAAAAGAGGTTCTAAAAAGTTTCAAGAGAAACTATGAACACATAAAGAGATTAAGAACTTTAAATGAAAGAAACTCATGAAAGAAAATCCCTACCTAGTAGTTTGAAGATTGGGATGAGAGAAGAGGATGAAGAACTTGAAGACTTGAACTTGAGAGAAAAAGGAAACTTTGAAGTGCTCTTTGAAAACTTACACTTAGCAAATGAACCCAAAATGATGCAAGTTCACCCAAGCAAGCTATTTATAGAGAAATGAAACAAATGCAAGGTGCAAATGAAGAAGGAGGTTTCGGCCATCAGCACAAAAGGGCAGCCCATGAGTTCCATGAGGTGAGATAATGTGGTCTTGAGGCATGGTGAGGTATGATTCAAAGTATGGTGAGGTATGGTTCGAGGTATGGCTTTAAGCATGGTTTTTTGAGTGAGAAACAATTCAATATGTGTTGCAAATGTGAGAGAGAGGGCCGAAATTGCATCAGCCATGGGGAGGGTTTTCTTGCATTTTAATTGTGGTTTAGAGTTGTGTTTAGGTGTATCTTTGATTATGATTAAGATTAGGAATTTTCAAGAAAGTGTTTAGGTGAGGAAATGAGTAATTAAGGTGGTCAAGACATAATTAAGGAGTGTTCTTGCATCATTAGTGAGTTATAAACTCATTTTAGTGTATAAACAATTCTAGACACAATTCCTTGATTTAAGGAATTGGAGAGAGAAAATACTATTCAAGATTCCAAGAGTGAAATCTTGAGTTTTAGAAAAGTGATTTAAATCTAATCTAAGCAATCTTAGGTTCTAATTAATTTTAATAATTTATTTTGACTCTAGATTAATTATAAAAATTAATTAATCTTCAATTAGAGCCTAATATTGCTTAGGTTTGCTTAATTACATCATTAAGCTCAAAAACACTATTCTAGGGGCAAAATCGTAATTTTGTACTAAAACTGCCCGGGACCATCGGGACTCAAACAGATGTTTTGAAACATGTAAAAACATGGTTTTAAACCTCTGGGGAAAGTTCCGGGCTCAAACGACACCTTTACCCGCGTAAAGACGCTATAGGGGTATTTTGGTTATTTTACCCGAAATTGCAGAAAATGAGACTTTCACCTCCGGAACCGCTCAAGGGTCATTCAATCCCCTTCAAACATTGAGTTGGCCATTCGAGAACTGCCGGGTCAAAATGACCTCAGGGGCATTTTGGTCATTTACCACTCAGACAGAAAATCGGGGCATTACAACTTTTTTGGCAAAAATTGTAGATCATTCGTCAAGGAAAAAGTTGCAAGCCTTTTATCATTGCAATTTTTATAGCAAAAGTTGCAAACCCTTCATCAACGTAACTTTTCTAGTGAAAGTTGCAAACCTTCTATCATATTAGTCTTATCAATTCCCTCTTCATTATCCGTGTCATCCTCATCATCACCCTCTTTCTTTCCACTTTCCATTTTTAATCTCAATTATAATTTTCTCACATATCTAAACAATTATCAAAATTATTATTTGTAATAGTTGCATACTCACTATATTCAACCTTAATACTAATAATTAATAATTTTTAATTTTAGATAAAGTCCTAATAAATTTTCAAACCTTAACAGATTTATCAAATCTAAAATAATTTCCCATATTTTTTCTTCTTTCAAATCTTTTTCAAATATTTTCTAAATATTTTTAAAATTAAAGCAATCTTCAATTAGGAATTTGGATCAATCCTAACACCACCATACCTAGAACAAAGTTACCTTTAGTAAAGAATATTTGTGAGAAATCAAAGAAGGTAATAATAAACTAAATTTAGGAACATGACTTTATATGGAGAAATTATCATATAAAAAAATTATATTGATAATATATCAAAACTGAATAAAATATTAATGATACTATCTTTGACATAGCAGTTTTCTTTTAAATAAATTCCGATTAGGAAGGATTTTTTTACGCTGAGTTTCCTACCTTTGAAAATCATCAATAAAAAGTATTTTAACTAAAAAATTTCTTGAAATTTATTACTTTTTATGATTTTTACTACAGTAATCAATTTTTAATAACTATCCATATGTTTAGTTCATTAAAATGATTTGATTCTTATTTCCTTTAAATAAGATTTTGAGTTCAAATCTTGTAGATAAAATAAAAATCAAGGATAAATGTATTTTATCCCTCTGAACTTTAAATCATATGCAATTTATACCGTAACTTTTTAAAAAATGCATTGTGATATTCTGAACTTTTTGAATTATGCAAAACACCTCTCAGTATACTTTTGGCGACTAATGAAGGTAAGATTTATGTGTATTTAATCTCCCTGATATTTTTAATTTATACAACTCGACACCTTATGTATGAATACTACGTGTCATTTACCCCTTGATTTTTTTATTATATATAACCCAACACCATGCTATGATTTAAAGTTTTGGGGGAGTTTTTTTTGCGCAGTTTGAAAAGTTCAGGATGTCATAATGCACTGTTTGAAAAGTAGAGGTTTTTTGTACATTTTGAAAAGTTCAGGGTGTCATAATATACATTTTAAAAAATTAAAATTTAAAATGCATATAACTTAAATTTAGGAGAGTAAAATGTATTTAATGCTAAAAGATATTTATATCGTTGGGTTGACATACAGCTCTTATATAAATAACTTGGAGTTCAGTAAATTTTGAAACTAACGGTTTAACTGTACAAAAAATTATACAGTATTTGCAACAGATATCTCCTACTTCTTCTGCTTGCCAGTTTTGAACCAAGAGGGCAAGGGCTAGAGATCACACTCCAAACCAACATGCCACTCGAGAAACTGGCTATTAAGTACATATATTTGTTTAGGGATTTAATTTACGTATAATATTAGTACAAAATAACTTTAAATAAATATTTAATCATGCAGTATAGTATTAGTAAAAGAGATAGATTTAATCACCATTATATTAAAAATCTTACAAATAAAAATATTTGATTGCATAGCACTATAAAACTTTTTTATACTACCTCAGTATATGAATATTAAAATATTTGTGTTTAGTTACATTGTCAATATAAAATGTGTTTTGTAACGTCACAAATTAAATAGCATCATATACACAGACATATATATTGGTAATAGTCAAACACTTTTAACAATCTAGATACGAAATTGAAAGTGGGCTCCTGATCAAGGGTTTAAATAGTTTATATGAGGTCATTACTTGAAATTTTAATGTCACCAATGGAAAAAAGTTTTAAAAAATTAATAATAGAATAAATAACAAGAAATATCCTTAAGGTTTGAAGAAAAAACACTTCAGCTCATTCTTATTATAATATAATATTTCACCCCAAATATGTGATGAATATGCCACTAATAACCCTATCAACTAATTTTCTATTATTAAAAAAAAATATAACTAATATGTATTATTTTTAATATAAAATATCCTTTATTAGAACTTATATATATATTATTTTTACAAAATAAAATAGAAGTGGCTTAAAATAATATAGAATGTTATATTTTTAAGATTTCAATTTATTTTAAAAATGTTACTAAATTAAGAGAAAAAGTTATTAATAATAGTAATAAATTATAACAATTATTTTGTAAAAATAAAAATTACATATTTTCTCTATTTTTAATTTTTGAATATTAATATGTATAGAAATAAAAATTATGCGTTGATATTGTATATAAAGAGAAATCACAAGTAACATAACAAGAAAAAGTTTGTGGTTTTGCTATTTTATATATATACATATATATATATATATATATATATATATTCTAAAATGAATAGTTAAAATATATAATTTTTTATATTATAATAAATTATTACAACTACCAATAATGGATTTAAATTAAATGCATTTATAGAGTAATTTTTTTATATTTTTATCCAATTAGATCCTCTTATGTACATGACTTTTGAAAAGGTTTACATATATGACAAATTGTAAATGGATAACTTGTAAAAAAATTTATAATATTAATGTATTAAAATTAAACTCATTAATTAAATCTATTATTAATAGTAATGATAATTTATAATAATTATTTTTGTAAAAATAAAAACATATATTTTTATACTAAAACCACAAAATTCTTCTTGCTATATATTAGTGATTTATCTTTATATAGGATACTAATAAATAATTTTTATTTTTATATACATTAATATTCTAAATTAAAAGCTGAGAAAATATGTAATTTTTATTTTTAAAAAATAATTAATACAATTTGTTACTATTATTAATAATTTGTTCTCTTGATATGATACAATTTTAAAAATTAAATTGAATGTAAAAATATATCAACATTTTATATTATTATAAGGCACATATATTTTATTTTCTAAAAATAATAATCTATATAAGTATCAATAAAGAGTATCTTATTTTAGAATAATAAGCATTAGATAAGAAACATTAATCATTTTTTAATTTTTTAAATAATATTAAACTTATTAATAGGGTCATTAGTGGCATCATCACATATTTGGGGAAGAGTGTCATATTAAAATAAGAATTTGATAGAGTACCTTTTTTTTTCAAACTTCAAGGGTTTTATTTATTTATTTAACCATAACAAGATAATAATATATAATTGGATGGTTGTATATTTTTTTATATTAATAATATATCTTTAAATTATTTATCATGTTTTAATCAGCGATCTATATTGCATATGGAAATATAAATATTTGGAGAGAGAGAGAGAGGAGTTAGTACTGAAGAGGGCAACAGTTAAGCATTTAGGAAAGTAACCCTTCTATAATTCAACAATCCACAATAAAAGAAAGTGACCCTAACTACTACCCACCGGACATTTTGACTGTAATTAAAAAGAGATATAACTGACAAAGATTTCACTTGCTTTCTACCAAAGTGTGATTAGTACAATTTTGGAGGATGTGATGTTGCCAAATTTCCGGCGATATCAATCCATTATAATCCCTGCAAAACCGGATCTTATCCGAGAATATATTCTTTAAAATGATTATATCGTCAGAATATATTTTATTTTTATATGCTTTAAACTAGTTTTTTTTTTAGGTGAATTAGTTTCAAAGTAGAGCTCGTATAAATGAGTTTTAAATTAGTTTTTATGCTAACTTAGAATTAGTTTTTTGGGTGATTAACGTAGAATTAGTTTGATATGACAAAATTAATAAGTTGTTAACGATTACACAAAGGACATTAGGGTGGCAGATGTAAATTAATGATATATTTTCCTAAATATTATTTCTCTTAATTTTAAATTGCAATTTATGCTTATATATAATGATATGAGTTATAATTTTCACAGCATTTAATGACTATTAAGTACATATAAGAGAGTTTTAAATCAAGAGAATTTGTATACAAATTGATTAAAAAGATTTATCATTTCTCAACAAAAAAAATTCGCCAAATAAATTTTAAAAATACTAATGTGCAAATGAAGTATTTTAATAACAACATAGAGAATATAGAAAAAAAATTTAGTGATTTTTTTCCCTCACGGATTAGAGAACAAAAGGGTCTTAAACTTATTAGTGTAATGTTTTATTTCATATAACAAGTTATACTAATTTTCTAATAGTCTCAATATCAATGTGTTATATATATATATTCGAAAAAAAAATTGAGGGGCGGCTGCCCCCTCAAAACTGACAAGTTTCGCCACGACTGGTCAGTACAACTCTTAAAATAATTAGATAATTGTTTAGAATGGTAATGAGATGCTTTAAAATAAACCTTCCTACAGAATATGAGAAAAGGGCAACTCACTTCTCATTTATTATTAGATATGATGTGAACCTCATTTAAATAATACTATCTCATATATAATGAGTATAAATAATATTTTTCATTTCACTTCTATTTTGTAAAATTTTCTCAGAAGGTTCCCATGTAAAATTCTCTCTATCACATAATAAACAATGCATCCAAGAAAGGTTAGTATTATTCGAGTAAATAGAGAGGAGCAAGGATGAGTTTTATTAAATCTTATAGGAGGTGAATGTAATTTATTCTAGAAAATAAATAAAAATCATTAGAATTGAGTTAGTGGTACGGTGAAGGGTTTGGATAATTTATCATGAGATCTTAAGTTTAAATCTCATTATCTTTTTAATATACAAAAAATAAATAAATAATTCTATAACTTACCAAAAACGTTTAATAACTGAAAGTGCGTTTTATATATGACAAGATCTTGGAGGAATTGAAAGGATTATTGAAAAACAATTTATAAATGACTCTTTGTTAGAGTATTGTAAGATTTCTCTCCACGTAAAAATAGGGTTTTCTAACTAATGTTGTAAGAACATTGGTTTAAAAAAAAACCTAGAAATAATAATAAAAAATAAATTTTGTAATCTTTCAATACAATAAATATATAAGAACAACCAAGATTTACCTGATGAGGTTAACTCAACGAAAGTAGGTTAGGTCTTGAGCGCACTTTTACTTGTAAGGTTTGGGGTTCAAATTCAAGGGAGCTCTCTTAAACAAGGGCGATACCGTTTACCATTTCAGGGGGTTTTCCCGCTTAACCTTTTAAATATATATATAAAATAACAACCAAAAAGAGAAAACACGTTAAAGGTAATTTTGAACTCAAAACTTGATAAATGGGTAAGAAGCAATTTTTCTCAGTTCTCAAAACATTTTTGGCCATGATTGCTTTGCAATTTTCTTAGTTCTCAAAACATTTTTGACCATGATATTTTGAATAGATGCCGCTAAGATTCCAAGCATAAAAACAAATGAATGATCAATGGGTTAATAATGCTTTGATCCTACTCTAGTGTCTATTCGTATGCCTAGCTTAAGCACCTTTTTTTTTTTTCTGCCATTACAACAACTATTAAAAGTAAATAAAATTCTACTTTACAGTTGATCATTATGAAATTAATTTATTGCATTTCAATTTTAAAATTAATAAATTATTGTAAGTCATAAATTATAGGCCTCCAGATATATTATAATAATAGAAATTATGTCAGTGCTTTTAATTTTAAAAAATGACTAAAAAGTCTTATCTAATTTTGACATTAAAAAAATATTCAGAAGGAAAAGTTAGCAAAAAAATAATTATAGGTGTATGTGATTGCTATTTGTGTTTAATTCAAAAATTGTAATGACAAATTCTGTTTTGGCTTGAAGAAAAATAATATAAATGAATAAGTTAAGTTTTTTAAATTATTTAATAATTTCATAAAACAAAAGGTTTAGTACAAACATTTTCTTGCTAGCTTTTGTGTACTAACTGCATAATAAAGTCTATTTTATACACACATGTATATTAGGTAAATAAAATAAATGAAAGTATTATTAGTAACCAACAGAAGGTTAGATTAAATAACATAATTCATATAAACATATAAATCATTTAAACTTAATATTAATTAAATGAAAGAATAAATTTAAAAGTTAAAATATGTATATTTATTATCTACATTAAAAATATAATATATATTGTGTAAATTAAATAGGTTTTATTTCTAAAAAATAATTATTGGCCATTGAGTTGCCCCTATATATGCACAAAATAACATTACAATGGAATACAAATATAATACATTTTTTTAATAAAGTTAAGGTTTATAAAATATATATAACGTATTTATAAAAAAAAGTGTTATAACGTTGTAAAGTATTTTTTTTTTGACAAATTTTAATATAGGTTATGCTTAATTTTACATACATATCAATTTATTTTTAAAATTTTAAGTAGATTAAATCTAAAAATTAAAAATTAAAAATTATATTATCATGAGTTAATATATTAATAAAAATTATATCATTTAAAGTTTCATCTATTTAAATTTAAAAGTAAAAATATTCACATATAGAACTAAAGTATCACAAATTGGAATGTTTTAATTATACTTTGTATTATTTGAATCACCTAATACTTGAAAATCAAAATATATTTTAATTACAAAATATAGTTATGCATGCACTAATTGTAGTATAAGCATTAAATGCGAAATGCAATGATATATATAGATTGATTTGATTATATATTTTTAAGACATAGCTACTATAATTTTTCTTTTAAAAAACAATACTTATTATTTTAGAACGAGAGAAAATGTTATCTATCTATACCTTTTAAGCTTAATCTTTATACTTCAAAAGATTTTAATTGAGTTCCCGTAGTTTTAAACTTTCTAATTAAGTCCTTAGAGTGAGTTAGTCATTTATGATCAATTTTTCACTCTATTTTTGGGTTTCCCAAGATATTCACTGTTGGATGTAGTGACTAATTCCTTAACGTGTTGTAAGCCCATTTAAGGGAATAAATACTGACCACAGGTTTTAAAGCTGCTCTATTCCCAAGACGAGAATCGAACCCTTAACACTTGATTAAGAAATAAGAGAGCCCTCATTAATTGAGAAAATTATTGAAAATGATTTAATATTAACAAAATTTAGATGAAGTTTATAGGATTGTCCTAACTAGTAATATCCCTCATATTTAATTATTTATTTCCATTTCCTCACTTTTCCATTATTAAAGGATATAATCAAAAGAAAAAGATAAATGTTTGAAATTTTTAAATGGACATTTATTCATTATGAAAAATAAAATTTTAATATCAAACAGTTAGTTTGGTGATGAACTTATACATGTTTCAATGAGTTATGGCAGGTTGTGAGTTCAACTCCTCGTTCGCACTTCTATTCTCTAATAAAAATAAAAATAAAAATCAAATTGTGTAACTAGTCACAACTTTTTAAAGCTAGTGAGATTGGTTTAATGGTGAGGAGTTTGGGGAAAGCATGATGTCCTAGGTTCTAACTTTAATGCAAATAATATAATTTTCAAAGTATAAAAATAAACAGAGGAAGTATCACACCCACATGACTGTTAAACATGTTTTGTTGCACCTTACATATTAGATAACTTTCAATTAAATTTGCTAATTAATACCAATATTCTTGTCTAAATTCTACGTAAACTAACTTTTCTTCTAACTGTTCTTCTCATACATGTTATAAAAATAATTGAAAATCACAATATTGAATATTTTTATTGTCACGACCCGATTTGGACCTATGATCGGCACGTGGGGAATTCTCATTCTCACGTAAGCTCCGTGATCTCTGAGTCTCTCTATATGCATAAAATAATATTATTTTCATTCTGAATCATAACTTTCTCTAAAACTCTATATAAACTATATATCTGGAATTATCAAACTGAATTACTTGATATATGAAGCTTTGAAAACCTCTTAATCATACTCTGAAAATCCATTCAATGTGTGAACTAAATCATAAGTAAATCTCTAGTTTATTACATAAACTCTAATTAAATTCTACAATTTCACATCCTCACTTGTGAGTTGATAGCAGATATGTAACTTTTCAAATACTGAAATCAAATACATAATCTGAAAAAAAAAAATACAAGGTTCGGATCATGCCTGCACATCTACTGGAGCACTCTACTCTAATAAGACTTTAACTAGGCCTAATTTCAAAGTAAGACTCACCATTGAGAATGGCAACGTCTGCTAAACCGTAAACTGAGCAACGTTTGCACTTGCAACTATGAGGAGGAAGGGAGAGAGGTGAGTCAACGGACTCAGTGAGTGAGCTCTCACCTATTACCCACATGGGACGACCAAGGAATATACATACAACATCATGCATGCAACAATCATAAATCATTTGATATTCATATGCATAATCTCATTGAAAATATATCTCTGTATTCATAAATTTATAAGAAACTATCTCTAAGTTCTTACTCTAACAAGAAAATCATTTCTCATATATATAATATCTCTTAAATCAAATATTCTCTTAAAACAACAATAATCTCTGAAAATCATTAATACTCTCTGAAAACATAAACAGTACTCTACTAGAAAAATAAGAATCTCTGCTCTATGGTTCTTCAAGAACCGAAAATGTTATGCTTTATGAGCCATTGGGATCTAATGCGGACACCTAAATAGGTTCTATTCTCTGCTCTATGAGATTATCCTCTCGAGACAACTTGGCACCAAGGTTAAAGATCGGGGTTCAGCCATTAACTCACTGTCTGTTTTTCTATAGCTACCGTCTAGTCTCTAATACAATAAACATATTATTTTCTCTAAATCTCTGTTGTATACTCTAATTTGGGTATCAAACTCTTTCATACATAATTACTCTATTTCTTGAAATCATCGAGAAAATTCATAAAATCTCTAGATACAATTATACTCATACTTTAACTCTTTATAAAACTATTTAAATATGAAAACTCTTGAAATTCTAAAAACTTTAGACTCATATAAGTCTAGCAACCTGACTTTAGCATATCTGTGACTGTGAAATCATGCCCAAGGGATCATCCGCTTGCAGACATTTCGATTTCAAGCTCACAGAATATGTATCTGGCAGTTGCTGCGAATTATACTGAATTCCATATTTTTGGAATATCACAAAACTGGATTTTTTAAAATCTCATTTCTCAAGATAACCTCTTTTATAAATTAATAACTCTAATAACATAGATTAAAATAGAAAGGTTCAAATTATGAAATCTCTAACATTATAATTAAATGTCTCTGCTCTATATTCTTTGCCAAAACATATTAACTGATACTGTAAAATCATATTTCAAAATCTCTAGTATTGAGGTATAAGTATGTCATAACTCATGAAACATTTTGGATATACTAAAAACTTATTAAATCGTATACTCTCACACTAATTCTTTTCATGAATATGTATAACACATTTTCATAGCACTCTATACATCAATCATGGTCTCATGGTTTTGAAAAACACGTTTTCATGCCAAGAATAAAAATCATATACTTCTAGTTTTGTCATCACTTGTACATGTCTAAATCATACTCTCATATCAACTTATTTCATATTTCACAACCATAATGCAAGAAATATACTCATAATGCTTAAACTAAGGTTATGAGATCAAATCCACTTACCTGGAGAGGGAGAACAAGAGGGGACAACTCCGGCGGAGCTCCAGGGAGTAAGAATGGAGCCAGGGTTTACCATTATAACCATAAAACTTATTAATGATCTATGGGTACATCTAGATTACTCTAACACAACTCTAACAACATTGAGGGAGCACCCCCACTTAACAACAATGAGAGAAAAATAACAACCCATAACAAGGAAACGGAAGAACACAGGGGAATCTAACATAAATCAACAACAAAAACTTACCTTGGATCATGAAGGAAGAGGATTTGATCTTGGGTTGGAAGAAGAAGAAGCAGGAAAAAGAGAGGAAAAGGGGGAAGGGTTCGGTTCTGTCTCCCAAAATAGGGAAGAACCCGAGCCCTTGGGGTTTTAAAAAGAGGCCATAAGTAAAACGGCGTCATTTTTCTGATACTATCTATGTTATCGATTTGCCGCAAATGAACTTTCTTCACGGCGAACATGGGGAAACAACAACTCGCTGCAGCAAACATATATCGCTGTAGCAAGCTTCTTGGCTCGTCTACTAGCTGCAGCGAACATAACTCGCTGCAGTGAGGCTGTTCTGCAGAATTATGCAGCAATAGCACCACTCAAAGTACTCTAGCATTTGGGTTGTCTCACTACTCACTTATTTACATTTCTTAATTTTAAGTTAATGTCTACATTAACTTTAAAACATAAATGTAAATAAGGAAATACCCCCCATTTGGATTCAAATAAAATATCATAAAATCAAAATCTCAACCAATCAAAATCCAAATTTTGGGTTTTAATTCAAATCTGAGAAACTTTGCGATTTTCTAAACTTATGGGCTAAAAATGAAATGTTTGGAGGCTTCATAAAATTCTTTAAAAATCATCTTTTAACTTATTTGCCTTTGGGGAACAATTATCGGAACTTTTGATCCCAAGAATGTGGCTCTAACATATAGCCCTTCAATGAGATGTAGGATCCAGATTTAGTGAAATTCAGGACTCGACAGCATGGGTGGGTCCCGGGGAACTCTAAGGCTATATATGGAACTTGTCCACTGACACGTGTACCTGGGGTATCACATTTATGCAAAGACCAAACTTGTTTAAGGTGGGCAGATGCCCCCATTTTATTTTATTATCTATATTTATTTATAAACATAACTATCATAACTACATATGTCTTGATATATAAGAAAAAAAATCAACTATTCAAGACTTTTAGCTCTCTAATATATAAAAAGGTCAATTTTTTTTTATATTTTCTATGCTGCCATCAAGATATTTTATTTACATATTCACAGTTTAAGATTAACTTAGTTAATATGCTTGTCAGGAATCCTCCATATTCAAAATCTCTCATGCTTGTATTAAATAGTCATTATATTAAACATTGTGTAAATTATAGCTTATACCATTGCAAGTGTAATTTTAAATTAAGGAGAACTGATGATAAAATGATATATCATCACTCCTTAATCTTATAGTCATCTTTTTCCATTTATGGGTATATTATATTATTTTTTCTGCCTAGCTCAGTAAATAATTAACACTATAACATAGTTAATGGCCACAACTGGAAACAGGCCAAGCTAGGCCAGGCTTTGGCCTTCATAGGCTAGGCTTGTATCGCAAACATTAGGTTTGAGCCTGATCTGTACCTTGCTCTAGGCAATTTGTCAAGCCTAAGCCTAGCCTATACATAAGCTTGGCTAATTAGTCTAAAGCCTCTTTAGAAAGCCTGTAATTCTGAAAAATTAACACAAGCCACGAGCTCAAGCTAAACAAGATGAATAAGTTGAACAGGCCTAGGCCTGTAAACAAGCCAGCTTTTAACAAAACCTATAAATATGCCTAAAAAGGGTACAAATTTATACACATGCCTTAAAAAATAAAATCAAATGTTCACAAATCACAATATCCATAATACCAAATAATAATAGTTTAAAACAAAATGCCAAATAACAATAGTTCATACAACAAAATACCAAGCAATAATAGGTCACAACTTACAACAAAATAGCAAATAACAATTGTTCCCAACAAATACATGATAACATAAGAAATGAACTTCAAAAATCACAAATTAAATAAGCAAAATATATCCTATCAATCCTAACTCCAAACAACATATCAAAATTTTAATGTAATTTCTTCTTCTTCTTCTTCCAAGATCTTGCATTGCATGAATAAAACATATCATTAGATAACACAAAATTTAACATGCAATAAGTAAAGGTGTTCCTCTAACAATGCAAAATTTATACCTTTGGGTTTTTCTTTATACCATACTTGTTGCAAAGCCAATCCTTACTACAAATAAGTCTTCAACTGACTTTTCATTCATTTTTGAAATGATACTTATCAATCATTCTTCCTCCAGCACTGAATGTGGATTCCAATGCTATAGTTGAGATTGGAGTAGCTATGGCACGACCCGATTTTGGAACGTGATTGACACATGAGAAATCTCATCCTCATATAAGCCTCATGGTCGCTAAGTCATATTATATGCATATTTTAATCATAAAACCTATCTTTAGATATAGATCAACTTGCACTTCAAAATCATAATGCACATAAATAGCTTATTTTATAAATCAAGTCTGAATCTATAACTGTAATATAGAATATATCGAGTTGCTCCATGGCAAAGAGCCATGAATGCTATATCATTTTAAATACACATCAAATTAGAATCACGGCAAATAAAATGCAAAATTCTCTATGGTTCGAGACTCTTCCTGCATTACCACTGGAGCATTATATACAAAAGCAAAAGAAACACTTCATGGTAACGTGAAGCTCACCAAGCTGAATAACTAAGACTATTGGGGAGGAGAAGGCTAAAAAGAAAGCAGCAGCTGTATCTATAAGGAAAAAAGGAGACGGATGAGTTTCATCTAAAGCTCAGTGAATAGATTTTTGCTCGTAACCTCCTTCATGGGACAACAACAAAGATACATATAATCATAATAATCAGTGTAACAGTTCTAAAACCATTTTTGTATTTACATACATACTGTCTCAAAACCATAATCTTTGTAAATCATAAATAACAATACTCTAATGGGAAAAAAAATGAATCTCTGATTATGCATAACATATATGGCATAACAATATAAATCTCTTGATTTACTTTGAACTCTATGGGTACCTCACAAGACCTAGAATTTTGGAACACCTAACCAGGTTCCATCTCTGAATACTCTCGGGTAAAATTGTCCTCTGGGGGACAACTTGGTACTAAGGTTAACTATTTTTCACAGCCATTAACTCACTATCTATTTTTCTAATGCTACCGTTTGGTCTTTAAAATAATGAAAAACTAATTATTTTCTCTAAACCTTATAACTGGGCTCTAAATCTGAATTTTGTGAGAAACATTTCATAAATATATTATTCTTGAAATTGAGCCATCTCTAGATATTTCATATTCCCAATCAAGATATTCATAAAATCATTTTAGCAACAAATGGTCTCATGAGTTTTCTTAATACAAATATTTCATGCTCACTTGAAAACATAATTTCATAAACTTAACAAAATCATTAATAATTTATAATCATTTTGAAATAGCATATGAAATCATGCATTTAAGCCATATAGCTAGAAAAATATTTATAATGAGCAAACTACAGGTCACATGATTGAACCCACTCACTTGGAGAGAGAGAACAAGTAGTGTTAATAACCAAGGAGCTCAATGGAGTGGGAGTGGTACTAATGTCTACCATAACCATAACAAAACCCATAAATAACCTATAATGATCTCTAAACAACTTTAAAACAATTCCAAAAATATGGGGAAGCATCCCCCACTTGACAACAATGAGAAATAACAACACCCAACCCAAGATCATGAAAGAAGTGAGAGAAAAAGGACATAAACTAATATAAATATCTTACCTTAATGCTTGGAAGAGGTAAGATTAAGTTGGGAAGATAGTGAAAGGGAAGAAAGGAGATTTGGGGTTTTGGGTTTTTGTTTTGGAGCGAAAGAACCAAGTGAAACGGGTTTTAAAAAGGATTGGGAGTTCAAAAACTAAATCTATGTTGTTTTGGTACTATTCTAGTATCGAGGACCCTTGCATGGGAAGCTTAACCAGTTCCAAAAGCAATCTAGGAGAAAACAACTTCGCTTGGTGAGCTCTTAACCTTGCCTAGGGAGCTCACTGAGTTCTAGAATTGTCACAACGTGACTTGGGCACGCGATTGATACATGAAGAATCTCATCCCCATATAAGCCTTTTGGATAATGTGACTCTCTAGATGCATAATTCATCATAATATAAGACTTAAAATATGATTTTCTTTTTAATCAACAACCATTTCTCTATTTAAAACACATTAAATTCATAAAACTGGAAGTATTTAATATTTAAGTTCATATCACATCTTAATCAAAACTGCTAATCATGAAATTGTAAACTGTTTCATTACATAATACTAATCTAAAATCTGAAAATACACTTAATGTTTGAAATGTAAATTTCAAACACGTCTCTAGCTGGTTACATGAATCCTTAACCATAGTTTACATTTCAAAATACATTCTTGAACTCTAAACACATATAAGGAAAATATATAAACTCCAAAAATAGCTACGCTATCTCAAAATACATGCTTGGCTCGGATCATGCCTACATATCTATTGGAGCACTCTAACTCTAACATAATCCTACTCTAAGCCTTACTGCAAAGTAAGACTCATCACCGAAAACAACTGTGTCTACTGGATTGGTGACTGAATTATAGTTGTACTTGTAACGGTGCGGAGGAAGGGAGAGGGGTGAATCAATGGACTCAGTGAGTGGATTCTCACTTATCACCCACATAAGATAATCAAAGAATATACATAATACAATATACATACAGCAATCATAAACCATTTGATATCTAAATACATAGCTAGTTAAGAAAAAGCTTTTTATTCCATAGATTTATAAATAAGCATTTCTAAATCATAATCAATCATGAAATCATTTTAAGTAATGGTGCAATAATAATAATAATAATAATAATAATAATAAAAGCTATGAAGTCATAAACTATAAGGTGATGCTCAATCCCTAGCGAACAAGAGCTGCTATTTGTACTGTTAATGGTCCTTGGTGAACTGCGTCCCTAGTGGACTAATCTGAAACAGGATAAAAATTGCCCCTGGTGGGCCTTAGTATACCAAGGTTAACAAAATAACTACCCTTAACACACAGTCTGTCTCTTTATCTCTACCGACTAAACTAGTTTGAACTAAAATCATTTAAATCTAGAAACTTTTGAAACTCTAAAAGCTTTGGACTCTTATAACTCTAATAATCTGACTTTAGTATAACTGTGACTGTAAAATTATGCCCAAGGGATCATCCGCTTGCAGGCATTCTGATTTCAAGCCCACATTTTTATCAATATCCATGATAAATTTACATCATCATAATCAAACTCTTAATCATAAAATAATTTCAGGTAACATCAGTTTAATCCAAGTATAGTCCCATGCATTTTGATAAACATAGATTTTTCTTGCTAGGTTTCAAAACATATTCTCTAATCTTTGCAAAAACATATAGAGATCTTTGGTTCATGTCAAAACTCAATTGTAGCTTTTCTAAATATCTCTTAATGCTAGAAATTAATTATAGAATAACCAAAATAAGACCATGTGATCAAACCCATTCATTGTTTGGGGTTGGGAGTATGTGAACACCACTAACTTGGCCTTGAGAGTTTGAAATGACACCAATAATTGCTATAGAGTGACATAGATTCATAAATAATCTATGGGTATCCCAAATAACCCTAGATCAACTCTAACAACATGGAGGGAGCACCCCTACTTGACAACAATGGAGAACAATAACAACTCAAACCATAGGATGTGAAATAGAGAGGAAGAAGATAGCAAAACTAACAAAACCCTTACCTTAGATCTTGGAAGAAAGGGAATTTTAGTGAACTTGTGTTGGTTTGCTATTGTGCTATCATTGAGGGTCCTCACTACAGCGAGTAAAGCTTGTTGCAGTGAGCCTGGCTAACACCTGAGGGTTAGTTGAACTTGCCTCACTTGCTACTTGCTGTAGTGAGCGTGTTCTACAAAATTCTGCAATAACAACACCAAAACTGTATCCTTGGCCCTTTATGCATTCCGGAGCCATCCTGACAATATGGGTGGGTCCTGGGGGACCCTAAGGTTGTACTGGCTTGACCATGGACATGTGTACTCGAGGTATTATAAAAACCCTACCGAAAGAAAAGGGTTAGCTTGATGAGCTTATGAGCCTCGCCTAGCGAGTTCACAAAACTCTAGAGAGCAATCCTTATGCGAAGGGCTCGCTTAGTGAAGGAAAAGGTTCGCTTAGTAAGCATGTTTTATAGCAACAAATATGTTCTTTATTTTACACAAATTTGATGGTTCCAAGGCTTTTCTGACAACACAGGTGGGTCCCGAGGACCTTAAGGTTGTACAAAACTTGACTAGAGATATGTGCATTTAAGGTATTACTAGCTAATATGTCAGCAGCCATCCTATATGAAATCTTATACTTTAAGTTATTATTTTTCCACCATTCCAAAACATTAAAAGAGGTACTATCATCATCCAAAACAAAAACACCCCTCAAGGTAGACTTCTAATTCTGATTTCAAAGGAGGAATTGCTTCTTGTTCACGAGCAAAGGCTAGGTTTCTCAACAGCCACTAACTACTGAAGAATCACTTATAGTAGAAGAAGACCTACTATTACTAGGTCCACCACCAATAACTACTTCATGACTAGTTGCCCTTCCCCTATACCTTTCAACATACTCCTCATACATCAAGTTCTATGCAGTTATCATTGCCTCCAAATTTGCAGAAATCACAACATCATATTTATAAATCAAAGGATAATAGTAATTAACAATGTATAATTTCCACTTGTGATCCAAAACCCACCGTGGTAAATAAAATGAAAATGATAATTAACAAATAATAAATACATAATATGTAAATTATACCTGGGATCCAAAACACTTGCAAGAGCCATCAACTTGTTGCATTCCCCCAATATTTGTTGTATTTTTCTTTCATTGGGGTTGGATATTTCTCATGAAAGCATCCTCATCTTCTATAGCAATGTTAATTACTTGCTTCACCTTCCAAACTTCAGTAAGGTACAAATTTGCAGTAGGGTAATCATTGTTTGAGATCACACCAATGGCTAGCTAAACACTTCTAGAAGTTTGCAAATCTTCTCAACTGTTATCCAATCCTTTTCTGATGGTACATGATTACAATGTGGCTTTCTCTCCTTGTAAGCAGCAGGAAATACATCCTTGAATTTCAAAGCGGTAGATAACAACTTATAAGTTGAATTCCACCGTGTTGGACAATCAAGGGAGAGCTTATTCTCTTTCAAACATTTTTGCTCAGCAATGTCAGAAAAATGCTTTAAGCCTTGAATCATTATTGTTGATGTACTTGACACTCTCACAAACATTATGAATAATGTCCTTAATCATACTAAGGCCATCTTGCACCAATACATTTAAAATACATGCACAACATCTGACATGAAACAAATTCCCACTAAGAGGTAATTCATTACTATCTGGTATTATTTCCAAAAGAGCTTTTAGACATGAATCGTTGTAGAAAGCATCATCAACTGACATTATAAACACCTTGTTCTCAATCCCCCAATCTTTCAAACACTTGTATATAGCTTCCGCCATATCAATTCCATGTCTAAGAGTAAGCACTTTTGCAAAACTCAATAAAGTGTCCAATGATGACCATGTATTCAATTACTTGGTGAGATGATCTCCACATATCAGTAGTCAAATTGATCTTGCTCACACCTTCTAGCAAAGCCTTTAACTTTTTCTTCTCTGCGACATAGATAGCGAAACAATCACTTATAGCTATTTTTTGAGAATATTTTTAAAATTCAAAATTTGCATAGCGATAGCTCCACATGAAAAGTTGGTCCTCAATAATGCTAAAAGGATGCTCATGAACCATAATCATGGAAGCAATTACTTCTCTCATCTTCTCATTAGTGTATCTAGCACCCACTGTTATAAATGGATGAATGCCCAAACTAGAAGACTTAAACTGAATTGTTGGTTGCTTCCTTTGCAATAAACTTTTTGTATGTCTCCAAAGATGGGAAATTTTGGCTTCTTTTCTCGAGTATGCAAATACAGGCTTGTAATATTTACACAATGCTTTCACCCCTTTAGAATGTTTAACTTGATGAAATCATCCCAAAAATTGCTGAGGTTTTTCGTGTCTTTATCTTAGTGATATTGTCATTATCCTTATTTAGTTCATTAGTTTAATTTGTTGAGTGGAATTTGTTAGTGTTGGCTGACTGGCCTCATTTGGATCAATATTAAGCGGAGAATATGAGATTGTTTTACTTTCAAATGGAGAAGACATTAACTACACATGTAAAACAGAAACATTATTTCCTCTATTTTCATTAAATGTCAAGTCATGCATAAATGGAATATCTTTTAGAAACCCTGTAAAACATAAACATTATGGAAGCATTTCTATTTTTTTCTAAACGATATTTCTTTTTTTTCATGTAAAAAATAAACTAACAGAGATAAGCATTTCGCTGTAAAACATAAACTAATAGGCACAAAGATTAACTTTCATTGAATAAGCGTAGTTTTTGGTAGAGAAAACAACATTTCTAATTTTTCGTTAACAACATTTCCTTTTTTTTCCCCAAACAACATTTATAGTTTTTTGGCAGAGATCAGTTGGTGTTTTTATTCAAAGTTGGATCCAAACAACATTCCCAAACAACTAACGGTCTGTTTGGTTTGAGTTTTCAGTTTTCAGTATTTGTTTCACAAAATCCTGAAAACTAAAAACAAACAAACGCTAAGGTTTTCACATTTCTCTTCTCCAAAACAAAGGTTGGAGATATATTCAAATTCTGATGGTCTTGACTTATTTATCTTCTCCAAAACCAAGAAAAACTAAGGTTTCCTTTAAACAGCATTTGTCTTGACACATTTCTATTTTTGGTAGAGACTATGGAGCTTGGAGCACTATGGAGCTTACCTGAAGAGAGGTGATCGACGAATAAAGCTGCAATGATGACGAGGAAGCTATGGACTGCGATAAGCTTCGACGCGTTGCAACGGAGACTAGTTGTATGACAAGTTGTAATGATGATGGTCAGCTCTCTTGCGTGGCGGCGGCGGCGGCACAGGTTTAGGTTTGGGGGTGCTTAAATGTTCAAGAATTAGGTTTTCAGTGTTCTTGTTATTGTGCAGGGGTTCTCACGTGTTGAGTAACTTAGTGTTAGTGGCTCGATGATAGTGTAGTATCGATTCAAAAATAAATTTAGGAATTTTAAAATTTAAATGAAATTAAGTATGCAATAAATATAAAAATGAACAATTTAAGGTCAATAACATATGGTGGTTTAGTGGTATAAGGCTTGTTCTTAGTTGGTGTTAGGGGCCTTGGTTCAAAAGCCATCATAAGTTGTTTATAAAATTCAAATATATTTATGTGTATAATGTAGCCAGGCCAAAAGCCCTAAAGACACCGAATTAAACTTTTTATGTATAGAGGCCTATTTTTAAAATACACTGAAATTATAGGAAGTTAGAGATTAATTTAACCTAAATTCACTCTCAATTGGTTGCCAAAAAAATGCATTTTCTCATAATAATTATTTTCTTGAAGTCATAATTGAATAATGATTTTTTTTACATTAAATATTAAGTACATCAATTGTAATTGAATGAACCGACCCTAATCAAATAAGAGTAGATAGACTTGAATATAATTAACTAAATTTATTAATTCATTTATCTAGAGCATTGGTATTCAAAATCTATTGAACTCTAACTAATTTGACTTGATCCAAATTAGTTCGGTCTGGTATGAGGAAAGCTCTTTTAATCAAGATTCTGAAAACCAGACCGGACATCGAACCGGTCGGGCAAAGGGTTTAGAGGTTCAACCGGTTCAATCGGGGGTCCAAATGGAATATAACTGGTATATAATAAAACAAGTATTTATATAAATATATAAAAATACAAAAGAAAATATATGTCATAAACTAACTAGAAATTAAATTAGACATCAATAAAACTGTGATGCCCCAGGTATACGTGGCGGCGGATAAGTTCCGTACTGCCCTGGGACCCACCCGTGTGGCTAGGAAAGCCCAAGATGCATGAAAGACCATTGAACTAGATGTTTGGGTGAACTATCATCGCTGTAGCGGTCTAGGACCGCTCTAACAGTCACAGTATGTGGTAGCATGGGTTTTGGGTCTCTGGAGACTGCTGTAGCGGTCTACGACCACTATAGCGGTCTAGGACCACTATAGCGGTCATAAGCGGGCAGGACCGCTATAGCGGTGTCAGTGTTACAACAACAGTGCAAAACATGGCGTTTCACGTAAGTGAGCCCTCTACCCTTTTTTAAACACCCTAAGCTCGGGATTTTGGGGATGGAAACCGAAACTTTTCATCCCAAAATGCTCTCCAACCCTTCCTCTCTCTCAATCCATCATCGATCATTCTCCTTCCAAGATCAAAGGTGAGTTTTGTTGTTGGTTTATGTTAGTTTCCTTTGTGTTCTTCCTTCCTCTTGTTATGGGTTATTGTTTTCTCCATTGTTATTAAGTGGGGTTGCTTCCCTAATGTTGTTAAAGCTAGATTAAAGTTGTTTAGAGATTAGCGGAGACTAATCTTGAGTCAATGTTGTTCTATGATAGTTGTTGATGCCATTTCGTGCCTCAGAGGTTAAGTTGGTGGTGCCCACATACTCCTGGCTCCAACGATGAGTGGGTTCTAGCTCATGGCCTTAGTTTTGCCATTATAATTATGTTTGATGTGTGATGATTATTGAGCATAAAAGTAGAGATGAAAATATATATGATTTGGATTTTTACAAGCTATAACAAAGAGTATGATTTTGAATATGACATGAAAATCTGTTTTAGAAAACCATGGGACCATGATTAGTGCATTGTATGTTATGGAAATATTTTATATGCAACTCCAAGAGATTCTTTTCGAGACAATTTGATTTAGTAAGTTGTTATTATCAATCATGTTTCAAGAGTTTATGATATCTTATACTTCAAAACTAGAGATTTTTGAAATGTGATTTAGAGTATCAGTTAAGAAAATTTGGTAAGAATACCAAGAGAGACACTATATTATAATATTAGAGATTTTATGATTTTGAACTTTTTACATTTCAATGTATGATATTAGAGTTATTAAGTTATAAAAAGAGGTTATCTTGAGAAATGAGATTTTAGAGATTCAGTCCTTGTGATATTTCAAAAATATAGAATTCAGTATAATTCATA
Organism: Dalbergia cochinchinensis; assembly: GCA_031216125.1. Classification (NCBI taxonomy): domain Eukaryota; kingdom Viridiplantae; phylum Streptophyta; class Magnoliopsida; order Fabales; family Fabaceae; genus Dalbergia; species Dalbergia cochinchinensis. The sequence continues at coordinate 10,073,075 of CM062371.1, forward strand.
GTGACTGTCTGATACATATTCCGTGAGCTTGAAATTGAAATGCCTACAAGCGGGTGATCCCTTGGGCATGACTCACAGTCACAGTTATGTTAAAGTCAGGTTGCTAGAGTTGTACAAGCCTAGAGCTTTTAGAGTTTCAAGAGTTTTCATAATTAAACGATTTTATAAAAAACTAAAGTATGAGTATGATTGTATATAGAGATTTTATGAATTATCTCAATGATTTCAAGGAATACAGTGTTTATGTATGAAAGAGTTTGATACTAAGATTAGAGTATATAACAGAGATTTAGAGAAAACAATATGTTTATTAAATTAGAGACTAGACGGTAGCTATAGAGAAACAAACAGTGAGTTAACGGCTGAACCCAATCGTTAACCTTGGTACCAAGTTGTCCTGGGAGGACAATCTCATAGAGCAGGGAATGGAACCTATTTAGGTGTCTGCATTAGATCCCAATGGATTATAGAGCATAATATTTTCGGTTCTTGAAGAACCATAGAGCAGAAATTCCTGTTTCTCTAGTACAGTAATGTTGCCTATGTTTTCAGAGAGTATTAATAATTTTCAAAGATTATCAATATTTAAGAGAATATTAATTTAAGAGATATTATATGTTTGAGAGATGACTTCCTTGTTGGAGTAAGAATTTAGAGACGTTTTCTTATGAATTATTGGATACAGAGATTTTTTTTTCTATGAGATTACATACATGAATATCAAATGGTTTGAAACAGATTATGGTTTTAAAGATGCTTGTTTATGAATTATGGCATGGAAAGTATTTTCCCAAGAGTAGCTATGTTAAATATTGAAAATGTTTTGCCAGTGCATGCATATCTATATATGGTTGTTGTTATCCCATGTGGGTGATGGGTGAGAGTTTACTCACTGAGTCCGTTGACTCACCCCTCTCCCTTCCTTCTCATAGTTGCAGGTACAGATGTAGCCCAGACTCCGGTTTGGCAGACGCGGTTGTTTTCATTGGTGAGTCTTACTTTGGAATAAAGGTTAGCTTAAATTCTTGTTAAAGTAGAGTGCTCCAGTAGATGTGCAGACAGGATCCAAACCATGCATTATTTTCAGACTGTGTATTTAATTTTAAGTATATGAACTGTCATGTATGCTTTCAGTTCGTAATTATGGAATTGAAATTGTAGAGTATGATTAGAGTTTGTGTAATAAACCAGAGATGTATTTATGATTCAGTTCATGTAATTAATTGGTTTTCAGAGTATGATTAAGATAATTTCAGAGTTTCTTATATCAAATATTTCAGTTTTATGTTTTCAGATATAAGGTTTGAATAGAGTTTTAAATGAAAATATGATTTCAAAATGAAAATATGTTGTTTTATACATAAAGAAAGAGATGCAGAGGTCACGAGGCTTACGTTGGGATGAGACTCCTTACGTGCCGGTCACGGGCCCAGTTCGGGTTGTGACAAAAACTCATAGAACATAATATAATTAATCTCTTAATCAAAATAAACATTATTCATATGGATCAAATCTCTCAAGTTACTACTTTCTATGTTAGAAAGGAAAATAATTAGGAAATATGAGATTTTAGGCACCTCAAAATGATGCCATTTGACTTTTTTTTATAAAAAAATAAAAATCGTCGATCTGTTTGACCGGGCCGGTTTGCCTGGTTTTCCAGTTCCTAGGCGGTTCGAAGTGGTTCTTGGCCGGTTCTTTGTAGGATAGTTTTCAGGTATAATCTGGACTGGATAGCAACCTGATTCCTAGTTCAATCTGTTCGACCAGTCAATCCGATCCGATTTTCAGAACATTGCTTCTAATATTAGGCTCCTTTTTTGTCTCTGTTTTTTTCTTCTTCATTTGAAGAAGTTCTTATTATTTAGAGAATGAATGGACACTTATTAAGCTCTCCTAGAGTGTGTATAAGTGGAGATGAACATTTATTAAAAAATACAAGAAATATTATTTAATTTAAAGAAGAAAATAAAATTACAAATAGAAAATTGAAAATGACAGTGATCACATATACATACTAAAGTTGTATGGATCCTGCATTTAATATTTTTACTTTCTCTCACTAATTTACCGATTGAGAATATTTATTAAACGTAATAGAAGATTTGACGGAAGAGGAGCAAAAAATTCATTGTATCTGGACATCTTCGCGCTTCATATGGAATGATTCATTCCTAGTTTGGATCCTATTTTTCGACTGATAATCAATTTAATCATTCTACTCAGATAAGAGCTACTGAAATTATATCCTATAAATTATTGTCATGATAAACATCAAACAGTTAATCATGTAACAATGCCAATCTCTCTCTCTGTCTCTGTATTTAATTTGTCACTAACGTTAGTCATTTACTATTTAATTATTTTCACTTGGACAAGATAATTACGTGCTAGTAGTTTGCAAGTGGGTGAAATTGGTTGTCACTGGAAGGCTGCGCCTTACAATTTTTCCACCACGCATAGATTGCAACATGGGATCCACCGGGAATGAAATACAACAGTAACTTTATTTGTCGCATAACATCCTAATCTTATAGTACTACTTTCATTTTAAAATAAGCGCTCAATTTTAAATAAGTATATAGATTAAGAATATGATTATTAAAGTCTTAATGTTAGAATAATTTAGTTGTGTTTGATTAAATTACTCTCCTTAATTTCCTCTCTTTTTCTTAATTATTCTTTTACCTCCACTTATCTTTAATAGGGATATAGTTGAAAAATAATAATAATTAATACTGCATATATTTTTTAAAATGAATAATTATTTATGAGAATACAAAATTTTAAAAATAGATATTTACTTGAGAATAGGAACAGTAATACATATAATTTAAAAAAGGTCAAATCATCTAATAATATAAGAAATATCTTGCCCTTTCAATCAATCAAAATGAAAAAAAAAGATTTTTTTTTCTTTTAACAAGAAAGTAGTTGAAATCCCTACCTAATAAAAAAACACACGCTTAGACAAAAAGACAGAGCCAAACAGAAGAAAACTTGGTGGGTGACGAACAAGGCCACACACTATATTCCACAGTTTAATAATTTTCAAAATCTCAAAAAATTAATAAAAATCTAAAAATAAAATGCCAGCTCATTATGCGAGATTTAGAAAGTTAATTAGTGTTACCGCAGGTCGAAAAAGCCCGCAAGTCAAGCCGAGAATGAATCCAAATCTAGCCAAATTTATGACCCCTGATAAGCCAACGATCCTATTACACTACATAAGTAATCGTACTTATCTTGAGAATGTATAAGTGCGAGGACTTATCCGCCACTTATACGATAGGAAAGCGTTGATACCATCTCATCTCGTTCTCGCTCACGCTATTTAAACTGTCTGATACCTTTATTTCGTCGCTTCACACAATTCTTCTCTCTCATCTCTTTTCTTTTCTTTCATTCATATTCTCTCTCTTTCCTCTGTTTTCTCTTTGTTCTTGAAATCCCTAGCCCCCCTTTCTGTGTGTATAAATACTCAACAAGAAGAGCTCCAACACAGGAAAAGCTAGAGAGAGAAAGTAGAGCGAGAAAAATACTGAGGAAAACCCTTCCCCCTCGCCATTCTCGTTTCTGCTTCCCTAAACACCTCTCGATCTGCGCAAGGAATCTCGGCAAAGGTGCGAGCTCCTTCACCTTCACTTTCTCCATTCCTTTTTGTTTTTGTTTTTTTTACTGCTTCATGTGATTGTGATTGTGATTGCGATGTTGATTGCGATGTATTATTTCTTGTTTTTTGTTTTGCGTGTGTATATATATATATATATATATATATATATATACATGTCTATTTCTCTATGAATTTTGTGTAATTTTTCCGCTGAATTTGGTGTTTCGATGCTCAGGTTTTGTTGATCTATTCGGTTTCTAGATCTTTGAAGCGTGTTTGTTCTGTTTCGAGCTTAATATTGGAGACACCGCCATGTCTTCGCTCAGCAGAGAACTGGTTTTTCTAATACTTCAGTTTCTCGATGAAGAGAAATTCAAGGAGACTGTGCACAAGTATGCTAGTTTTAACCAAAAAAAATTTAAGTTTCAGTTTTTATTTTCTTGATATTTTATAATTTAATAATTTCGTAAATTTTTTAAATTCGTTTGTTGATATGTGTATTTTTTTTTATTTTTTTGTGTTATGTTTGAATTGTGAACGTGAAGGTTGGAGCAAGAATCGGGGTTTTTCTTTAACATGAGGTATTTCGAGGATATGGTGACGAATGGAGAGTGGGACGAGGTGGAGAAGTACTTGTCTGGTTTCACGAAGGTGGATGACAACAGATACTCAATGAAGATCTTCTTTGAGATTAGGAAGCAGAAGTATCTAGAAGCTTTAGACAAGTACGTTCCCTGTTGTTCGGAAGCGTTACTGTTTTCTGTAATTTGCTTTGCCATTTTTATATTTTTATTGTTGCTTAGAAATTGATTATTGAAAAAACAAATGAAAAACGTTGCAGGCAGGATCGAGCTAAAGCTGTGGATATATTAGTGAAGGACTTGAAAGTGTTTGCAGCATTTAATGAGGAGCTGTTTAAGGAAATCACACAGTTGTTGACTTTGGATAACTTTAGGTTCGGACAATATCCTTGGATTGTATGTTTTGTTGCCTGGTTTATTTTTATTATGTTGTTCTGGGCTTATACAGTGGGATTTTTATGATTTTGCAGACATAATGAACAGCTATCTAAGTATGGGGATACAAAATCTGCGAGGGGCATAATGCTTGCTGAACTAAAGAAATTAATAGAGGCTAACCCTCTGTTTCGTGATAAGCTTCAGTTTCCTACCCTGAAGAACTCCAGATTACGGACTCTAATTAATCAGAGGTTCTTTAGAAGATCTCATCTATGTCAGCAAATTCACTGCCTGATGTGTCTGATGTTACTCAGATTTTCATTTATTTGTTGATTTGCAGTTTGAATTGGCAGCACCAACTATGTAAGAATCCAAGACCCAACCCTGACATAAAGACCCTTTTTGTAGACCATAGTTGTGGGCAACCAAATGGTGCACGGGCTCCGTCCCCTGTTACCAATCCCTTAATGGGCGCTGTCCCGAAGGCTGGAGGTTTCCCACCACTTAGTGCTCATGGTGTAAGTAAAACAACAAGATATAGTTCTTCTATGTTTTGCCAGCAAAGTTCTACCATTCTTATGACTCTGTTTATTATACATTATATAGCCATTCCAGCCCACACCAGCTGCTCTTCCGACATCCCTTGCTGGATGGATGGGTAATCCATCTCCTGTTCCACACCCTTCAGCTTCTGCTGGACCCTTAGGTTTGGCCGCTGCTAATAATCCAGGTAATATGAAGTCAAACAAGAATTTTGAAGTTTTTCTGCTAACACATGGCCTGGGAATTTGCATTAGTTCCATGCTTGCTGTGTATGGTTATTATCAATCATCTGTGTATTATCATTCATGATGGAGAAAACACATGCACTTAGCAGTAGCAGTTTTAAGGATATAAAGCTGTGAAGGGCATTAAATTGATGGAGATATAATTGTCGTTCACTTATGACACCATTTAATCAAGTTGTATTGCACACTTCATATTTAGCCAAACTGATTTTCTTTCCCCTTTCTGGCTTTCGGCTTTCGGCTTTTGGCAATGGTAGCCGCTATTTTAAAGCGCCCCAGGACTCCTCCTACCAATAACCCTGCTATCGACTATCAAACTGCAGATTCAGATCATGTATTGAAGCGAACAAGGCCTTTTGGCATATCCGACGAAGTACAGTTCTCATTCTATCTGCTTCCTTTGTCTTTCTTATTTAATTCAAAGTGAATGTTTGAATCTTACTATTATACTTAAGAATGTTCCCCTTTGAATTGGATTGGGTTTTGTGGGTGTGCACACTTATCTGTGTCTTAGTGTTTAATGTTTACATAGTGTAACACTTCTATGAAGCTGGAGTAGTTGGACTTTCAAATTACCTGTTTGCACTAGACCAAAATTAATTATTTGGCGCACTGACACTCTGACCCTAAAGAGCCATAGGCATTGTACGTTACATGTTTGTATTGATCAGTTTTGATGATTGGATGTTATTATTTAATTGTGGAGTTGTGAATCGTAAATTAAATTAGCATTTCAATGTTGCCTTGAAGTGTTCTTAGTTTTTTTTTGTTTCATACATGCCTACAACAAACTTCTGTTGACTGTATTCTTGTTTCCAAAGTTAAAAACACTTTTGGATAACAATTTTGTATAGTTTTGTTTGTATGGAAAATGAGAATACAACTGAATGAGATGTGTTTTACTTCTCTTTTTAAAATTATTTACATTCTACAGCTCTATAAGTTGCATTTATGTGTGTAATAGAAATTGTTTGAGTAGACCTTAGTTCCTATAATTGATATTGAATGGACTAGTGTGTGTGGGTTATTTGCTCCCCTGCCATCTTATGCATTTTTTTCATAAATATAAATTCTTAGGTTTTTCTCCTTTTATCTTGAAATATAGCATGTACAGGCTGATTGAGGGATATTTTCATTGTATATATGCTTTAGCAGGTGAATAATCTTCAAGTAAATTTGCTTCCCATTGGATATTCTAGCCAGAGCCATGGTCAGAGCTCCTATTCCTCCGATGACTTGCCCAAGACTGCTGTGATGACTCTCAGTCAAGGTTCAACTGTCAAAAGTATGGATTTCCACCCACTTCAGCAAATTCTACTTCTTGGTAAGCCTCTTTGGGTGCCTATGCAAATGCTGTCTTAACAGTTTCTTCAGTTTCTTTTTTTTTTCCTATATTTTTATTTTCTCATTTATTTATTTGTTTATTATTCTGTTGATGGTTAGTTGGAACGAACATGGGCGATGTCATGATCTGGGATATAGGTAGCCGTGACAGGATTGCTCATAGAAATTTTAAGGTCTGGGAACTTGGAGCATGCTCAGTGGCTCTGCAGGTGTGGCTCTCAAAATTAAACTTGTAAACATATTGTTTATTAGTTTCTGAAGGCAAGCTTGTCACTGGTGATTTCTAATTCCCTGATTCTTGTCTAGGCATCACTTTCCAGTGATTACTCTGCATCAGTTAACCGGGTGGTGTGGAGCCCTGATGGAACACTATGCAGTATGTTCTAATGAGTTTCTCTTCTGTGTATTTCACTCTTGTTCACTAATGAGTTGTTGTGATGTTCTGTTTTCCTTACATACAAACCTGTAAGGGGCCAGAGTTTGATTTTTCCCTGTTGATCCTTCAGGTGTTGCTTATTCTAAACATATTGTGCACATATATTCCTATCATGGGGGGGATGATCTTAGAAACCACCTAGAGGTTTGTTCATCTCCCTAAAGTCCATTAGATTTTCTATGAGCTTTTCATTGTTTGTTAAATTTAGGGCTATTCTGTTTATCTGCTCACTATGCACAAGGCCCATAACTAATCTGCTTGGTATATATTTGCTTATGGCCTTATGTTGATTTTCTGTCTCAGATTGATGCTCATGCTGGGAGTGTCAATGACCTCGCTTTTTCTTATCCAAACAAACAGCTTTGTGTTGTAACCTGTGGAGAGGATAGGCTGATCAAGGTTGGTTTGTCATATTATATCTCGTGATAGACCTCTATAAAAAATAGGACTATTTTTTAAGAGTTTAAGGCTTGCAGGTATGGGATGCAGTTACTGGTGCAAAGCAGTATACTTTTGAGGGTCACGAGGCACCAGTATATTCTGTATGTCCTCACCACAAAGAAAGTATTCAGGTAATAATCTATATTTCTTTGTATGTGTGTGTATGTGGTCAAATTTAAAGAAGTTCCTCTCTAAATTAATATAACTCTGTTATGTGCTTACTTTGGTACCAGTTGGCAGGCTGGCTTTCCAATAAGTTTGGACTTTGAAATATGTTGCAAGTTCTGTTGGAAATAATTCACGGGATATGTTACAATTCGGGTTGTGCTTGGTCAATAATAGCATCACAATCACAATATGGAACAAATGTAGTCAGATTTGGAGGCTTCTGTGCTTGTAATAATATCAAATTATTGCATAACCTTGGCCTTGATAAGAACATAATATCTTTCTTTCTAGTTTGTTTAGCTTAGGCGTACCATGCACTTGTGTGGTAAAATTTCTAACAATGTTCTGATATGGCTGCAGTTCATCTTCTCAACTGCAACTGATGGGAAAATAAAGGCATGGCTGTATGATAACATGGGTTCTAGGGTTGACTACGATGCACCTGGCCATTCGTCTACCACAATGGCATATAGTGCTGATGGAACAAGGTTTAGACATAAACATTTTGCTTCTTTTTGTCTTCCCCTTTTTTGGCTGGTACAAGATCTTGTGGTTTGACTATTTTCTTATCATCTATCTCTGGTTCATAGATTGTTTTCATGTGGAACAAACAAAGAAGGGGAGTCATTTTTAGTGGAATGGAATGAAAGTGAAGGCGCTGTGAAGCGTTCCTATCATGGTATTGGGAAGAGATCTGTAGGTGTTGTGCAATTTGATACCACCAAGAATCGATTCTTAGCTGCTGGTGATGAGTTTATGATCAAATTCTGGGACATGGATAATACAAACATGTTGACTAGTGTTGATGCAGATGGTGGATTACAGGTAATTTTTAGACTGATTTTTTCCTCCCCCCTTCAATTTTTATTTGATTATAACCTTATTTCATGGTGATATATGTCTACGAATCCTGCAGGCTTCTCCCTGTATTAGATTTAACAAGGAAGGAATACTGTTGGCTGTCTCCACTACTGATAATGGAGTTAGAATTTTAGCAAATGCAGAAGGAATTAGGCTGCTTCGGACAGTGGAGAATCGTACGTTTGATGCTTCCAGAGTTGCTTCTGCAGCTGTTGTGAAGGTAAAATTATTCAAATTTAGCTTGTCTTTTGCATTGCAAGTACATATTCAGAATCCTTAATGTTCATTCAGGCACCACCTGCTGTTGGCGCTTTTCCTTGTACCAATGTAACTGTTGGAACAAACCTTGCTGATAGAGCTCCTTCAGTAGCTGCCATGGTTGGGATTGTGAGTTATTCCACATATTTAAAATTAATCTGTCAATGAATGCTGATTGTTTTTTTTTTTTTTCATAATTCCTTTTTCTTTTGTTGTCATCTTTGTAGAATAATGATACTAGAAGTTTAGCTGATGTCAAACCCAGGATTGTTGATGAAGCTGTGGATAAATCTAGGATATGGAAGCTGACAGAAATTAACGAATCATCACAGTGCCGCTCTTTGAAACTCCCTGATAGTTTAGCATCAATGAGGGTATGACCTGATGTTCAAATTGCATATGTTCTTCATTTCTTTTTGGCAAGTGAAGCAGATGAAGAAACCGGTATTCTCTCATCAATGCATGCATGCTCTGCAACCCTTTCTGGAGAAAGGAAATTTGAGCTTGTTAATTGATGTCACATAGCTTATCTGAATTCTTTTAGGTGTTTGCAACTTGTTATAGGTTTATGATATACTTTCAACTAGTAAGACATTTTAAATATTGTTTCAGGTTTCTAGGTTAATTTATACAAATCAAGGGGTTGCAATTTTGGCTTTGGCAGCCAATGGTGTTCACAAGCTTTGGAAGTGGCAGAGAAATGATCGGACCACTACGGGGAAGGTAACCAACCACCTGTAATACAAGGTTGAATATACGTTTCAACATGTTAATGTTCATAAGATTGTTATTCACAAGAATTTCCCATACAGGCCACTGCCAGCATTCAACCACAACTATGGCAACCAACTAGTGGAATATTGATGACTAACGATATAAGTGATACTAACCCAGAGGATGCTGTGTCATGTTTTGCACTTTCAAAGAATGACTCATATGTTATGTCAGCTTCAGGGGGGAAAATTTCCCTATTCAATATGATGACATTCAAGGCATGTGCTTTCTTTTTGTATGTTGTTCTATTTTAGTGTATGCACTAAATTTAGGAATGTTTAAGCTGTAGTTCTTGTGTGTGGTTAATTTCTATTAGGTGAAAAATTTCACTTCACTGGTTATTCATATCTGATATTTCAATATATGAGATGATAAAGCAGTGAACTTAATACTTCTGTGTTGTACCACCATTAGCAAGGGCTAGGGCCTGGTTCACTTGGGTGCCTAGTATAGCATGTTCTCTCTTTCTCTCTCTTTTGGTTGCAATTATACATTTTGATTACATTATTTTTTGTGAATTTTAAATGCAGACAATGACTACTTTCATGCCACCACCACCGGCTGCTACATTTCTTGCGTTTCATCCTCAAGACAACAATATCATTGCTATTGGCATGGATGACTCTACCATACAAATTTATAATGTTCGGGTGGATGAGGTATTACATTATGCGAGGCCTAAGGCTGCTGGTTGAGTTTAATAAATTGTTCATTGACTTTTGGCCTCTTTTATATTATTCCCCATGCCAAAAGATATTGGTTTAGCTTCATATATTGTTGGTTTTTGAAGTTTTGAAGTTGGCCTTTTATTTTTATATTGCTTCCACCAAGGTCAAAACCAAGCTAAAAGGTCATGCGAAGAGGATTACTGGTCTCGCCTTTTCTCATGTTCTAAATGTGCTTGTATCATCTGGAGCTGACTCTCAGGTAATGAAGAGATGTTTAATGCTCAGATAGATTGTTCCTCTCAGATTTCATTTGGGCTGTCTGCGTTTGTTGTGTGCTTGCATTTGCATTTCTTTTAATAATGGCTTTTCTGCTCTCTTTAACTGGATTCATTTGCATTTGTTTTCAATTTAACATTCTATATGGGGAATTAGGAAGGCATCACTGGGTGGAGAATGATATCTTAGAATGGATACTTTTGAAAGTATAAAGTCAAACATCATAATAAGTTATTGACCTCTCGAATCAAGAACGCATTCATCGATTTTCTTTATGTCCAACAGTTGTGTGTTTGGAGCACTGATGGATGGGAAAAGCAAGCAAGTAAATTCCTGCAATTGCCCGGTGGACGATCATCAGTACCTTTTGCAGATACTCGTGTCCAATTTCATCTAGACCAGACGCATTTACTGGCAGTGCACGAAACTCAAATTGCCATATATGAGGCACCAAAGTTAGAATGCCTGAAGCAGGTGTGCCAGTTAAAACACAAATCTAAGTTTATGCTTTTGTTTGCTTAGGACAAGATCCGGTATATTGCATTGTATGCTTTGAAAAAGCGCTTTTATGATACCACCACCTTTTTTGGAGTTTCTGTTTTTTAAGTTACTCTTTCTAACTTCTGCAAAAATCACAACTTTTTCCTTTTGATATATAATATATATATATATAATCGAGAAAGAACTTCTTTTCTCGAATAAAACCTTGAAGAAGTGGCCTTAATTGTTAGCTCCATTTGACTTCAGCATTTCATATGTGATCTAGTTTTGACCTGCGAACTAAATATTCTGGAGTTTCATTTTTGTATGACTAGTGGGTTCCCCGAGAAGCCAGTGGTCCAATCACGCATGCTACATATTCATGTGATAGCCAATCAATATATGTTAGCTTTGAGGATGGAAATGTTGGCGTTCTTACTGCCTCAACACTCAGATTAAGATGTAGAATAAATCCAACTGCTTATCTCGCTCCCAACCCAAGGTGCATTTTATTATTGGATTTAATTTAACGAAAGATCCATCGTTGTGATTTCCTTTTCTTGTCTCGTATCTGACAATTCTTTTGGCAGCTTGAGATCGCATCCTCTTGTGATTGCGGCGCACCCCTCCGAACCCAATCAATTTGCATTAGGACTCAGTGATGGTGGAGTACATGTACTTGAACCACTTGAGTCAGAAGGAAGATGGGGCTCCCCACCTCCGACTGAGAACGGTGCTGGCCCTAGCAGTACTTCAGGTGCCACCGGCTCGGAGCAACCACAAAGGTGACGGTATATTATGTAGTACTTTCTTCGAGGACCTGCGTGAGACTGTATGTATTTGATTGCGTATGATCCCACCCCCGGTGCCTCCCTTCGGTCTGCAGGGGGAAGCTGCGGAAACTTAGGTGTTTATAGTTTTAGGATTGAATTAAATTTAAATTAATCAACACCTTGTTAGTGGCTTCCTAACCAATTCCTGCTCCATGGGATTGTCTGAGTAATGTTTATTCATCTAGGATTATTACCCAAGTTCATGATGTAATTCGGCTGGGGCGTTGCAGGGTGGAGGGTCATTGTCATTATTTTATTTTTCGCCTTTTTAGTTGGGCATGCCTTTATTTGTGTAGATTTTTAAATATAGTGAACTAGTCGTTATAGGTTTTTGTTTTTCCCAGCTAAATTTAGTTACTCTGATATATTCGGGTATGCTTTTATTTTTGCGCGCTGTGCAAGGATTCTTTTATCGCTACGTTCACTTAACGAGTGGGTTGATGTTTTCGAGGCAGTCGGGTTTCTCCAATGAATTGTTTTACGTTCGGTACTTGACCTGAGCTAACAATTACAGCTATTCTGATGGAATTCATCACGGCTGTTTTCTATATTTGTGTAGGGAATACTGACCTTATTTGGATATATTATTTATTGTGCAATAGAGAGAAGGGTAATGTAAAGATTTTATAAACTTATAAGAAGTTGGTATAATAATTTTATAAATTCAAGATAGTGTACGTAGATAATTTGTATAAACAAAAAGGAGTGAATCTCACTAAACTGTAGGAGCGGCTAGTCCTTAATGAACTCTTGAATATGAATTGTAGCTGACTTGACTGCATGAAGGTTTGTTTGTATATTAGTGTTAAAATATTTTACTAAGATATTTTGTAATGAATATTGAATGAGACGCCTGACGTGTTGGATTGTTCATCCGAAACCGGTTGACACAGCAAATATTGGTCTGCGAGAAGTGTAACTTGTGGAAATAAGGAAGAAAGAACAAAACGCTCGTTTTATGCAGTACTTCCTTTGTATTCAATTAATTGTTCATTTAGATAAATTGGTATGTACTAAAAATTCAATGTATCAATTTGGATAATTGTAGCTGAATAAATTGAATTTTTAATGTATCAATTTCTCCAAATAAAAGTTAATTCGGGAAGGGAGTAGGTTAGTAGTATGTTTGGTTTGTACGCCGAAAGGAACTGTTTGATCTAGCTTTTAAAATGTTCTAATAGGTTTTTGGCCGAAAAATAATTGTTTTCATAGTTCATACAATGGTTTGAGGAAAAAATCATATCTAGTAAATTATAAGCCATTGTAATGGGGGCCACAAAAGTCAAAATCAAACATGCTATAAATAATCGAGTCTTATGATCTCAGTTGCGACCTTCAAAGAATTGCTAGCAGTAAGTTTGATGTTAATGTTAAAATCAAACCAAAAACAAGGTTCTATTATTTATTTTCTCACCCGGTGTCAGTCCAATTTTTTCACTAACCAGTCCTAATTTGATTATAAGAACATTTTTCAGTTACAATTACTTAAAATTAAATCCATAAATCAATCTGCTACCGTTATTAAACACATATTTAGTGCAAATTCTGCAATGTGCTTTGCATGCTTGGGCTGTACGACACACTTCCATTTTTAACGACATTGGTATGACGTAGCTAAATACCTACAGGGCACATTTGTGCGGTGTAGCTACAAACATCCAAGGTGTAGCCACGCTGTGAGTGCCTTTAGGCACACTTCGGAAGTGCGACTAAACCAAAGTGCATGACATCTAAATATATAAGGTGCGTTGTAGAATTCTCCTGTGATGCGATATAAATTGCAAACTATCAACAATATGAAGTGCTTTAAAACATTTATGAATGTGAAAAATACAAATTCTGTGTTAAAAAAAAAATTATTGATCAATCGGCTCATCCAATTCTATTAATTTTGATGAACTTTGTGAATTTGATTTTACAGACACAACCATTTGGTTTATAGTTTACACCAAAACTAAGTTTCGTCGTATTATATTCGGTAAAACTAATTTTTAAGTTGTTTGCAATTAAATTCCGATTTCAAAGTTTTAATTTGAGAACACTAAAAAATGTTTGCCTTCTCCTTCATTCAAATTCAGTTTTACAAACCGAACACGTGCTAGTATTTCACCACTGTATCACTCATCGTCTTGGTTCTAACAATGATAAAAACATGTTCAATCGCTAAACTACCCACGACAATTTTTCATGCTCCATGGTATGGTCTCTACAGAAAGTGAGCGATGATTTCTTTGCAAAGCTCGTTTTCTAGTACTTTTCTGTCCAATCCTACAGCAGCCACGTCAATTTCCATCATCTAGTTTTGGTGCTAGACAAAAATATCACTGATTAAGAGTGGTTGCCCTCCACAATCCTCAAGCAGTGCCCTCTCCAAATATCATGAAAAGCAGAGTATTAATATGTTGAAACATATGTTCTGGTTGAATTGAAGGTTACAACTAGTTCCGCCTTCGACCTGATTTTCTGTTTCTCTTACTGCTGGCAGGAGAAGACTGCACTGGTAAGACTGTTCCATCCTTGATTCCATTTGAATCTGACATCCTAACAATTGTTTTTTGCGCTTCTAGAAAAACCTTGATATCCCTAATCTGTTTGTATCATGTTATTTAACCCATCACATAACAATAAACTTGGGGGAACTTCCATAAAAGAAATCATTGAAGTGTTTTATAATACCTGTTCCTCCAGATCAACTATCTTCTCGTTCACCAAATTGACTGATGCAGCTTCCCTATAAGATCACATATTTAGACATGTACCAAGAACTTAAGCAAAGGAAAAAAAAAAAAAAAAACAAATCTAAACATCTCATGCATAGTTAACTTAGCAGTTATGTAAGCAAATGATTTTATTCCTCTTGCCTAGCCACTTGATATCCCAAGGTGTTAAGACAAAAGAAAGAAAAAAAAGTTTGTCTGAAGTCTTTTACTGCAGGAGAAAAACTTTACCAACTACAATATTGTCATAATTAGTTGCTTACTGATAATGAATCAAACTTAACTAACCAGAAGAATATAAAAAGAATATTTACCTCTCTTCAGCTTCTTTAACCTTGTCTCGCCAGACTTGTTGATTTTTTATGAGCTTCTGATTGACCTATGGGTAAAGAGAAATGGCTAAATGAAAGAGTTCAAGGGAAGAATAAACAAAAATATAGGAGAAACAAAAAAGTTTACCTCAGCTACGGCATTTCTTTCTTTTGTGCACTTTTCAAGTTCATTTTGTATGTCCTGCATTCCAGAAGTTACAGCTTTTTCCACTGCTTCAGATATGGAACTATCCACTTTGCCTTTTGCCTCCGCTAGCACAGATTCATAATACTACAACAAAAATGCATTCAGATAATCAGAGTTTACAAACACATCATCAGCAGTATTATTGCTTCAAAAGATCATCATACGGAGAGAGTCAATATTATAGCTACTGTCCTGCCTTTGATCACGAATGAAAGCAACCTAATCCAATGTTCCTAATTCTAGCCACACTTCAGGAACTGGTAGTTTGCAGTCAACGTTGATGACATGAACAGTGTATAGTTCCATAATCCAATTCAGTGACTCCCTTTCGCCTAATTATTAAAATATCTGAGAGAAAGAATCTTACGGACAGCAGGGTCAACTTACTTGTCTTTGAGTTTCCAGCTGAGATGTTAGAAGACGGTTGTATTCATCCACAATCTGTTTTCAAAGTGTAAAATCAGAGACCATGCATGGGCAAGAAAAAAGATAGAGTGAGGTGCCACTGCCAACTGCAATAGTAGGGTAAGATGAATCAAGTAACAAACAGACGTTCAACATTCAGCCATGAAATGATGAATCAAGTAACAAACAGATGTTCGACATTCAGCCATGAAATGATGTGGTGCTTTTTTGACATTTTATTCCACAGTCTATCAAATGACAATATGGAACTAAGTCCATAAGACTGTATACGCAACAAGTGTTTCATGCAAACTGACCAGTTTAATCACAGTGAGCAAAATCATACCAGAGATGCATAGGTTTTTTGTTTCAGGCTAATCTGGCCAAGCCAGTTTCAGCATAAATACAAGACATTGAGGAGTTTAAGATATGAGAAACATACTGCTTCAACTTTGCTGTTGTAGAGTGCACCATCAATTCCTAAATCTTCAGGACATTCACACATACCACAGTCTGCTTCCAGCGACATACAGCGAAAATTCATTCCCTCCAACTTTCCATCAATTTTAGACTGGTTCTGGTTCAGTCGGTGGACGTAACTGTCACCAACGTAATCCCAAATTTGCTGTGTTTTACAATCAAGAGAATAGCAGTGTTGAGTGTCTTTCCAATGCTGAATAGCATGTCCTTCTTTATATCTAGATTAAAAACGAAAACATGATATTAAAATCTTTCCTGAAAATACAAAAGTATATAACCTATCAAGGACTAATTGTAATTGTTTAATATATTGATATTGATTAGGGGCTGCTGTACACACGTTTTCAGTGAAAATTGAAGACATGATACAAATATGTTACCTTCCACATCCAACAAATCCGCAAATCATACAAATCCAGGAATCATCTAATGTTCCACAAACAATACAGGTTGGCTTCTCATCCTGCTGCTGGCAGAATCGACAGACCTAAAAATGTAATAATAACCACTTTAGAATAAAATTCTCTGTCAATATTATAACCCTTTCAAGTGCCACTCCCAGTAAAACCACTACTTTCAAACTGCTCTTGGTACACACAATTCCGACATAATAATAATCATAATAAATACAACATAAAACTACCTAACATACAAATAAAATACTGTAACAATATTGATGAAGCATTACATTCATATGAAGTAACTATTTCTATAACCATATATGCAGAGATGTAGCTTACACTGCAATTTCCTTCCTTCCTCATTTTTGGGTAAATCAAAATGAACAAATTCACTTATTCCAGTTTCTTTAAATTAATAATTTGGGGAAAATACAAGGATTGGATTCTAATATCTGGAATGAGCAATAATAAGAGTATAATTTCATCCTACAACATTAAGAATGCTTCTCAATAGATGAATCTGAATTGATGCAAGATCAGAACATTTTTGTGAAAAAGGTTTTCAAATAACCTTATACCATTCATTATAGAATTTACGGAGTGAAATTCTGCATCAACACCATGATAACATGTCTAAGCAAAATTACAAGATGGTTTCAACTTCCAAAGATAATCCATAAGAAGTATTATATCACGAAACTCTATACACTCAAGTCCTTAAATCATGATAAATGACAGGAGCTTATGGCAACCTGAGTACACCTATGATCGATTTCAAGTTTGCAGAGAAGAATGAACAGCTAAGTGGGAGGCTCTTGAACTTATGTGACTATCTAGAAGAAGGTGGTTTAATATGTGTAAGCAGTCCTTAGTTGACACACCTCGGTCACGACACCTTGGCACCAGTTACTCGGCCTACGACCAAGCTCGGAGCCTATGTACTGGACTAGAAGTATGGACTAGAACACCTTAGCCTAAACCATTATAGCTCGGACATGGGCCCTAGAGATCAACCACCTGGCACCCAGGTCTTCCACGGATTTACTCCAGATTTAGTTGAGGATATCTCCTAAATCCCATACAGGATTTCTCTATATCTCTCATTATACCTTATCATTATTACATCATATCTTATATATTATATCATATCTCCTGCAAATACAAAATATAAGCTCCAAGTTGTATCACAGTTAGCCTATATAATTTAAAAACAAATTTAGCAACATGAATGACCATGCTTCTCATCAAGCATCAAGATACAATATGACAGATGAAATAGCATCTTAGGACAATAGAATTACCTAAACGAGCCAAAATCAGAAGTTTATTAAAAGTGACGAAACAAGATTTGGAGGAATGAAGAACATGCTCACCTGGCAAGATAAGTATGTCCACTTTGAGACACACGGGCATTGAAAGGAGTGATCGCAAAGCGTAGTGAGTATCCCACTTGTATCTGGGTCCAATCTCTCTGGCATTCAAGGAGCAAAATAGACATCATAAGCATCATTTCGCTATATTATCACCATCAGCAACAGAATAACAACATCCAGGAAAAAGAAAAAAGTCTCAGAGCTAACACAAAGTGACAGCAAACAAATGCAACTCACCAAGGCAAACCGGGCAAGTTGGTATTTCAGTACATCCATCAGGAGGAGTCCCAGCAACTTCTGCACATTCTGAGTACTCCACCGAACGCAAAAACAGAATATGGCACACCTCTGCCTAAATTTTGATCATCATTCCACAAAAAAGACGAAAAAAAAAGAAGCCCTTAAGCAAAACAAAATAATTCAAAAAAGGTACTGAGGAAATTCCCACACACACAATAAAATTGAGTAAATTTCATATCAAGACATTTTACCTCGCCAGGAGAAAACGTCTTGCCATTGAAATTGGTATAGAATGCATCAGCTGCAAGCTGATCTACAAGCTGAATCAGCACGCTATACCGATCTTCCATCCCATCGTTCCTGCACCAGTTAAAACCAACACGTGTGCAATTTAGAACAATTAATTTCACATCCAACGTTCAATTACGCACGATTTTGAAAGTGAATTGGAAGAAAAGAAGAAATCAGGACCTACCTGATGAAGAGGAGGTGGTGGAGGTGTTGAAGGTGGCGCCCGCAGAAGCGGATAAGGTCGTCGAAGGAGAGGTAGTTGGGGACGGCGAGGATGAAGAGGAGAGGGCAGCTAGGGCTTGGGATGGAGGAGGAGCGAGAGGCGCTTCGGAACAAGTGGAGCACGCCTCTGCGCTCCGTGATTTTGGCGGGGCTGCAAGATTCGAAGATGGATTGGGGATCGAGAGGGTGCTCCGGGTCGACCGAGTGGACCCGGAGGAAGAACATGGCGGCGATGCCGACGGGAATTGCAGGTTGCGCCGACGAGGAGGAGGAGGAGGAGGAGGAGGAGGAAGGCCGTGACTGTGAATGCAATCGATGTGGCGTATTTGTGAAATTGGAAAATGTAAGGGGTCAAAAAGTAATGATCTAATAATTGTCGGTTAGAGTAGAGTTGCCCATTTTCTTAGCAGCTTTTTGGCTTTTTCTTAACTTATGGCCGTTCAAGTTTTTTTTTCGCCTTTTTATTTTAATAATCACTACTTAATTCTTAAGTTAATTGGCTTTAATTAATAATACCACTTTCTCTAATTAAAAAAATAATACTAATTTCTAAATTAAATTAAATATGGATTTAATTTTATATTTATGATATATAGTGAATTTAATTTTGGTATATTAGAAGTAGATATGATTACTTTATCTTGTTATCCAATTATATATTTATCTAGGTAAATTTTTCAAAATAATTGATAGTCAAGTTTAACTCTTTTGATGATAATATAATAATATATGATTAGATATATGTGTCAGTATTTTTTATGCTAATAATTTAACTATTTATTCTTTTAAAAATCTTATATATAAAAGTATATCATTAAATAATAATATAAAATTTTTTTATATCAAGAATTAGCAATTAAGGGTTTGTTTAGTTGCATAAAATATTTTTAATTTTATTTCTATTTTTAGAATTTTATAAAGAAAAGTATAAGAAAATAGAGTAAAAAATATAAAATAAAAATGAATATTATTTTAAAGCCAAGTATATGATCGGTCTTAATTTAGCGCCCTTAAGATTATATGATATTTGCTTGCATAAGAAAGAAAAAAAAGATTATATCATATATTACGTTCCGTTTGATTAAATCTAACAAATTTGCAGATAAAGATATAAACTTTTTTTTTTTCCCCTTTTCGCTGTTGAGTATTAGTGCCTGCTGACTGGGTCTCCCTCTTAATTTGTTAATCAGCAAAGCTAATTTCACAAAAGAAAGGGAAAGGAAAGGAAAGGAAAGGGAGCTGGCCAATTCTGATTGAACTTTTCACTTTTGAGCCGTTGTCAGTCACAGCGAGCCAAACAATGCCATGCCAGCATGTCCCGTTAACACTTGCGACGACCGCGTTCTGTGCAAATCAAAGCATGTTTATAATATAATAATCAAACAAACAATAATTAATTAAAATGAAAAAAATCAACACCCGAAATCGGATTTTCCGTTCATTACGCGGTTTCGCAATCTCTCCCTTGTCTTAACCTTCTCTCACTCTCTCTCATACCTCAAAAACTTAACGCCACAGCACTCACCACACACACACACACTGCACATAACCCCCTTCTTTTCTGTTTATGCTGCCATACCTCGGCTTTCCGTTCCTTCATCTCAGTTCTTCTGAACTCTCTTCTCTTCTCTTCTTTTCTTTAATTTTATCTGACCCAAGTCAACAGATCTTCCATTCCCCTTTCACTGCTTCTGACTCTTTCTCTCTTCACGACCAGGTAAAACAAAGACTAAACTTAAACTAAACTAAACCATACCCAATTCCCCCATTTCCAAAAAGATTCAATCTTTTCTCCAATTTCAATCCAAAAATACCAAATCAAGCATACCCATTTTGCCCCTTTTTGAAGTATTCCCTAAATGGCATCAAGCACGATCCGCAAGGCGATTGGGGTTGTGAAGGACCAAACCAGCATCAGCATAGCCAAGGTTGCTGGGAACTTGGCCCCAGAGATCGAAGTTTTGGTGGTGAAAGCCACGAGCCACGAAGAGGTCCCTGCTGATGACAAGTACATGAGGGAAATCCTGAGCCTAACATCACATTCAAGGGGCTATGTCAACGCTTGCCTGATCACAATTTCAAAGAGACTAGGAAAAACCCGTGATTGGATTGTGGCTGTTAAGGCTCTTATGCTTGTTCACAGGCTACTGGTTGATGGGCATCCTTTGTTTGAGGAGGAGCTTGTGTATGCAACCCGCAGAGGGATGAGGATCCTCAATATGAGTGATTTCAGGGACGAGGCTCATTCCAATTCTTGGGATCATGCTGGTTTTGTGAGGCTTTATGCATTGTATCTTGATGACAAGGTTGAGTTTGCTGGGTATCAGAGGAAGGTGAGGGCTAGTAATGGTGGTGGTGGTGGTGAATCTGGGGATGGTGGTGAGTTTAGGGATGAGTTCGGTTCTGGAATGGTAGGTGGGAGGAATAGGTCTTATGGTGATGTGAGCGATCCATTTGGGAGAGAGAATCAGAGGAGTGAGGGTGTTACTCCTGTGAGGGAGATGAGATCTGAGAGGATTTTGGAGAGGCTGAATCATCTGCTTAGGATCCTTGATCGTGTTTTGGGTTGTAGGCCAAGTGGTGCTGCAAAGAATAGTAGGTTGGTGCTGGTTGCGCTTTACCAGATTGTGAGAGACAGTTTCAGGCTTTATGTGGAGATATGTGATGTGTTGGGGGTGTTGCTTGATAGGTTCACTGAGATGGAATATGCACATTGTGTCAAGGCCTTTGATTGTTATGTCAGTGCAGCCAAGATGATTGATGAGCTGGTTGGTTTCTATGGTTGGTGTAAGGACATGGGGATTGCAAGGTCTTCTGAGTACCCTGAGGTGCAGAGAATCACTGATAAGCTTCTAGGGACACTGGAGGGTTTCTTGAAGCAGATGAGTAACAGGCCAAAGAGCCCTGAGAGGAAAATAGAACAAGAGGTCAAGGTAACTGTCAAAGAGCCAGAATCAGAAAATTTCAATGAGGTGAAGGCTCTTCCAGCACCTGAGAATTTCACTCCACCACCACCACCAACCCCTTCAGTCCCACAGCCTAAGCCAGTAGCTCCTACTCAACAGGAGACAAATGACTTGGTGAATCTAAGGGGCGATGGTAATTCAGCTGATGAGCAAGAGAATAAACTAGCTTTAGCATTGTTCTCTGGACCTGCAACTGTTAGGGGAGAAGGTTCATGGGAAGCATTCCCTTCAAATGGGGAACCTGAAGTGACTTCAGCATGGCAAACGCCAGCTGCTGAACCTGGTAGAGCAGATTGGGAACTGGCACTGGTTGAGACAACCAGTAACCTGTCCAAGCAAAAAGCTGATTTGGCTGGTGGTTTTGATCCACTGCTACTGAATGGCATGTATGACCAAGGTGCTGTGAGGCAACATGTGAACACAACACAACTGAGTGGTGGCAGTGCTAGCAGTGTGGCACTCCCTGGACCTGGCAAGAATGCCACATCAATTCTGGCTTTGCCTGCTCCAGATGGGACAGTCCAAGCTGTAGGGCCACAAGACCCTTTTGCAGCATCACTCTCAGTGCCACCACCTTCATATGTGCAAATAGCAGACATGGAGAGGAAGCAGCATTTGCTTGTGCAGGAACAGCAAGTGTGGCAGCAGTATGGGAGGGATGGGATGCAAGGTCAAGTGGGGTTAGCAAAGGTTGCTGCTGGTGGCACTGGATACTATGTTCCTGGCCCCCAGCCTATGATGATGCCTTATGGAATGCCACAGTATGGTGGAATGGGGCAACCTGGTGGCTACTACCATGCACCTTTTTGATTTCGATTGGCTCAACTGTTGAGGGACCCGTTTTGTGCCAAACTTCGGTTTTTATTTTTTTTTTGTCCATGCGGCCTTCGACCTGTTTGGAATATCAAAATTGCTTTTTTGGTTTGTTTATGCGTTTACTTTCCCAGAGTACAACTGTACAAGTAGGGTATGTATACTTAAATGTTCGAAAAAAAAAATGTTTCGAGAGTTTCATACTTCACTAATATTAAGTTATTTACAATATATATAACAATTATAATATGAATATGATGTGCGCTTTTTCTCTTCTCGTACTTACTCTTTGCCATGTAGTGTTGACACAATTCTAAGATTCTTCTAATATCATATCAATAACGAACTTTCAGACAGTAAGATGTCTCGGATCCCCAAGCATCAAGTGTTATGTTGCACTTCCTTGATATAAGTGTGTTTGGTTCTATATTTATAGAATTAATTCTATTGAACTTGATTTTAAAAGTAAAATGATTTATGTCTGATAGTTTATCTAAAAATAATACCGGTAAAAAGTAATAAATTTTCATTTCTCCCATAATCAATTTTATAGTATAGATGTCCTATTTTCAACCAAATTAGGGTCTAAAATAAATTCTAAACGCCTCTCAAGGTGAATCCAAACACACTTATACCATGTAATATAACATAATATACCACGTAGGCAGCAAACAAATCCACCACCAATTTGGTGGGTCTAGAGAACGGCAGTGGCCTCATATGAAAATGGCTTCGCCCAAAGCCTATGGAACCCCACCACAACCGTGGACAGAGGCTACGTTGATGTTATGGTGGAGGCTTCGTCACTCACGATGTCAAGGAGAAAGCCTTGCCTTGTTTCATTCCGTGTATCTTGGCACCTGCAGATTGCCGGCGAATGTTGCTTGTGTGTCATCGTTTTTTTCACTTGTTTTGCCATAAAAATGTTATTGCAACATCTAAAAATAAGTATATAATTAAGACAATTATTCTATCACCATTAGATGTGATGATAACTCTCACTATCTTTACTCATCTATCACATCAAATGGTAATAGAATGAGACACTCATTTTTTAGTATTCAAATATCAATACCCTTTGGTCATTTGTGCAACAGAGCTGGGGTTTGGTTTTGCGACGCACCTCAACCTTTTTCTCTTTTTGGTCAGACTGCACACCTCATCCTCCGGCGCCATGCCCATTCGTTTTAATCGATACCGGGCTTTTCCCATTATCCATTAGGGCTTAACAGCCCCAATAAAAGTACACATACATGGACCGCACTTTCCAATGCATTCACTCTTATGGATGGACTGGAGGTAAGCCTCTATGTACTATGACTTAATTCTACTATAATCATCAATATTGTAACATAAGCAAGCAAAATTAACCTTCATATCAATTACTTGAAGAATCATATAAATAAAAAAAATTTATTTGAATAGCAATATAAAAATATTTTTACACAATACATTAAAACTCAATCCATATAATATGCCTTAGGTCGTAAACTCTGATCTTTTTGTTTGGACTACTAGTTATAGCAAAAAAATTTAAAGGAATTAGTTCATCTATTTTTCTTTGCTTTCTTCCCTCCTTAACTATAGCTAGTATAATCTATTTCTTTACTTCTATATATTTGCGATTCCAAACAATGCTCAGGGGCTCTTTATTACGTGTATCAAGGCAACAAGAAAACTACAAGAGCACCTGGCAAGATGACATTATTAAGCGAGAGAAGCAAGCACGTGAACTCGTACAACACCGACAAAGAATCGAATATTAACACGTACGAATAACATCGCTCTCTCACGTTGCATGCATATACAGATGCAACCATTAATTCAGCTACCTATGATATCAAATCAAATCAAATACCATACAAATACAATATAATGATTTGTCGCCGACAAAATTTTATACACGAGCTACAATAGAACACTTGACCATGCTGATTGGCACCTCAACTTTGAGAAATTCCATGTGAAACATGTTCACCGGTCACTACAATCGATCAATCGTGTTTCACAAACACTCCAGTATCTTGCTGCCTCCACGATTCTAAGTCGCTCTACCTCTGATCTTTTGACAAGGAAAAAAATGCAGGTATTAACGAACGGCAATCAACCTACAACTTTCTTTTCAAGCCGCGGGTTGTTAATCCACTGGTTTCATGGATATAATGAGTAATCTGAATCCATTTTATCCCTATACTCAGTCATAGAATGGAGGCGAATCCATGCAAAGATGCACCAATTTTCTCTGGTATTGCCCAAAATATTCACTGACTGCAATGACATCTTCATTCTCTGGATCTAAAGCACACAAGTTTAGTAGATTATCGGCTGAACTTGACTCATCATCAATAATACCCAAGTTGGAAACTATTTCTGCATGGATTTCACGGCATGCAAGGATAAACATAGCAGCTGAGTCAGGAAGTTGGGCCTCACGAAGAGCTGCCAATGCCTCTTGTAGTGCGCCGGCGGCAACATACAAAATCAGAGCCCTGCATTGGGCCATTTGAGCTCAAATTGAGTAAATATTATCTTGACAAAGATGAGATTTGAATAAAAGAGCAATGGTACCTCCAGATATTTTGTTCACTGTGCAGGACATATCCAGCCCACCTCTGCAACACTCTGCAAGAATACAGAATATGGGAAATATCTCCAGGTCAGAAAATTCAAATCTTTTTGACTGTTATACTAAGGCAGAGACAGCAGTCATGTTGGAAAGAGAAAAATTAAGTGAAATTCCAAATGGTTCTAGAAATTTGCCGCTTGCCTACTGCCAATAACTAGAAGGAAAACTCATTCTTCGAGAAATTAGGCAACAGGTATAGATTGTTTGAGACACATGATATCAGAAATACTAGTGCAGAATTTATTTGCTGTCATTCAGCCAGAGGGTCGGAGGTTATGATGCACATGGAAATGAGTTAAGTTGATTAATGGGGACAGAGACATCTGTTTCAAGAAGAGTATGAACCTTGCATAATCTGATCCCTTTAAGTGACTAGCAGCTAAGGTTGCAGCATCTGCCCAGCACCCAGCATCTTGTAGCTGCATAAAATATGACAATGCATTTGTCTAAGAAAATCAAGCACAATGTAATGAATGATAACCTTTAGGTTTGCAAAAGCTATTTCAGAAAGAAAAAAAAAAAAAGAAATTTTCTAATTTTGATCTGTTCTTCAGAAAATTTTCTGAATTGAACGTGGATAATTTTTTTTATATGCTAACTAGTAAGAACGGCCATATAATACCCACCATGTTCTGAAATATCCATCCATAACAAAAGAAATCATTTCTACCTGGGTCAAAGTTATTGACCATAATTGTCCCCACGGAGTAGCTCAATTGTTCAGCTGTGTACTCTACTTGGAGACAACATTCGTTAAAAATTGGTAGGGTAAAATTTATGGCAGGAGACGCATTACAGCCAGTTGTGTGGCTCAAATGGAAAGAACAATTCCTTGACAGAATTTGAACTTTGAATATCACCCAAGAACTCTAGGTTTTTAATTTTACTGTGCAGGCTGATAAATAATCAGCATTGCACCAAACCATCAAGCAACCAAGCTATTTTTTACAACTTCATAAATGTAAATAGGTAAAATACCTTAGAAGTTGTGTGCATCTGTTTCAATGTATTTGCCACAGTAATAATGAATTTAAGGAAGCATTAAGAGTATACAGGAATTGTGTTATAAATGCATCTTCACCTGAGAACATGCTTCTTGATATCTTCCAACTGCACAGAGAAGATGAGTGCCAGATAGTGATCTGTCAGCCCTCACCATGTTTGCTGCAACAACCTAAAAGATAGACCAGATATCATAAATTACCAAATACATGAACTATATTCTTATATACAAGCCAGAATTTGTATCTTAATACCTAAATATGTGTGTGCTAGTTATACTCACCTTCACTGCAAGTTCATGAAGAGACCTTGAAACAGCAGAAGAGAGAGCAACTGCACGCAGAACATTGACATAGAAGTATGAGCTCTCTGGGGGAGTAGAAAGCAATAAGCTAACAGCAGCTTCTAGGTTTCCAACTGACACAAGCCTGATAGCAGCAAATTCAAGGAATTGCCAAGTGAGTATATATTAAGAAGACTAATAATCCTGCTCAAAATAGTAAAGAAACAGAAACTTCAGTTTGGGAATTGTCAGCAACTAATTTTTTCTGGAATAAGTGAGGTGCAAACACATATTCTAGGGGAGGGGGATTGGAGGCCTGGTGGCTGGTGGAGTATCAAATCACCATCACATCCAAGTCTTAAAAGACTTGGGGCCAATTTCAATTGAGCAAGAGGATTGTTGGCTGTCACAACAGCACTTCAGTTATATCGCAAAGACAAAAGGTTGAGGTCATTTATAATCACAAACAACGAAATATGTGCTAGTTCAGTGAATCCCACTATGCGAAGAGTGAGACCTCGATACAATGTCTTGCACAATAATGATTTCAAATAGCACATTGCTAAAACTACTCTGACAAAAGGACATTAATCAAAATAACTTCTGAACTTGAGAAGTTAAACTAAGCCATAACAACATGATGATAAAAGAAATGATATATTTGCTTACTCATGTATACGTTTCTGTATAGCCTCTTCACCTTCTAATTTTTCATGCCAAGAAATACGTTCACTAGCACTTCTCCACAACTCTTCTTGGTCAAAAGCCATCATCCTTAGTTGACCTTGACTCTGTTAACCATATTGTTGAAGTCACATAAAAGAATTTGACACTCAATATCTCAATTTTAAAATAAATCTCTTTAAACAACAATCAGAATGTGGGGCACTGTAAGGTACGACGCATGATAGAACCTCAAGGAAACTATACGACATCTTACCTCCGTTTCTTCTGTTGGTTTTCCTTTTGATGATATCCTCGACAGTAGAGACGTCTCGTCAACCTCGGAGATAGATTCTGCTGTGGGCCCTTTAGGTGGAGGCTTTCTCAATAACTTATTCATCAAATGTTTAAGTGCTTGAGGCAGCTGTAGCCAAAACAGAGCTTCAGAGAATTCACCAAATATTGTAGCTGTGAAGGCAAACCTCGCAGCACAACCTTTATCCACAATACTAGCATACAACTTGGCTCTTTCATCGTCAAGTATGCAACCTTACAAAATGGAAATATTGGTAAAGTTAAACACCAAAAGTATAATAAATTCTCAAATAAAGAATTTTCATAATCAGAAACTCAGCACAAGAAGATATATAGACCTCCTTTTCGATATGGTTCCAATACTTTTAAGAGCATCTCTGGCACCGCAGAGTCCCCAACAGGTGGTATGCTGATCATGTATGTGCGAAGATCCCCTGTAATTAAAGGAGTCCCTGGAATTAAGTGAGGCCTCTTTTTGATTGTTGTACTACAGGTATTAAACCAAGAAGGCTTAACACCAAATTGCAAGATCATGCGCAATGCCTGTAGCAACATTTGCAAATATTTAGTTAAGCAATAAAATAAGTAAATAACAAGGAGCTGATAGAACCATAATTTATACAAGACTAGTAAAATTTGACATGTATTTGAAGAAAGGAAAAAAGAAACAGATAAACCTGATTAAAACGAATCATATGGACCTACACTAATAGTGGATTATGGTCCAACCTGGACTAAAGAATGAAGCCTAAAATTTTAATCTATAACAAACCAATGAGACTTATTCAATTTAGTCTAATTTTTTTACCAGTAAGAATGCTTGTCAAAGATTAAATGCAACTAGACATCCTATTCTCACGAGAAATCTTAAACTGACCTATCCTTAGAAATTATTTCCGTTTCATTCTCTAGATTTTCATGTTGCTTCTTATATCAAATCTGCTATCAACTATACTTTTTATCTTTAAAATGCAGGCATTAATGTGACAGCAGATTATAGAGCTTTGGAAGTACATGATAACAAGAAAAAATAATATTCAGCTATTTCAGTAAAATCGGCAGATTAATGCAGGCTTACTACCAGGGCATGAGGCGTAGGAAGTAGTATGGGACAACATATGGGCATTGACCGGAATCTTTCCTTTCTATTTCTGACCTGGGGGGCATAACCAAATCGTTTATCATTTCTGCAGGAAAAGGAGACCATGTCATTCATAAGTCATTTCATTGGGAAAATTATGGTTAGCTATGTGTTATATCAAGCACTAGATGATTCATTCACCTTTACGAGGACACCATAACAGCATATTACATAAGAAGAGAAAATGAAAGGAAAGAAAATGAAGAGGAAAGAAAAAGTAATTATGTATACACAACTTTTATAGATATTGCTGTTTATGACAAATGGAAAAAGTATAGAGCTAAATTTGTCAATAAACACATCAATCATTCCTTATTTCATTTTCTCCTCTGTGGAGGGAAAATTTTGAAGGTGGGTCCCACTACTTATTTTCTCTCTCCCACTTTTCCATTAAAAAGAGAGAGAGAAAATTCCCTCTGCCCCCCATTTTCTCCTCCCTTTTTTCCTTTCCTTCCTACTTCCCTCAAACCAAATGAAGGGTAGAAGTTTTGAGGCATAATGAATTATCAATGATGTCACATTGGGTTGAGCTGAAAGAGCACAAATACACACACCCACAAATTGAGATGCATGATGGTTCACATTTCCTAATATCTTTTCATCTTTCAATTGCATGTCCAACAAAGATTCTATCCTCCCTCCTTCCGGCCTCCCCCACCCTTCTGTGTCCTTCATGTATTTGACAGAAGCATAAGGAAGGAGAGGAGACAATGCAACTACACTTGAGTGACATGCCATGCTATTTGAACTTTGAAGCCAATAATTTCAATGCCATCCATCCTAAAATCCTTTCCCATCATCCGTTTTAGTCCAAGCCATGAAAAAACCATCTAGACCACCAATTCTATCATGAAAAAAATACCAAGGGAAGAAGCTCATGACTAGACTCAAGGGTAACTCGTGTGGCACTCACACATTAATTTCAACAAGGCGAAAGCTACTATCTGCTCCTGCAATGCACAGTACCAGTGGATCATTTTTATCAGTTCGCAAGGGCAACCAATCAAGTTCCAACACAAGGGTTCCGGGAAACTGAGGTTGCAAAAGTGAATTGGCCAAGGGATCTGGTGAATCCTGCCCAAAAAAAAAAAAAAATACATGTTCAGATTTATGATAAAAAACTATAAGAAGTGCTCTCAGCATATAGAAAAATATATAGTTATTTCCCGTTTTCCTTTTGTGTTCCAAATAGTAAATAGCTATAGCAGATATGTGAAAAATGAGAACTGGAAAACTTATTTGTTTATGTAACAATATCCCCTTTCTTAGTCTTCAATTAATCCCCGCTAAAGACCAATGTTCGATATGAATAATCAAAGTTATGAAAATGTTTATGATAAGCTGTGTGAAACAAATAACAATTATCATAACAATTAAACAGCACCCAAATCCGGAAAAAGTAATTGCCATCTTACCAAATCAAATACAGAAAAGGTATTATCATAAAACAGAACAGCAATACGACCGCGGCTATGGTCCCCTGGTACAAAAGGTGAGAATTTGATACGCCGGATTCCTTCTCTGTGTGTGTTGAATGAAGAAGAATTTCCAGTGGTCACATCCCACCATCTTATGTTCCCCACTCTGTCTCCCATGACCTGAAAAACTAATTTAGTCAAAATCATCATTCAATTTAGAATAAATTCAGGTTATCTGTATATATTGAACCAATTCCAAAGTAATGATATATACCACATGAGGCAAGCGATAGGCCATTGCAGTAATCAATCCATCTGATGATACAAAGGAAGAAGAAGGCCATTTTGGTCTGTGGACAATGCTAACTTAATCAGATAAAAACAAACAAAAAGGAAGAACTGCATGGGTGATGTAGCATATAATCAAAGAAAGGCAAATCAATATATTAAAGATAAGATATTAACCATAAATAACTGCAGAAAACAATGAGAAAACAATGAATGTACAAGATAAATTATACATGCCTTGACAAGGATTAAATAATGATCAACAGTCAACACAAATTCAACCAAACATATATAAACAACACAATTGCAGTGCTGCACCTTTTTTTCAATAGAAAAAAAGTTTAACACCTGAAATCTCGAATTCTTCTGCCCTGTACTTCAAAAACTCCAAGTGCCCCATTCACCAGAGCAAATGCAAAACTCTCAGAAGTGTCATCTTGAGGTCCCTCTGTGCTTGAACCCTCTGATAAGAGAAATTAACTTTAGTCATGAGCCAATCTTAATCTTACACAAAAGGGAAGGAACCACTTATTCTAGACTAGCATCTATTCTGAAAGTATCTAAGCAATTCAAGCAAACAACCCACTTGAATCTGATGAGGAAATCTTTGACACATTAGATGCTTCATCTGAAGCCCCAGATGTCTGCTCCCTGGAAGATAGAGATGAATCCCTTGAAGCTGCATTTTGGGCAGGACGTGGAACTGTTGGAAGAGTCCATTCCAATACCGTAAATGGAAGAGCTAATGATCTAAGCTACATAGAGATAGATAGCAAGCATTATAAATATCCAGAAGAAAAAAAAGAGCATCAACCAAAATATGTAGCACCTATACTACAGAAATCAAATTTAACCTTCACCAATAATAAAAAGAAGAACACAGTAAAAAATAGGGACTTGAATTATCCTTTTTTTGTTTGGAAAAAAAAGGTGAATTCCGGACATCAAGCATGAATACAGGAAATTAGCTTGTGTTATCCAAGTTCAACATGCAAATATGAAGAAAGCACTTGGAACAAAAACTAGATATAGGTCCAATAATGGCTCCCTTTACCAAGAATGCATGAGCACTCAACTGCAATGCCAATTTAGAGGAGAGCATTTATCCTTGATTCATTGTCAAATTTTAGGAACATAAAAGATATGTTCTGAGATAAAATACCTCAATATCATCTGACATAAAAGGCCATATAAACAAGTGTTATAGGTCAGGCAAGTGAAACACAGAAAATGAAGGATTAATTGAGGGATACAAAAGGGAAGAGTAATTAAGAGGAAAAACAGACAAGAGGTAGATTGAGGAGGGAGAACAGAAGTTTACGGGCAATTTCAATTGAATATTCAAGTCTAAGTGTCATCAGATATTAGAATACTGAAGCATCCTATAAATAGGAAAAACTAAACCCTGAATTGCATAAACCCCCCCCCCCCCCCCCAGTTAACCCCAAAACACTGAAAACTCCATTAACTACAACATATTCTCAATATGTTACTCCATACTCCCCCAATAATACTAATATCAATATTCTAGATCCTGTGAATTCTACCTAATTCCCCATCAAATTAAGAAACCAAAGATTTTACATTCAGAATAAGTAAAGTACTCCAAAGAAAGGGGATTTCAATGTATGAGAGTATGAGTGAACAAGTACCATGGAGTATCACCTAGAGCCTACACAAGCAACTAAACTCAACATTATATACACTAAAGCCAGTTATCAGATCACATACCACCAAATATCACAATTCTTTGAAAAATAAAAAAATTGAGTAAGAGAGAGTGTGCTTCAAGTGCATTAGCTAACTTACCATGATGGGAGTTTTAGTCATTGCCCAAACTTCCACAGGTGCATCACGAAACAAAATTAGAAGATACCTGAAATATTGTGAATATCAAGCTACTGAAACCCATGATGTAATGAAAAATTTATCTGTTTCTAGGGTTGGAGAAGATATATAAGCATTCAACTCAAACATTTTATCCAATTTGATGAAAAAAATTTCCTTAGAAAACCCTCGCTGGGGCTCAAAAGAAAAACTTGTTTCCTTTGCTATCAAGTCTTAGAATATATGGATGATCACATATCTTTCAAACATACTATTTATTAGTAGTTAGTAATCGTAGTGGTGAAAAACAAAAAAGATAGAAATGAAGCAAGGATATATATATATAGTTGGAATTATTTTTCACACTCAAAGTGGTTAGTAAAAACAACGAAGTCAATCTAGGGTCACAACAAAGATCAGTTTTGAGTCCACCCTTATCACTAAGATCTCAAAGGTATGAAGTATGAAACACAAAGCATATATACCTGAACTAAAGTATAAATTTGTACGAACTCTAGGATTCAATAAGTCGTTAGATTCATTCTTGCTGATACAAAACTATTGACATGACAAAGCCATTATGGCTTACAAGTTTGGCATGAACACATCAGTATAGAGATAGAAATAGAGAAGTGGGCAATCAAAAGAACATTCAGAAACTAAATTGTTGATGAATTAAAGTATTTAAGATTCACCTTCCAGATGAAGATGTTCTCAAAGCCCTAATTGGTGCACGTTCAGGCTTTTGCAAAACTCGGAACATCTTGTTATGGCCACTTCGAAGGCAGGTCACAACTAACTTGTTAACATATCCTCCAGTTTTTTCATTAGTCTGAGTCCAAAGCATGTACATAACCATTGAACAACGATGAAAATATAAATGCTTAAGGAAAGTAAAAAATTTTAATGAAGTAGGAATTATATGATATGCTTGAATCATAAAGCTTATATCATGGATAAGACACAAATTACAATATACCTGAGTATAAGAAAATGAAACCAGTCTAGAATTTCCTAGCCATCGAAGTCCCCTAACAATACCATTATGTACAGCTAAACTTGACGTAACAGCATTGGCTGAAACATCAACAACATCTATCGTTCCGCTCTGTGTTCCCAAAGCAACCAGGGGAACAGCCGCTGCAGGATAATTTCCTCCACCTTCACATATCATTAACTCATTAATCAACACAGAAAACAGGGTTTGCATAATAATCTCAGGGTAATACTAGATTTGAACAACTATGTAAGTTGGTGAGATGATAAACTAACGGGCCAGAGTAGCTGTTAAAGAAGGAGTTGGAACTGCCAGCATAGTCACTGTTGAAGAAAGAAGCTGAAGCTGTCCAACTAAGCTAATCTGCACTAGAAGGAAAAGACAGAACCATTTGCATGCATTAGTCAACTTCAAAAATTTTAAACCCATACAGCAAATCAACACAGGTGCTACCTAGCATATAGATGGAGCTTTCAGCACAGACAAGTCATGAGACTTATCATCATGTAGATTGTAATTCAGAAGTCAAATAATAAGAACACCCGAAGTTTGGAATGTGTGGTCCTACTATCTGCCTCTAGGAAAAAAGAATCCATATGACCCAACCAAAGTTCAATTCGGTGTAGCACTAATGATGAAAGGAGCTCAGTTATAGTTTGGAAAATATTATACTTTTGCATCCTCCTTTAGCCTGCTTATATGCTAGGAAGGCAGAGCAGATTGGGAAGGAATGGTAGGTCAGGACAGGACTTGTTCATAGATATATAAATAGGGCCAAAATAGGCAGCAATGCAGACTGCACTCGATGCATGAGTGCACACAAGTTTAGAGTTTTATACATGCATATGCATAATAGAGGGGCAAGGTCACACTGAATCCCACATAAAAACGCAAGTTTTTATTGCTCTTCAATTAGTTGCCGGATTGAACGTACTGCACAATTGATTATTGATTTCATGGCCATTGCCTAGATCATGTGTTTTGACAAAACTTTAAATTTGAACTCCTGTAGCACAATGTCCTATTGTGCTTCTCCAATTATTACCCAAAGTTGATGGACAGAAGTGCCAAGGTAGCATTATAGCAGGTGTCCCAA
This sequence comes from Dalbergia cochinchinensis, assembly GCA_031216125.1. Classification (NCBI taxonomy): domain Eukaryota; kingdom Viridiplantae; phylum Streptophyta; class Magnoliopsida; order Fabales; family Fabaceae; genus Dalbergia; species Dalbergia cochinchinensis. The sequence goes on from CM062371.1 coordinate 10,107,057, forward strand.
AATCCACTAGGTAGAAGATCTAGATTTAACCGAAAAACAACGATATACTAGGATGTTTGAATAGGATTCATAATTGAGAGTATAAGTTCTTCCTTTACACATAGCAAGTTATTACCAAAATAATTGTCATAAATCACTATCCTTTATTGATTTAAAAAGTCAAGAATCAATATAAAATTATGACTGACCCTTTATTCATTAAATTTGATCTACTAATATCTTGAAACTTACTTCATATCATTATATCACCCCAAAATTGGATGGACAGATGGAGAGAGGGGATTCAGAAAACCAAAAAGTTACAAAACTGGTTTTAACTATTTGTTCAGCCTTTCCCAATTGGTGGAATAGCTAAAACAAATTAGTGAAGTTCATTATTAAGACCATGGACTACAGCCTACAGGAAGTAAATAAAATCAACTTGTTAATGAACAATTTAACATAAATTAAGCGTCATAACTCAACAATGGCACTCTATGTATCTGATTGAGGGCTTAAAATAATACAAAAGATGTTCAGAAACCATTGCAGTGCTTGAGTTTTGACATTGACAATAGGCCAATAATGTTAAAGTTTGTATTCTTGATATCTATGCACTCATTCGCCATTTGATCCATCAATGTAGGTAGGTTATAAAGCAAAACAAGGTCATAATATAGGCTTACCTTTATTAAAATTTCTTCCTGGTTTAAGATTGTGTTTGGCAGATGGCTCTTACAATCATTGAGATGCTCCTGTTGCCTGCCTGCATTCAGGCTGCGTCCACCAGCAGTCAATATTACCGAGTTAGAGCTGGCATCAGGTAATGATTCTCTACCATCACCATTGACCAAACCCAACTTCTTGTCCTCCCTTTGAGTTTCTGCTTGCCCTTCAGCAGTCAAGAGCCAGTTCCATATTTTCCCATCATCGGAAACAGATATCAAATGTATCTTAGAAACAATAAAGGGCTCATCACAAAAATCAAAAGGATTATCAAAGTCCTCCCGAAGGTAAGGAGAACTAGGCACATCATAATAATTCTTGCCAATGTTCTGAATTGTGGAGTCTGATTGGCATAAAAGGACAGAAATGATTGAAGGAGAAGGAACAGAGGTACCGACTGATGGCATTAACTCTTCCAGTGAGCACATAAAGTGTACTTGTTCCCCACTGTCGTTACATGCAGATAAATATAACTCTTAAGTTACAAAAGAAACCGAAAAGAACTTGCAAGTAAATCAGCAAGCAAGATCACTTATCATGAAAATGAAGAGAGAGGGAGAAATTCAGAGACTGGAAGATCTATGAGTCATATATATTTCATGAATTACATGCAGAAAAGCTGAAGATTTACTAGTCACATTTATGATGTTATTCAGCACCTACTGATGTAGATGCAGAGATGTTTTGGGCATTGAATAATTTATGCACACGACTGTTGAAAGGTCAAAATACATTACAAGAGATTAGAAATTTGCAGAGCACACTTCTTCTGCTTCATATGAATCCGAGTAAACAGAGAATTGTTACTGTTACAAAAATAGCATAAAAAAGGCAAACACATATTTAAATCAAAGTTTATTATTAATCAGATGCTGATGTTTTGACAGTTTTGTACCATAGCTAGATTTACATCAATGACTAATACCTATTGGAAAACTTATACCAAGCAAGTTATATAAAAACAATGGAACTATACAATCCTTTTTCTTATTTGCCCCCTTTGAGCATAAAGGAAGCCCTTGCATAGATTCACCCTGTTCCCTATTGGTCATTTGACCTCATTTAAAAAGGGATTTCCTTCTTGTAGTGGGCTAGGGATAATACTTCAATTGCCAGCATCTTTATAGTTCATACTTCATACAGGTAATTGACATACAATGGTCTCAAATAAATGAAATCCAAGCATGTTTGCTACTTACAACAACCAAAATTCAACAAACAAAAAATGAAATAACTAGCTCAAAACATGCATTGTCCAAACATGCTCCTGTTACTCATCTAAGACCATCAAACAACAATCACTACAAACTGCATTCAACAATGTACGCGTGCATTTCGATAAACTCGTCTAAATTGAAAGTAAATGTATCCAAATATATAAAAATAAATAAATAAATAACCCAATAAAACGCTTACGGTTTCCTTTTCCATGTGCTGAGCTTGCCATCAAGATGAGCACAGTAAACCCACTCGTTATTGGGATCGGGCAACACGTCAAGAAACTTGCCGCATCCACGAGGCAGCGCAGCGAAAAATATCACAGTCTCATACTGCAAATCAAACACAATGAACTCCCTCGGAAACGTCACGAACAAGATATGCCTCCACTGCTGCGAGAACGCAAACTTAGCCGCGTAGAGCGGAAACGCCGCCGCCGCCGCAGCACCGCCGCCGGGAGCCGCGTCCCTCTCGAGCTTAACCAACTCGCTGGAATCCGTCTGAATGTGAAGTTCCTTGATCACGACGCCATCCTCGCTCTCTCCAAGAACCAAAACGGACAACAGGAAGCCTTTGAGCCCGATCGCGCAGATCCGCCGCGAATCGAAGGGATCGCGGCGGATGCAGGAGAAGTACTCCGGCGAGGCGTCGTACTTCCAGACGCATCGCCCGGTGGCGGCGTTGTAGAGAGAGAGAAGTGAAGGACCGTTGATGGCGGCGATGAGGGAGAGGTCAGGGCGAGAGTGGAGCCAGCAGAGGTCCTGGATCGCGAGCTTGTTGGAGTCGGCGGTGTCGAACCAGAGGAGAGGGGAGCGGAGGCGGAGGTCGAGGAGGGCGATGCGGCCGTGGCGGTCTCCAGCGGCGAGGAGGAGGTGGGAGGAGGAAGGCTCGGTGGAGAGGAGGTCGCGGCGGATGGGGAGAGGGGTCCAGCGGAGGGCGGTGACGAAGGGAGAGAGGGAGGAATTGGACGATGAGGAGGGAGGAGGGGGGATGGGGAAGGAGGTGAGGAGCTGCATGGAGCGGGTGTCGAGGACGGAGATGGAGCTGCCGGATGGGAAGGCGAGGAGCCCGTGTGGGCCCAGATCTGCGGATCCGAAGTTGTTGCGGCCCGGCGGGCCTGGCAGCATGGAATCCCATGATGATGGTGGTGATGGCGACTCTTGTGATGAAGGATGATGCGATTGTGGTGCCGCTCTGGGGCTCGGGAGCATTCTATTCGGTTCTGTTTTGCTTTGTGGTGAGATCACTGAATTGGGGGTTTGTTTTGGTGTTTGATTCTGAGGAGAATGTGGTTGTTGGAAGAGCTTCTGTGAGGCTCTGGCAGTAGTAGCAAGCGAAAGAGAGAAAGAAAGATAGAAAGGACTAGTCTTGTTACACTCTAGACACAGAGAAAGAGCGAGCGGGGAAACGGTCCCTTTGATTGGTTTGATCTTTTGATGGCTGGCTTGTGATTTTGGGTTAGTTACGGTAAGCAAATGAATGACGACAGTGGAAGGGATACGTTTTTATTTATTTATTGCAAGCAATAAATTAATAAATAATAAATATATTGACTATTGATGTGTTTGAATGAAGAAGAATTGTAGTTGGCATGTTAAGAATTTAGGACCTTTTACTTGTGTAGATTAAGATTGTACTTGAAGATTGGATTGTTTTTATTGGTGAGTTTTTGTAAAGATGATGTTGAAACGATTTAATCTTACTTGTAAAGTGCAACATAATTATTTTTTTTAGTAAAGTACTACTTTCATTCATGAAATAATAACCTTGTTTCACTTTAATCCCTGAAATTTTAAAATTGACTATTTAGTCCTTGAAATTACATTCTGTGGGTCAGATTAATCCGTGGTCAAATAACCGTTAGTCAACCATTACATTTTGCTAACGTGACGTGCTGATCATGCGTGGCTTACTAACGTGGTGTGATGATGTGGCATGCCACGTCAGCATGCTGACATGACATCAGATTAAAATAGGTCATATTAGTTCCTGAAATTTTAAATGTGTCAAAATACTTCTTAAAACTTTCTAAAATGTGTTAAAAATGACCCAAATCCTAAATTTCTCCTCTTTTAGTTCGTAAAATCTAAATTCTTGATAATTCTTAAACTCACTTATTTAAATAATCTAAAGTTTTAAATATCCTAAATATAACTAAGAAGTTGATTGGTCCAAATTTGAGACCCTCCATGTTTAACTAACATAATTAATTTATGTAATTTATATTTATGAATTGCTAGTATCAAAAAAAAAAGAAATCAAGTAATAGAAAGTAATATAAATCGCGAAAGAAATTATTCAAATATATTTAATAAAGAGACATTATTCTTGATTAAAATTATATCAAAGTTAACAAAGATGAAAAGACTATGTAAAAGGAAATAAAGAGAAGACTGTGATAAAAGAAATCTATCATCATCATATATTTCTTTCAAGGCAAAATCAAATCCAAAAAAAAAATGAAACAAATCTACACACTACTTGCAACAACAAAATTACAAGAAAGTAACGAAATCAGGATGCCATGCAACGAAAGAAAAATCAGAAAAAAAAACAAATAAATGACAAAAATGAAAGAAAAAAATGTCTTGGCTATCAACCTTTCTATTTCTCAACCTATATATATGACTTCATATCGTAGCTATTATGCATAATATAAGGGAGTTATCATTGAATATCATATTCCATTCAAGTTCAATGTTTGATCCTCAAACAATTTAGAAAAGTGGTTGAGAATTGTATTGTTGTTGTTGTGAACGAAGAAGACTAGAGAGTTGAATGAATAAATTAAAGAATATGAGAGTGTCTTGAAAAAAAAGAGAGTAGAGTTAGAGGAATATTGAGTACATATAGGCTTATTAGAAAGGCTCTTAGAATGATATTGAAGAAGCTATTGTTCAAAATTGCAATCAAATGTAAACTTTACATTGCAGATCAATTCAATATGAAAAAAAATTAGTGTAAACTCTTCTACATGCTATCTCTGATTTTAGATTCATATATGTATTGCGTTTATTCTAAATAACTTATGATATAACTACTATCATGTTCATTTTACTTTGGTTTTTATTTTTATTTTAAAGAATTCGAATTCTAAAAAATTTATCAATCATATAAGTTCTAAAAGTGTGCAAATTTAAATGAGTAATCACATATGAGTGAGCCTAACATAATTCTAATAAACATAATGTGCTAGCTAATAAATTAATTATGTTAAATAACCATGGAGAGTCTCAAATTTAAACTAATCATGTTCTTAATTATATTTATAATATTTAAAAATTTGGATTATTCAAATAAGGTGTGAAAATGAGAGAAAAATAAGTGGGTTTAAGAATTATTAAGGATTTATATTTCGTGAACCAAAAGAGGAGAAATTTAGGATTTAGGCCTTTTTTTTTACATATTTTGAAAAATTTTAGGGACTATTTTGACATATTTAAAATTTTAGAATTAATCTGATGATTGTTTGATTAGGAACTAAAGTGACCTACGAAATGTAATTTCAGGGACTAAAGAATTAATTTCAAAATTTCAGGAATTAAAGTAACACTTTACTCAATTATTTTGAGATGTGATTGTAAAAAATGACATGAAAGTGAAAGAGGTCTAGTTAAATGTATTGAGATTTAATTTTAATGTACTATACTGCCATTATCATAAAATTTTACTTAAAAATATTTAGTTCTTAACATAATTATATATTTAGTTAATAGTTTAAAATAATGTACTACACTGCCATTGTCATAAAATTTTACTTAGAAATATCAAGTTCTTAACATAATTATATATTTAGCTAATAGTTTAAAATAGTTTGCATTAACTATGTATTAAAATTAATATCTCAATCCCTTAAATATAAAATTGGAAGTAGTAGCATTTGGTACTACTGCGTCAAGCCCAGGATGGGACAGCTTTGAGGGGAATTAATTTTCGCACCTTGTTTCTAGCTTTTTTTTTCGTACTGATGAGTGAAGACACAAATTACCCTATTCTAGCCAAGCCCAATAACTAACATATCTAACAATATTGTCAGACCAAAAATACCCAAAACAATCTCGTTGACTAAAGAGGGCCCATTACATTTCAGCCATGCTCAACTGCCTGGTAGTTGCTGACCCAGAAAAAAGCCGGTTGATCATATTTGACCATTTTGACCAAAAACTTTAAAAAAAAAAGGAGAAGAAAGTTTCTGACCTTAAAAAGAAAAAAAAATAAAGCTTGATAGTTTCAACCAAATCTTTTGAGGATTAAATTGATATCACAAAATCTTTTGAAAACCAAGTTGATGTCCCACCACTCTTTGAAGGGTTAAATTGATATCACAAATCCTTTAAGAGCTAAATTGATGTCATACAACTCTTTTGAGAACCAATTCGAGGGTTTCCTCAATGACCTAATATGATTTCAGCCAAATTCATAATTTTGTATGTTTAAACCCAATAGTCTAATACGTACTCACTAAAGTATATCCTCATTAATTAATGAATTTAATTTTGATATATCAACAATATAAAATACTTTTACATTGTCAATTAATCAAATTATTTCATTTATACAATTTTTTAAGTTGTGGGTGAGAGAGTTGACTATCATGGCTAATATTATAACACATGATTGAGTATCCATGTAAACTACTTTTACACTGTTAATGCATAAAATTTTAATTCTTCATTAATTGTGAATTTCTTAAAAAAAAAAAAAAAGACTTGCTGCTCCACAGCAACGCTCCCCAATTATGCACCTTAATTGTGATAGTTTGTGCATATACCAAAAATGATACAAATAATCCGTAGGGTTGGTGACTTAGAGCATGTTAAAAGGAAAGATTTTCATCAAAAAGATAAGGAAAGGTCAACTTTGTTCTTTTGTTTTAAAAACAAAAATTAGTTTTATTAAAAAAGATAGTATATTATCATAAGATATAACACTTCTTATGATAATTATATAAATTTTTACATTAAAAACCAAAAAATTCCCTCCAAAATCCTCTGTCCAAACATACCATCAATTATTAATCAATATATAGATTTGATTTGTTGAAGTTAAAAAAAGAAAGCATTTGGATTTGATTTTGAATTTTGAACCCTTGCTATGTTTTTTTTTTTAAGAACTTCAAAATTATATTAATCGTAATGAGATTTGAACCTAGTACTCCATGCATGTTATCAAAACCGTTCACCATTATCTCAATCCTACGGAGTTTATATTTGAGAGTTTTATAAGTGATAAAAGAGATTGATTTATAATTGGAAGAGATAAAAAGGTAAGAAGTGAAGTGAAATAGAATATATTATCCCATATTTGATTGATTAATAAGTTTAGTGAGTGATGAAAAATAAAATATTCATCATTCGCTCCTTGATCCCCAATGTGTATAGAAAGGACTTTGAGGCTATGACTAAATAGCAAAAAATATCAATGAAATAGAGTAGAGTGAAGTCAAGCAGAATGAAATGAATATCTTATTTCATTGTTTACAATTGGCATAGACCGAAATTGAATAAATTGAAGAGAACTAAGAAAGTGGCTATTGTTACTCCCATTAGTTTAATGTCATTCCCACTCACTCAATTTTTATTTGATTTGCCTAAACTACCCTTTCATTATCTTGTAATTAAAGTATTATCAATGGTTATTTTTAATTTTAATAAATCCCAATATTATCAATTTTTAAAATATATTTTTAATAAAGTTAATTTCTATACATTAATAATATAAAACTTTACATTACCATCTAACCGTATATTGTTAAATAAAACAAAAAAGGTGATTAGGTCTCACATCACTACTTAAAAAGCTAAGTAAATAAGGTGATTTGATTGAATAACAATGGTAAAAAATTTACACTGTCAATATATTAAAATTAAACTTTTTTAATATATGACTCATTGTTTTTGTTATTTAAAAAAAATCAATTTTTGCTGATTCTGTCATCGTACATATTAAATTTAATTTCTCACATCAAAATAAAAAATACATAATCATGTTTTAAAATAGTAATGATCATGACCTTTTTTTAATTAGTGTCACATTTTATAATTTTCTATTTTACATAACATACAATATTTTATTATTTTATATTGTATAGAAATATAATGAGAAATGATATACTAAGAAAAAGAGTGAATTGGGTGATAGTTTCAAACATTTATAGATAAGAGGCACTAGCACAAAATGCGAATTTTACATAAATGTTTATCATAGAAAAAAGAGAAAAAATAAGAGTAATATTTAATTTTTTTAGGAAATTAAAAATAATCTATTTTAAGAGATTCACTAAAGATCAATTATCTTTCTCTTTTTTCTATTATACATGACATATTTTCATTTCTCATTATATTTATATATAATAGTAAGACAAAAAGAATAAAATATCGTATTCTGCCTAATCTTATTAAAAAAAATTCTATGTCGTGTGAAATAGAAAATATTAAAAATATTGTTATGAAAAAAAAGTCACATGGAGTTATCTTTTTAAAACATAATTATATTTTTATTTTAGTGTAATAAATTATATTTAATATACATGTACAGTAAAAGCATGTGTAAAAGTTGAAATTTTTTACAAATAAAAAAATCAAAAAAAATAAACGTAACAGATTAATAGTATATTAAAAAATATATTTTATAAAATTAATAATATTGAGGTTATTATACTGAAAAGTAATAACAAATAATATTTCAATTATAAAAGAAAATAAAAGGATATTTTAGGTAAATTAAACAAAAGTTAAGCTGTGGAACAAAGAAAAAAAAGTTAAGTTAGTAGGAGTGACAATATCAAAATTAGAAGTGGCAATAGAGTATTCCTTCTTTGTCATATAGGAAAAATGATATGAGGGATTTCACCCCATTCCCTGATTCGGGGAAAAGAAAAATAAGAAATTGTTATCATCATCTTTCATTACGGTCTATCTACTTTTTTCACGTTTAAACATTGAAAGTTTTAATTATTTCATCTCCTTCATTTCATTTCATCGTTAGTTTCCCACCAACCCAAACATGGCTTGAGTTACAATAGAGAATAGACAATTAGTATGTTGCTTCCATTGCTATTTCACACTCATTTTAATAGTATGTTTGGTTATTATTTCATCTATTTGTATAAAATACTTTCTTGCGCAAGTTATTCTCATTGAAACTAAATTGGTCCTAAAACAGGGATGTACAGAACTACAGAAGGTGGGTTGGACCAATTTTAAGACAAGGTTATTTATCTGAGTCCAAACCTAATCCAATTAGTGATCAAGTTCAATTGGATTGACAACCTGATCTCTAGAGAATATATATATATATATATATATATATATATATATATATATATATATATATATTACATAATAAATTTATAAAGTTTTATAGATAAAAATCAAAATATATTATAAAACAAATTATATCGATATTAAAATAATAATAAATTAAATAAAATATATTAAGTAAAGTATATAATCTTATAATTTATTGACAAATATTTTTTAAAATTACTATTTATCTTTGAGTCCAGTCGAATAAACTTGAAATAAAACCTCAATTAAGTCTTGGAAGTGTCCCAGTCAAATTTGATAACCTAAACTCAACCAAATAAACATGATAATGAGATGATGATCGTGCCAATCTGAGCTCTAAACACACTTTTAACAAAATTATTCATTTCCCTTTTTGCTATTTCCCCTTGCCATAATTCCAAACATAGCTTAAAATAACTGTGGCGTAAAACTCATGTGGAGCTATTGTGAAAATAGATACTCTATCCTGGGATTGGGCTCCTCTAAACAAACTCACTATGATGTGAGACCAATAATTCTGCGTGCTCAATAAAAATTGCTATTAAAAAATCGGGTACGGATTCAAGTATGGGTATAAATGTCAAAATAGTCTCAACTGGTGTGCTGATCCACTTAATTAATCCGCCATTTTTTTTACGAGTTAGGTTACATTTTAAAGCTTACAAAATAATTTGGCCCGCCTAACCCACAGACTTTGGTAGGTTGAGCAGGCTTGATCTGCGGGCTGGTATCCTCTTTTTTTAAAATAGAATATTTATATTACTTTGAGACTAAATATCAATTTATTGTTACTAAACACAGTATACTGGTATTGATTTCTAAGATTAAGTTGTTATTTTATTGTTATAATTTTTTAAACTATTATACCGTTGTTATTGTTAATTTTTTCAAATTTTCTTTTAAAAAATCATTAATCTATTAAAATAAATATTTTATTAATTTTTTAACGGATTGGCAGAGTCAACTCTCCAATCCATCAAAAAAGAACTAGGCCCACTATCTGAGCTTATTTTATTTTGACGGACTATTTCATCCCATCCCACTCCACTTTGGTGGGCTTTTGGTGAGACAGACATATACGGTCGGACTGACCTATTTTGATATTTAGGTAGAAGTACATCAGTTGGAACGGTGATAACTTGTGATGGGTTGGAACTTAATTTATACTATGTGGAGCACCACTTGGCCCAATGATGACTCCAGAATGGAGAATGTTTCTCCACTCATTACGTTTGGCAATGAACAATGAAAATGCTGTAGAAAACAATCCACAATACTGCACGTGAATATCTACCATAAGCAAAAGCGTACTTAGGGATGGGCGAAGAAGATATATGGGTCATGACCAAGTTTTGGAACCAAGACTGAATTGAACGTGACTAAATATTATGTTTGGGATTAAAACATGATGTAGAATGTAAATTAAATAGGATAGCCCAAACACAACGTTAAGGATATCCACTTCAAAAAGTCAAGGGGAACATGACTTATGAGAAAAGAGTGAAGAAGAATTGAGGAAATTTTTTTTAGGGGGCATTGTATTTGTTCCAATGAATTGAATTTTTTCATAGCTAGACCTAATGAAAATGAAAGGAGTGATAGTGGGGCTGGCGAAAACGAAAAGCCCTTGCTAGTGCTAGTGACATCAACTTTGGTGATGCTTTGTAAGTAGACTACACTCAATTATCAAATTAAAGAAGACACTTGTAGAAGAAGACGTGTAGGAAATTCTTGAAAGTCTACACAGAACAAGCCAAGTCATTAGAGTTAAACACAGTCCTCCAAGGTTGCGTTTTAATGTAATAAAGAAAAGGAAGTAATTATTGAGTTAATTAAAGCATTTTCAACAGTTTTATATGATAACCTGTGCAATCATTTCATCAAGTGACTATTATACGTGATATATAATGACTTTAATATATATTTCTAATAATTTTGGAAGGACTTCTAACAATTTTCAGAAAAGGACGCAGTATAATGTTATCAAATATATAACCAATAACATCGTTTTCCAACCTGATTTTTCACTAAGACAGAATGTTAAATTCCAGTCTATCCTCCAAAAATAAAGGGTTTGATTAGTCGAAATTGGGTTGAGAATCTCCCCCACTTTATTTATAACTCCGCGTGGTGTTAATAAGTGGTGGTGAAGGGGGGTAAGGGGAAGTAGCTTTCCTTGCCACATTTGTCTTTAGCCTCAGTACCATCTTTGCTTATACCCCCGCCATAAATACATCACAATGAATCGAAAGGCAACAAAAGTTGGGTACAATCCCTCTCCTCACCACAACATGACTGATATGACGCGCATGATGCATCTGTTGCATCTGCTCTCATCCTGGCCAAGTAAAAGCATCCCCCAACAAATTAACAAAGCTGAAAGGAAAATAAGAAATATCAGATATCTTTTGTCTATACTTGGGGGTTGGGGGGGTAGAGCTCTGTGTGTGGATTCTGATTAACTAAAGACTAAATAGTATCCCTTTCAGTTGGTACCTGTCACATTTATTGTTGCCACAGTAGTGGTTGGCAGATTTTGTTTAAAAGGGTACATAATAATCTTAGACTCTTACGTGTTTATATACTTCAATGTGCCAGTTTTGATGGTTTGTGATAAAAATCACCACTAATGATAACTTTCAAGATTAAACTATCACATATGGAGCTCAATTTGGGAGCATATATATATATATATATATATGGTTAAAAAATGTTGCACATAAAAGAAGATTCACTCATAACTAATAGACCATTCCATTACTACCGGTATATCATCGGCTTCCGACAGTGAGCATGCTTGCTGGTTGGGGGGATATTCATCACATCAACAAAGGAAAAACTGACTTATCAGTAATGATTACGGGTAGACCATATTATCCTTATTTCTAGGGCCATTTAAGAAAATTAGGATAGGTTTAATTTTAAAAAATAGTTTTAATTTTATTATTTTTAAAATTTTATAAATAAAATATTAAAAATAAAAACAGAAATTGAACTTTGTAATTTTCACATTTTTCTTCATAAAATTTAGGAAATAAAAAAATAAGTAATAGACACTGAAAACTATTTTCCAAAAATAAACATACCCTTAATTCTTACTATGTAAATATATGCTATTGAGACATCATCTCTTGCACACCACTTAATTCCCTTTCTGTTGTTAATTTATTTTTTTTCCCTTCCCCATGCTGAGTAATACAAATTGAAATCTGTACTTGGAAAGTTTTGAGAATCTAAAGTACCAAGTTGAAACAGCAAAGTGTGCAGTGGATGGGATTACACCGTTGAAAAAATTAGGCTTCTTTTTTTTTCTTTTTCTTTCAAGTACTGTACCAAAAGGAAAATATAAAAAAGAATAGGAGTTGGAAGTGGGATGCTGAAGGCTTACATAAAAACTGAAAAAAGGAGTTTGGCTTTGAACAGCCGTTGTCAAGAGTGGACGTGACATGAGGGAGTGGGGAAGGCCCATACAGCGTCAGTGTTGTGACAAAAGGCTGTTTTCATCACATAAAGGGAGCTTATTTACAGCGCTGAGGCTGCAGAAAACGTACCCGTTTACTCATCAATGTCTTCACTGCGCATTCAATGCATGTGTATGTATGAATACTATTTCATGTTCATATATTATAATAATAATAATAGATAAGAGTAACTAGACATATACTTGGATCATATCTTCTTACAAATTCTCTTATATAATACATGAACTAAATGGTGATGAGTCAAAACACAAATTATATCTTTTTCTCGACTTCATTTTATACGTAAAAAGATATATAAGATGGTTTAAAGGATGATATATTGTTATTCATAATATAAATTTTATTGAATGGTCCTCCTAGGCACGGGTCATGCTCATTATTCAGTGAGTCAATTCGTGTTCATGACTTCATCATCAAATAGTAGCACATATATATACGTGCAGACTTGAATTTCCTTTCAATTTGACCTAATAAATTGCAAATATCACAGAACCCCATGTGCCCCTTTTTGGTTGGCAGATGAGTCTACCACAACTGAGACACCAATGTTGTCCGCATAATAAAAAGCATCACTATGAAACAAATTAACCCCAAGGTGAAAACAATTTGAGGAAAGGGGGTACATAAAAGAAGAGAAAAAAAAATGTGAAAAAAACAAGAGTCTGTGAGTAAAGGTAGCACTGACTTTATTAAGGAAGAATAAGAGGGGGGCAAACTGATCCGGATTCTCCTTTGTGACTTTATAATGAAGTTGATATCAGATAGGTTTTGTCATTTTCCTTGCAGCGTTCATGCTGGTTGAAGGGTTATGTGTACGAAGATGCTGCCAATGGCCATGGTAGTGTTAATTATGCAAGCATAGATGGGATAGATAATGCATGTAACCAACCCAATATTAAATATAGCTGATGGAGTGGCATTGGGAGGAGGGGGAGAATATTAATGGACTTTATTATGCAGGTACTTTTTGATAGTAACCTAACTCTCCCACACTCCTTTTTCCAAGAGGTGTGTGCAGGCCCACCCCTCTCTCTAATTCTAATGCCTACACAATGGTAAAGATTGAAAACCAACACATTCAAACATACAAAAAACCATTGGTAATGGTAACAAAAATCCCTCTAAATTATTGGGGGAACGCCAAAAAAGATTGAGAAAGCTACCCCCCTTCTTTCGCACCTGCTACCCACAAACAAAACCGTCCCTTTACAAGATTGTGGAACGAAAATGGCAACACCAGCGACAAGCCACGCAAAAGGGAAAATAAATAATAAGAATAATGGTAGTTTTATACATTTCTTTTTTGGCTTCTTGAAAGTTTAGGTGAAGAAAAAGCTTATCCAGACCCAAAGTAAGTACATGCTTGCAGGCTTATTATTTATATATATAAAAGACGTGGTATTTCAATATTTAAAAGTAGATACTCATTTTTATCTTTCATTAGATACAATGATTGTTCTATTCATCTCATCCATCGGATCTAATAAAAATAAAATGAAGTATACATATTTACACACATTACTACATATATTTTATTATATAATTAATTATGATGTATCCTCTAAACAGTCAATCTCATATATCTTAGGCTAAATATTTAAGCAACATGAATAGCTAGCATCCTACACATTGGTGGTTTAATGAATTATTTCTACTTTATAATTCATTTTTTCCTTATAATTATAGTTAATTAATTTCAAGTTTTATGATACTAACCCCTTTTTAACCTTTTTTTTTTTTTCCATTCCCACACTAAAAATATATGCGAGGTAATGTAAAGGTTGCTGATGCGTAATTGACCCATCAAGGAAACAAAAACAAAAACCCCATGTAGATGTAGAGAGGGAGAGAGAGAGAGAGAGAGCGCACTGCTACTACTGTGTGTGTATAGTATTGTAAGCTCCCCCCAACAGACAGACACAGACACAGAAACTCAATTATTTGTGTCCATTTCCTTCTTCTTCTCCATATTGTTCTTCTCTCTTTTGTGCTTTGTTGTGTGTGGTGTGTGTCTGTGTCTGTGTGTTTTTTAATTTTTTTTAATTTTTTATTTTTTACCTGTGAGTGTGTGTTTGGTGGTTGAAACCTTGAAGATGCCACGGCCAGGGCCAAGGCCCTACGAGTGTGTGAGGAGAGCCTGGCACAGCGAGAGACACCAACCCGTTAGAGGTTCCATCATTCAGCAGATTTTCAGGTTCTGGGTCTTCTTTTTTTCCTTCTGTTTTTTTATTTCTTTTTGTGCATTTTTGTTGTTAACTTTGGCTGCACACCATGTGTTTGATTAGGGTCGTGAACGAGGCTCACAGCCCTGCAACCAAGAAGAACAAGGAATGGCAAGAGAAGCTCCCGGTGGTTGTTCTCAAGGCAGAAGAAATCATGTACTCCAAAGCAAATTCCGAGGTTTATTTTTTGCATTCCCTGAAAAAAAGAATTTGCTTGTTTTTGGAATGCGGGGGGTGATTCTTCAGATCTTTTCACTGTTTGTTCTTGTGTGAGCCCCTTTTGCTGATTTTTTGGTGATTTGGGTTGCTTAGGCAGAGTACCTGAATCCTGATACACTTTGGGAGCGCCTCAATGACGCCATTAACACCATCATTAGGAGAGATGAGACCACAGAGACCGGTGACCTCTTGCCCCCATGTGTTGAAGGTATTCAAGTTTTCACCTTGTCTGGGTCCACTTCTCTGGGTTTGTGTCAAAATTGGATTTTTATGTCTCATTTGGGGAAATACGTAGAGTGTTGACTGTTATGTGCTGAAGATTAGTGATTTTTTGAGCTGCCAGTGATGTGTGCTTTTTATTTTTTGCCGGTTTTCTGGGTCCATTGCTTTTACTGATCAGCTGCACTTAACCTGGGATGCAAACCTGTGAGGACTTCAAGAAGTGATAGGCACAATAACCCCAGGACTTACCTTTCCCCAAGACCTCAACAGCCTCCTCCTTCTGCGCCTCCTAAGCCTGCTGGGGACAATCCCTTAAACTTTGCAAAAGTCACAACTTCTGCTGTTTCACCAATTCCTGTATCAGATTCCAACCAGAAAAATAATAGGCAGATGGGTTCCTGCAACTACCCCTTCGCAGATAGTTTTCCTTCTTGTCATCATCAGCCCTTCACAATGGAAACTAAACCCTCATTGAACTTTGGCTCAGTTTACCCTTTGTACTACGGTTATGAAGCCAAAGATCCGCCGCAACTAAGGACTACCGCCATGGATAACTCGTGTCAGGACCCAATCTTTGTTGGCAGACCAGTCATTACTCCAGCCCCCGAGCCATCTGGAATTGGTCTAACGGAGAACTTCCCCTATGGCAGGATCCATCATTTTCCTAACAGAATTGCGAAAGAATCTGCTTTAGGCACTGCAGAGCAATTGCCAGATAGGGAATGTGATCTTTCTTTGAGGCTGGGTCAGTGTTTGCGTCCATGTTCGAGCAGCAAGAGTATGGCAGCATATGAAATGGAAAATGTTGGCTTAGGAGCTTCTCAAGAGGGCAGCAAGTTTAGTAATCTATCTTTGCATAGAAGTAGAGAGTTCTGTTTTTACCCTAGAGAGACAGGTTATGGTACCATCGACTCCAGTTCTACTAGATGTAATGTAGATGGTGATCATCAGAACTTAGAAGCAACTTTTCGGAAGCGCAAAGCACCTATAGGTTACAACGAGGAGGATGGGCAATTTTGCCGGCATCTAGGGGTCCCATCCAATCCGTTTACCGGTAGAATGCATGGGCCAGGTTCGTAGACAAGTCTTTCCTGTTGTATTATATATGAATATGCATTTGCAATTCAAGATGGTCCAGAACGATGTTGAATCCTCGTATGTAGACTCTCTCTTTGTATGTGTAGCTCTGCTTGTGAAAAATTTTAGAAGCTGGCTTGAGTTGCTAATTGCATTGCTGCAAATGCGAGCTGTATATAAAATCTTTAGCTTGCTTTGTTTAGTTTTCGCTTGGCTCTGAATAGAGAATGTGATGTGAACGGGTCTAATTTAAATTTGATGCATGCCAAAATATGACAGATGTATTATCGTTATACCAGCTATCTGAACAACATCTATGGGTTTCTGGCTTTCAGCATTATCTATTTCGCAAATTACGAATCGAGTGCCCCAAGATGTGATTTTCATTTAGTGGTCAATGACAAAGGTAACTATAGAAAAAGCTTGAGACATGGAAGTACTAAACAGCATAAACTGTAGCTGCATAAAACACTATGGATAGATCCAATATAATATCATAATTATTTTTTAGTAGGCATTGCAAACCCAGTCAACTTATTCCCACATTAAACATGTGATGTTGTGTGGGTCACATTACAAATGTAATTATATCTTGAGAATTCCTAAATACAAGTCAGTTATTGATTGAAGTGAAAGCAGTGCATACCTAAGAAACTACCATCTGGTGGACTTGTTTAATCATTCCTGTGGATCACATTAGCAATATGCCTTCAATAAGGTTTCACTCATTTAGTTTACATTTTGTTCATGCATTTGCCGGCATTTGATTCCTTAGAACTCCAATTAACGGGTTGTGTGGAGCTTTGGGTATACTTTTGTACGTACTTCTATTGGTGTTCATTGAGTCCAGAGAAGTGGACTAAGACTCGAACTAAATTTCTGTCTAAATAAACAGAAATATTATTGATGGGATGTGGGCCCCATTTAATTTGGAATCCGCATCTTATTCAATAATAAATGGAAGTGTGTCAGTATGGTGTCCCACAAAGTGTGAGTATAAATAATACTATTCAAATAAACATTAGCAAGATGAGTGCCCAGCTGTTCAAGTTCATTGAAAATGCTGAGTGTCCCGACACCCTTCAAAGTATAACAAGCTTTGATGTGACTCTGGGGATGAATTGCATAGTTTCCTGCTGTAACTTTTGCTTAATTCATAGTTTTCTTAGCCTACCTGAAAGTGTAGTTTTATCACGCAACAGCTCAGTCACGGGAGGGAAAAATAAATCCTGATATGAGCATTGAAAATCCTCATAAAACGCAAGATGTCTCTTGAAGGGCACCCTAATGGAAATAAAAGGAAAAAAAATTAAGAGATAGCAGAACTAAATTAAGAAATTACAGGCCAAAACTACGACTAATAATTTTATTCCATATCTCTTTTTCATCTAGTCGATTATATATATAGCAGTGAAAATTATTATAGAACATTCCCCTATCATTATAATATTTTTACCAGATATTATCACTAACAACCCTTATGCTTCTAGAATTGTTTCTATTAGATATTATTTCCTAACTAGCACACCCCTGTTTGAATATATTTACATGTAATGAATAATTGCTGATCTGAGAGCAAAGGATATGTTAAATAATGCACGCATCAAGCACAATTTACCCAAGTATCATTAACCATCCCGGGTGTTTAACCATACACGTTTAGTTTTGTCAAAATCGGGCGTTAAGAATGTACTGTCGTTCCATATTCTTGTATTACCTGTTCTCTAGTTATCAAAAGCCCTCGCAAAAGAGCATATCCGACAATTTTTATTGATCAAAATAATATCTGTGGCACTTTTTCCTGAGTTTTGATGTACCCTGGAACCATCAGAGAGAATGATACGAGCGTTCAGCTCCCACTTAGTCTTCTCTGCATTTGATTTTTCGAATGAAATTGAACCGTAGAGATATGATTTGTCCTAGTCCACCATCAGAAATATATTATTTCAGCACTTCGTTTCAAAAAAAAGATTCTCAAATTTATTTTTTATTTTGTGTTCTCAGAAATTTGTGAAAAAAAAAAATACAAAATTTACGGAATTTGGGGTTTTACTGTTTTATTCATAATATTCTAAAAGATAGTAAAATAACTGAAAATAAGAAATAAAAACTGATTTTTTTTACCAGGTAATAAAAATTTAAAACTATTATTTGAAACTAAATGCAACCTTAGTGAGGCAATAATAGATAAAAATTAACGTAAGATTATGTTTTCAATATAGAAATATTTGTAGGGTTTTACTAATTAGTGCCCTAAAAATAATAATTAAGAAATTAAAAAAATTAAAAGTTTTGAGTAGATTTCTAGTATTAAAAACTTAAAAGTTTATCTTCTCAACATCATTCTCTATTCTTAATTCATTAGCCAGTATGGCTCACCAATTTTATACGTCTATTATATGTTCTTTTATTTAAGCGTCGCTAATGTAATAATTTTATTGTTTGACTTTTGTTTTCCCTCTGCGTTGATTTGGCACGTTGTTTGTCCTTCCCCAACGATAAAATGTGCGTTGACGTATTGATCTTGAATATGGTGCAGAGAAGCCCACGACTTTTTGCCAATAAAGAAAATATTGGCTTAACTGATGTGACATAATAATTATGTTGTAATAAGTAGCCTTTCGAGTTTCGATATTGATGGCCAAGTCCGTATTATCCATGTATAATTAAAATTATAAACGTAAATAATAATAATCTGTTACATTTGCAAAGTTTATATAAAAAATTTCGATTATAATATATATATATATATATTTATATATTGTATTTGAAATAAGAGCATTATTGAAAAAAAAATTTATTACTACTTAAATTTTTGAAATAGATAATTATTTTTAAATAAAGAAAATTTTTAAAATAGATAATTGTTCAAAAAAAGAGGAAGTAATAAGTAGGATTTTGAGTTTTGATATTGATGGCCAAGTCTGTATTATCTATTTATAATTAAAATTATAAACATAAATATTAATCAGTTGCATTTGCAAAGTTTATATAAAAAAATTCAATTATAATATAGAAATATTTTTTAAATGTTTGAAATAAGAGTGTGTGTGTATATATATAGTTTTTTGTATTTTATGTTAAATAAATAGTAATAAAAAATATTATTTTGAATAAAAATAAGATGTAGTGAAACAATAATCGATTTATAAGAAGAAATAATAAATATAAATTAAAAACGTAATTATGATATATTTCCTTTTCATGTAAAGAAAATATAGTATGCCTTGTTTAGACCTTTCCCCTTTTTTTTTCCTTCCTTTATCATTTTCGTGATTATTTTGAAGTTAATGTATAGTGCAGTGGTTTAAAAACTCTGATCTGAAATAATCTGATATTTTACATGACTATTTATATCCTTTTTGGTCAGCAATTACTATTTATATTTTAACTAGTTTATCATTACCGCCGGGCCTCCATTACTATTTAAAGACTGCAAACCAGTATGCTGCAATCTTAGGCCCAAAAGAGTACGCTCAGGGCTCAAGAGAGAAAATTCTTGATGCCCACTAATGTGTGTGTTGAGCTAAGGCCTCTTGCTGGTATATTTCCAAATCACCCCAAAGTCTCAAAAGCCTCTTCCATTCAAATTTGAAGGGTAGATCAACCCAAAAAATAAATATCCAACGGTAGAGAAAATGTTTTCTAATGAAAAAGTAGGTAGATACTGTCATACTGTCGTAAATGGAAAAATAAATAAATAAATAAGAGAGATATAAGGAATATATGAAAACGTTCTAATTATTAGGATTAAATGTATTTTACCCTATGAATTTTAGATTATAAATAGTTTACACCCTTGACTTTTTAAATAGTGCAAAACTTTATGTCATAATAAGGTTTCGAGTTGCACCCAATAAAAAAAATTAGGAGATTAAATATACATAAAAATTCATAAATTAGGTGTTGGGTTGCACAACTTTGAAATATTAGGGGATTAAGTGTACATAAGAATTTACAAATCAAGTATTTGGTTGTATAAACTAGATATATTATGGTAGTTAAGTACATGTAAACCATACTTTTACCATTGTCCAAAATTATGCAGAGGGATATTTTGCACTGTTTGGAAAAGTTTAAGGTGTTGTGATGTATGTTTGGAAAAGTTATGGTATAAATTATGCATGACCTAAAATTCAGGAGAGTAAAATGGTCCTTGACAATTTCATCATCGAACAACTTAATCCTAGGCAAAAAGAAATTACCTGATTAGTCCCTAATAATGTCAAATGTCGAACGTACACTTGTTGGTCCTGACATTAATTTTGATGGACCTCTATAGTAACACTTCCAATTAGTCCTGACAACTATCCACCCACCCAAGTTAGTCTCTTATGCCTATCACCTTCAGCATCATCTCTACCCCTACCTCCCCCTCCATCTTTTCTTTCATCTCTTTACCTCTAAATTGGTGATGGTGGTAGGTGTAAGGGACTAACTTGGGGTGTTACCGTAGACGTCTATCAAACTTAATGTCAATGGTCAATAAGTGTTGATATTTGATATTGTTATGAACCAATTAGGTTATTTCTTTTTTTTAGAACCAAGTTATCTGATAATAAAATTATTAGGGATCAATTTAGGAGTTTACTCTAATTATTAAAAATGAAAATTGGTAGGAAGTGTAACCAAGCTTCAAGTCCTGGGAGAAGTCAGCAACTGTCTGATGGAAACAATCGTGTTGGTTTGAGGATGAGTAAGAGTACAGGCGAGCTATGTGTGAAATTGTACTGAAACATTTCTACTAACATTTTTGGCACACTTTTCTTCTCAAAAGACTTATTCCTCACCAATGTATACTTTATTCCCTAGTTCACATTTCACCTTATATCTGTTTCCAAATTAATTGCTGCAATTCATTGTCAAATAGCATTCTCTGATACCATGTGAAATTCTACTAAAACAGGGAAGAAGAAAGAAAGAGAAGGAGAAATTGTGGAAGCGAATTTCATTAAATATGCAAAATTGTTGATACAATGCCGAATGAATCGATACAATAACATTCTGTTGAATTCATCTATATATCAATGGTTACAATGAGGGTGGTTATAATGGAACTAACTAATTCTATCTAACTTACTGCTTAATAGAAAGTTTTGCCAATGAGCTGGAATTAGTTAGAGTTAAGTGGCTAAATCTGTAGAGGATAACACCGTGTTAAGTTGTTAACTGCACCAATTAATTTTAATTTACCCATTTTTTTTATTTGTGGTTAATAGATCAAACGGGTCATGAGTAAATTGATTCTAGCCTTGATTTGTTTTGGGTTAATTTTGTCTTGAACTTGATTTTGCTTATTAATTGTTTATGGGTCAAGGTTCAGCATGATTTGACAATTGATTAAATTAGCTGAACTTCTTTGCTCCAAAAATGAAAACATGGCGGAAAAGGACCTACTTGAACATAGCTTACCATAGAGGCAAATTTTTGGGTGAACTTTCTTTTGTTGTTCTTGACATGCCACTGAGATCTTAGATTGTTTTATTATTTTTTATTGACACAGCTGAGATCCTATTTGATAGTATGAAAATGGCTTTTCTTTCTTATTGTCATCTAGAAACAATAGTAATAATCTCTTATTAATTGACCACTGGACTTATGCATCAACCAGTTGATATAAATATCAATAATTGGGTAAAGATTATGAACTTCATATTATGGATGACATCTCAATATAAAAAAGTAAGCACGTACACCAGCTAATCTTATGATGAGTTCTTTTGTTGAATAACAATGATTTATATTAAGTTAAATAAAAAATAATCATTTCATTAATTATTAATTACTTGAAGTATCTTTATTTTCACATCTTAGCGGGAAGCGGAGATAATAATAATGTCATATTTTATGAAACTAAGGGGGTTGCTTGAACATGCCAACTTTTACTTTTCTTCTCTAGATTTGTAATTCAAAAATAGCCATTGACTGCATTAAGATGAGAGGAATTTTTGCATAGTTATGGACAGCCAAGAAAGATTGTGCTCTACATACCCAATGATGGTGTGACATTTCAGCTTTAGGTAATGATAGAGCCCACATTTTTATTTAAAATTCATTGAATATAATCAACTCACTCGGTGCGTCATAGCCATGTGGTACTTCTCTCAAAACTGAACGTTTTGTATCTACACTAACCTTCATGCTTCGAAACATTCATATTGTTTTCACAAAACTTGGAGTCGCCTATATATATGATATCTGATTTTTCCTAGACATGGAGGTATACGAGGAATCTAAGATTCACTTTCCAGGTAGGGTTGCAGGCAGCTAGATTAAGCAATACAAATGAAGCCTAAGAATTACAATAATTCAATGCACAAAAGCAAGCCATGTGCATTCAGAATCGCGTGCTAGACTTTATTGGTGTCATATGAATAACTTTAATTATTTGTATATACTAATCATAAATTGAATTAGCCCGTGGGACGCTCAATATACAAAGTGTGTCAATAAAATAAGTGCAGAAAACCCCAAAACGTGTTTTGTTCTTCTTGTAATTAAATTTTGAATAATATTTGGTGTAAAAAAAATTATATAATAAATACACATTACACACCTTATTATAATTGGATGTAATGTGTGGTCTTTACTTATTCCACTTATTCATCATATCTAATGATGATAAAATATATGGTATATATTTATTGTGTAATTTTATTATATACCAAACATTACTTTATGTATGTTCTTTGTCCTTGTCAATAGTGTGCCGAATTATGAGCTTTTGGGTGATATAAAGGCCCAAGTCTGATATCAATTGATTTGTTATTTAGGTTTTGCTAGCCAGCGCCATTAGTTAAGGTTTTAAAAAGATAAGCTTTGCTAACTGAGGTTGGCACAAATGGTTAGGGTACAAGGGGTTGAGTTCATGACCCTTTATTATCAAGGGTTTAATCCCTCTCAACTATTAAATTCTTAGTTAATAGGAAACCAATTCTGACACTAACACGCATCCTGCTTGCTGCTATTGAGGGTGTTTTCCCTTACTGACATTTTTAATACCAAAATAAATAAATAAAAGATAAGTTTTTATTGGAAGTGTATGATTTTTCAAGTTTTAGAGTTCATCACTAAATTTATATATTTACTTTTATTGAAAACCTTAACTAGTGCTCTTTAATAAACCCCTATTATTTTATTTTTTTGACCAAAAATAATTTTCGGGAAAAAAAATATAGGAAAAAGTTTTCTCTCGCTTTTAGACATGGAAGAAAACTATTAAACTACTATAAGAAAACCTATAGTGGTCATCAACAAAGGTTCTTTGAATTTTATTTTATATATTATCATCACGAAAATGTCAATTAATTATCATCGCACGACTGAGTTGCTGAATATTTTCAATTTGTTTGAAAAAAAGAGGAGAGAGAGCATGAATGGTAGCGCGCATGAATTGCTGAATATTTCAATTCATTTGGAAAAATGGAAAAAAAACACAAGGAAAAAAAAAGATATTTGGTTGCAAGCCCACTCAAATTCCACTTACAGCTGCTTCACTTTGACTTTCAACGAGATGCAAAAACATACCGGGAATTGGCAAAATTTAAATGTATATTCATTTCTGGGAGTAATTCTCATTTATATTCTAACTTTTGACTGGTTTTTTCCGTTCTATTAATTTTTTTAAGGGCATTAGTACTTTGTAAAAGTTAGTGACTAAAATTAAATTAAATCACATATGCTATATTTTGTAAAAGTTAAAAAGTATAAAAAATAAATTTAAAAATACTGATTTCATGATTAAATAATAATCACCCATCAATAATAAGTATTAGTACCTTAAAAACTAGCATAGATACATTCTCTTTATTTTAAATATGTTTTCTACCCGAAGTTACATAATCCTTAGTTATCTCTCTTTCTCTATTTACTGCTTATATATAGCATTTCCTTTGCCATGCTCTTAAAATCTTTTCAATGATCAATGCATCATGAACATCACACGAATTAAACACAGCAAATTAAGTTGACACAATTTCTTCGATGCTCTATTAGTAAAGTAAAATATTTACTCTCTCTCATTTATTACTTGATAAATTAATTTTGTGTATTATTATTATTTTTCACTCTTCTTGTATTTATGATATAATAATTGATTGATGTGTCAGCTAATTGATAAGACATAATAAATATTTTGTTTCACTCTCAAACCACCTACTGATTTCTCTATATTTAATGATCCACATGTAAGCTTAAGAAAGTGTTCACCATTAAGTATAGGTGTGATATCAATTAATCCTTTTATGTTTGATATCAAATAAGAAATTTTTCACTTTTTAGGGTATGCAGGCCCCTCCTCTCAGACGTCCCTGTCTGATGTTGGATGGTTTAGACATCTTGTAGGGGCGTCTCTTAATCCCCACGTTACTGTGCGTAGCTGTTTGGTTATAATTTGTCTCTCCTCATAATAATCAGACCTCAAATTTGAATAATTGACATTAATATCCGCATCTCCGTATAAGATTAGGAGGAAAAAAGATCATGTGCATGGCTTTTCTTTAAACTGGTCCAGCTTAGGATGCCAAAATCAAACGGGGACATCAAGAACTTAAATTAAAATTTGTGGTCTTTATCAGCGTTATCTCAACATAATCTATGTAATTTAGTCATGCATGAAACGAAGACACTGGGAGCTCAACCTCCCAAAGCTAGACACGCATAAAATTAAAGAAGCTTCGTACGTCACAACAAAATCTCTATGCCTGATCCGGTGGTCTCAAGATTAATCTTTCCAAGTCATAAATATCGCAATGACATATACTGAAGTCGTTCAACTGCAAGTGGCAGAAGTCTAGCTAAATACTGATCTCCAAAGAGGACTAAATGCTTCGATTGACAAAAGATGAGTTCCAAATGTCATCACCACTTCCTTTTCCAAGGCCTACTTTTCAAGGCCAAATTAATTTTGGAGAGGCTAAGTCATCAACTTCGTCCGAAACCAAACCCAAAGGCGATGATTTCTCCACAACCGAACAAAATGTGATTGTGATAGCTGAGGACTACGGTTATACACGGGTTTTGAAAATTAGTGGATCATATCACATCACAATAATACTATATAACAAAGTTAGACATATATTTTATAAGATTTTAAATTCAAATTTTATTAATAAAAAAATTGATTCAAACTAAAGTAATTATCTTCCCCGACATTCCAATATTGATGGTTAAAAAAAAAACAACATTAATTTATTCGACAACATCAAAAATAAAATTATTATTTCAATATCTAAAAATATCTCATTTGAATATCCTACTCAATATATGATGATGGCCTACTTACCCCATTTGACATCCAATGAAATAACATCACTCATAACAACGATGCTATGAGACAAAAAAGTTTACATTAGCATCAACTTATTCACAAAAGCAATCACTCGCACACCTAAATTTTAAACTCAATAAATAAATTAAAGAGCGAAAAAGAAACAAACCAAGAATTGTAGGCGATGAATGATGGAAAGCTAACTTTATTGTAAAATTCTCTAGAATAAAAAAAACTGAATATCTATGAAACACAATCAGAGGAGGAGGAGAACGAATGACAAACAATAATCGTAACTAGCTACAATATCATCTCATCTCTCTAGTAGAAAAATGCTGCCGCAACTGAGAGAAGAATAGCAGTGGCAGAGAAGGCAAGAGCTCCAAGGGACTCGGCACCAGAGCTCTGTGGTGGTGGGGTAACAGAACCAGCTGGAGAAGGAGAAGAAGGGTTGGTGGGTGAAGACGGCGGAGGAGTTGTGGAGCCGGAAGGAGGAGGGGTGGCGGAGGAGGAAGGAGGAGGCGTGCCGGCGGAGGGAGAAGGAGATGTGGCGGGTGATCCTCCTCCGGTGACGTTAAGGGCAAGCTTCTGACCCGCGGTGCAGTGTCCGGGAACTCCACAGATGAAGTAGTATTCACCGGTCTTGTTAAGTGTGACTCTCACTGGTGGGTTGTTGTATGTGGCAATAGCAGAGGTTGAGTTGCACGAATTGAACTTGTCCTTTGTCACTTCCTCCACGTTGTGGGCGTTCTTTGGGAAGTTGAACACTGCACACACAAAACATATCATCATAAGATAACGAAGATGCTAGAGAGTCATACATATTTATCAAAATTCTAGTAGTTGAGAGAACAATACGACATATTTAATTTATTGATTATTGGTTGACTAAGTGAATTATAGAGCTTCATTCATTTAATTGTTGTTGTGAATTTTGTCAAAAATTAACACAAATACTTTTATCTTGTAACAATTTTATCCTTCCTCTGTACTTAATTAACTGTCGATTTGAATAAATTGGTATATTAAAAATTTAATGTATAAGCACCCTTACCTAGGATGTCTCCGACCTTGAAGGTCTTGCCAGAAACCCAGGATGTGTAAGCAGCAGCGCCATTACTAGGAACGATCCAGCCCATGTTGCCGCCAACAGTGTAGGTAACTGGTCCAGTGGACGGAGCTGGAGTTGGTGGAGGGGTGGTGGGGGATTGTGGTGCTGGTGCTGGAACAGGGCTAGTCTTAGGCGGAGAGGAACCACTTGCACTAGGCTGAGGAGCAGGGGAATCAGAAGTCTTGCCAACGTTGATAGACAGTTTCTGACCAGCGGAACAGTGTCCAGTGAATGTGCAAATGTAATATTGCTCCCCGGTCTCGTTCAGAGTCACATTCGCGGGGCTGTTCATGATGGTGAAAAGGGTGTTCGCACCGTTGCACGCATCATATGCTGATTTCGTAACCTTGGCTACGTCGTGTCGGCCATTGGCAAAGTTGAACACTGCATAAGAAAAAGAGAAGACAGAAAACACATTATAAATAATACGTTGAGGTAAAGGGTTGTACAAGAACAGTAACAACTAGTGTTTTTGTTTTTGTTTTGTTTGTTGTTTAATTACCGAGGGTGTCGCCTACGGAGAAGGTTTGGTTGGCAGCCCAGTTGGCATAGAATGCGGCACCGCCAGCAGGGATGGTCCAGCCGGTGGAATCACCCACCACATGTCTGGTCTGAGCTGCTGAGCCATGGAGAAGGGTGGCTACTGCAAGTACCACAAGAACAAGGGCATTGTGGTTGTTCCTTGCCATGGCTAGCTGTATGTAATATCGTGTTCTTATAGGTCAGGTCGCCCCTGGTTTAATTTTCAAGACTCTGGCTACTCTGTTTTCCTTCCAATGAAAGAACCTGAAGTACAAGGCTAATTGTTTTGTGTTGGTATTTATAGAGAAAAGGGGGCTTAGTCTGGTGTGATCAGGCATAGAGCATGTTTGTTTTAGATTTACCTCCATGCCAATTTGCGTTTGCTAAAAGGAAGAGCATGCTGTTCCTTTCGGTGGTCAGCACATTTGACCATACGGCAATAGAGCTTAGTTAAATTATGAGATTTGCGGTGACTTAAATACGAATAACTCGTTTTTTCAGATGATCTGGCCAAAGGAATAAGAAAAATTGTTAGATACTTAAGAGTAAGCAAAGGTATTTACTTGATTTTATTTATTAATTATCATATTAATATGATTGTCTTTTTTTTTTCAAATTTTTAATAAAATAATGATAAGTCAATTAATGAATAGAAATGAGAAATTATTTTGTCTTATTCTCAAAATATCTTAGAATTGTTTAAATAATATAAAGTTCTTTTTCACATAATTGGCAGAAAAGGGTTACTTTCATTTCTCTCCATTAAGAAATTTCTTATGTGTTCTTAAAGTATAATAAAGTATTTACTCTGTTCCAGTCATTGATTGATAAATTAATTATTGTATTAAAAATATAAGAAAAATATGAGATAATAATAACTCATAAAATTTAAATATCAATTAATGAATAAACTTTTGCTCTAAGTGCAATAAATATTTGCTTGAAAACATATCTTTAGCTTATGGAGTGTGACAAGCAGAGGAGAAATGTTCCGTGCAATTAATTAGTTTAAATATCAATTAACTCATAAAATTTAAATATCAATTAATAAATAAACTTTTGCTCTCAGTGCAATAAATATTTGCTTGAAAACATGTCTTTAGCTTATGGAGTGTGACAAGCAGGGTAGAAATGTTCCGTGCCAATATTTCTTTATCAAACAACCAAATATTACATTACATTATTCTTATGGACGGCGTTAGTGTGTATCGCTGATTAAATTACTAGGCTTCATTTTTACGGAGCTTTTTTTTTTTGGTTTTTGGTTCTCTTTACCTGACTTAGCAAAGAAAAAAAAACACCTCGTGTGAAAATTTTGTAGCGTGATGTATTGGGCGGTAGACGTGTGTACAAGTTTGTTTGGTCAACAAAACAAAATATGTAGCGTTGAGGCATAGTTGCAGCGTGCCGAGATTTGTGACTTCCAGAAATTTAGATAGATAGCCGCGTAAAGACTAAGAGCTACCTGACCAAACGAATTTGACTTCTAGGTTCTAGCGTTTACATGTCCCCAGCTCCTTCGACCGAGTTGTTCTTGTATGAATCCAAATTTATTATGTTATTTTTACATATATTTATAATAAAAATGTGTCATATTAATTTTATGTAAGATCTATTCTTTTATTTATGAGTTGCATCAATTTTATTGTAGGTGTATGCAAATTATATGATAAATTTATTTTCACACAAGAATATTTCACTTTATTTATCTATTTATTTTTTCACACATCATGGACTAACCTCAACATTGTTTATGTGATTAAAATTGAACTTGTTAATAAAGTAAGGATTTATCTTTAAAGCAATTAAAGTGTAAAAACAATTTAACCTTATCATTTAATCATCTATATTATCATATCATACATAAATATAATTAGCTCTTATTTTACTATTTAAAAGGTCATACAAATAAAAGAATTTAATTAAATAAGTGTATAAAAATTTGAACATATTTAAAATTGAACTTAAAAAGTAATAACAACGAAAACATAGAACGGAAAGGCGTTCCATTGTGGATGCCATAGAAGCCGGGAGGAAAATTCCAAGTTGGGAGCTTCCATTTTCATGGAAAGAGAACTTTAGACGAATGTATGATTTATGAACACGAGAATTCGTCTAGCGATTACGAATCCAAGGACACTGCGCAAACTTGCAAACTTTGGAAACGCCATGCTTTGATGTTATCTACTAAGACAGACAGGGTAACTTCGTCTATTTTCCTTTCCCCAAATTATGGCTTGAAGGATAATTAGCTTTAACAACACATAGCTGATCATGGACTTGGGCCTTTCCTGCTATTGCGATATCACTAATATTTTGTAGGTTAATAGCTTTTATTTAGGATAAGTTTATGTCATAATAACAATAATAATAAAAGCTGAGTTTGAAGGGACTTAAAATGATATGGCTAATATTTTTTGAAGAAGTGTGACAAGCACGTTTTGATAAGAATCGGCAATTTGGGTAGGCGGCCACTTCTGCCGAGCTAAACGCATATCGGAATAAGCTAGGTACGTTGTTCAAAACTGATAATTATTATAGTTTAATTTGTATACATCAGGTTGGGGTGAAAATTTGGTATAAAAGATAGCCACTCTTATTTATCTTTTGACACTCCTCATTTATTGTCTTTTTTTATAACATCCTAAAATATCCTTGATAGAAAAACTGTATTATATTTAGCTTAATTTTATTTTCAAACTAATTTAAAATTTTAACTTGTTTTATATTTATAATATATTGTTACTCTGATATTTTAAATTTACATTTAATAATTGTATGTAATGATTAATATTAAAAATTTAACAATTTACTAATGATTATATATTATTCAATAACATTTTTCCAAATTTTACTAAGTGTCACCTTGCAGTGAGTTTTCAAACTAAAAAATCTGATAACATAAAATGACATAGTATTAGTTCCGATAGTTCAACATAATTTGTAATCAGTTGAAAAGTTTCTAAACTTGTTATTTAGGCCAAACAAGATTCATCACTATATCATATTTAATTTTTAGCAACATTTATTAACAAAAATTATTGTTTAGTAATATTTAAAAATATTGTTGAAAATATATAAAAAAATATTAAAATCTTATTAAAAAATTTTAGCAACATTTTTGTATATATAAGTTATGTTACTAAAGAATTTTACTAATTCTTTATATAATTTAACAATGTTTTTCAAATATTACTAAATTTTAATTATGTTGTAATGTTTTGAAATAATAGTATTTGATAATTATGCAACCTTTTAAAATTAGTTTTATTCGAACTAGTTTTAAATTCAAAATAATGTAGTCATTCGAACTAGTTTTAAATTCAAAATAATGTAGTCAAATGTGGAGGTATGGATTGTTGACCAAGACAAAGGAAAAACAATCATAAATTTGCACTGTAATAGCAGGGCGTCAAATAGATTTTCATACTTTATACAACTAAATAACTTGCTTTGTTATATGACAAGTGGAGTGATGACTCAGACTCGATCATGATATTTTTTTTCCTTGAAAAATAAAATAAAATCAAAGGAATGTTACTGTAACAGCCCAGCACCCTTGGCATGCAGATATTGTCTGCTTTGGGGATCTCGCGCCCCCTCGCGGTTTTGTTCTTGGCGTGGCCTCGTGCCACCCAAAACGTGTCTACAAGGGGAGGTATCCACACCCTTATAAGGCATGTTTCGTTCCCCTCCCCAGCCAAGGGGGTGGATTCCCACGAGGGGTATGGAGTAGTCGTCGGTGGGGAGGGCAGCATGCCTTATAAAGTGTGGATACCTCTCCTTGTAGACGCATTTAGGGTGGCAGGCCGAATAAACCGTGCTTGGCGTGTCTAAAGCGGTAATATCTGCGTCTTGCGAAAATCTTTAATGATCTGAGCAATTATCGAGCATTAGGTTTCCCTGCATGGTACATGAGCAAGTGTCCATAAGTAGCATGACGTTTATGTGAATGGAACCGCGGCCATTTGCACTAACGTGATGTTATTTGAAGCCTATAAGAGGAGTCAGTCATGTCAAGGTTCAGTTAGAGTCTTTGTCATTTCCTTGGAATTCTTGATTCAGCCTTCTATCCTCGTCCTTCCTTTTTGGGTATGCTACGCCACCTGATGATCATCGTTACCGTAGTAACACCATGTCAGTTGAACCAGTTGCCTATGGCGCCTCGAGTGGGCCATCTCTAACATGTCAGAGATATTCAGAAAGCACGTCCAAGCTGGAGTGCATTAAGAGGAAGCAAAAGCAGAAAAAGTTAGCTCAGTCAAAGGTCGATCGCAGATGCGTTGGCGAGCCACCGCCAGTGCCCTCCCTAATGTGTTCCATTATCACAAAGAGGTCAAGACAACGACCGGCCCGACGGAATGACCGAGGAGTTCGATCTGAACGGTTGGTCACACCTAGTTGTGAGACAAGCAAAGAACCCCGTGGAGGTTGGTGCCTATGAGGCACACCCACCATCTACGAATAGAGTCACAGAAAGCACAAAAGGAATGATTTCCTGATGTCTTGGAGGGTTATGAGCCAAAGAGTAAAAAAACTTGATACCTAGAGAAGTGAGTTCACATGAAGAAGAGAGTTTGTATTAGAGTAACCTAGAGTTAGCGGGTAGAATCTCGATGCGAGCACAAATCATGCATATGGGCATACTCTAGGATTGATGAATTGTTTTGGAGATGTTAAGTTATTTGGAGCAATCTTGGATGGCATGAACATCTTACATGTCATGTTTCTAGAAAAGTATTATCACATGATTTGTTTCTAAAGTGTGCATTATTCGTGATATATATTTAGAGTTGTGATTGTAGAGTGATAAAAGCATAGTATGCATGAAGAATAGGTTAGTCATATTATATGAAATGGTAGATAAGTTTTGGATGCCCTTTGTAATGTGTATGACATGAGTTTAGTATGCATGCCTTATAGGATGGTAGCATAACATGAGTACTTGGCTAGTTTCTAGTATCCATGATATGTTTTTATGTATATGGATTGTATTAATATGTTTTAGTCCTCTTTTATTTTCTTTCACGACTATAGACATGACTATAAGGTTGCCCTTCCATGAATAGAGTCAACATGAATAAGTTATTAGAAGTTCTCCCCAAGAGTTTTAGTGATTGTTTTCGTTAAGACGAATTAGAACCTAAAGGAAGGAGTAATAGCACTGCATGACTGCACATGTAAGTATAAACAAGCATGTAAGTAATTAGCTTTACATCTCAGAGACCTAGAATTAGACTAGAGAGTACTTGTACATGGTATGGCATTTAGAATCTCGGTGCACGGTTTTGCATGTCCTCAGGATAGTCCAGCATGTTTTGTTATCTTTATGACTTAGGTGAATGAATGATATGTTTGTGTTTGTTAAACATGCAGCTTGAGAACATTGTTAGAACCTTTGAAAGGAGTTTTGTGAATACCTAAGGCTTTGGCCAAGTTTTGCAAATTCTAGATAAAAGGATTTTCTTTTCTCAAAATTTTTATTAACCTTGCATTTCCATGACTAGTTTGCTTTATGGAAAAGAGAATTTGGAAACATGTTTTACGTGAATGTGATTTTAGAAATTTGAACACAAGTTTCTTAGGCAATTTGTTTTATGCCTATAGCGAGTAGCTTGATTCATGATGAAATGTTTTTGAAAAAGTGTGTAACGCAAAATAGAACCCCATATGCACATATGGTAGTTTATTTGAGTTATAGAAACATGATTAGAGTAACTTGAGAAGCTCACATATGTGTAATGCATGTTTTCTTCCCCCAACCTACTCATGTAAGTTAGATAAAAGAGATTTAAATGAAATTATCATGTTAAGTTGCGGTTTGGTAATACCATAGTAAGAGGTTAAAAGATAAGAAGCATATTGTTTGCCCCTATCGCATAAACTTGTATTGATGAGGCCATGATTGGATGTTTCGAGTGCGTGCTTTTATGCTTGAAGGAGTTTGGTTGAGGATTAAGGAGTTTCATGGTAGGGAAAGTAGTTCATGAGAGCTAGATTGCCCTTGTTATCATGACAGGATGTCTTATGAAATCATAGAGCAAGTTTTGTTGTTTGATTGGCTTGTATGATGAATATGGTCGATATGTTGCATGTATGGATGCTAGGAGGATAGGCATGTAGTTGGTGAACATGATTTGGAAAGTTTTAAAAAAAAAATGCTGATGGAAAGTAATAGATATGAATGTCATGTTGTTTTGCATCTCTCTATGTGAGCATATAGAGTAGTTTGTTTTCCATGCATGAGATGTGCATAGAGAGTGAGAAAGTTTAGAAACCGAGGACTGGGAGTCCTTATGGTATCAGTTATGTCAGACGCAAGAGAAAGAGAACCAGAGTAAGGACGCAAGTGACGTTTAGCCTCATCCTTGTGGGCTCACGTGCACAAGAGGCGGCGAAGCGTAGATGCTCATCCAAGACGCACACCGTGGAAAGGGCTGCCCTCAGAGGCGAAGCCACTAGGTGTAAGTATCACGATTAGAGCCAGTGTCACCTTGATGGGAAATGACTGCCCTCGATAGTAGAGCCACCCAGATGTGACAATTGGAACCTTCAGCTAGAGTAATGGAGTAGTGGCCTTCAGAATGGCATTGTCTCCCAGAGTATCAACTAGTGTAGCCAAGATATCAACTCATGTAGCTAGAGTATCATGTCAGAGTGTTTCGGGCCTTCAAACCCATCCTTGAAACCTTGAGCGAGTTATATGTTCCGTTCTGTTGATCTTCTAGTTAAGCAAGTTCAAGATTTGGGGACCAAATCTTTTAAGGGGGGAAGAATGTGATACCCAGTGTATACATGGCAGTGGATAAGTTCCATTTTGCCCCGGGGTCCCCTGGGACCCACTCGTGTTGTCGGAAAAGCCTCAGGATGCCCGAAGGACCCTTAACCACGGTGGTGTGTGAGCATCGCGTATAGCGGTCCAGGACCGCTATAGCAATCACAGAGGGGTAGAGGTGCATTTTTGGCTCCAGGGGACCGCTATAGCGGTCATGAAGAGGTTTTGGGGGTGCTGGCGCTATAGCGGTCGTGTATGGGGGCAGCAGCGTGTTTTCACTCTCGGGAGACCGCTATAGCGGTCATAGGAAGACAAGTTTTTGTTTTGATGGCCTATAGACCGCTATAGCGGTCCAAGACAGCTATAGCGGTCATAAGTGAGTCAGCTACGGTCACGGATATCGTGAGACCGCTATAGCGGTGTCGATTTGGCTTGTTAAGCAGCGTAGTTTTGATTAAATGAGCCCCTCATCTTTATATGCCCCAAACTCGGGTTTCACTCCCAAAATCGAACTGACCTTCCCAAATGTTCTCCAACCCTTTCTCTCTCAATCCAACATCAAATCCTCTTCCTTCAAGATCCAAGGTAAGTGATTGTTGTTGGTTTATGTTAGTTTCCTTTGTGTTCTTCCTTCATCTTGTTATGGGTCATTGTTTTCTTCATTGTTGTCAAGTAGGGGTGCTCCCCCAATATTGTTAGAGCTATATTAGAGTTGTTTAAAGATTAGCGGAGACTAATCTTGAGTCTATATTGCTCTATGGCAGTGGTTGATGCCATTCCATGCTTCAGAGGTCAAGTTGGTGGTGCCCACATACTCCCAGCTCCAAACGGTGAGTGGGTTTGACCTCATTACCTTAGTTTTATCATTATGATTATGGTTGATGCATGATATTTGTGAAATATGAGATTTGAGATGAGAAAAAGTATAGAATATGATTTTATATGATTATGTCAAGCTAGAAAAATTATAACTTATGATGGTAGCATGAAAGAATGAGTTTTTCAAAACCATGGGACCATGATTGCTATGTTGTATGCTTTAGAAAAATATTTTACATGGTTAAGAATGGATTTATTAAGAAAATACATGTTGTAACAACTTTGCTATTTATCAAATATGTTTATGAGTTTACGACACCGTTATGTTTTCAAGATTTAGATTTCAAGCTATGATTTTAGATTACTAAGTATATGAAAAAGATATGATTGTTAAAGATTTGAATTTGGAATTTTTAGTTTTATAGTACCAAGAGGTACGGAATTCAGTATGAATCTTAGCAACTATCAGATACATATTCTGTGAGCTGGAGATCGGTTTGCCTACAAACGGGTGATCATTTGGGCACGATTCTCAGTACTTGATTATGCTAAAATCAGGTTGTTAAAGTTATGTGAATCAGGAACTCCCGATGTACTTAGAAATTAGGGGGCTCATTACTTGAGGGGCTAGTACCTATTTCGATTATGATTTTATCAAACTAATTTAGGCGGTAGCTATAGAAACAAGCGGTGAGTTAACGGCCAGAAAATGATCGTTAACGGTACCAGAGTTGTCTTTAGGGACAATCTCGCAGGCAGAAGCATGTTCTTTCTGTGCGTGTACGGGGAAAGGTACAAAGTCTTGAGGGTGGAGCAGTGTCGACACGCAATAGAGTGAGGTGGGCCGTGTCTGGCACCCATAGAAGATTGGTTATGTCATGGTTGACATGCATAACTGGATAGATATCCATGTTTCTCTATTGGAATACTGTTAATTATATTTTCAGGAATTATTGATGTTCTTCTGAGAATATTTGATTTAAGAAATATTATATATATGAGAAATGATTTTCTTGTTGGAGTAAGAACTTAGAGATTTTCTTGTGAATTTATGAATACAGTGATATTTTTTTTTTTATGAGATTATGCATAAGAGTATCAAATGATTTATGATTGTTGCATGCATGATATTATATGTATATTCCTTGGTTGTTCCATGTTGGTGATGGGTGAGGCTGTTTCAGCTTGAGTCCATTGACTACCCCTCTCCACTTCCTCATACGATTGCAGAATCTGGTATTGTCAGTCTCGGCATAGTAACCCATGACTATCTTTTAGTGAAACTTTACATTGTTGTAAGGCTTAGAGTAAGCTTGTGTAGGTAAACTGCTCGATGAACTTGCAAGCGGGATTCGAGCCCAACGTGTATTTTGAGACATTATAGATATTTTCAAAGTTTATGTATTTAGCATATGTTCACAGTATTGAAGTATGGACATGATCTATGATTTGATTTGGATTATGTAAAAGACCAGCTAAGTAGTTTGCGATTCAGTTTTCAAAGGTTAAATAGATTTTCAGATTAAGATTTATATTATGTGATGAGATAATTATAATTTCGTGATTAGCATAATAGATTAAAAGGGGATTTTCAGACCTTGAATATTAAATGTTTCTAGTGTTATGAATTTTAATATTATGTTTTAATTAAAGAAGTTGATATTATTTAGAAAAAAATCTTATTTGAAGTATCATTTACAATAAAGCATGCATATAGAGAGACACGTCACCTAGGAGGCTTATGTGGGGACGAAATTTCTCACGTGTCAGTCACATTCCCAAGTCGAGTCGTGACTGTTACAAAATTTAATTTAGGTTCAAAAATAAAAATTAGCTAAATATAAAATAATTTTTTTTGCAAGGATATTTTAGGAATGTTCCAAAAGAAGACAATGAACAAGGAGTGCTAATAGATAAATGGAAGTGGCAAAATTTTTATAGGTGAGCTTTATATATAATTTAACACATGAAATTTATTTATGAATTTTTTACCCTATTTTTATTCTCAAATCAACATATATAAATTTTTGTATATAATCATTTAATCACATATTATCATATAACAACATAACTTTAACTTTTATCGCACTAGTTTAAAAATCAATTTGTATTTTCAATATATTTAAAAATCAACTTTTATCATACAAGAGGATTTGATTGCATTATAATATTAAAAGCAATTTGTATTTTCAACATACTTAAATTAAATTCTAATTATTATATCTTGCGAATCATATTGAGTTTTGCTTTACTTTTAGCGTGTTATTTTTCAGTGACAAGTTCGGGGTTCTTGCCTGGCGAAGTCTGAAATCCAATTAAAGCTGAGGAACTTTCTTTCTTTGACTCAAAGCCATCATGTTTCCTTGCGTTTCTGTGTACTGTGAAAATTTATTAGTTATATACATGTAAGGAATTTTTTATCGGCACTTTTGACTTAATGTGATCAAAGATGTTGCACTCGTGACTTTTGCAGATCAGAACTCCCCGTGAAGTTTCACTACAACCATAATCTCTTGCTAATTGCCTCATATTATTGTGGAAAACTATATTCATGTTATTTTTGGCTGTACTACATATTTACATTTTAAGGGTATATTTAATTTGAATTTTCAGTGTTTATTTTTAATTTTTTAAATTTTATAAAGAAAATATTAAAAATTTTAAAAAATATAAATTTCAATTTTTAGTATTCATTTTCAGTTTTCAGTATTTCCTTCATAAAAGTTAAAAAATTAAAAATAAAAATTAAAAACTGTGAACTTAAATCAAAGAGGTAATAAATTTACGTTTACAACTGCAAGTCTCATTTACTATAAAATTGAGAATGATGTAATAATATTTAAAAAAAAGTAATATTAGAAGACTAGTGATATACAAGTACTAGCATTCATGGTACAAGACCACTGTTTAAAAATGAAAACATTCCATTAATTTATTAATAATTATGCGATCCTTTTTTTTTTTTTTAATTTCTATCCAATATCTTTCAACGTTGGGGCATGTCCCTTCTAGAATTGCATTGGTTGGTGATAATATTATTACTATTGTTATTCTCATGGTAATGGAAAGTCAAGTTGGCATCGTAGTGATGGCCTTGACCGGCAACTTTTAACGCCAAGAGCCACGAAGGCTGCGTAGTTTTAGTATTTTATTAATTTCTCAGATTCCTAGATGAAATTATATTTTTCCTTGAACATTTCAGAATCTTTTATGGAGGATTAGTTACAGTTTTTTCTAATAGCAAATTTTGCATCTTGCTTGGTCCTGGGTGGATTGATTTTGTGCAACACTATGTAATATGTATAACTAAACGTCCTGATTCAAAAGACTACTGGTATGCAAGCTAGATCTGCCAATTAACCTCATATCTCTCTTCAATTAAAGGGTCACTTACCCTTCTTACATTATTTCGTGCCTAAAGAGTATTGATTTTGAAGTTCCCAATCAGGTGTGGAGAGCAAAGTTCCACATAAAATTGGGCTTATTGAATTTTGAACTTTTGAGCCAAACTAAAAACCCGAAGGTCCAAAACCAATGATCTTACTTTTGACCCAAAAAAATAAAACAAATAATCTTACTTAATATAAACGTGTATCTGACATAAGCACAATCTAATCCAGCATGCACGTTTGTGCAACCGTATTTTGAGACCAAGCACACACCACCAACGCCAGAATGGTCAGTTTCTACATCCTTCCATCCACCAATTGGCCATTTCTTTGTTCTTTCTGTTCCTCTTATGTCATTACCTTGCCGTAAGATCTCTTTTTTAGGTGTATCGTTAAAATCCTTTGTTAAAAGTGACGTCGACTCAACCTGAACTAAAAATGCAAATAATGCAATTGTCCTGCCCCTCCTTTTCTCTTAAACAAATTGATCCTTAATCATTCATTAGTCAATGCAAGCTTGGTCTAACACAGGATATTTTTCCCCCCAGATGGTCATCTTGTCAAGTCTTTTACCCGTTTGATCATGATCAAGGTCCTGGTTGCTCCACCTAGACAGAGTGATTAGGAAAGAAAAAAAAAAACTCCTTTTTCCAATACAGTTGAGACTTTAAATGTTGTTTTCTTGCTTTTTCTTATCCATGATTTTAAATTGCGACTGCAGTCATAGTTGCAATTGTGATGCTATTAAGAAAATTGCAAAAACACCGTGTATTGGTCGCAATTGTTGTTGCAATGTGGTTGCAGAGGGCACCACAACAACAATATTGCGACCACAATTTAAAATCATGCTCCGATCAAAAAACAAATTCAGTGCTTCTAAAACAGTTGAATTTTCCATCATGTAATACTTGAAAACTCAGCATCAGATTGTAGGAAGTTTGTGCTGACTTCATGACCTACTTTTGAGCAAATTTGAATTTCCTCAGTTAAGCGTCTTTCTTTCTGAAAGAGCTGGACATAGAATCTCTTTAGCTTTATAACGTATAGAACATATTCTTAATTTTGAAAATAATTTTGCATAGCATAATTGGGTCCATGCGTATGCTTCCGTAATCTTCCAAAATTAAACATAGCAATTAGGTAGGTGACAACTCAACCGTACACTCCTGGGAGAACATTTTCGATCGTACAGTCATGAATTGACTACCACTAGCTTATAAGACACCGAAACAAAAGAAGCATGATTAAAAAGTTCGTTTTAAATTTTCAGAGAAAACCAATGTTAGATAAATTAATCCTTAAAAAAAAAGTTATTTTTAGCCTCTCATGATTAAAATCAGACAAATTGATCATTAATAATTTACCAAAATAAATTAATTTTTTCTTGGTAAAAATACAAATTAGACAAATAAGTTCATCCAAATATTGAAAAAGTATTAATTTGTCCAATTTTTGAAATCTTAAAATATTAAGAAGGGTATTTCTTTTCTTTTGTGACTAGTTTGTCAAAAGTTATTTTCATGAAGGATCAAATTGGAGGTTTGTTCAAATTTTTAATAGAGAAATATTATTTTGTGGGACACGTGATTGATGGATGAAATGTGCGTGCATTATTATTATATTCAATAAACATCCTTTTTTGTGTTAAAATAATATTTTTATTTTTAATAAGCAGGTTGAACATCAGAGCGATTGAATGTGTGATTCTAACACATCTGCTGCTTACCAGTATTCTTGCTCAATGCTGGTGAAAGACTGAAAAAAAAAAACATATTCTTGCAAAACAAGGAATGCACCAATAACACAGAACGAACAAGCTGAAAAATCTAGGAAAACATGTATTAAATCCAACTCCATTATGCATATCATATCATGCATTCTAAATTTTTCATCATCACTTTGGCTAATTAGTCTCATCCTCCATGGGCCGGGGAGACAACAGTGGGGAGTCTGAGCCTTGTAAAGTCTAATTGAACGAGTCATCACGGTTCAGTATTAATCCCATGGTTTTCTTTTTTTTTTGGTGCGTAAACCCATGGATCATATTTAATTATAATAAGCCGATTCCCACATAATGGAAGAGCACGATATCATCAAAAGCTATAAAACTCGAATTGGTGCTAGTCTATGTTTTATATCTATCTTTATGGAAAGAGGTACGAACTTTTTACTTTTGTTTGAAACTTAGAAACCATGATTTGTGTGAAAAGCTATAATAGAAAACTAAACATGCTATTTTATATAACCATGTCGTGCCGTGTTCAAGCTATGCCTTGTTTTTTAAAGTTCAATTTGTAGGAGAGCTGAGCTTGATTCTACCAACTAATTACGTTTTCAGGTAATTGACTCGAATTGACAAGGCATTAAAGTTTTTTAAACTAAGTGATACCAGTTTAATTATTGGCAATTTGCCTCTACATCCCACCATAGCAAAATGATCTTCAGTGTTAAACTTACGTGATAGCTACCAAATTACATTATAAATCTTTTGCGTGCTGTTATTCACTACAACCTGTTTTTCCGTTTGCAGTGCATGTACGGTGTAACAAGCTCATAGTCAAAATATTGAAATCTACATTTTAATATTTTATTATTATATGCCTAGTTGACAAATTTCGGAGCATAAACATGAACATGACATGTTCAAATGTTCAATTTTATACCTTAAAACCTCAGTCGCTAGATTGCAACTTTGATCTAAATATTTTCATTTGCTGAAGAGTATGACTCTAGGTGGAATAATAATAATTTACATATAGAAGAAAATGAATCGGATATATAATTGTTTATTCATTCATTCGCACAGCCAAGCAATTCCGTGACTGCATAAGGAACTGAAACAGATTTATTCAGGTACTACAACAAATACGGAAATTCTCAAACCCCCAACATAGAAATTGTAAGAACACTAATTAATTGTTACAAATATTCACTATACTACCTCCGTCCAAAAATAAATGTTCACAATTATAGCTAGAAACATTGACTTTTATCCGGTAACTTTTGGACGGAGGTAGTATATATCATTATATCATTATAATAAGTAGTTTTCTAATAAAACTGAAACAGGAAAATGAAGGCGATGGTGGTAAGGAGAAGAGAGAAGGTAGCAGCCAGAGGGATGGCTGAGCCCGTTGGTGGGGGAGGTGTAGCACCTGACCCAGTTGGGGATGATAGAGAAGCTCCTTCATTGGAAGGTGAAGGAGGGAGTTATCCAGATACAGGAGCAGAAGGACCCTCTGCTGGAGCTGGAGCCTTCCTTGGTGCATGAGAAGAAGAAGGGCCAGTAACTTTAACACTTAGCTTT
Source organism: Dalbergia cochinchinensis (assembly GCA_031216125.1). Taxonomy (NCBI): domain Eukaryota; kingdom Viridiplantae; phylum Streptophyta; class Magnoliopsida; order Fabales; family Fabaceae; genus Dalbergia; species Dalbergia cochinchinensis. The sequence continues at coordinate 10,148,682 of CM062371.1, forward strand.
TGGCCACTGCTGCAATCGCCCGAGAAGGTGCATAAAAAATAGAAATTCCCAGTGCGGTTGAGGGTCACTCTTGCTGGTCCTATCACATAAGATTGTATGTTGTTATTGACCCTGCATTTGTCATAGTGAGCCTTGGTAACTATGGCCACAGCATGGCTTCCAGATTCGAAGTTGAAGACTGCAAAATCAAGGTAATTAACATCAAGTAAGTAACTACATTAAAATGTTTAGCTCAATGTTACAGTAGTATTGAAATAAGTATCATGATTCAGATAAGAAAAAGTGATAGAGAGGTCATAAATTTTGTTAGGATTTAGTTACTACAAAATTATATGACATTATTGTCGACCCTTAAATAAAAGTGGACATATCATGCTTCATTTAATTTAACAATCATTGTAATTTCTATCGAAGATTATGATTATACATATATTTTTAGTTGTGTAACATTACTCCTCAGGTAATGATAAACCACAACTGAAATTTCGGGGTGTTGTGCATGTCTAATGCAAAGAGAAAAGGGAAAAACGTTTGTTTGTTGTATGCAGACATTGACCTAGTGTGTCGTTTACTTTGAATGTAAGGTTTGCAGCCCATTTGGAATAGAAAGAAGCACCACCAGGAGGAAAACTAGTCCATCCTATGCTGTCTCCTCCCACTGTGTAATCTTTAGCTTCTGTGCACTCTAGTGACACTGCTACCACCATGACTATGGCAAGAATTGCCACATTCCTAATTTGAGCCATCTTTTCTATTTGTTTTGTGTATAGGCCGCCCCTGTTTGATGCCTCTTTCAATGCTGTGCCCCTATGTGTCTCTGAAGAGAATGGCTTGGAAGTGCATTCTCAGTTTGTGTTGAATATATATATGTATATAGAAGACAGGCTAAGTCAGCATAACCATTGTAAATAAAAGTGATAAAAAAAATCTTTTCTAGCTGGTTGGGTAGTGTTAGCTTGGTCACGGTTTGAATGGTAATTTTTTATATACAAACTACAAAGTTGTTGGATCATACATGCAGACGGCAGAGTAAGTCAGTGGATGGAAATGGTCTATTGATGTCTCCACACAACCCTTTTTATAATAATTCGTAGTTAAATAGTTTTTTTTTAAAAAAAACACTTGTCCCGACCCAAAAAATAGAGTTATAATTTCTTTGTAAATATACTTGTTACGTTCCGAGACCTCGGATCTTGGAACCCAATAGCAGCTAGGGGCATTGAAGGATGTGCCACTCTAGCTCGACAACCTACAGTGGTCGGTCACCATAGTGCACTTCAGGCATCCCCTTGATCGAGACCTATCGCAATGCCCCAAACGCAGGATAATCAGAAGAATGGGGGACACGAGGAATGACTTCTTCTCTGATGAAAATTTATGGACACTATCCCGGAAAAGCTAAATATGCACAACCTCGAGTTTGGAGCAAGCATGAGATGAGTGCATTTTCAGCATGGGACATAGTATAAGTTCTAGAATGACACCCCTAACGATATTTCGTATACTTTGTACACTAAAGCTCAACTCTAGGATCATCTATTGTGGATATATACGGCCAGTATAAATAGGAAAAGACAAATATTTCATGGGTATGTCATTTTCATTCCAATTGCTTATTTCTCTTTTGTCACTCTTGTGTTGATTCAAGCATTGTAATCCCTTTGCAGGTACCCACCCCGATGAGAAGAGAAGAACCACCTAGAAGCCCAATGATTGTACACCGGAGAAATTCCATAGCGTAATGATACGTTACAATACTTAACAAGTTATATAGAAGCTCACAAATATTTTGTCAATTATATTTGCAAACTACTGTTCATGTGCCATAGGAAATGGGCACACTTTAAGTCAATTTTAAAATGATTTGGGCAAAAATTTAAGTTATAAATGGCTTATAAAATTAATTCTCATTCGATTATAAAGCATAAAGATTATGTGCTCTCTTTTTAGGGGGTCAATAAATTACTTACCACTAAAAAAAAAAAAAATTCTTAATTACTTAATTGAAGAGTCTATGTTTTATGTATGATATCATAACCTACAAAGGTTCTTAAGATCGCTTAAAGTCAATAGAGAATTAAAGATTTGCTTCGGTGCTTCATTTTCCACAATTTTGAAGAAGACGACACATTGCTTTTAAAGCCGAAAAATGTTTTTAAGTACCTGATCTGGGTAGACAGGAAATACTCTATATTAATATAAATGTAGATGAGTACAAAAATATATATGCTTTATGACTCTGTTATGCGTATATAGTTTCTTGGATATCTTCTAATGTCATCCCCAAAAACAAGCCAAAAAGTAAAAAGCATTTGTACTTTTTTCTTTTAAATTTCATTTATTATTTTCTTTTGAACACAAATGGGAGTATTTTGAGTATGTCGATCAAAGGGGATGTCTGAAGTATGTGGGTTGAGATGTGTACAGAAAACTTTTCTTGTGTATATAACTATATATAAATTACAGGTGAGAAGTTACGAGTAAATCTCCACCTTTGATTCTTTAGAAGAGTATAAAAGAAAACTTAGATCAGTTTAATACAAGCCCTTATGCCTTCCATTGAGCCAAAAAAGAAATATGATTTGCAAGATTGCAATACAATGACTGGTAAATGGGCATAGCTCTAAGTCAACCTATTCCAACCTACGATTTATTGGGGGAAGATGGGGGATACAGTTGGAAGTATCGATCTCGAATAGCACATATGATAGGAACATGAGTAATATTACTTTGAGCACAAAAGCTAATAGCATATCTACACCATCCACTTTATTACTATTGAATGAGATGATAATCCTTACTCACTCCATTCACTTATCTTGATTAATGGTGATAAAGTCGATGGTGTAAGTATGTTGTTAGCTTTTGTTGTCAAAGTAACCTTGAACAAGAGATATATCAAAAATGATATTTGAACATCCATTTTGGATATCATTTTATTGGATGTGATAGTAGACTCCACTTATCACATTTTTTCACCACTTCTAAGAGTGATAAAATAGATGTCTCATGACATCTAATTTTTAGATGTTTAAATAGCTTTCTTCTAGATATATTAACTCTTAAGAAATTGCCAACTGAATAGGATATGTAGACTAAGGAGTACGTGATTGGTTGTTGCTTATTTGGCTATGGTTAAGATAAGCTACAATAGGTTTCATCCACAAATTGTCACATTATTACAAACAAACAAACAAATCCAGTTGCCACTTGCCTTTTCAGTGCAGCTGGAAATGAAAACTAACAAATTATTCAAAGACAACAATTAACACGAGAAGTATCGCCAACTTGAACAATGAATCCCTCTAGTAAAATGTAACAAACAAATTAAAACCAATAACCAAACCCTCTCAACACATGATTAAACGAGAAGGGCTTTTAAGCTTAAAATGGACTGCATAAGAGTAACTGATATATATAATTCTAAAACAACACATTGATGGCAATGGCCATGAGGAGAACAGAGAAAGTGGCAGTAACAGACATGTGTGCACCTGGCCTAGCTTGGGATGAAGGAGCTTCAGCTGGTGCACCTGCAGGGGAAGAAGAAGGAGAGGCAGTGACATCAATTCTCAGCTTCTGGCCGAGGGTGCAGTGAGATGGGAAGGCGCATGCGAAATAGAGTTCCCCAGTGCCATTTAGTTTGATCCTTGCTGGTCCAGTGTCGAATGATTCCATTTTCTCCTTCACGTTGCAACCTTCGAAGTTTTTCTTTGAAAGTGTGACAACGTTGTGAGATCCAGTTGTGAAGTTGAACACTGACAAAGAAGGGGGAAAAAAATTTTTGGACAAGATTAACAAACAAGCAATGTTGTTTAAGGAACAAGTGTTGAACCATTTGAACGAAAACTCATTGGATTTCAGCCCATATAACTTGAGTCATCAAGTTGTCTTCTCACTACTTGAATAAAATAAAACTCTTGATGGTATGTTTGGTTAGAGTAACACATGAAGCTGGTTCATCAAAACTTTCATCCCTTTTTTTCACCCCAGCCAAATACACCCGGAATGTTTAGTTAGTTATTTTTCACGTACAAGACTTGAATCTGAACTTTGCTCAAGGAAAAAGTGTTGAACTCACTTGAACTAATTCAAATTTGTTTAGCACAAACTATCTATGACACATAATGTTTCCATAACAGCGAGGCTAAAAAAAATTAAAGGATACAAAAGGGTTTGTGGTGGCCGAGAGAGAGAGAGAAAGAGACTCGCCGAGAATGTCGTTCAGTCTGAATGTGGTATTAGCAAAGAAGTTGGAAAAGAAGGAGGCGCCTCCTGTAGTAGGAATAATCCATGGCACTAGATGCTCTGCAGCTTCTGTCACAGCTAGTGATGATGATGCCACAACTAGGAGGAGGATTCCTACGCTAATTATTTTGGCCATGAATTGAAGAATAATTTGTGTGTGTGTTTGTGTATCTCAGGTTGCCCCTGCTAGCTGTTTGACGGCTAGCTTAGCTAGCTCCTTCCGCTAATTCTGGGAGATTTTGAGAAGGAAGCAGTGTGAGTGTTGGAAATAATGGCCTAGCCTGGCCTTATCTTTGTGAATTGTGTTGAACTTGGAACATATGGAGGAAGAGGGTATAGGGCATGCTAAGGCCAACCCAGAACCTTATTGTCTTGATGGTTGATAATGATATATATCGTTTGGTCCCTCCCAGCTTCCCTGCTGCTTTCATTTCTTAAAAGGGACAAAATAAACTCTACATTTTATGCACCCCACATACAATCTATTCACTTGAGTAACCTTTTGAGTGACATTTTCAATTTTACATCACTTTAATCTTAACATCTTTTTATTTTTAATATCAATTCAGTCATAAAATTTATTATTTCAATGTCAACTTTGTTATTCCATTGAAGTGCAGATCTATCTGAATGACTAAATTGATGTCAAAATGAAAAATATTAGGGCTAAACTTATTTCAAAAATTTTATTAAAACCACCAAAAGGGTTATTACCATTTTTTTTTCTCACTTCTAATTTATATTACACGCAAAATTAATTTTAAAAAAGTACACACTGATCGCATTCCGCAGCTTTGCGACTTTATTCTTTAGCATATTTGATAGAACATCATTTTAACCTTCTAAATACAAATATTATCAGCTAGTTTGTTAATAATAAATACATTAAAAAGTTGAAAGCACTAGCTTAATGAAAGCTTCTTACTTAAGGTGTGTTTGATTTAGGAGGTAAAAATGTGAGATGAGTTTCCATAAATTAGTTCAATGTGTAATTTTACATATGAAATTCATCAATGAATATTTAGCCCTCACTCATATTTTATCCTTTAGTCAAACACACCCTTAGTGTACAAATAAGAATATTTCCTGACTTAAAGTAAAATAAACAGTAAAAGAACAATCTTATTTACCCCTTTTTTTTTGGGTATAGTATCAGATATTTTTATATGGGTCTGAGTATATTAGAAACGGGTCATGAGCAGCTGGAAACTCGACAAGTAGGAAAAATGCTTGCGTGACAATATGAATCACTCATTCTTCGCAAATTTGGGCCTTGGCCATTCTAATGAATTCGGTCTACCAAAAAGCCATAACGCCAAGCCCAATGGAACGTTCAACCAATTTCATAAGGACAGAAAAATAGCCCATGATTATTGATTAACAAATAGATTTGCCACCTCTATATATATATATATATATATATATATATATATATATATATATATATATATATATATATATAGGCAAAACTACCAAATTTGTCTTTCTAAAATTTCATGTTGACCAAATTGGTCTCTATAAAAAAAAAAACTCCAAATTGGTTCATCTCAAATTCAAACGTCTATTAAGTTAATCCCTCTGTTAACATCACTAATGAAACATGCTTACTGTCCGTTATTGTGCTGTTAGCATCCACTAGCGTCCACCTTCTTTTTCATCTCCCCTTTTATTCTTCTTTTGAAAGTTAAACCCTAACCCCAGTCTCCATTTATTTGTCATCTTAATCAAAATACACACAGTATGTCCTCTCTTTCTATCCACCTTGCTTCTATGCTTTCTTTCAATGATTCTCATTCTCCTTTTCTGCCAAATAGCACAAAAAGAGAGAGCAAACTGTAAGAAGCCGATGTGCAAAGGCCAAACAGAAATAACAATCTCCCTTAACCCCAAGTAATCAACTAAATCCTGGTACCCAACTAAGCCCTTCTAAATGATTTTATCTAATTTACCTTACTCTATTTCTACCAGAACATGAATTGGAATACAAGGACAAACCAAAATCAAAAACAACAAAGATAAAGACCTTCCTCAATATACAAGAAGCCACCAACTAGTACACAGAAATTTTTGCATCATACTCACATTAATAATTGGGTAATGTCATGCCAATTTCACAAGTCTTGAGCAAAATTATCAACAATGGAGCTCCTTCAATGCTTAATTTTTCTTTAACCTATTCTAATGGAACAAAAACCAGTTCTCTTAGCAAATCACAAGCCTCCATATGTTATTCTTCTCCTCCTCCTCCTCCTAATAAATGCACACATCATTTCAACTAAATCCAATCAAAATCTCATCAAATAGCAATATCTGGTGGTTAATTGCTTCCGAAAAAGAGAGAGAGAGAGAGAATCAAGATTTTAGAAAAACAGTACCTTGTGAAAGGGGAACCTCATGAGCAAAAGAAGGAGGACAAACAGGGAAGGCCATTCGATTCAATTCAATTCAATAGATGGATGAACAATTGAAATGGATCAACAAGGAAAGGAAATTAATCACGCACGGATCGCAGAACCAGTGAGAGCAACTGGATTGGCAGGGAGTGTGGAAGTTGCCATGGCACACAGAGCAGAGATTGTTCGCTGGAGGACCTTCCATTCCCTTACCTACCTACCTAGCTGCACACCGATTATTCACTCATCTGCTCATGTATCGTATCGTAATAACCCATTTTTCTTTTCTTTTCTTTCCTTCTCTGTTTTTCTTCTCTGTGCGTCTGTGTGAGAGGCAAGGTTGGAATCAAGCCACATTTCCACCTTCGGGGAGACCATCAATGCCCTCTCCCACACCAAGAAGACCAAGGTGGAGACCAAAGACACCAACTAGCAGCTATTGCCGTTGCCATCGCCATCGCCGAAGACAAACAAATGGAGATTAGGACTATGGAGATGAAGAAGATGGATGAAGCTAGTTAAATGACAATACAAAATGGTGTCATTTTGTTTAGTGGAGGGATTAATGGTGCCGTCAGCACAATAACAAACACGTAAGCATGTTCCGTTAGTGATGTTAACAGAGGAATTAACTTGGTAGATATCTGAATTTGGAAGAAACCAATTTGGGAGTTTTTTTTTTTACAAAGACCAATTTAGTCGGCATAAAATTTTAGGGGGACAAATTTCATAGTTTTATATATATATATAAAGGTTGAGTCTCCCAGTTTATATAACATCAAAATTGTCACCCACCCACCAACGAGAGCAAGCATCTACAGCTTTAGGAAATTCATGGCACGCACAAGTTTATGTATTTATTATTGAAAGATTAATCTGATAAATCAAAGTATAAAACTCCAAACAAGTTTTCACCCTGTAATCAATTATAACCCAAGATAGCTTACACAAATAACCTTATTTCAATCTGACAATATTTTTTTTTGGTTAATCTTTTTTTCTTGTCCAGTTTGCTTCTCTGTTTGCAAGAGCTTAGATTAACATAAAACAAGTGATAAATTATTATAATGCATTTGATAAGATTGAAACTTCAGTGTTGAAGATGTTATGTATTTGGTAAAACTGAAACTCCAGTGTAGAATGAGGCAAATACTATTATCACATGAAGCAAAGAAGGGAAACTAATCCATCATAAGGAGAAATAATAATTACGCATTTGCTGAATATGGGGAAAAAAAACCATCAGCATTTCTTGATACATATTGCTTTATGAGATGTGCCAATCAATGGTATACTTATGATCTACAGTGAAACAAGAAGGGTGCCAAAACCCTTCATTACCGGGAACTGGTTTGCCTATGTAATGTAGGTTGATGTCTTATCAGATCACTAGCTCCAGAAAACCATCAGTATCAAAGCAGACAGAGAGAACACCACGGTGTAGGACCTACTGATACTCTGCAAAGTAAAATCAAATAGGAACCAGTCAGTACCACAGGATTCAAATAGGTTGTAAAAAAATTGCTTGATCTGAATATGTAAGTTGATGTCAAAATCCTTTTCAGCATTTGAGTTCCTCCTATCTTATACATTAGCTTTCACTGAAATGACTATGAGGAAAAGGGCCATCCAGAATTCATCCAACCATCAACTGAGACCAAAACTCGACCCCTTTTTCCCTCTGAAGCAATACATACAGTTAATATACTGAACTTTACAAAGATAATCTAGGGAAGATGAGTGCCTTTATAAATCACGACATCTCTAATTTCTCAACAGTTAAGCTTTCAATAAGCATTGACATGGCACGCAAAACTAATGGTTTTCATGATGTCTAATTTAGACTGACCACTGTCATGAGATGAAAATTTCCAGAGATACAACTATAAGGCAGAAAGTGATAGACAGTCAAGAAATATAGTTAATGAATTGTCTCCACAAACAACTGGACGTTGGTATATTATCAAAAAGGACGGGGGGCATTCCAACCAGTCCAAAGCATTTTAAAGAAGCTTCAGATTTGATTCGTAGTTGCAGGACCAACAACCATAATCAACATATGTTTTAAGAGTGATTTGATATTTATAGATTGTTTCACGCAACGATACAAATATTGTGGAGGGATGAGATTATCATGGAAACAAAAAAATAGGTTGTGTATTCATAAATTTCAAAACCATGGAACAAGGATTCTGTTTCTGCGTCAAGCCAGAAAGATGGAAAAGAAATATCAACAAAAATAACATTACCCTGTTTGATTTTATTTCTCTCTCTCTCTCTCTCTCTCTCTCTTGGGGTGTGTGAAAACTTCTAATTGAGCTTAAATAATCAAACAAAAAATCAAGTATCAGATGAAATTTATGGTACCTTAAGAGACAAGTGAGATGAACCTGCAGCATTAAGTCCATGAAACCCGATGTTATAGGATATGCTCCCATCGGCCTTGAACAGTCCATAGTTCCTCTCAGAGGTTGCCCCTGGCTTCAAATTCTCATTAAAAACTGCAAAAATGTATGCCTTCACAACATTTTTTGGCCTATGAGGGGTTCCTTTCTTCTTCGCAAGCCTTTTACGCAGGTTGTAATTATATGTCCTCGCATTAGTTACATTTGCTCCAGCTTCATTTGGATCTCCATTTGAGGCCCACCCTGTTTCAGTAACTATAACTTCCATTTTGTCAAATCCAGCATTCTCCAAAGCAGTATAAGCTGCATCAATCTGAGCATCAAGCATGTTATCATAATGCAGTTCATACTTTGGATCATAAATTCCCTTTGTTGGTTTAAAAAGAGCATAATTCAAATCAATATGTTCTGGATCACTCGAGTAGGCTAGGGAAGGGTAAGCATTCAAACAAAAAGGAGAGCCAATTTGTGAGAAGAACTCCAATAGCGGCTTCATATACTGATTAACGTTATCCTTAAACTTACAAGAGGAGGGAGGGTAGGAATTCGAAAAAACAGCAAGTGAATTTGCAGTAGAAATCTCAATTAGCTCATCCAAGTTAAGTTTCTTCGTAGCGTTATAAATATTTTTCACAGCACCCAAAAGAACTCCCCACGAACTGTAGTCCTCCCCACCCAAAACTTCGTTGCCCACAGCAATTCCACGAATGCGTGTCTTAGGAAGAAATGCCTGCACATTGTCTTTCACCCAGTTCAAAGCATGGTCGGCATTCGAACTCATGTCTTGCAGCTGTCCATTGGGAAGTCCAATTACAATTTCAAGCCCAGTTCCACTAAAGGCCGTGAGAACACTGTGATCAGCATCATAAATCCTAACATTCCTTATTTTTGCTGCTCTGAGAAGTGTAACAACTTCATCAGGTGAGGGGATGTTATCTGCAATCCTCCCATAATTTATACCATACGTTCCAGTGAATGCTTGCACTGTTAAAGATGCTGGAAAACCAAACGGGAGAGGTGAGACCTCCATCAACATGATGTGGCCAAAATAAGTACATACGGTAGCTACTTCCATAGTCCAACATCAGTTAGCCAGGTAAGTACTAATCATGGTTTTATATTGCAGTCTGCAATGCTTATGCGTTGCACCAATTGCTGTGTATCAATAGCATTTTCCCGCAATTTTTTTATCGCAATTGCAGTGATTGCAACATAACCGCAATTTGAAACAATGATGCTAATTATATGTAACATGACAAGTCTATAGCTAACCTCTTAAAACCCCCCCAAAGGAAAAGCCAACATAGTCAGAAGTCAGAACTATAAATTGAAACAATTGGAATCTAAGCATATCATATCACACACAAAGGAACAGTGGTCCCAGGTGAAATCAAGAAGAAAAGACACCGATCAATGCTATCATGATGATAACTTATTCTTCATACATATTATTTACATATAAGGGAAAATTAAAACCTCCCCTGGAGTAGAGACAAAGGGAAGCGCCAAAGAAAGAAAGAAAGAAAGAAATCTTGGTCTCGATAAAATAAAAAGATACAAATTGTGATATGAGAATTACAAGAAAGCAACCAAACATAAGAAAGCAAATATAATCAAGAATGTAATCTCAATAGTCAATTCTATACCAAACACAAACACAAGTGCAGTAGCACTGACCCATGATCTTACAAAATCACAAGCACAGATAAATAATTAAAAACCATCAAAGTTCAAAGCACAAAGTACAAAAGAAGAGAAAGGAAGTACCAATTTGAGCGAAGAAGAGCAAGAAGAGAAGGTGAAAGGGGAGAAAGAACCGAAAGGTTGACATGGGGTGCGAGAGAAAGAAGCAGCGATAAGGGATGTGATTCGGCATGAAGAAGAAGTGAAAGTGGGTCGGTGGGGCGGTCCAAAACAGGGTCAAAATGGGAAATCGAAAGTTGCACCAAGTACTGCTTCTTCTTATTGTTCTTGTTCCAGAGGCATGCCATAAGACGAAGAGGAACCCGCTTGGAGTGGGGTGTGTGTTGGTGGCGTTGAACTAGACCTTCAGCGCTTCCATCACTTGGGTCTGTTACTCTCTCTCTCTCTGTTGAGTGCCTAAGCAACGATCTTTGAAGCAGATGAGAGAGCCTGCAGCAATGGTTTTTGGTGCTCGAAGTTGAAGAATGATGAATGATGAATGATGAATGATGAGTGAAGAGACAAGGGGGAAAGGGAGTCAAATGGAGAAGTTTTGTGCCTTTTTATAGCCACCAGAAATTTGACAGATACTCATAATTTTTTAATTTCTAATTCTCTAAAACTATATAAACATGAATGTGATTCATGTAGATCTTTATAATTTTTTTTTAACAGGTATTTCCACATATTTTTTTAAAAAAATTAATGTAAATATATAATTAATATAAACAAAAAATTTAATTTTGATACACTTATAGTATAAAAGAGTTTTATACTGTCATCCAATTACCTCTTTTCATTTATATGATTTTTCAAGTAATATGGGTTGAAGTAATTATATTTACTAATATTAAATGAATATGTAAAAAAATTTTACACTGTCAGTGCATTCCAATTAAATCATTTACCAATCTTTAATTCACTAGAATCATACTATTACATCACGTTTTTAGTAGTGAAAATAAAAATTAATATATTCATTGATGATAGAAATGAAGTAGTTTTAAAATTTGTTATCAGTATCTATTCCCGTAAATGAGTCCATATTAGACATATGGATTAGATAATCAATAAGTCTAGCAATGGATACCTAGGAAGGAGAAAAAATATTCAGTAACATATAAACTATCAAATTTGTTAAAGGGTTTAATTGTGATACACTAATAGTGTAAAAGGATTTTATATTGTCATTCAATCACATCTCTTTTTTTGTATGACTTTTGAAGCAGTAGGGGTTGAAAGTAATTATATTTACTGATATGTTATTATATGATTGGATAAATGTGTAAAACTTTTTAACACTGTCAGTGTATTCCAATTAAATTCTTTATTAAATACTACAATAATGTCATTATAAAATATGTGGAACCCATTTGATACATCATACTCTCTTCATTTTTGAATAATTGTCCAACTTTAAATGCACAAAGAAATCAAGAAAGTGACGGGTAAAATATTTATTTCTTTCAATACATTTTAATTTTTTCTCTCCTTTTTCACTAATAAATCAATAATATTTAATATAGAGATTATTGAAAATAAATAATTAATGTTGCTTAGATTTTTAAAATGGATAATTATCTTTAGACAAATTAAATTTTTTAAATGAATAGTTATTCAAGTATGGAGAAATTACATGCTAATTAAATTTCTTCAAAATTAATAGCTTAATTATAATTATAAGTAAATAGCTCATATAGTCCCTCAAGAAAATTTTACAAGATTATTTAATCCCTTAAAAATTAAAATTAAACCCGCGTTCCCTCAAGATTTTAATAGTAGGACACATTAGTCCCTTTATATATATTTGATTCTTTAAAAACTAATAGAATTGTATATTGACCTATTAACATGATGAAATGATGTATGTCATTTGAAGTGGAATATAATTTAAATGACTCATTTTGGTGGTTGAATTCACAAAATAAATTATTTAAATTTTTTATAAGTCATAAAATAATTTATTTTGTGTAATTTTAGATAAAAAAGTATAATATATTTTAAAATAACGTCATTTAGCTTACCTCTAATATTTTTATATCACGTTATTATTATATTGTATCATATATATAAGTCTACTAATAAAAAACTAATAGAAGGATTAATATATTTATTATTTTTAATTTTATAGAATTATAAAATTAATTTATTTTTTAAAAAATAAAATAATTCAATGTAAAAATATTGAGGGATCAGACAGGTATCAGTATATAGTTACTTTTTGAATGTGCGACATCGTCCTACAGTCAGTTGATGCAGGAAACCACAGTGTAGCTTCCACTACTAAACTTTGCTTCTATTGGTCAATGCCTTTTCCAACTCCGCTTCATCGTGCTATGTTTTTGTCCTTGTTTTTGAATTTTCCTTATCAAAACGCAATTGTTTTTTCACTTCAATTGTTTTTCAAATGCTCCAACCTCCTCTTTCTATTCATCTGACTTACACGCGCCCGTTAAGTTCACAACCGACGTCAGGCATTATTGATACAGGTAGTCGGCCATATTATATGCCAGCACTTACAAAACAACAATTATATGTTCTCACACCTTTTTCTATTTCACTTTTACATGAACTGTACCACATTTTTATGTGTGAGAATGGATTTATCTGTGCACAAAATTAGGACACACAACGACCAAAAAAAAAAAAAGTGTAAAAGCATGATTTTTCTGTTAAAACAAAAAGCACACGTTATACTATCTTTTAACATTTGAAACAGCAAGGGACAAAAGTTTGCCAATTTTGTTGTGAATTGTATGCAAGGTTTTACAAATTTCTGTTGTGTAATATTAATACAAATCAGAGATGAATCTAATGTATAACATATGTTTGATATAAAATATAATTCGTATTAAATTTTTTATTCAGTTTATTTTTAATATAAAAATCTCCTTTCATCATTATTTAGTATAGTATATTGTTATGCCATTCAAACCAAATATATTTTTTGTATAACTACCTCAAAAGTATGCTTATTTTCATATAATGGTAATGTATGTTTTATTGTAAAATAAAAAATTTGGTGATATAATATGTCAAATAAAACTAACATTTTTACTCTTCCTTTTACTAATTCTATAAAATTCAAATGCCTTAAACGTTTATTATGTGATGTATAATTTTATAAATTTAATTTCATATACTGATAATATCTACTGATTGTACATTATCTATTAAAGTAAGTTACTTCAGTTGAAGCTAGGATGGTCAAATTAACAACTTTACCAGCAGTGAGCCAACTCTTGCCCATCTCAGCATGGATTCGGCCTGTCAGTTTGATTTAAAAATAAATAAATTTAGTTTAACTCGAAAGTTATTTGAAAACTTAAAAAAGCAATGATGCATTATCAAGCCAAAAAATATTGTCTATACCCAAATGAAAAAGATTTACGTGTAAGGACTAAGATACTGATCTCACTTGACATAACAACTTTTGACCGGTCTGAATATTGTAGCTGAGTAGTTTCTTTCACTGATTTGATGTGTATCAGTATGACAATCCTAATTTAATACTAGCACTATATTTTAACTATTTTAATACATTATTCTATTTATTCAATTAAATTATTTTTTCTCTTTGATTTTATTTAAATAATAGATATAAAAGATAATCATATTAAGTTAATTATATTAATTAATATGATAATATGTAATTTAATATTGATGAATATTTTCTATTTAATTTAAATATAATGTAAAATTTTTTTATACCGTCATCTAATCAAATTCTTCCAGATAAATGATTTTTGAAGTAATAGGATTAAAGTCAACTATATTTTACTGATACGATGAAATATGATTAGATGACTGTATAAAAAAATTCATATTAGGAATGTATTAAAATTAAACTTTTTTATATTGATAGTATACAGGAATTAAATCTTTGTTTTAATATTTTTATTAATATAATCGAGTGGAATTCATCAACTAATATTTTGAATAAAAAATTAAATATTAATTTAATTTAAATTACTATGATATGAATTGAGTTTAAATCCAAAAATTTTTACACAATTATCCAATCAAATTATTTTATTTGTGATTTTTTAAATAATTAATGTGAGATTTAATTATTTTTTAATATAATAATATGTAATTTAATAGTAATGTAAATTTTTTTATACATATAGAAATTATATATAGAAATTAAATCATTTAAAACAGGTATTGGTGATAATGAAAATTGAAATGGCAATGATTTAATAAGAAGCGCGTGTTGTGCACGTGGAAAGGGGGGTGAGATGAAGTTGCACCTTATACAAAGTAGTGTATCGGTGAATTGTGTCATACGCGTCTTGGCGTCGTATCAGTGTGTCCGAGTCGCAGGTGCTACTGACTCACTCACTCGCTCACTCACTTTGTCCGAGATAGACACAACCATGTGACCAAACTTAGGGCAAAAAAACTCACGTGACCAACCACTCCGCATGAATCTGAAGCTGAACTGATCCCCTCCTCGGCAATGCTCAAAAAGGAAACTCATTACGCCCTGCCAAGGTAAATGCTGTACTAGTACGAACTAAGTATCATTAACCAGAAAGAAAAATATTATTGACATAGAATATGGCGTGTATGTGACGGCTTAATAACTCACATATTTTATATTAATAGAATATATTTGACTAGATAATAAAAATATAAATAATTTTTTTATAAATAAGATTCTTATATAATTTTACATATAGAATTTATTATGAAAATTTGTATCGTATTTTTATCTTTTAACCAAATATATTTTTAAATGTAAAATGGATCGATCCTATTTGAATAGGAGATATACTTTATTTAATGATAAATTAGATTTTATTGGTATGAATAACACATCTTAAGGAGAAATGGCTCTTCAAATTGAAAAGACAAGCCTGAATTTACACTTTACAAAGTTCACGGAAAAGAAAAGAAAGAGGGGGGAAAATGTTGACATTTTTTTTATTTTGAGATTGACAAAAAGTATTATCTGTTTTAAAATTATTAATATGTAAATGGATCACTGTTATATGATGATATGATGTAATTATTTTCAGAATAAAACGTCCCAACAATCACGCATAAACTCATGGACAGCAACAGTCATTTAGGTAAAGGTACTTTTAAAGTCTTCGATACGATATACCCAACCCATGGATGCTCTCATTAATGTGAGATTTGGCGTGAATTTTTTTTTTTATTGAATTTGGAAAGAATTAAGTTATGAAATTTAGCTTATATTGTATAGTAAACATTTTGCTATGATTTATGTTAATATTAACATTGGACGGTATAATTCAATTACAATTTTTGTTTTGATAGCCATGAGATATCGATAACCTTTATGTAATCAATAGTTATAATTTAATAGGTTTCGAAAAACTTAAATTAATAAGATATAAGCTCATTTTTAACCATAAATAATTAAGATGTATTGGTACCGTTGAATTTTTCAACGGTATTGAAGAAACTGTCTTTAATTCAAGTTCAAGGTTATTTCCAAATGTCCTCCTTCACTAATGTGATGTGATCTAATGACATGGGAAAGTGAAATCCCTTCTTCTTGTTCCACAATCCCTGGTGAGCGAAAAATTGCCTTTTGTCTTTGCCCTTTGATCTAATAAGCCTGTAAATCCTTCATCCTTCATTCTCAGATTTCGAAAATTGCGATGTTTAAGCCTTGCAAGTTTTTCCGGTCTTTCATTGGGCTTTGGTAATTTTGAGTATAACCCTGATTCGAGATACAAAACTTAGACAACAGAAAAAAAAAATTGATCTTAATCTAAAGAAGAAAAAAAATCAATCTTTTGATTAACCCATCAATCGACATGTCTAAAATTCTAAAATTCAAAACAAGATTCTGAACTTCTAAGGAGAGATCAAAGGACAACAATAGGAATTAAAAGTGAAATCAAGTTAAGTAGGTAATTTAAATATGATAAAGTGAGGATTATGTATAGGTTCAGAAGAGGAGCAGATCAAATTATTCATCACTGTCAATCACTTATATTCTATTTGAGTAAAGCATTGAATTTGAGTATTATGGATAGAAAACATTAATGATGAAGACTTTTATAATGAAGGTACTCAACTTGAGCTAGATTAGTTGATTTAGACTGAAAAAATCTCAAAGTGATAATCCTTGAATGCCAAAAAGAAAAAAGACGAAAATGAATGCGCTACAAGATAAATCTTTGGAAATTACATTATTATTGGTTATGAATTCCTTGCAAGTTGAAAATTCTTCACTCCGTGTACCTTTTAATCTTGTCCTCAGTCATTGGACAGTCCCAAACATTCCACACCAGAATAGCCAAACTCATGCGTTGTTATAAAAGATCTTACAGTCTCAAGGTATAAGAACACTTACACAAAAAAGGTGGATGGAAATCTTACCCAAACCATCCCCGCTTCTCATATCCTACCAATCTTTTATTATCGTATAGAAGATGATATATTTGACAATTATTTTAAGCTTTTAAATCTCTTTCAATTGTTAATTCATTCAATTAATCATGTGGCAATATATAATTGGTGAGATAGAAAATAAGACATGATTTGATAACAGAAGATTTTCATCCAATAAGAACACACCCAATGAATGAGCTTGATATTTGGCTGTATTATGAACATTTTTGGAATAATCTTATATAAAATCACTGAGGCATGGCATGGTTGAAAACTAGTCTTAATCCTTTAACCGTGTGAGATGCAAGCTTCGATCGTCAACTTTTGTAAACTCCATAACAATAACCCATCAATCGTTGTGACAAAAATTGTGTAGAATTAGTGAATTATTTTATCCTCATAAAACTCATCCTCATTATACTAAAATATGCATAATTTGATTCCATGGACGTTTCTTAGTCTTGGCAGAACGGGTTCAGCAAATATTCAAGGACTTAGCCAGCAAGCCACCCTCCGATGGAGAATTGAGTTGGGCTGGAGAAGGAAACGGGGTGGAAATTGTCTTCTAGTCTCATAGAGTGCGCATTTTATATGCAAATACCTCGAAGCTGGTAACGCGTTCATCAGCCTCTCGCTTTAGAAACATCAATGACACAAAAGAAACATGCATATTGTCAGAACTCATCAGTGGCTCAACGCGCTTTGAAATCTTTACTGCGGTCCTTTTCAGTACAAAACCTTACAGGTGTTCATTGCCCAATTTGGTGTCAACGATCGATTTATGAAAGGAACCACTAATAAAATTACACAGTAATAATAATATATGTTATTTATACCTGTATAATAATAATGCCCCCTTTCTTTCTAAGTAAATTATATACGTAGAATGCGAGATTAAAGTATCGTGAATAGTAATGATCTAGTGAAATTGGTCTTTTTTTTTGCTGGGAAATGATATTTTTGCACCTAAAAAGTTACTGTTTATTCAGACACACACTCTATAACCATTGGATGTGATGGTGATTCCCACTTATTTTTAATATCTATCACATTCAATGATTATAAAGTGGGTGTTTGATCCATTTTGCTGATGTTTTTAATTGCAATTAGCCCTAACAAGCTAGTCGAGGAAGCAAAATGGAGATAACTTCAAATAGAAGCAGCCAGCAAAAGAGTACTCATTACTTAATCGATACTTTGTTCTGTAAGTTTGTTCTATAGCTCTTTTCGCTTTTAGAGAAAGTTAAAACTCAAAAGCCTTTAAATTCCTATTCAATATGATGAGATCGTGCATGTAAATCTTTTCTTTATACAAATTTCTTGGATCAATTTGATTACGGCATTGATCCAATTAATAGCAATTAAGATTAAAAGCTGCAAAGACCACTGGAGGCCATAAAGCAATAGAATATATATAAATACTATAATTACGAATGACGAAATGAAAAATCTTAAGAAGAAAAACAATGACTATTTAAGAAGTGGAAGCACTTTTAAAAACTGAAATGCATCCAGTAACAATCAATTTAAAAGCTACCTGAAAAATTGAAAACTACCTCTTTTCTATCCAAAACACTTCTTTTTTTTTTTTAAAGGACAGTGTGAAGGTACTGTCACAAAGTAGTATGATGATAATGTCATCAACAATATTTACTTACTTTAAAGCTGTCTTGTGAGGATAGTGTTTGGTATAATAACGCAAAATTGCAAAGAAAGTAGCTTTTAGGCTCAACGACTGTTTAATTCCCACGTAAGGGAATCTGCTTTTATTATACGTCTACCCATTGTTGATGTCAAAAAGTGTAACAATTAGCATAGCTCACTTAACTCACTACATCTGAGCTCAAGGGGTTCAATGTCCGTTACATTAAATCCCCTCCGGCCCTCCCCAAAACCGCCATTCGGGTGGACACAATTGGTTAACATTTAGCTTATATTCTAGGAGGTCATGAGTTTAAATCCTTTAACTAATGTGAGAATCTCATTAATAAAAAGATGTATGACTTTTCTTGAAATTTTTCAAAGAGGTTGGGGGTTTTACTTGAATATGGTGAGATATTGGCACTTACTCTCACCTAAAAAAAAAAGACCATGAATCAGCATTTCACTTGCAAGTTACTAAAATGATAATACTAAAAGCTTAGCACCAAGATAAAGGCATTTTTCCAATGTCCCATCTAAACGTGTGTTCTTGAAAGGTTCATTGCTTAATATATATATATATATATATATATAATTGATTTTAATGAAGCGTTAAGTTAAATCATTTTGACTAAAGAATGGTTGGGTGGGGATGATAATGGACAAATTGCCTAATGTAGTAAATTTAATAATTGATGGGAGAAAATATTTGCTAGATGGGACATGGATGCAAGCCAACTAGCGCGGCCAATTTGCATCCTCTCTCTCAATTGGAGTGACTATGCCACCACGGATGGAAGTGGAACATCCTATTTACTTTCCAATATGACTAAAATGCCCTTGAGAATCTTAAAAAATGACTGGATCAGGTTGCAGATTACAGAATCCAGCAACCTTATCCTCTAAAAGCGAATTGCTGTGTCTTAAGAATTTTGGCCCAAAATAAAGGAAATTAAGTTCAAGAATAAAGAAAAAAACATGGCAACAAATTTTCTCTCAACTGCAAACCCCTTCATCCCACCATCATCATCATCACCGTGTTCACCCTCTTTGTCACTAGCAATACCAACACATGTTCACCACCCCATCAAAGGGACTGTGAAAAGGCAACTAACTCTTTGCAAAGCAGTTAATCAGCCAGCACCAAACCCTCCAAGTGTGACCAAGAGAGGCCTATCCATCAGCATTCTCACCAGCTTTGTGGTTTCATGGGGTGGTGAGGGCTGCTTTGATGCTAATGCAGCAATACTTGAGGCAGATGATGATGAGGAGCTCTTGGAGAAAGTAAAGAGGGACAGAAAGAAGAGACTTGAGAGACAAGGTGTGATTAGTTCATCCACCAAAGAAACAGGTATGATCCTGCACAAAATTACCCTTTTTCTTTCTTTGCTTTTTCCTTTACATTATTCAGTGAATGTGGGTGTGCTCTTACATCATCTTAACCTAATGATGGCTAGTAAAGTATACTATCTACTTGTCGTTTTGTCCTATTATTTGTTTCCTGACATATGAAATTCATTTTCTTGTTCTTTCTTGAAACTGATTGATTTAGCTCACTTCATAATTCAAATCAATTTTCACTTAGATAGATTAAAACAAAAATTGTTCCATGCTGCTGTGATTGGCTACTTTTGGTTGGCCATCACTAATTGAACAAAACTTGACATTTCAAAACTTGAATGCAATCCTAGCTTGAGTTCATTGTTCTGCTCCTAAACTTAGTAATCTCTAGAGGGCACTAAGCTTTCTCAAATTCAGCCAGCCAGGCCAACTTTCTTTGTGACCTGGCGACTCAAGAGGAATAAATATTTTGCAGAATACCTTCAGGACCTTGTGTACAAACTGAGCGAAATTGGTCAAGCAATTGAAAACAATGATCTGTCAACAGCTGGTTCTGTCTTGGGGAAAGGCACTGATACAGATTGGGTCCAAAAGGCTAATATAGCTTTGAATAAGGTAGTTCTGGTTTCTAAAAATGATTGAATTCATCATGAACACTTTTGTTATGAGAAATTTTATCACAAATTCTGGGCCAAAAGAAATGTCATTTCTTAAGTATTATGATAGCTCATCATCATCTAATTTATTTATTAATCACTTAATTTGCTGTAGTTTATTGCCTTGATATCCAAGTTCTCATACTGCTGCATTAGATTGAGATGCAATGAACATCAGAACATATTCTTTACTCTCAATTTAGATGTTTGAACTTTTTGGCAGATGGAATTTTCTTGAGAAAGTTTATTTTACCTTCTTTTCTTTTAAAACTTTCTTTTCTTGCCACTGAAGATTTAGGTATCTCACAGTTTCTGTGTAACCTTTTAACAGCTGAGCTCCAGTCCTGAAGAAAACAATGAGGTGAACGCATTCAATTCTTCACTAGCTTCATTGATTTCATCAGGTATGTTGTATGTCATGATTCGTGAACCATCCTTCCCAAAAACTTAAGCTGTTAGATACAACACACAAGTGGTTTTTATATCTAACGTTACAAGTAACTAATAATCAAGTTTCATGTACAAGACAGAAAATATGCTTTTGCCCCCACACGCACTCTCCACCTTTGGTCAGATTCTGTTGATATTTTTTCCAATAGTCTATAGGCTCCCTTGTGTTGAGACTTTTTTTTTCCTTCAAAAGTCTTCATATGTGATTCTTTGAGCACATGATGACCCTTATTCCTGGTTTTTCATTATTGGCAGTTGCTCGGAATGATGTTGAGTCCTCAAAACTTGCCTTTGTGTCTTCAGCCAGTGCATTTGAGAAGTGGACCTCCTTGACAGGGCTGGTTGCTCAGCTGAAAGGGCTTTGAGGGAATAGAAGCTATTGCACATTTTATTTCATTTCAAAATTTATTTATTGATGAATATAGAGAATTCCATTAACTTTCACTTCCGGGTCACCTAATTGGTGCCTTGTGCAGTCCCTTCCCTTTTCAGTTTTATCTATCTGATCTAGAAAAGATCAATAAGCTCATCGGTTGTTCAAGTAGTTTGAGCTCGGGCATGAACAATTTCATCCAAAATTGCAATTTTGATGTCACTGAGAATGTAATGACATGTATTATTTTTGCTCACCACAGTGCAAATAGAAGGCCTTTCAAGTTGGTGTGGGGTAATGAAATGTTTTTTGTCAAAGAATGAACCATTCCTTGATTTGTACGTTTCACTGCAACAAGGGCACCACCCAAAGCTGATTTTTTTCCTTCTGTTAATGACATAGTAAAGATCATAATATACCTCCCTTTTTCTAAATTCTTATAGTTAGATATATTAATTTTTTAAAGCAACAATTCGTCCAAATTGACAATTATTCTTGATCGGGGATAGTAAAATGCTAAGACCAGTAATTGCACAATAAAATGGGCATGTAACTCGCCAGGACTCAAGACTAGTGTGTGTAAATATATCCACACATGCCTGAGAAAATACTTTGGAGGGAAACGGAATATTTATGATAATGACCGTACATGGTTACATGTCCATATTACATTACAAGTACTCTCACAACACAATGACACGAACGGAACTAGAAGCTACACCTCTCCAATACATAGAAGGATGGTACATTACAGGGCTATACTATAACTGTCTATAGTAGTTTCAATAAACAATCAGATAAATAGCATGAACAACAAAAGCTACAGTCATCCTCAGACAGATCTAAAGGGGTCAGAATGAGAGAAGGGAAGCCAAGAGTTTTTATTATTATGTTCCTTGCTCAGGGCTTTGACCTAACCAGTTCAACTTCCATTCTCAGTCAACTCTGCCTCAGCCTTCTTGTTCATATCATGAAAATAATGCTCTTCATCACTGACTTTCGTTCCTTCCTTTTCCTTGGTTTCTCCTTCAGATGCAAGAGTGCTTCTGTTGTGTTCCTCATTATTCTCAGCAGCAGGGGCAGTTTCTGAGACTCCAGATCCACCATCTTTCTTTGTCTCTTCCTGTGGTTGTCCAATCTTTTCTTGATCTTTATTCTGAATAGCTTCAGAACCCTCAGCTCCTTTGCCACCAAGGTTCTCTTTCGAGGCTTGAAGCTCTCCATCAGCAGTCTTAGATTTTTCCTCATCGTTAAGTATATCAGCACTTTCTTCAGCTTTAGCTTCGGCAGGATGAGCGGGTTCTTTGACATTTGCATCCTCTGATTTCTTCTCATCTCGATTTTCATCAGCTTTCTCGTCCTTTTTCTCCCCTAAATCTTTATCATCTTTAGTTTCACCAGCTTCTTGCATTTGCACTTCTTTTGTCTCCTCATTTTCTCCATGCGAAGCTTCTTTTTTGGAAGCTGATGATTTTTTTCCCCGTTTCTTTGGGGGCTCATTTTCAGGTGGAGGAGCTGCTTTGATCTTCTCACTGATTCTGGCTGATCTTCTTGGGGTCTCACCAGTGCCCCAATCAAACTCTGATGCAGCTGGGCCACCAGGGTGTGCTTTCAAATATTGCTCCAGCTGCTTCCGGTTATTGATCTCCTCTCCAGTTGGTGCAGTGAACACAATCTCATTTTTCTTTGGGGTTCCAGACTTTTTTGGAAAGAACTGCAAGGGAAATGTGATTTATGAATCCTCTAATGTGCAAAAGCATGCAGCAAAATCACAATTGTAACATAGAGATGATTTTGGTTAAATACTTGACTTATAAAAGTAATCCCTAATGTGAAAATAGAATCTCTGTCCACTAATTTCAGATAATAAATACATTACGGTTTTGTCTTTGGTGCCCATACAATTAAAATTACAACATGATTTATAATTTAAACAGCATACTGAATTCTTGAGAAACTGATGATAAAACTTTATTGGCTCTTTCCCTTTCGTATTTGTTTTTTCAAATATTCAGGATATATTGGCCAAATTGCAGTGACTTCCACAATTTTCATGGCACTTGTTATAAAACTCCTGGTTTTGAGGTTCATTTTCACCCAAATGTATAACCAGAAAAATCATAAAGTATAAATTTATATGATTGCCTCTGCAGATGGACTGCTCTGGAGGGATATGTACAAAATGTAAGGATATATGCCACTCAAGTTCTACACGATATGTCAATATCCATCTCTCATTTCTTTATTTTCATTTTGTCAAATTCATAACAGTGAAATATTCCCATTATAGGGCATAGTCATTCTTACAGGGACATTGAATTGATGCCTAGTTAAACATCATAGGCTGTTAAAAGCTAGCAATTTTACTGTTAAGCTTCAGGAAGAGAGTAGCATGGCACTAAATTAACCTTGTCCTGTCAGAAGGCTTTTCTTTCCCTCTTTAACTCTTCCATTCAGGCTATACCTGGGAAAGGTGAAAGTCCATGGAATGGTGTGGACGAGACACAAATGTGAAGACAAGTATCCCAGGCTCATACTGTGACCAAGAAACACAAAAATGCACACATATGGACTGTATATGAAACATTTACCCATCTAAAACAGCAGTCATGGAAAATAAAAGACAACATCATGCAGTAAGAGGACCCAAAGTTGATCTAAGTAAATATGAAACTGCACTACCCTATAAAACCTATAGCCCTCCAGTTTTTCATCATTCAAAAACACATTCCTTTCATTCTTTTATCTAGTTTCAGGGGTTGAATGTGTTTAGGAAAAAGGGTGAATATACAAGGAGCATGAGTTCTCCAGATCTCCACCTATGATCTGTTAGATCACCCTAGAGGATATGCAATAAATTATTTTAGAAGACAATATCATGTAAATGTGCATGTCAATAGGATGATCTAATGGACGAGCATAGATCTAAATAGCTCAAACTCTCCATACTCACCCCAGAAATATTTACACAGAAATAATGTGTTTATAAAATACTTTTCATGCGGTGTTTGCATGGTTTTGTAAACCCTAAGAGAAATCGATGTAATTTAATTCAAGACATATCATGATGGAGGCCTTCTCCTGTGTATAATATAAGGGAAAAAAATATATGCAATAACTAAAGTCAATTTTCAGAAATGTCACAAAATATTAAAATAAATTATTGCAAATATGACATTGACAATATTATGATGTTACATGGTAAGAAACAACATTTCTTTCCTCTACACAGTAATTCCGACGTTGATAACATCCTAACTGTTGTCATATGGCAGCTTTGCTGTGTATGAAAGGTATAAACTAAACTTAATGAAATGTGACAACTCACAAGGAGTGAAGTAACAAAAAATTGAACGTCCAAACTAAAGAATTTAAACAAAACTTTTTTCCAACATGATCATGTATCATATAATATTTAACAGGGGTTTCTCAACATAAATTTTTTTCACATTAAATGACAGAAAATGATTGTGTCATCTTATGAATAGAGAAGGAATTTATCATACACCCTTAAAAACTTTCTAATATAATTTAAGCTAAGCTACAGACAAAGCCAGGAGGCATAGAAGTTCAAAGAAATGCTGATTAGGCCAATTTCATTGTAAATAATGCAGACATAGCACTACTTGCATAAAGCTATACAGATCTTTTTCTAACAGCAAGTTTGGGAATGTGCAGAACCCACCCAAGCACTAGATCAAATAAGTACTAAGTCAAAACTCAGTCTGGGATACCTCAGCAATAAAAAGACTGAGTCAATAATCAACTTAACATGTTAGATCCCACTGACTATATGTGGGCATACTTTACATTGCTGAGTTTCAATATATCATGTGGGTCATTCTCTGCTCAGTTTTGGATTTGCTAATTAAGCCTGGCATCCAACCTCACCAGCTTAAGATCTATGGTGGCATGCAGAATCACCAGGTATTTTCAGTGTTAACCAAATATATGATGTATTAAAAAATAATCAACTCAATAAGAATGATATGTTCAATGATCTGATGCAAGTAATTTTTGAGTTTGGTGCTAAAATGAAATCAGATATTTGGATCAGTAACACAGAGCTAGATGAACACCTTAAAAGCTAAACATAAAAGAATAAAAAAATGAGAATGACAGAGTGCTGGATCTCAAACATGAAATTATTCAAGGTACAATAATTTCAGCCACTCTTGTATTTTCAGCACTTTTGGCTAAAGGGAGCTGTTTGTTAAGTAGTTGGCAAGTGAATATGTATGTTACAAAACAAAACCAGTCATGTTTTGCCAAGAATGGCTACTAGTACAAGATATATTGGAAAATGTAGAATGATAACTTCAATCACAATCCTGGAGTCCAACCTCAGCTGACATAACACAACAACAAAAAATTTCGGTCTCACCAACTATGCATTGGATTAAAAAAAATGATTTGGTATCCTGTGATCTTGTTGCCTGATCAGTTGTACAAAAATAATAAGATAATAGGCTCACCATCATAGGGCTAGCAGAACTTCATAATAACGTAACATTAATACAAATTTTGAGAATGAGAAACGGTGTTGGACTCAAACATGAAATCACTGAAGTTTTCCTGATTCATGTAACTTATCTTTCCTCACCTCTTTTGGGGAAGGAGGGTTGTTAAGCAGTGGGAATGGGTTCTAATTTAAGAACAAAACTAATCACAATCCCCCAAAAATAAATGTTTCTGAAAGATATATTGGCAAGCAGAATGTCTTTATTTGCAGGTAATTCAACTTAACATTTGTTTTCCTGTCCTTCTGAAAGATCAATACAAAACCATAAGTTCATCCATTATTATGAAAAGGAGTTTGTACTTTCCATTTTATGACTATTCCTAGAGTAAACAATTGAACAAAACAGACAATGATAGAAATCATTATCCTGAGGTAAAACACACAGAGCAACCAATATGCAAAAATTCATACTTCATAGTTTGTGTCCAAATTCATAATGAAACCAACAATAATAACACCAAAAACAGGAAAAATTTTAGTCCAATCACGTGGTACCCATGTTACCAAGTTAAAAAAAGTACAAAACCAAAGTAAGTCATTTTCACAAAGTAAGCCACGATATATTTGTGCAAAACTTTCCACACACAAAATTGCTGCTCTATGTGGGCTCCAAACTTCATTTGTCACAATTATAATTTGGAAACAGGGATAGTTTCTTGTAACCATGAAAATATGTGTGTGTGTATATATAAATATATATAATCCTATGTACAGGCATACTGCAAATTTGAATGCAACCTTTCCAAACAGAGCTAGAATTGTAAGCAGCAGTTTGTCATAAAAGTTTTACCAATCCTGGAAATGAAAAAGTAACAAGCCTGTCGGTATAAATGTTACATCAGACAAACTAATAGCATGTTTGGATTTTAAATTTGTACACTTCAAACCATAGAGTGCATCTGAGTTTCAATTTGGAAAGAATGATAGTTTCTTTTAATTTGAAGGGCCACAAACTAAGTTTTGACTGATTTCAAGATGCATAACAAAACCACTTTTGAGCTATATTTCATCATGTCCTGAGTCTTAAACAGTGGTTTGAGGACAAGTGATTTTTTTTTTTTTTTTCCGTTCAACCAAACCATGATTTGCAAACTAGAAATGAAACACACCCTAAGAACCCATTTCCCTATATATGCAAATAGAAAACCCTAACGGGTGACTTAACACTCAGCAGCTAGAACAACTTTCAGAATTCACAACACAACAATCCTCAAGCTCTGATGTTGAATTTGAAGCGCAAGTATTCAGCTTGCCCCAATTCAAGAAGAAACAAGCAAATGGGGGCAAAAAATAAAAACCCTAAGTTGAGCACCATCAATTTCAGCGCAGCATAAAAAAAAATCGCAAAAAATCATACGAAATCCACTTCAAAATTCGAACAAAAAACAAGCACTTACGGCAAATACGGGATGCAAAATTTGCCTAAAAAAAAAAAGAACCAAAAGGAAATTAAAAAAAAAAAAGGGAAGAGAACGAGAAGTGGACCTTCTTCTTCCAACCAGGTGGAGCAGGCAATTCCACGGACACGGCTTCTTCCCCTGCTACCTCCTTCTCCACTGAGCTCGCCATTTTCGCCTGCCAATTTTTCACACACAAAAAAAAAAAGAGCTAAAAATAATAAATAATTTCACCTAAAAAATAGGAGAGAGAAAAAAAAATAAAGAGAAGACCAGAAAATTCCATTAATTAATTCGATCATATAAGATAACGGATAAATTTAATTAGTGAAGGAAGTGATGAAAGAAGAATACCTGGTTTTGGGTCTCGATTTGTTGCAGCAGCGAAGTGAAATTTTGAGGTTCGAGAGTGTAAGGTGGAGAAATGAAAGAAGAGAAGAGAGAGAAGAAAATTGTTGAAATTAAATTAAGCAGAGAAGAGCGACACGTTGTTGGAATCTAACAAAAAATATGCTGCTGCTGCTGCGCTTTCAAAACACACGCACTCGATTTTCGTGTTGGGCACTTTCCTAACCGTCACAGACACTCTATCCTTCTGCCACCTGTCCCTCCTCCCGGCCTTTTCTGTTTGTAAAGTGTACTCTTCAAATCAATCTTTCAATTTTAAACCTGCGGATCTCATACGCTACTGCACTGCGTAGAACAATTTAGACACTTCTTTTTTCTCCCTTTGTTCTCTTTTTCTTGAAAAAAAAATCAATGCACGTAGTGAGAAAAATAAAATAAAATACTCTCTGTTTGCAAATATTTGTCTATTTGGACCTGTTCAACAAATCATCAACGTATTTAGATACAGTTGAAAATATTTGATTTTTAATTGATATATCTAAACACAAATTAACATTTTTAATTGTTTTCAGTGCACTAAATCGTCCGATTAGACAAATATTTCTAGGAGTAAAAGAAAAATTATTAGACGCTATGAATATTAGTTTGGTGCCTGTTTTGGGACAATGAAACAACATAGATGAAGACAAAAATAGAATTGTGTTTGACAATAGTGTACAGAATATAGTGATTATAAAAGAGATAAAAAAGGATTAAATTATAATTTAATAAAAATTAAAAAGTGTGAAGGGAAATATTTAAATGGGTATTCATAAAATTGTATTTTAAATTTGTATTTCAGAAACATATCTCAAATATCCTTTGTTTTTGGAGGTATAAAAATTAGTTCAAATTTTATTATAGAATGTAGATAATTATCATATTTTTATCGCTGTTTTCTTTTCTAAATATGTTTCTGTTTCCAATATATCTGTATTTTCTGCATTAAGACATTTACCAAACTCTATCATAATAAAAGTAAAATAGACTATTTATTTTATTTTATTTTATTTATTAATTGAAAAATTAATTATATAAGTTATTAATATCTTTTAATTTTTTTAATATTTTTAATATAATAGCTAATCTTTGAAGTAATAAGTAGAATAAATTAAATATTTTGTCCCATACTCTTAAAATTCCTAAAAAAAACAAAATCGGAAGTAAAATTGTAAGTTTGTTGAGTTGGCTACCGGTAAGTTGGTTTCTCTCTTTTTCTCTTTTTTCCCTGTCTTTTTCTATATATGCAGTACGATTTTGTTTGGACAATTATGGTAGTCAAATTATCCATCTGATGAATATAATAATAAATAAATTATATTTCATTGACCGGAACATCCATCCAATTATTTGGTCACTAACTTTAAGGAGGCTGGCAACGCTTAATATAAAACTCCCCTCTAATGAGACGAAAACGTTATTTATGCATACATATGAAGCTGAATTATACTATGTGAAGAAGATAATTTTAACAATGACGACGCTGACTAACTTTTAGGAATGTTTTGAATGATTTGAAAAAAAAAAGATTTGTAATTTGATTTTCCGTTTGGATTTTAAAAAATAAGAAATAATTTTATTTGTTAAATCAAATCAAATTAAATTATTTTCTAATTTTAATCATTTTAACAGTTGTCTTTTGAGTCAGGTGAATGTAATTGCTTTCTACAATTTAAGTTTTCCTTTATTTTTTTCCAATCAATGCGACTGTACATAATATAAAGATAAATACGAATAAAGTGTCAAATTATATAATAAATAGTAATTAGATAGCTTTGTTCGGATTATTGAAAGATCATTATCTTTTTTTTATGTTAGCAGTCCCTATTTTTATTCTTTTTTCTGTTGCTTAAATTTTTTCCTTTTTCTATTTTATTTTCATTGTTTTCTTTGTGAATGTTTTATCTATTTCTTTATTAGGTGTTTTTGTCACCTTTGCATGAGATTTTTTTTTCAATAGTCTTATAGATACAAAAGTATATAGAGTTGCTTTAAAAGGAGACACAGTATATTCCTCTAGTTATGACACTTTTCGTGTTGATATATCAAACTCACTTTAATTAATTAACGATATAAAATTACTCTATATTGCAATACACAAAATTCAATTATTATTATTATTATTATTATTATTACAATCTAACCTTTTTAAACTATTATAACATATCATTGTACGATATCATCAAAAATAAAGAATTATTAAAAATTAATACAATTACCACGTGATGTATAAAAAGGTTAAAAATTAAAATGTAACTTTGTTGGATGTCTTAAATATTGAATAAAATAAATATATTAATTTTGATATATTGACCATGTATAAAAATTTTACATTGTTATTTAGTTATATATTTCTATTTATAACACTTTAAGGTTAAGTAAAATACTTTTTGATTATGTGACAATAATACATGATTATATATCTAAGTAAAATTATTTTTTTTTTACAATGATAGTGCATAAATTAAGGGGTTTGATTTCTATGTACTAATAGTGTTATATAATTTTATATTGTCAGTCGATAGAATTTCACTAAAATAACAAATTATAGTGGATGGTTATGATTGTAGCTAATTATCTTTTATAATTTGTTATTTGGTGAACTTCTATTTACTGGTAATTTAAAATTATTTTTTATGCATCAAAAGTAAATTTATATTAAATTAATTATATTATTTTATTTAAAAAAATCGCATATCTATTATAGTAGATAAATGGAACTTCGCTGTAAATGGAGTGGGGCAGGAATTGTTGCTGGATAACGTTCTCCATATGTCTAAGCAGCAACAATTATTGATATGCGGAGCAACATTTCAACTCAATTATATAGAGAGAGATCTTTGTGTCCCGTTACCTTCTGTAGTGAACATCGATCATAAAAATCAGTTGAATGAATCCAGTATATGGGGGAATCCAGAAAATATTCTTGTTTCTGGCAAGGCTTATTTATGAAATGAACGTACCTTTATAAGTGTTATTTTATCGACAAATCTGGCTTCTTCAGCTACATTTGTTCAGTTTTTCAAATTTTGTGAAAAAAATACTGAAAACAGTTGAAAATTATACAATCCAGATTTTAGTATGTTCTTAACAGAATCTTAAAAATTAAAAAACTGAAAACTGAAATCAAATAAACTCTTAATATATGGAATTGAGTCTTCAATTATCCATAAGAAGCCAATGGATTTGAGTAACAAAAACCATAAGAAGCCAACACAAAATTCACTACGTTATCCAACACTTCTATACTAGGTATCTGGTTTCTCATCAATATGATACTTGACGCACAACTCGACCCCTTCAAAATATACAGTGCATTTTTTTCAGAATAAGTTATGATTATAATTATAACCAGAGCACCTTTTTTGAAATATTTCACAACTTACCATTTCATCACAGCAACTGCAAATTTAGATACATGGTGCAGAAAGCTTCGCGCGTCCGTGCAGTCCGCGTGGCTTGCAATCAACACTTGAGCAAAAGTCATTAATATCGGATAGGGATTGCAATGGATTGATTATAATATATGTTTTGTTTCC
This sequence comes from Dalbergia cochinchinensis, assembly GCA_031216125.1. Lineage (NCBI taxonomy): Eukaryota > Viridiplantae > Streptophyta > Magnoliopsida > Fabales > Fabaceae > Dalbergia > Dalbergia cochinchinensis. Next base: position 10,180,092 of record CM062371.1, read on the forward strand.
TCGTGGGTCTCATGCAAATTCTGAATTGACACATACACAACATTTGTTTTTGTATCAGTGGAGCCAATTCTTTTGCCGATCTAAGGCATTATACAAAATATCAACGCAATCTTTTCAAAAGAATTGTATTAATATAATTTGTTGTTACATAAAATAATTATTGATTTAAAGATCAAATTATTATTTCAATATATACTAATAAAAATAAAATTACGGTCAATTTTAAAAATTAAAAACTAATTCAATATTTAATATTTTCAAGAGACTAGCTTGATGTTTCTTACAGTTTTAGAAAATTAAGTATTTACTCTTAAAACAGTATATAAAACTAATAATTAACAGAAATGTGTTTAAATATCAACAAAACCGTTTCGATCTCTGAGTTTCAGTTGAAGAATGTATGTGTCTGCACATACATATAAGATTTAGAGGTGTTCACGATTCGATTCGATTTCAGGAGAATATCCAACCGAACTGAACCAATGGATTTGAGTCAAATATCATCCATTCGGTTTGTGTCTACTCTGTCCAATCAATCGGAACCGAATATGCATAGTTTGATCAGTTTGGTTTTTGGTTTTTGTCACTCAAAGAACACGTACTTCAAGTAAACAAGAAAATAATGAAGACTAAGATGATTAAGCACTATTTTCATACAATCTAACCATCCCCACCAATGTAAATAAGTCAATTCTCTTACGAATTACAAATAATCCATCAAAATTCCAACCTTCAAGATTCAAATTACAACCAAGCTCACAAACCGAACAACATAACAAACACAATAAATTACACTAATAAAATACAAAATCACAAAGTAAATGTCCTTCAAATAAAATTTGGAGCCAAGTTCAACTTTACAAGGTGAGGAAAAAAAAATCAACATCAATTAAAATCAGAAATTTTTTTGAGAAAACCAAAATCTAGCAAAGCAAACTTTTGTAGGTGTGTGTGCCTGGCAATCTCGCGAGGAAGGCGGCGCATGTGAGCTGCAAGGGTAGAGAGAGAGTGCACAGCTTGTGACTGTAATTCATAGTTTTAAAACTCGGACTGGTGATCAACTCGGTTGAGGCACTGGGTCACTGGTCCAACTGGTTGAACCGGATTTTATTAAATCAATGTATATAAAAATAATAATTTAATACAAATTGAATAGAATATATATACTTACTTGCATAACTTATAATAAGGAGCACATTGGTTTGGTGGTGATGTGGCACTTTCTTTCCCATGAGATGTTGCGTTCGATTCCAACATTGGGCGTTTTTGAGTTGCTGAAAGTTTTCAAATTTCAAGGCTGCCACATGCGTATATGGGTCCCACGTGCAAGGCTTCTCATGGACTAGGCTCCGCATGCAATGCTTCTCATGGATTGGACTCCTCATGGACTCTCATGGACTGGGCTTCCCACGTTGGGTGTGCACTTCAAGTCTGCCTGCATGCGGTTCAGACCGGTTCGGTTTGCGCGGTTCGACGTTGATTCAACCGATTCACCCTGGGTTTGACCGAGTTTGACCAAGTTTTCCATATGCGTATATGGGTCCCACGTGCAAGGCTTCTCATGGACTGGGCTCCGCGTGCAATGCTTCTCATGGATTGGACTCCTCATGGACTCTCATGGACTGGGCTTCCCACGTTGGGCGTGTGCTTCAGGTCTGCCTGCATGCGGTTTAGACCGGTTCGGTTTGCGCGGTTCGACGTTGATTCAGCCGATTCACCCTGGGTTTGACCGAGTTTGACCAAGTCAATTGCTTCTCCAGTCCATTAAGAGAACCAGACCGGTTCACCAGTTTCTGGTTCCAACCAGCCAGTCCAGTCCAAGTTTAATTACTATGCTGTAATTAGGTTGAAGAAGAATTGCTGAGTGAGAGGCTAGGGTGTGTGGTTGTGTACAATGCTGAGAGGATTAGGTTTAGTGAGGGACTAAGGGTATTTTGATTGGGTTTATAAAAAAAAATTATATATTCATTTAATCATGTAATAACATATCAGTAAATATAATTACTTTTAATCTCACTATTTAAAAAGTCATATAAAAGCAGAAATTTGATTGGATGACAATAGAAAGAAGTTTTATACTATTAGTATATTAAAGTGAAATTCATTTTTTCATTTAATTTGCTTAATAATAAGGGCATCTTATGAATTTTGCTATGAATATTTGTTTTGAATTGGTTCGAATTTGTAGTATCCAATTGAAAACTGAACCGATCGAGTTATGAAAAAAATTTAAACAAATTTTAATTTTTTTTTTCGATTTTTTTGGGTTGATTTTCGGTTTTTCACGGGTCTGTGCGATTTGGTTTTGAACATCTCTATATAAATTCAACATATGTCCCCATTTTTTCAAAATAACACTTCTCATCAGTTCACATTATTGACTTGATGGGGGTGGTCCTGGAGGCCCCCCTTGTGGGAAATCCAGATACATTAAAAAAACAATGCTCACATTCTAAACATCTTAAACAATACAGCAAACAACCCCCACTCCCTTTAGGCTAGCTTTTGGATGAAAAAATAATACAAAAATTCACAAATTTCAACTTCGTCTACAAAGTAACCAGTCATTCTATCCAAATAGTATATGAAATCCCAATAGGACACTGTGTAGCAAACACGTATATTTTCCTTTTTTAATTATCATTTTTTTGGCCTGTAATGTGCGAGATTTTTTGTTTCCTTCTTTTATCTGTCTTTTAAAACAATAGTAGCAATGACCTAAAAAAAAAAATAGTAATAGAGAATACCAAAAAGTTAAAAACAATTGTAATGGAGTAGTATCTGGATTGGTTTTATCCCTTATGTTAATTTACAACCTTTTTTAATGATGAAAAGTTTTCACCCTATTTTGTTTATTTATTATTATTATTGTCAACATTTATATACAATTATAACATTCTTTTGTCAGAACATTTTAAACATTTTTTTTGGGTCAGAAGTTCGAATTTCATAGATAAAGGGAGTGCAGGCCAGCATCCTGCAGGCCCAAGATATAAGAAGCACAGCCCACAAGTTAGAAAGTAACGAAACATACCTACGAGCCCAAACACAAATAAAGCCACTGATCGCCACAACATCTAAGGGCCCTATCGTAGTTAAACCCAAGTCGTGGGAATCCGGCATAACTCTGGTGATCTTTATGTACATATTGATACTTATGGGCCAGTAGATCCAAAACAATATGGGCTAGTTATTTATTATTAAAAATAGCCCAGGCCTAATTTCACTATAAAGATGTCCCGCAGGCACAAGGGCGCTAGATAATTGATAGCGGTTTAAACGGATTGTGCTGATCCGATGGACCTAAGAATGTGAATCGATCAAATTTAACTAGAATCAATCATATATTCATTCGGATATATTAGATTTCTATTTTCAAAATAGAACCTAAATTGAACTAGCCAATCCCCTATAATTTTTTTTAGGGAAAATACTAGACAACTAGAAGTTTGTCCGGAATTTTATATCCAGAATTATGTCTCATAATTATTGGCCATTTGATTAATCATTAAGTCATGCCATTTTATTTTATCTAACAACTATCATGATTTATGTCAGATTCTGTAAATATTTGTTTGATGTATAGCATTACTCTTTTTTTACCCTTATTATACTAATTGCTAACTTACTACTAACATAAGTCACAAACCTCTCTACTATTCGTGTTCTCATTTTCCATTGTTATGAATTGTTGATATCTCATGGGTTAATATTAGCATTGTTTTCATATTTAAATGGTTTGAATATGTAAGGCCCTAATTTATTTTATTCTTAGTTCGTTTGATTCGTGTATGTGGAATTCATTGATGTGTTAGAATAATATTTAGTCCAATATGGATAGTATAAGAGTAATGAAATTTAGCCAGAATAAAATATATAACATGTATTAAAGGAATATTTTTTTTTTTAAAAGACAAGATATGCTGAGATCTTTTTATTTATTTATTTAAAAAGGAGTCTATCTGTAATTAGTAGAGAAGGAAGAATTTCATTATTTCTATCCCTAAGAGTAAAAGTAGTGTCAACTACTCATATTCTTTCACTTCTATTATTAACTCCCACTATTAAACCCTAACAGAGTATATGGTTACACACCATTTCACCTCCATAAAAATTCTCTTCACTTCATTTATTTCTCCAAAATCTCTAATCACAAATCATCATCACTTTTGGAGGAACAAAATTCATCCATAATTCTCCCTCTTGAAGCTGTGACACACCCAAGCAAAGAGGAGGAAAATTTTGCCATTTCCACTTCAACAAGTCTTAGGAGTCTCTAAATTTCATTAATCTTCAAATCAAGGAAGGGTTTTTGTGCAACCTTCGTATTTTATTTGATTTGCAGTCTCCAAATTGTTCATCAATGTGTTCGAAAATCCTGAGCTGTTTGTCAGATATAAGTCCATTTTCAGTTGTTTATTTATATAGGAAGATATTATATCTACTACTTAGATATGATTATCCTACGGTCCAGTACTACTTGCATTTAAAATTTCTGGAAACTCATCAAGGTTCTACAAATCGGACCGGACATTAAATCGGTCGGGGTAAGGGTTCAGAGGTTTAACCAGTTCAATCGGGGGTCTAATCAGAATATAATTAGTATATAATAAAACATGTGTTTATATAAATATATAAAAGTACAAAATAAAATATGTCATGAAATAACTAAAAATTAAATTAGACATCAACAAAACCTATAAAACATAACATAATTCATCTCTTAATCAAAATAAACATTATCCATATGGATCAAATCTCTCAAGTTACTACTTCTCATATTAGAAATGGAAAAAATTAGGAAATATGAGATATTAGACTTTTTTTTTTTAAAAAAAAACCCCTAAATGATGCCCTTTTGCATCGTTTTTATAAAAAAAAAATGGTCGGATCAATTTTTTGGCCGGCTCGGTTTGCCTGGTTTACTGGTACCCAAGGGTTTAAAGCGATTCCTGGCCTATTTTTTCTAGGGCAATCCCGAACCAGATAGCAGGCCAATTTCCAGTTCAACCGGCCGGTCCGATTTTTAGAACATTGAAACTCATAGAGGTAGCATAGTATGTAGATTAAAATCTAATTTCGATGGGTCTTCGGTGCTTTTCCAACTACCATATGACGCAAGGCATTATTTTTGGATTCTTTTCTGTTTATCTATTTATTGATAATTTATTCTTTTGTTTATTTTAAAAATCCTTCAAATCGTAATGAACGTATTTTTGGGAATTACTAGTTTTACTTTGTCACAGTTATCTACTTTGTACACATCAACTTCATCATCACGTTACATATAAATATATTAAGACATGTCAAGTTAAATATTAGGTTCCCAAGTAATTTTTTTGACAGGTCAATTATGTTACCTTTGTAAACTCAATTGGCAAATCTATGCTGGAACATATATTTTAACAATGTATAGAAGTTAAAGTGCATTTGAGATATTGTAAAGTTGAAAGTTTATAATATGACTTGATATTATTAGTATTCTCGGTACAGGCCTTTTTTTAAAGTTCTCCTTGATATATTGTTCAATTTGATTGTTATATTATGAATGAGTTACTATATGATGATATGCTGGTTTAATGACTTTATGATATCAAGATATGTATACGTACATGCATCTACGTGATAAGGTTAATAGATATAACATCTCACAATAACGATTTGGATCCTCTGATAAGGAGAGATAATCCCCATTTATGTTTGCTGGTGATGACTAACTATTGGTATGAGCTCATTACCCTACTAATTGATTAAATTGGATGAATAAAAAAATAGATGTGTAATGAAAGATACTAAAAAAGATTGAACTAATTATTTCATGTGATTGTATGTAAATTGTGTATATGCAAATATTAACTAGATTGTCATACATGTATGTTAATTTAGGAGTGTATTCATGATTAAAAAAAGATCATATTAAATGACTCGTCTACCTTGGATAAAGATTTTTGGAACTTATTAATTGAATATTAATATATGTTCATGCTTTAAAAAAAATAAATTGAGTGGTGGCTAGAGATATTTCGATGACATTAATTAAATTTGTGCATTTATTCTTACTGGGAACTTTCAAGTTCTCTCCCTTTTCCTTTGTTCGTGTCATTTCTAGATGTGGAGCAGGGTGAGACCCATAAGAAGGAGCACGTACCTAAAGTAGATAGGATTTAATTCTATTTATAATACTTTAGTTTATTAGACTTATTTAATTTTTCAGTGCTTTATTTTATTTATGATCAGACTATTGTTGGCTTGAGATTATTTTATTTGTTTATGATATTTGATTAGTAGCTATTATATACTTATGGAATTGTTTACTTCTTATTACAATATACTATTTTAGACTTGTGATTTGATGAATTTATTTATTATTACTTAGCTAATTTTGCTATAAATTAGTGTTACATATAATTATGTATGCGTCATGCTTCTTTTTTGGTTTGTTTAAATGAAGAAAAATTATTACCATATTTTATCTACTTTATTATATTTTGAAACTAGAAATCATGACGTTAAAACATAACAATCTAATAATAAATTCTGATATGACTTAAGCATATTGGATTAATTGTTAGGATGTTACAAAACTGTGGTTTGTGTTATGGTATTAGAAGTGAAATTGTCTCCAAACTCTTTTATAGTTTTTTATTGGATTTTTATGCATAAATTGTGATGAAAAAAATCAATGATCCAATTTGAACCAATCATAATTTGATCAAATCGGTTTAATTTGGATTATGCAAAAAAAACAAAAAAGTAAATCCAAACCAATCAAATATCGATAGATTCAGACTTATTTTTCTTCTAAATCCAATTCAGACCAACCAAAAGAATTGTAAGTCATTACATAACCAAAAAAGTTGCCACTCACATATAATCATAATCCTCAAAGTAATCTTCCTATTTTCTTTTTTTCTCTTTTCTTTTAATATGAAAGCCTCTCAATTTTTTGAAGAATAGTAAGGGTATATAAGACAAACAAAAGAGGAAGGAAAACTAAAATTGGTAGCCAGCCTAACTCTTTAAGTATCCAGGCAGAGTTTCAATTTCTGATGATATGTATGGAAATGATTTCTTGACCAGAGCCAATATCTACATTTATGAGTTTCACGTCCAAAGAAGATAGTCACTGGTTTTGGCAGTTGATACCTTGGTTAATGAAAAATATATGACTTACAAAAGAGGAAGGAAAACTAAAATTATTCCAAACGCGTATTGCCCTCTTAAATAAAGAAGAAATGAAGAATATTGATAGCTGTATACATGTGTAAAGGCGTGTACAATCTGAATAGTTTTCCAAAAAGTCGAATAAAATTGCCTTGTTATACATTGACTTTCACAAACGCGTGTGATAAATTTTTTCTGTGCGAATAAAATTATTTATTTTTCAAGCAAAATTACGTTTTCTTTACGCCCTTTCATTGTCAGTAAAATTTAATTTGCTGAACACACATAGGTATCTTGTTTGATTCGGTTCGTGAATCTAAATGGTTGGTTTTTATTTTTCTTGTACCATTTAAGTCTGAGTAATAAGCGATTTCAATCCTTTTGATTGGATGGGCTTACACACTTATAAGCACTGGTCAAATAAATGAATACATGATTAAATATATTTGCACATTTGGATAATTACAGCAAAAAAAAATGAAAAAATTAATTAAGCTGTAAAAATATATATTTGGATACTTTACTAAAAAGTGATTATATTTTGTTTGGACTTTGGATGATTTAGAAATATTTGATGTGTTCTATTTTGATGAAGGTGGGTAAAATGAGAAAATATTTTTTCGCCAGGAAAAATTAAGTTGTTAATGATAAAAATATTCCAAAAGATTTTTTTTTTTGGTAAGGTCCAAAAGAGGGCTTTTCATTATAATAAGAATTTTAGCTTAAAATTATATATACTTTTTAGATTATAATTTTTTTTACCAACTATTCAAATATACATATATATATATGTATTTTCTGAAACAGCTTTATTTTGATGAAAAAAGAAGCTGTTTCAAACATACGCTAAATAATTAAGCTAATTGTTGTACACTTACATAAGTCATTTGTCTAAGACAACGATGTTATTTTATTAAAAAAAAAAAAAAAGGAGCAATGGTATTATAAGACTATCGGCACATCACACGAAAAGTGAGGGAGAGAGGACATAGCGAGGCAAATGTATAGTGTGGACAAAATAATGTTCTCCTTCATTTCTGTTATATGTCGCAGAACAAGCCTGAAATAATAAATTAAAGCTGTGTCTTTGTTTGGTATATTTCTGGTATTGATGAAGTTTAAACCTCCTCATATAAATACAATTCCCTCCTAAGAAAATAATTTACCATGGATTCCTAAGCTTAAATTTTATTATCTCTGAGTTGCCTTAATTTATCGACCATCACCTTAGAATACGATGGACTTAATAGGATCGATTTAATAGTTTGATTTATGATATAAGTAGTAGGTGAGACCCCTCAAGTTAAATGTAGTCTTGCTAAATTTTAAGAAAATAGGGTTGTGCTATTATGTAACAAACTATAGGTTTTGGACTAGAGGTAAGCATTTCACCTAAGAGTTGTAGATGTAAAAAAGGAAAAATCCCTCACAAGAATATGATTCTGTTTTCATAAGTCATTCCGATCTATCACAGATCTTTAACTTGATGCATATCTAATTAATGCGCCCAGATGCTCACAACCTCGATCGACATAACGCAGGTTGTGGAGTGGGGGCCAACTTTTCTAGCTATACGCAATTGTATGTTCCAGTTGGATCGTTACGACAGGTTTAATTTGTAGTAATATCAAAACATACATACATGTCGTTCTCAAAACGATGAAGTATCGTTCCCTTCAAGACATGAAATTATGAACCCAGCTATGTAGTTGTACGCAGGCATGACACATCAATTTTGCAGCATCCTCCACAGGCCGAAGTCTCCATCTATTCTGTATACTCTTTAGCCTCCACACGATTGAAGACACGGTTTTATATATATTGCATGCACCCTTTGAGAGACAACTCTAGGTAGCTACTAGATATACAGGCTATTTATGTGTGTCCGAAACGGTGCAATAGGAAAATGGGGTCCGTGAAAAGAGGAATCCTTTTGTTTTGTTTTGTTGCAATTTGCGTGTTTATCTTACATGGCGGAGAAAAAGAATCCGTGTTTGATGGGGTTTTCCTGAAAATACTATGCACGTGTCTTTTGAAGCTCTTATACAATTGTTTGGATGAATCATTCATGTTCATCGTGCTGTTGAAGTAATTCCAAATGCTTTCCTCTAGAAACATCAACAGGCGCAACTCGCAACTAGCCCACACATACTTCAAACGTTTGTATAAAGAAGTCTCACTTTACTCTTGAAAGGTCATAATTTCAGGAATGCTATTCCCTCTACCTTGGATTCCTCTCCATTGTAATTTGGCTTAGTGTTCGTAGAGATTCCAAAGCGAAATATATCATATATAATGTGCCTAGCTTTGTGTTCCATATTATTGATGCTTCATTTCAGCTACTTTCATGATACACAAGAAGCCTATCTAGGAGAGGGGACACAGCTACATGGTGAATGCTAAATATAGATAAGTAGAGAAGAAATGAATCACCAACATATGATGGGTTCAAATGATAGATGATTCTTTTCTCTTAACCAATGTCTTAGATTTGAAGCTTGTATATAGAGTATACCTCTTATTAAATCTCAACTATTCAAACAAAATTACTCCAATATATAAATGAACAGTTGTGGGAAGCCAAAAAAAAGAAACATGTTGAATTATCAATTCATTAGGTAATGACCCATTTATTTCGCATGCCTGAGTAGTCAAACAAACATTTGACCATAGTAATAAAAAATATACTTCTCTTTTTAGCATTTCAAACTGCGTGTAGACACTAAAACAAATAAGCTATAAATTGGTTTCAATTTCTCCATGAATTTCTTATGCTGAGAATACTCAGCTATTGTTTCATCTCCACAAGAAATATGGGAGGGATTAAAATTCAGTTCCTTCATCATCACAATGAGTTCATCTTAAGCAATTAAAAAGTGCAGGTGGGGTGGGGGGGGTGAATTCAAACCTAGAAGTTTTCTGGGTTTTGTATAACTAGATTAGTTTATGTCAATTTTAAATTAAAGAAATCAACGTAATTTGAGCAAGGGCCCATCTTCTAATCCAAGGAGTACGTAAAGAAAAGTATGATTGTTATCCATGAGAGTGTTTATTTATCCTCTTGGTATAAACTGCTAGGTACAATCCATGGACAAGAGCGTTCCTTCTTATTTGCCCAGTGAGCAAGGAGAGGCAATGATCTTCTCTCAATATGTAACAAGGAGAAAATTTTGAAAGAGCTTAATGCAGTTTCAGTACCTACCTTCCTATATAGTCTCTAGATCGCAACTACCTAGAGCTTAATGCTGTTCCAGTTCCTGCGCAGCAGATAGATGGACTTTTGAGTTGGGTTTAAACTTGAAAACAAAAAAATTATACACAATTAGAAATACTGACGAAAATTTCTAACAGGAATTTTGAAGTTTGTTGAAAATTTATTTATTCAAACGTCAATAATATGACATTACAATTCAATTGTGACGGAAAATTTTAATCCTACATTATTTTTCATGCATTAAAGAATGCTGCTTTCGCGGCCTAATTTGTAGGAACAATGACATTATAATGATTACTGAAGCAATGTGGTTGACTTCCTCCATGATTTAACATTAAGTTTGAAAGCTAAGCCTATGAAATCCATTAGTGCTATCTGTAGTGGAATGCGTAACAAAAAAGTCAAAAAAAAAATGTACAATGAGTACTATACCATTTAATAATCTATCTATCTAATTATGCAGTTGACTTTAAAAGAAGCCAAATTATAAGCCTTTCAACACTCATTCATTGCAAATATTTAAACACTCTATTTATAAAATATATTAAATTTATTATTTATTTTTCTCTCAACTTCTTCTCTCCCAATTACTTTTTTCACAATGTGATGGGTGTTGACACTCATTTAGCTAGGTGTTAAAGTGACATTTCCCTTGCAAGCATGATCCATTCTGTATTTTGCTATCTTTTTTTTTTTGTTGGTACTGTATTTTTCTACTGCTGCTCCTCACGTTTTGTGAATCGTGCGTTTCATGGAGTATCGTGAAACAAAAAATTTACAGGCATGATCAATTTATATAATTGATTTAGACCGGTCAAAACAATATCCTTCTCATCACTTTTCATGTTTAACGGCTTATATTACAATATGACCACTTCAGGTGGTTAAAGCACTTACTTTTTGAAGTACTAGGGAAAAATCTGAGGAAGTGTCCAACTCAAGCTCACGGATTCATACGAACACGCATCAACTATTTTTTTTTTTTGAAGGGAAAAGAAAAATATGAATGAATGAGGATCTAATTGACCTCTTTCATTTAATTTGAAGCTATTACTAGTAATGTATGCTTTCAAGGGTGGCCTAGATGTGCGCTACACGTACGTCTCGCAGTTGGATAAGGACAGCTATTCACTCCTAGACCTCATGAAAAGAAGAAAAATATTAAAGAAAAATAAGACTATACCCTCTTTCCTCCGCATTGATATATCAATTACACTGTGAGAGGGAGAGGAGGTCACCCCCAACAATTATTCCTTGAATATGCTAGAGCACAATTCCTATATACAGTTAGAGTATCACGTGTATATGATTTATATTCACACATGTCTATCAAAAAAAAATATTCACACATAGAAATATTATTTTACTACTAAATGTGAAATATATTCAAGGAACTCTTCAAGTACATCTAAGTATTTTTCATAAAAGAGTGTAAATTTAATTGCTTAGATTATTATATTTTATTATAAATAAAAAGAAGCATATTTAATTTAGGCGCGTGTTCCATGAGAAAAGAGGAAGAAGAGTGCACGAACCTTATGACCACAGCAAGTCCCACCCACGGCCGAAACAAAAGTAACAGCCAGAGACAGCCCTATAGTGCAGGCACCATTAAATGCCTTTATTATTCCTTCAACACTCTGATCTGCACCTTCACCTACAACTCATTCACTGCTATGTTGTTTATTACCACGTATATATATTCACAAATTCTTATAGATTCCGAAAAGAAGTGAAAAAAAAAATTTAATGCTTATTTTAATATTTAATTTTATATTTATTAGTTATTTTAGTCCATAACTTTTAAAATGAGTCAATTTAATCTCTGATATTATAAAATATGAGTCATTTTAGTTCTTCAACTCATTTTTACTTAACATTCCATCAATTCAATTATGATAGGTAACTTCAATAATACTTTGACATATGTTATGTCATTTGAAGTACAATGGTGTTTAAAAAACTCATTTTGGTGTCTAAAATTATATAAAATGAGTCATTTAAGTTTTCATTTCAAATCATAAAATGACACATTTTGTGCAATATTAAATTTCAAAATGAGTTATTTTAAACTTTATTTTACTTCAAAAGACACATGGTATGTCAATATATCACTTAAAATTACCTATTATTATTAAATTAATGAAATTTTAAATAAAATTGAATTGAAAGATTAATTTGACTCATTTTAAAAGTCATGAATTAAAATGACTCATAAATATAAAGTGATGAACAAAAATGAGTATTAACTTAAAAAAAAAAAGAGTTTTATTTCACATTAGTATAATCAATTTTATGGATGATTATTACTTCTTATTTTCTTTATTTTTTATATAATAGCTAATATACGTGTCAAATAATTAATGACATGGAACAAAACTTTTTTCTTATTTGCCAACGTCTAAAAGATTTCTTATATCATTTTATGTATAGCTGGGGATTCTCAGGTGTAGAAGAAAGAATTTTCTGCACGGTACAGAAGTTATAAACCTATGTGTAAAATATTATAAATCTATATATTAATGTTGTAAACCTATGTGAACAATAGAAACATGCCTAAAGGTAATTACAAAAAAAAAGTTATAAACCTTATATGAGAAAATTGTAAACTACTGAATAAAATGTTATAAATCACTGAGTAAAATATAGTAAACCCTACTTTTATAAGTGTAGAAAATTCTTTTTTTTACAATGCACTATGTATAGCACCCACATACAAGTTGTTGAAGCTTTAAAGCACCTACACATTTTCTAACATCTCCAACGTATCATCCCAGAGCTACTCTATCGTTTGAATAGTTTCCTTCCTCCACAGAGGAAATATGTTTGTTCTCCACACCACTTCCAAACCACTCATTAATTCTTTGGTTCTATTTTCTCTTTTATATTTTTCTATTTTTATCGGTTCAAAAATAGATGAATAAAGAAAAAATATTTACTCCGTCTTGTATACAAGAATTTTTCCTTTCGTTAAAATGAAACAATACTATAGCTATTTTCATGTGAGAAAATGCATGTTACTCAATTTGGCCACCCACCCTTTTACCGATCAATCATACAAAAACCCCCAGATTGCCGTCTGAATGCTTCAATTCTACCGTACTTCTTTCCTTTCATTTCTTTTTTTATGGGTCCATTTTCATATCTTTCGTACCTTGTTTACTTTACCTTGCAGCTCCAATACCAAATCATAGACATATAGAGGCTCCATCACGCATGCGAGGTTGGGTCAGCTACTTATCAGTGATCTTTTCTGCTTATAGAATAGATACAGAGGCAGTGCTACTCATGCATCCATGGCTGATTTGGTACTCTGAATTGTGTCCCCCCGTGATGGTGCGAGCAGCTTCCCTGCTCAAAGTCATCACTGATTTCCTCTTTGTTTTATTGTTATATGTGGAGCTTCTATTTAAAAATTAATCTTCTAAAAATTTGTAAAACATGCACATTCCTTCATGTGTTATAATAAACTTGTTTATGTAAAAACTGTACTTAATATAACCCAAATTAGTTCAGTCTGCAACAATTAAAACTGTAGCCCCCCTGTGTATGAATGAGATAGACGACTGCATATGTAGCTTGATTATATATGATTATCATCTTAGGGAGTTATGTCTTCTTCTCCTGCTATGTATGAGCATATCTTAACCAAAAGTGGATTAGCACATGCACCATATTTGTGGCCACATTTAACAAGTGTGGCTAAGTGTATTAAAAAGTATAGTAAATAAATTTATTCACACTTTATGTAAATTTGACTAAATTTACATGTTCAACCATAATTAGTCACACTAACCTAATGTAGCTAAATGATTGGCGTATGGTACACTACCACAAACAAAACCATAATTAGATTACAAATTATGATCTTATAAATAATACGAACCGATTGCTTATAAACCCAAAATACCTTAAGTTCGCGATAATTCCCAATAAGAAATTTATGCGTATAAAATACAAAAAAAATTTATAAATATATATAATAGTTACTATTTATTTTCATTTTGATAACATATTATATATAAAAAAGAAATTTAATGAAATATAGATTATTCCTTTAATTTTAGAATAAATTATACTAACATCTAATATATAGCGCAATTACATTTGACACTACTCCCTATTTTGAAAAATTACACTGATCTCTCCTACATATGTTAATTCATTAATTTAAGTGATAAAAAAGATAACTTACAGAATATGTACATGATCATTAGTGATAAAATTATAATATTTTAATATTTGACATATATATAGACTAAAATATCCCTATTTTCTCATAAGATAATAATTAGTTTCATCTTCATGTAATAAAAATATATTTTATTTAAATAATATGTTAAATATTATCAAAATATTATAATTTTATCATTAATAATTATACACATATAAGTTACATGTTATATTTTTTATCACTTGAATTAATGATCTAGTATCTATAAAAGAGATCGGTGTAATTTTAATAAACTTTAAGGGAAGTTAGTGATACTTTTACAAAATAAAATAATATCAAGTGTAATTGCATTAAACTTGTGGGCAGGTTAGTATATACTTTTCTGAGCTTTGATCCATGTCACAATAACTTCTAATCAAACAATTAAATTGATATATCTCAAAAAAAAAATTTTAAAAATAATAATAATTAAGTGTATTGATGCGTATAATTAAATTGATATTAATGTGTATAATAAAAAAGGTAAATCACACTAATCTCCCCTAAGATATAGTATAATTACTCTTATTATTCTTCTATTTTGTAAAAGTACACTGCAAGATTTCCGTAGAATACAGATACAATTATAAATGGATTTTTCAATTACAAACAAATTCATAGATAGAAATATGTCGTCTGTTATTTTCACGTCTATAAATATTACAGACAAATTTTTTTCGTATAATTGACTAAAACAAAGCTTGTTAAATTAACCCATTACAAATGATTTTTTTTATCTATAACATTATAGATGGAAAAATCAATTTGTAATAAAAGAAAAAAATTACATCCACCACCATCGCTGCCGCTGCCACTATACACCATTTACTGTTTCCAACAACTCCCTTCCTAATGTCACCCCAAACAAACCAAAACTTTCAAAATCGACAGTCACATCCATCGTGTGCCATTGTAATCATGTGCTTTGCCACGCCACCGTGTCCTCCACCATGCCACTCTTAAAGAAAACAAAGCACCAATATTTCTACACATTAAAAATTGATAACTCAACGAAACTCACAACAAAAAAGGCATAAAATGAAAAAACTAAATCTATTAAAGTTAGAGAATATTACCATGAATACAATAACACAAACCATTTGCAAAATAGAGGTCTAGTGACTGGTGGTGGCTCAAATTAAAGAAGGGCAACAGAGGACACAATAGCTTCTAACACATAGAGAGAGAGGAGAGAAAGAAGTGAAAATGAGAAATCAGGGAGAAGGAGACACCACATTTGTAGCCTCAATTTTGATGTTATAGACAGATTTTTTCGTCTGTAATGCACGCATTCAGTATGCGCCTTTTTATTTCTGACATTATAGACAAATTTATAGATAGAAAAATTCGTCTGTAATGCATGCATTAAATATACGCCTTAAATTTCAAATTACAAACAGAAAAATCAGTCTATAATGTCCGCATTAATACACTCCTTAAATTTCAAATTACAGACGGATTTTTTTATCTGTAATATATTGGGTTTATTTTAAATCAATAATTTTAAAAAAAATCTATCTGTAAATCTATTTATATATTTTGTATGAAAAAAGAAAAAGAATTATTTTATTATCCATTTGTAATTTTTGTCAATAATAGTCTGTGCTAACAATTACAGATGGATTTACAAATTTTGTCAAAAAAAAATTTTCTCCACATTTTCTTTTATCCATCTACATTAGAGACGGGAAAAAATTCATCCGTGTTCCGTGAGTTTCTAGTAGTGGTACACTAAACTACGCTACATGTATTAATTCATTAACTTAAATTATAAAAAAATTAAAGCTACACGATTATTAATGACAAATTTATAATACTTTGACAATATTTGACATATGTTATCAAACTCTCAAGTTAATTCATAAACTCTTACGAGCTTAAGAGTTATATCCCCTAATCGAGTTTACGATTTTATGAGTGAATTCTTATGAGTTTAAGACTTGAGTTTTATGAGTTTACAAGTTGAAGGGATTATCTAAACTCGTGGAGTTTAAGTAAACTCTCAAAATTGATAACTTTGATTTTCATCATAAGTTGTGATTATAAGTTTCATCTTCATGCTATAAAAAGTATTTTACTCAGTTAAATATTAATAAAATATTATAATTTTATTATTGATAATGATGTATATGTCACATGCATATTATCTGTTTTGTTACCTAAGTGAATGAACCGATATCTGCAAGAGAGGTTTGTATAGTTTTAGTGAACTTCATAAATTTCAATGATAATTTTACAAAATAAAAATGCACAAAGTGTAATTTCACTAAATCTAAGAAAAAAATAGTATAATTTCCTCTGAAACAAGTCTTTGTATAGTTGGTTGAATATTACGCATATGGTTTAAAGTCCGTTTTATCAAATGAATCTCTATATATCTAATGAGATTTATTTGATGCATAAACCAAACAGTACACTGTAGTTATTACAACATAATTGAAATTAAATTTATTAACACTTGTAACATTTGAAAAATTTTACTAGCTAAATCAATATTGATAAAACCCTTTAACAATATAGATTATATACTAGTGTACTGTAAAAATACTATTAAAGAGGTCTAACAATATTTTTTACATCTTTAGTAATATTAAATGGTACTAAAACATTTTAACAAGATTTCTTATTAATAAGTATTGGTAAAAGTTAAACATAACATAGTGAGCACCCGTACGTGTGTTAGAGATTAAAAAAAAATGTCGTTCTCTAGTTTTATTAATTGAGCCTGCATAAAATGCATAGTTCACACTGAGAATAATTATACAAATATACGCAACTTTTGGTGACAGTACATCAACCAGTTTGCGTATATAATTCTGGTTGAGAAGGAAATTATTGGCTTCTCGAACATCACTCTGCCAACTGAAGTTGGTATTCCCACCGGCCAGCAGGCATATGTTGGAACAGAAAACATCATAAATTAGGCAGAGATGGAAAATTAACTACCCGAAGAGTTCAAAATACGAATCATGACATTATCAAAAGCTAGAATACTTGGACTAACCACAAAGACTGTATAAAAAAAAAAGAACATATACTAAAAAAATTTAATAAATTTTGATAATAGTTTAAAATTGAATAATAGACAAAATTGCTCCTCGTAAAACACAAAATAAGTAAATCTAATTAGTTACATTAAAGATAGTGTTGATAAAAAAACAACCAATGCTTTATTGATATAATAAATGAACATATATTTTTTTGAAAAAAATGACAGATAGAATGAAACAGAAGGAGTAATGAATTTGAAATTATATTTTAGTTTACTGATTTATTCCTTTGTAAATGTTCCCACTCATATGATTTATTTTTTTGGTTTTATATCACCTATATATGATTTTTATATGAGACGTTATCATTTAAACATTTTTATTTTTCAATTTCGTTGTGTCTCTTTAACTTTTGATGATGCAATAATAATAATAGTCAGCTTGTGAATTAGGATTTAATTTAATCGTTGTTCAGCTTTGGATCAAACTTTAAAATACATAAGAATGGGCGATTATACTGATAGAAGCAATGGTTGCATTCAGCAAGTATGAAAAGTATATGATAGCATGATGAGATCCAACTGTCATGGATACCATGAAGAGAAAACTCAATGAGATCAGAGAGAGAGAGGGGGGGAAAAAAGATATAGATAGCATCTATCAATAATACCAAAAGGAGGGTGACGAAGCAAAGTGAGTTATGTAGTATTTATTACACCAGACATGGAAAGGGACCGAAGCTAAGTGGCCAATGGAACAGTGCAGTAATAAAATGGCTAAATCGACAAAGAGGAGATCTTAATAATGCTGTGGTTTTTCTCATTTTTCAATTAATATGTCCCATGACTTCCATTTTATATATATCTTGTTGTCTTCTTCAATAATTTTGTTTGCAATAGAATATTATTTTAGGGACATAATTGCTTTTCAAGCTAACACTTCTTATGTTATAATAAATTTGATCAACCCCGATCCGGGAATTTAAACCTCAGTTAACAAAAACATTAATTCCACTAGAGTCTGAAGACGCCTCTAGCTAGGTCACAAGTCTAAATCACGCGGTTCATTTTTATTTTTTTATTTTTGAAAAAAATAGAGAGAATGAGATCGGAGGGAAAGGAGGGGGGGAAGGAAAAAAGCAAGATGCATATATGAAGCATTTTTAGTGGCTCTTAGGGTTTGGACTGTCATATTTGATGAAACTGTTTCGAAGTTTTATGATTGATTTGTTTTAGTCCCTGGAAACAAAAGCTGCGAGAAAAGTCGTTGGAAGAAAACGAAAGACATCCCTCACTTTTTACCACCCGAAATGACAGCAGCATTTACTAGTCAGTACATTTATGGGACAACAAAAGAAATACCAATATACTGTATGTGCAAATGCTGAAACAGTACTCCAATGCATAATATACTCAGAAAATTTTTCCTTTATGGTTAAATTATGTTTTTTTTTTTTTAAACTTGACTTGAGCTGATAACTACCACAAGAAAAATAGTATATGGTTATTGACATTTAAATTATTAATAAAATACTGTCAAGAAAACTATTTTTAACTGAAAATGACCGTTAAAAATACTTATAAATCTTTATTAATAATTATTAGATATTTTTGACATGTAACAATAAATGTCACTTTATCGACAATATCAACAATAGTTGTTGAAAATTATTATAAGTGTTTTCAATAGTCACTCCATATTAAAATTTTTTTTCGTAATAATACTTTAATTAACACTCTAAATATTGAGAACTATTAAAAATAACTATTTTTTCTTGTAGTGAATCTTTTAATAATTTTAGCAATCATAATGTTTGAATATTTGGTTACTAGTTGTTATGGATTTATTTTGATTTAGTATAATTTTGTAGGCAAATAAAAAATATGTTTTACACTACATCATAAATAATATTCATCTTACCTGTAATATGATGAAATTAAGGGTCTGTTTGGTTTTAAAAAATAGCTTTTACTTTTTTATTTTAAGTTTGTTTCCTCCTTTTAAGATTATGTGAATGAAAGGCAAAAAATAGGAAATGAAAATTAAAAATTATATTTTTTAATTTTCACTATTTTCTTCATAAAGTTGTCTTAAAAAACAGAACACGGACTCAAAATAGAAAATAAAAATTGAATTTTTTTTTTTAAAACCAACATGACAAAAACTAATAAATTAAACCTCTTCTAGTGCGAAGGAGAGAAATCAATGAACAATATTGAACATGGCAACTTTTGCTTTAGTTGTTCCTAAGCCGGTAAGGTGGAAGGTTGCTCACTAATAACTACCCATGATTTTGTGCCTTTGCTTGGGGCAGTTGGGTGGATAGAGCTTCCAAACATGTCATTAAAGTGGCCATGAAGGTACTGGGTTTTGAAAGTCCATTTGTTGGCATTGGGCAGCCGAGGTGGTCTTCGATGGTTGTTTAGTTATTGTGCCGGTTCGTTTTTTGCATGCACCATTAGTTCTGATAATGTTTCTCCCATGGGCGGTTGTCAATTCAGTGCTTCGAAGGCAGTTCAAATTCCAAGTCTTTGAAGACAAAACACTGCCTCAAAAATGATGAGACCCGTTTGGTGAGTGAGGTTCAATTGCAATATAATTGCGCCTTGTTGAGGCTTGGGAGAAGTTGTTTGGTGATATATATTTTCCTCTTGGTTATATGGCTTTTTTTAACTTTTGGTAGTTTTGGATATAGTATTTTGATCTTGATGGTTTTTCATTTTCAGCTATTGTATTCGGTTTTGTCGAATGAAACACCAATTGTACTTAAACTTCTCCCTCTAAGAATTAAGCACTATATCTGTAGGTTTTCTAAAATCAAACAGATCCTGTACAACTGTTTTTTTTTTTAATCTAGATTGTGTACCATTATTTGGAATTCGTTAAGATTTAATTTAGTTCAATTTGTGTTAGTTTAATGTAGAGATAAAAATCTTTTGGTGATAATTGTTTTTGTTAACAAAACTCAAATAGGAGATATTGCTTAAAAAAGTGTCCATTCACTTCAAGTGATCAACCATTAGCAAACAAGAACATTTTATTTACTTCTACATACTAAATATAAAACTATTCATGTATATATCTCTATCTAATTGGCAACTTAAATTTCTAGGAAAGATGGTTCATGATATGTTAGTAATGCTATTATAACCAAGAGATTAAGAGTTCACAACTTAAATTTTTTGAACAAGTGCTTTATGTACAAACTGTGTTTTCTTTTTAGTTTTCTTTTGACATAAAAAAAACCCTCAATTAATGCCTCTGGTGTTATTGAAGAAATTCATACAGCTGTAATAAAATTTCGCCCCCCTCGTCCGCTGGTTCTTTGCAGGTGTGTCTGAGGATGAGAGTGGTCACTCTCAATCCATCATAATAATACTAAAATTTAGTAACTATATACTATCATATCGATTGCAGAGTAAAGCGGCCATAACCTTTTCGCCCTGTTATGGTACTCGAATTCACTAAATATGTAGATTCTATAATTTCATACTTTGAAGGTATTTTATACGCTATTTAAAATCTTATTATACATAGTTTTCAAACATAAGGTGCACTATGCAATTTCTTTTTTCTTTCTCTAATTGAATTTTAACATAGACATTCCACATACAACTATTCATTTGACAAACTAAACTTGTTCTTTATTATAATAACTTTATTAAGAGTGGGTTTAACTGTATGAAGTAGATTTAATAACTTCTCTTTATTTGCAACGAATGTGTTGGGTAGGAATTCCAACATCCACTAGAATACTGCAAAAGTAATGAAATTGAATTAGAATTTTCACAAAAGTTTATAGTCGTTATTAGATTAAATAAAATGGGAAGACCCATTATTTATCCAAAGGTCAATAATAATACACATTATTATGGCAATCAAATTCTTGCAAATTTTTTTACTCTCTAGTATTTTTGTTGAAATAACAATATAAAAGATATTATAAAATGATATTTGTTAGAGATTAATTTTAGGCTTTAACTCCAAATATATTGACTGTGTAAAATTTCTTTATATTGTCATCTAGTCAAATTCTCTAACTCCTGTATATGGCTTTTGAAATAATAGGGTGAGAGTCAATTATGTTCTTTTGATGCAGCAAAATTTGTTTAAATAACTGTCTAAAAAGGTTTTACATTCTCAGTGCATCAAAATTAAACTCTTAATTTTAATATATTATTAATATAAAATATTTTATGCTCTCTATTATCTATATGATTTTTTAGGTAGTTGTAGTTAAAGCCAAATACTTTTAATGATATAATATATAACTGGATGATTATTTAAATTTCTTTTGCAAGTAGTATTCTTCATGCATTATTCATAAGAAAATGCTCAAAAATCAAAATCTTTACCCGAGTTAATCCGTTAAAATGGTGCGACATGCCTGTTGACCCTTAAGTAAATGTGTTATGTCACTTCTTTTGGTCCAACAATTATTCTTATTTTCTGTAATAACTAAATTCAGAAAAAAAATAGCATTACTCTAAAGTTATTAGGTAATTAAACTCAAATTGATGTGTAAGAATTATTGTCCCATTAAATAGAAAAATATTATTTATATTTATAAAATATAAAATATTATATTAATTTGTAATTTATCTATTATTAAATACGACTGGCTCATTTAAATTAATTTCCAAAGTGAACTAAAGACCTTTCTCTTGCTCAGCCGGTCCCAGCATTCCCTGCCCACCGTGGGCACTACTTTTTTTTATCACATCGGCCTTACCCTACTCTCTCCTCCTCCGTCCCCTTCCCTTTCTCTTACTGCCCCATCGGATTCCAAACAACGCCTTCTTCAAGTTCTTTCTCTCTACATATACATCTTAATAATTTTAGTTTCTCTCCTTTTTTTTCTATATATATTAAATACTAGAAAGGCCCTCCTTCAAGTTTTACAGCCTTGAAAATATTAATATTATTTTTATATTCATATATATCCCGGTGTCTAGCTAGGCAAGAAGGAGGTTCCCAAAGAAAGAGAATAAAAAGCCCTTTGCTTTCAACATATTGCAAGAGCTATAGAGCTATCTGATTAGCTTCATCTTTTTATCTATCTATATAACTCCTTATTCTCTTCTTCTTTCACCCCTTCCTTCCTTCTTTCTTTCTTTCACCTTCATAATCTCTAAGGTTAGAAAGAAAGCTTCTGAGAGTAGACATGTCGAGCTGCAGCATCGATGTTGCCCCCGAGCAACTCTGCTACATCCCTTGCAACTTTTGCAACATTGTTCTTGCGGTATCTATGATCTCAGAGCACACTCTTTTCACATAATTTACCTGTTGGGGGGGAAGGATCTGTGCTTTTCAGTTCTTGCATGCTTGCTAAATCTATGGTTCATTATATCCTCTCTTGTTTTTCAAAACACACCTATAGGCTATAGTAGCTATGCCGTACTGTGTGCACACATGCTTAATTAAGTGGCTTGTTTTCTTTTGCCTGTTTTGTTTCTTTCTCGCTGTGCATATGCAAGGGTTAAAGGATTCATTTAGATCCTGAAAAGGAAGCTGTGTGTGTGTGTTCGCTTTTGTGAACCACTGGGTGTGTTATTTTTTTTGAAAGGAATTGAATTCCGTAAATTAATATATATATATATATATATATATATATATATAATTAATCTCTTCTCTCTTTCTGGGCTTGTTTGTTTTTTCATACAGTCAGGTCTCCATCGCTGGACTTTTCTTTTTTCCCTTCTTTTGCAGTCAAAGAAAAGTCATAACTCATAACCCTGAACTAACCCCTGAAGGTGCAAGAGAAGGCCACACCCACACACACGGTTCTTTTACTCCTTTCCTGTGTGGCATAGAAGGAAGAGCAAGTAGTGTGTGTGTGTGGCTAATTGTGACACTGTGCTAGCTAGCTGTTTTTTGATAAATATGGCGGTGTCCTCTTGAAAACGCCAAAACGGGGCATTGTATGATGAAATGAAAACTGTGTTGATAGGACAAGTCCAAGAAGCCCTTTATTTCCCTCATGATCTCTCTCCAAAGTCCAAAACCCTTTAATTTCTCATTCCTATCTCTTATCCCACCTGTGACCTAAGTCTCTCAAGTACTGCACTACACATTTAGGGTGCTTTCATGAATATCCTTGCAGCTTTCAATTTCAGTTTTTCCCCTTTTTCTTCTTCTCTTTCTTCTTTTGTTTCAAGCAAACCAAGCTGCACCCTTTTCCTCAGAACCCCACTTCTGATCATTTATCTTCTTTTTTATTTTCCCAGTTTAAATTTCCATATGAGATCAGATCATCCCAAGCATGGAATCTCCATGTGATCTGTGTTTTTTCATTTTTATTTTTTATTTTTACTGTCTTGGTTTTTAATCAGTTCTCTCTCTCTCTCTCTCTCTCTCTCTAGTGTGTTGAGTGTGTGTAACTGTTGGTAGAATATTTAAGAAAGAATGATTGAAATGGTTATTGGTAATATTATAGTACTGTCATGTGATGGTGGCTGCAGGTGAGCGTTCCATGCAGCAGCCTGTTTGACATCGTGACCGTTCGATGTGGGCACTGCACCAATCTGTGGTCCGTGAACATGGCCGCGGCGTTTCAGTCACTGTCATGGCAAGATGTTCAGGTGCTGGTGCTACATACTCCATATACATTCACTCCTTTTCCAACTATGTTTCAGGCTTCTTCTTCAGTTTCATCAACGAATAAATAAACAGTGTTAAGTGTATACTGTATAACTAACTAAAAAGTAGCGGTATATAAATAAATAAATAAAGTACTCAATGAATAGGGTCTTTGATTTCTGGATCCTGGCTGGATAGCCAGCCAGCTAGGGTTTCTGGGAGTTATTCCTATTGAGAAAATCGAAGCCTCTCTCTCAGGTAGGTTCTGTGTCTTTCAGTGTGCAAAATCGAGCATTTCAAAGCATGTCTGTTCTTTCTATGTGAGAAGAGAAGTAGGAATAGTGGTTGGCTAGCTAAGACCAGAGAGAAAGAGCGAGAGAGAGAGAGAGAGCCCTAGCTAGGTAGCTTAGCTATACCTGCAGCCGCCATAAACAAAACCTATTCCCCTTTTCTAATTTTTTTTTCGCACTTTTTAGTAGAGGCGTCAGGACCTGTCCTAACCCCATCAAGGCAAAGCATGCATACCTGCGTATACTATATAATCTTTTGATATTACTCCCTTGGGTGGCTTTTGATTTGATAGACATGTCTACATGTACATATGTTTGGGGAGAGTAATTGTAAGTTCTTTGCTAGGTTTAATGATTTCTTTTCAAGTGATTTCTTTTCAAGATGCCTATGAGAAGATGCATTCAATATTTAAAAAATAAAAAATGAAAAGAAGAAAATAGTAAATGAATGGTATCTTGGTGTAGATCCCTAAATCTAAGGGCCTTCAATTTTTATGAACAACTGTCAATCTGGGTTTTATGTACTTCATTCATCTGATGAGTTGTATTCTTGTGTAGCTGCTCAGTGATTTTTAAGGCTGCTTTCGTTTTTCTTTCTGACTTTCTCTCCTCTCTCTCTCTCTCTCTCTCCCCCAGTCTTTTTTTTTTTGTGGATTTTTTCATTTCACCCTGCTTCTTAACTACACCACAGTTAAACCCACATTGGCAGCCAGATACCTATTACTCTCCAGAACTGAAAAAGCCGCCACCCCTATTTAATGAAGATTGAAGTCAATTTCGTTTTTGAAAAGAAGAAAAAGAAAAGAATATATTTAATAAAAAGAAGAAAGTAAACAAATTAAAAGTCCTTATCCTAGTCTTTCCCCATCTTGTGCTAGCAAACCATCATGGTAATTACTTCAAATAAGCAAGAAATAATAATTTATTGTTGATGCTCTTCAATATATATATATATTTATATATTTTTCAGGCACCTGGGCACTGCAACCCAGAGTATAGGATTGACACTGGATCCTCCTCCAAATGCAACAACAGGCATGCAATGCGTGCACCTACCAATCATGTAACTGAGGACAGGGTTGTGAACAGGCGTGAGTATACATAAGATACCCCTCTTGGAATTTCTCCTTTTCAATTCCCCAACTTAACTTCCATTCATCTCAAAATCATCATAACCACATAGCTTTCTTTTTTGAATAAAAACAAATATATATATATATCGTATCCATTAATGTTAATATCTACTACAATATATTTATCTGATGAGTTGTTATTTTCTTTTCCAGCTCCCGAGAAGAGGCAGCGCGTACCTTCTGCTTATAATCAGTTCATAAAGTAACTAATGCCATTACAAATAATTTTACCGCATGCCTGTATATTGGGATTATTGAAATTGGAAAACATAAAAGCAGCTTTGAAACGTCTTTGTTTATATGATGCAGGGAAGAGATCCAGAGGATTAAGGCAAATAATCCTGATATCAGTCACAGAGAGGCATTCAGTACTGCTGCAAAGAACGTAAGGACAAGATTATAACATAAATTGAAAACATTAATATATCAAATATGTGTGTGTGTGTGTGTGTGTGTGTGTGATCTATTAATGTATATATGATAACCTGAAAATTGTTTCATTTGTAGTGGGCGCATTTTCCCCATATTCATTTTGGGCTGATGTTAGAGAGCAACAAATCAAGCTAAGATAGAGAATGTAAGTATTGAAGCAAAACCATAATAATTTTGTTACTCCACAAATCCAGCTTTATTTATTTTAATCTTACATAGTACTATAACTTCCAACTATAGGCATCGCTATGAGATGTCACAATTAAATTTGTAACACGAGCATTGGTAGGTGTACATCTCAGTTCTCAATTCTTCTCATACTTCAATCCATTCTTTTTTGTTTTTAAATGCCCTAATTTAGTGTCCCATTTGATGTTTAATTAAATAAAACAAGACTCAAACTTCCACTACAAATTGAGTAACGTTTTATTGCAGATATATATTATATGATCTTAATAGGTGTGGACCTTCCTCTGCTGAAAGGTTGTTAATTATTTTCAGGCCTCTGACAAGCATTTGATGTCACGGGCTGCGCTGTTGAACAAATGAAGGCTATCTTCATTACATCTCAGGAATTCCGTTACATTTGAGTTTGTCAAGTAAAGAATGTCCTGACTTTTAATGATATTTAAGGACAGTTAACTCGTTTTCTTCTTTAGTGTACTTGTGACTACTTACTACTTGTTCAAGATGCTTTTACTTAATTTGAAGTATGAATGCTATTTTCCATTGTCACCTTTTACATGTTCAATCTTCTAGCTTCAGATGTATTAGCCAAATTTGCTGGTGTTTCTGGCTTTGATCAGAAAAACAATTCAATATTTGTTTTGGCATTGGCAACGAACGAGAGCAAAGTCCAAACAATATCACACAAAATATAAAATTATAAAAGAAAATTGAGGAAAATTGGGCAATTTAACCACTTTTTCAATTTGCTCACGATGTTTTATCTTTTGTTTTTAAAATAGAGTTTACCGATTAAGAAAGTTAAAATAGAAAGTTTTTATTCAATCAATGTATATCAAATTAACAAATTAATGTTTTCTATGAAGACTTTCTATTTTTGGGTTCCTTAACAAGTGTGATTATGGTATTGAGTAGCAAAATCGCTGAAAACAACCTACTCTCTCTATTGCATGTTATTTGTCCATTTTTTTCAAAATTTTTGTTTCACTTCATTTGTCAATTTATCAAATCAGGATAACATTAATTTCTTTATACCAATTACACCTTTATTATAATTAAGGGCTACCTGTTTGTTTTTATTCTTTTAAGAGAATAATTATACTCATTAAACAGGGACCATCTTATTAATTAACACACTTTTACATTATTATTAATATTTATTCTCTGTTTTCTTAAAATGTGTTTTTTTTTTTTATGTTTTGGATAGATAACATGCAAAAGAGAGAGTATTAAATTGATTTTTGTTATACTTTTGTCAACTACACTTACCGGTCGATAATCTTAGCGTTTCTATGTTTTCATCATTTTTTTCGGATAATTAGATGATATGCGCTAAACTCTCTTATAACAAAGGAGCAACACAAGGTATCTCAAAGGGATATAAATTTTTAGCCCCAAAATTGTGTCCTCTTCCATATCTTTCCAATCATATATCAACGTATGAAAGATATTTATTGTATTTAACACATGAAAGATATATATTATATATTTAATAACTTACAAGTTTTTAAATATATTTTGATTCTTATCTTTCTATATGACAATAAATAATTAGGAAGATAGGAATGAAAACACTCTTTATAAAAATTTTCATCCATCTAAGAGACACAACAAAAACGACAAGCAATTTATAACAAAGCATAGCAACACATCACCACAAACAAACATAAAAGGGCAAACACCTAGAGAGCCATTACCGGTTACCACTACTAATAACAACACAAAAAAACCTTAAGCCTACAAAGCAAAACACGAAACATGGAAAACATAAACACCAAGACGCACAATGAAGCCATGGACACGAAGGAGCAAAACAATGCCACCGAGTAGGAGGCTTGAACACTATAGAGCGCACAAAAGTCAGTCACTGAAAGCGAACGTTGAGCACGAAAGAGGACGAGGTTACCGCTGAACACGAACTTGAAAACAAACGTTCAAGAAGCCACCACCAAAACTCAGTCCAAAAATAACCCCACTCCTTGTTTCTCTCATCATAACATCTTCAATATGAACTTAATCGTAACCTTTGACCGCTACTGCTAGCCCAAGGAGCCTTCACCATCACCAGCAATGACTTTAGCGCGTAGCATCGACGAAAACTATATCATGGCAAAATGAATTGAACACAAAATCCATGAGAACATAGCAAAATGAAATTAATATAATATAAATATAAAAACGTGCAATCCACTCCAGAGGAACACCTCAAGCTCGGTGAAACCCAAAATTTTTTCTAGGAATTAATTTACACATCATTTCTGCTAGGAATTATGACTAAATGATTGCTTATAATTAAATTGAAAGGAGTTTAATTTTGATGTAATAAATTTTTTGCACTGTCATCTCTAATCAATTTCTTTAATTTGCATAATATTTTAAATAGTAAATGTGAAAGTGATAAACATGTTTGCTTATGATGTACAATATTGGATGACACTGTGATAGTTTTTTATATCATAGTACATCAAAATTAAATTAAATTGATAAACCATCTAAAACATAAAAGACTAAATTGATAAATTAAAAATAAAAACAAGGTAATTTTCTAAAAAAAATTGGCAACGGGTGTCTTGATCTTTGGTCAAATGAAATCAGGAATTGAACATCTAGTTACAGTTGAGAGTTGTATTAGAACAAAGATCAAATTCAAATCAATTAGCACTTACAAACATATTTCACATGCAGCAAGCAATAGACACTCACATGAAGGATTTCCTGTTGAAAAAAAGAAATTAAACCAAGCATTAAATGCTAGCAAGCTTGTAAATCTCTAGCATTTATTATGGTCATATAGTCAACATTATCATTTATGATAGTTTTCAATGACCTATCAATAATAGTCTTCAACCTACCACTTCATACTTTGAATACTTGTTTGATCAATAAATGTAGTCATTAAATTTCTTTGTTTTACTTCAAGTCTTTACTCTATATAAGAAGGCAAGATGTTCTATATTGTAATAGAATGAGTCACTGTAAAAATTATGTTATGAACAAAGTTTGTTAAAGTTCCTCTTCCATTGCTAAGCTTCTGTGTGTACAATATTTTTTTTTAAATGATTGTGTGTTTCTGGTATATTTTTTATATACATTTTTTTTATTCTATGTTTAAGTGCCATATGAAGAAACGAGTTTGGAATTACCTTTTGTAGATCTTTCCTGAACCCAGCACTCGAACCAGGAATTATTTTTCATAGATCTTTTAACTGAACATATACGTCAGGTGACTAGTTATGAATCTCGTGTGGCCTGATGTTTACCTTCCTACTAATGAATGTTTGCCCTCTCCAAATTGAGTTTTAATTCAAATAGAACAATGTTAAAGGGATAGAAATTTTGTCAAAAAACAATTCTGAGAATAATGTGATATATTTATTGACTTTGAAATAAATGCAGGATTATATCACTTTATTTCGTTTGATAACCACTTATAATTTTTTATAAAAAAATTCTCACATCATGGTCTAACTGTACAATATTTCTCTTCCAAATATGTAAGAAGAATATTATGCACGTGCATCTCAGTTGCTAGCGCCCGAAATGATGATATTCAATAATTATTTTGCAAAAGTTCCTTTTCTTATTTGCCTCCAGAGGGGTCCTGATTCTAAATATAGTTAATTATGTTAAAATTTATTTTATTATAAATAATTTTGAGATAAAATAATTTATATTTAGTAATTTGATGTGAGAAATAATCCTGATAAAGATTAAAAAAGCAAAAAAACTTAAAAATGATGAACCATCACTTCTATCAAAATAGATTTTTGAGAGCTATAATTGATTTTGATGGTTGCAAACCTCAAATAAAAACGTGCACACTAAAGCATGCTTCAGCTTGACACTCTCATTCATATGGACTCACTCCTACTCGCCTCAATTAACTAATTAATGGTGTGTTTGGATTAAAATTCATACAACTTAATTAATTTGGATTAAAAATAAATAACATTAACATAATTTATATGAGTCTAATTTCAATGAAACGTTTTTACACCGGCATCTAACCAAATTATTTCATTTACTTAGCCTTTGAAGTGAGTAAGAGAGTTAGTTAATCATATTTAACGACGTGTCAATACATAATTGAATAACTATATATAAAACTTTTACATTAATTATTTACATATATATATATATATATATATATATATTAATTAACTGTTATATTTTATATCAATGATTAAGATTAAGACATAAAATCTCAATGTTTAAATTTGTTTATCATACTCTCATAATAAATTATTTTAATATTTCACTTAAGTCGACCCTTATATATATATTACTAGTGGTTTGACCCCGTGCATGCACAGAGAGATAGTAAAAAATAATTTATTGATTATTATAAAAAATAAATGATAATTTATTTACATATCTCTTATAAAAAGTTAAGTACATAAATTTATCTTAAAAGTAAGTTAATAATTAAATAATTAATTAAATAAGTGAACAAAATATAAATGTGTCATTTTATTTCATATCTTATATTGAATATCATATTCATAAGGTTGAAAATATCTTGATAGATGATCTATAACTAACAATAAAAGCCTATTTTATGAAAATTTTACACATTTCAAAAGTTGAAATTGTTGAATAAAGAAATAGAATAAATGGATAATTTTACTATATCATGAGCGATTTATAGGGATGACAATGAGTATCAATGAGAAATAGGATATGTATCATGCCTCCCGTCACCGTTTAGAATTTTGTCTTTCATCCCCATTCCCATCCCCTTATAGGTCCCTATTTTCCATTTTTCATTTTCCGTGGGGATTTTGAATTCCTATGGTATTCAAGGGTTTATTAACAAATTTTAAAAAGAGAAAAACTTTAAAATATTTTACAATTTGAAACATAAATATCCATAATAATAAATACAATTAATGTAACATAATCTAAATTAAAATTAAAAATATATACAAAATATAAATATAATAAAAATAATTAAAAGATAAAGATGTGTTATCCTTATCTCTATCCCATTTAACAAAGGGGGACTCAGTTTCCATATATCATCCCTATGAAGGTAAAATATATGCCAATTTTTTTTTCCATTGGGTAATTTCCATATGTACCAATTTTTAATTTTTTTTTATCATCCATAGCCGTTTATATCATTTTAGTAAATTAAAATATTTAATTTAAAATATAAAAATATATATTCTAATTGATAAAAATAATACATAAATTTAATTTATATGATTTCAATTACACGTCCTTTCTTTGTACATATTTTTAATGAATTAAAATATCAATTTTAAAATGTATGTTATAATTAATGTATAATAATTAGTAAAAAATTATTTATAATTCTAATTTATATAATCTCAATTATTATAATAGTATATCAATTATAATTTTTTTAAATAAAAAATAATATAATTATTTGCTTTTTGAAAATTAATAAATATTTAATATCATTATCAAAGAAGTGTAAATTATAGAATTTATTTTTTTAAAATATTTTAGTGTTAAAAAATTGAAGGTATTTTTTTAAAAAAATATTAGTATGAAAAAATTATGGAATTGATAGATTGGAATGTTTAAGTTGTAAAACATTAAATGGAATATAGTAATACATGTAGATAGATAATTTTTTTATTATGATTTTCAAAAGTTTTACATTTGAAATTAGAAAATTCCCCTAACCCCATCTTCATTTAGAATTTTACCTCCATTCTCATACACATCCTGGTCACGGGTCCTTATTTTTCATTTCACATTGAATCTCTATTGATATTTATGGGTTTATTAAAAATTTTAAAAGTATTTTGAACTTCAAAGCATAAATATGTATAGTAACAAATACTACTCATGCAACACAATTATAATAGATTTGTTATCATTAATATTATAATTATATATATAAAATTTTTATGGTATAATATATTGAATTATAATTTTATTTATGCTATTTTTTATTTTTTATATTGATTTTGTTAATGGTAGAGAGATATGAAAGTATGATTGGAAGAAAATAATTGATAATTAGAAGATAAATTAAATTCAAAACTTACTTTAAGTGTTAAGATTATGAAAAAAGTAGAGTATAATTTTTCTATAAATAACACATAGAAAGCTTTTTATGTAATGAATATTAAATATTAGTATTATATTAATTATTATCATATCAAAATCAATCAATTAGTGATTTGTTAATAATTTAACCTACTCATTTTCTTTACAAAAAATATGTTGATTTTAAAGCTTATTTATTTTGAAAATATTTTTTTTATAATTTTTTATATTATCTTCATAATATGAGGCTATTAATAATTTTTAATTTTATTATAGATCATAATTATATTAACATGGATTCTCTTCTATTGCAAATTATAATATTTAATATTGTAATATTTGATTCTTTAACGATTGTAATGTCTAATTTTATTTCATATGAAAAATAATTAATAATTAAATTATAAATTATGTTTAAAAAAAAATTTTAGACATAAAGATTTGAAAAAGTGAGGCATAAATCACTGTATGAATGACATGTAGATATATGTAATAGTTTTAATGAAATGAGTCTGAAATATTAATATAGTAGATTTATACAATTAATAAATCTTATACGAAATCTTAATTATTATTAACTTCTAATTATAAATAATATTCTGATAAATCTCTATCATTTTTTTATTTTTAAAATCTTCTCTAATTTTTTTAATTTTTTTCAACACCAACTTTTTTTAAAAATTCATTCAAATCTTTTAAAGTATAAAATTATCAAAATTATCATGAATTGTATGATTATTTTTTAAAAAAATTCATTCAAATCTTTCAAAATATAAAATTATCAAAATTATTTGTAAGAGCTCAGAGGTTATTGAAGAAATAATTTATGGCCATCCTAGGTGATCATAGGATTTTCATTTTTACCTACACACATATATAAATTTTTTTATTAAATTGACATATTTTTAGTCTTTAAATCATTAAATTAGTCTATATATATAATCAAATAATGTCATCACTATTGACATGAAAAAATATTTTTTCTTTAAATAATTAAATTCATTATAATCTTATTGTTAATAAAAAGGTAAATGATATAACCTAGCGCATATATTTTATAATTTATATACTTAATTTTATAAATTTAATATAATAGTATTCAAAAGAAAATTACCACCTGTATCAAATATAAAAATTTTAGATATGAAATTAATACTAAAATTGTGAAATTAATTTATCAATATACTTCATGATTTTAGCATCACAATAATTGAAGATATTCAATTAATATAATGTAATCCTATTATTAAATATGGATGATTATCAATAATATGTTAATAATATATAATAATTGTGATTTTATTTTTTTGAAAAAAATTGATGAATAATTTTTTAAAAGATGTGGGCCCTAAAACATTCTCATTGCGACACGTGTAAAACTTTCCCTCAAACGACTCTGAAATGTTATAGATTATAGATGAGAATGAAAATAAATATTAACTACTAGATATATCTTATATAAATGATCTGAATTAAAACATAAAATTATGTCACGTAATTTTCATCATGACGTAATAATAAGGAGTTATAAATTTTTATTATGACGTAATTTCTCTTAATGATGGGTATAATTAAAATCCTTATTAATTTAGACAAGGTTTAGACGTCGGAGGCTGCATGTACCATGTATTTTGCCTTTGAATTGCTGAAAGCTTTCCAGCCGATTGGTGCACTGTTTTATTGAGGTTGAAGCTTATTTGAAAAAGTGGTTTGAAGAGCCATGCCTAAAGTACCATTCTACACGGATTTCTTTAATATATACATATAATGCTTTTGCACCTCAGATTTTTTATAAAGTCGAATGGGAAAGTCGACAAAAGAAAAGGGTTTTTCTTCTTCTTCTTTTTTTTTTTCCTCTTTTCAAAGTAAAATATATATCCAAGAAGAAGGATTTGATCCTGTCCAAGCAGACTCCAACTTATAAATTAACGAAGGCCTTTTCAAAAAGTAATTTCATGGACCACCATTTTGGCATTATGGCATCCCCCATTACAACATACAGGAATCTTCATGAAAGCACTAAAAATGAAGCAGCCACTTTTGCAGGTTGCTTCAAAAAAATTGGTTTCAACTTTGATTACAATTGATCATTGACCACCTTGTGTGCTCTTGTCCCATACTCGCAGACAACATATGCATTAAAAACAGATCACAAAAAATGAAATCACCACTGATGACTGATGAGACCTATACTAATCACCAAAAACGCTTTGCCAGTAAGCAACAACATTAGCGTTAAAGTTAGTTCGGGGAAGGGAATTTACAAAAGCAACGAGCTCGATTCGGTACGTTATACGAGCGTCTTATAGGTTCTATAGGGAAATTCGGAAAACGTGGCATATATAACTATAGAGTTTCTTAACTACCAGAGTTGTCGTAGAATATATGGTGATGGGATTAATAAATAGAATATAATTTGGGTGCGGTTTTAGTATAAAGAAATTTTACATTAATTATATGATTTTTCCTTTGATATCCATGTGATACCAACACTCTCATGTAATCAAGGATTATAATTTGATAAATTTCAAAAATTTGGTTCATTGAGTCACATGATTCATTCTTAATCACAAATAATTAAAAGATTTGATACCTTTAAATTTTATAGGAGTACTAGAAAAAAAAATTTCATACATATTATTATGAATTTTTGTATACATATTGTTACGTCAATAAAAGTATTTAATTGTCACACACTATTAGGTCAAAAACTTCACAGATAGTGACGCATAATTAAATATATGATTGGATGGTATTAATCTCTCTTAACAAAATTACAGCTCTTTTTCTTTTTTATTTTGACTCGTTTAGACGGCATTATTCATGTCTTTCTTTTTTAACTTTTTGAAAGTAAAAACTCACGTCTTTTTTAATATTTAGTCTCGTTTGATTATCATAGAAATTGTTATTTTTAAATGTTACTTTAAATAAACATATTTAACTTTTCAAAAATTATTTTTTTGTTACTATATGTTTAAATGTGTGTGTATATATATATATATAAAATATTTTATTTATAAGTAAAATGGGTTCTTTGTCGAAAGCGGCCTTTTGCCTATTAGATAAGGGAGAATTTCTATTTTGAGATAACTTCAAATCTACACTTGACTTACTGAATTTTAACTGGGATGTGTGTGAATTTAAAAAAGAATAAAGAGAGAATGAAAAAAGTCATGGAATAAGCCATACTTTGTACTGTTTCGAAAATGAGAATATATCACGGTGAATGCTTCTATGCTCACTCGATTTTAACAATTTTAAATATATATCTATGTTGGTCATTTCTGACAATCAGAATCTGAAACGTCAAAATCATGTCTGTTAAGCATTGATTTCTTTTGAATGTCATTTCACCTCTGACTTTCCTAGCCAGCCAGCCCACCACTTACACTGCCACAGTGCACAGCAGAATTGAAGCAGAGGCAGACCCCCTTCCCCTTCCGTTTCGCACTCGCCCGCTCCTCTCTGCCTTGCCTTGAAGTTAATGCCTTCCTTGTCTTGGAGTAATGCAATGTATACATCCTAGTCAAGTTTTGTTTT
Organism: Dalbergia cochinchinensis; assembly: GCA_031216125.1. Taxonomy (NCBI): domain Eukaryota; kingdom Viridiplantae; phylum Streptophyta; class Magnoliopsida; order Fabales; family Fabaceae; genus Dalbergia; species Dalbergia cochinchinensis. The sequence goes on from CM062371.1 coordinate 10,215,857, forward strand.
TTAACTTGTCCAAGAATTTACAAACCGTTTAATTTTAATGCACCTAAAAGTAATACATGATTGGACCCTCTTTTCATAGTTGATTAATTTTTCAAGTTAACTATTATAATTGATATAATGATATATAATTAGATATTAATATAAAAAATTATCAGTGTATTTAGAAATTAAATATATTTAAAAATAAATCAATTATTTAAAGAGTCAAAGTATTTTTAATTTTTAACTAATGGGATCATTTAATTAAAATTTTGAGAGAAATACTTTTTTAAAAGTAAAAGCAGAAGCAAAATTAGAAGTAAAAACAAAAAAATTATATACGTTTGGATATAATTATAGACGTATTTTTTTATAATTGAAAATTGTCAAACTATTTAGATGAAATAAATATAAAAGTACCTTTTTTGGTAAAATTATAATTAAGGATATAATTTGTAATTTAAATAGGATAAGAGGTAGAGTTATTTAATGAAAGATTTTTTTAGGTATTTTATAAAATTTGTGATAGAATTGTAATTTAAATAGTACTTTCTTCTACCAGAAGTATACCCCTACTTTTAAATAAAGCAGAAAACCTAATTATTTTCTGATTTTATTTCTTTTAATAAGCACAAAGAAACAAGCAGTTAAATTGTAGAAGTACTTTTTTCTGAAAAAAATTACTTTTTTTTCTTCTCAGAATTTTATCCAAAAAAGCACAATATATATAGTTTTAAAATTTGTACCCCAAATTTAACCTGTACTTTTATTCAGATATTTTTTAGAATTTAGACTTGACTTAATAATGACTTGAAAATCATCCAAGGTAATCAGATATTTATACAACATGTATAATTTTAATATTATATGTGATAAAATCATGAAATTTAAGAAATAAAATTAAAAAGTATAATAAAAATTGTATTAAAACCAAAATTAAATGATTTCATGTAAAATACGATAATATTTTTAAAAATATTCGAGTTGAATTGAATTTTTTCATATCAGACCTATATATATACACTGAATATAAATTTCATAACTTAAATCTAATACAATAAATTCATGTCGGAATGGGATCGCATTTTGGAGTGATGTTACTTCTACAATATATATAATGCTACTTTTACAATAATTTTCGACACTTCCACTACTATTGTTATACGATATTCTGCTGATTAAAGTTATATCATTCAAACTTCATTCATATTGTGTCTATTAGGATTGGGTTTCGATGGCATCAAATATTATATTATCAATTGATGTGAAAAAGGTATCATCCGAATTCCAAAACTGATAAAGAATTTCTTATAACTTCATTTTGATGTATTGGTCTAAATTTCTTTGTTATATAATATCATATTATTACAAATGTTTAACTATTATAATTATTATCTAAAAAATGATAAATAAAATAATTATAATTAAATAATAGTATAAAATTCTCGACATAAACTATAAAATTAATCTTTAAACAATATTCATAACACCATAAGGTATAAAGAAAAATTTTAAAAAAAGATATACAAGTAACAGTAGTCTAGCTAATTAATTAAATACAACTCGAGAGTTTTTTAATATTTCTTTTATAAAATTTATGTGTAATCCTCTTGTATGGGTGAGACTTTTCATCCTTCAAGGTAATATATATTTTTTTGGTCAATTAAATATTTAGGATTAGTTTGGCTTCTATTTTGCTCCTTGTTTTCATTTTCGCATATTTTCAATTTTTAAAAGTTTGTGAAGAGAATAGAAAAAATAGAAAATGAAAATTAAGGGCCTGTTTATTTACTAATTCCATTTTCTATCTTCATTTTCATCTTTCTGATTTTAAAATTTTGTAGGAAGGAAATACTAAAAATAATTTTTTTAATTTTTAATTTTTATTTTTAATATTTTATTTATAGAATTATGAACATAGAAAATATAGAAAATGAAAACAAATATTGAAGATCGAAACCAAGGAAATCAAAATTTTCCAATTTTCTTTAACTCCTTTACAAAATCTAAAAAATATGCAACAAAACTAAAAATAAAAAACTACTCCTTTAAAAAAGAATCAAACGTATATAATTTTTTTCGGTCCAATAGTAAAAATAAAATGTGTTGAATGAGCATGTAATAATTTCTCTAAAACAACATCCTGCGGCCCAAACGCGCGCATCAATATTTACCAATACCACTAACACCTTGAACCGCGAAACTTATCATTCGCCATTCTTTCACAAGCAAAAATGAACTCAACAAAAAGGGAGAATGAGTGTTGTGCCTTTAAGGATTTCCCAAGAGATTGCAAACCAAGGCACAATTGGTTGGACCCCCCCTCTTTCATTTCATTTCATGCAATTGGATGAATGATGGTCTTTTGTTTTGATGGGGTGGGTCCAATAAGCTCCAACTCCAATCCAAGAAATGGCAAGTTAGCTTATTGGGTGGCAGTAACACAACACACACACACACGTGATTCCAATGGGGCATGGCATGGCATGGCATCTATCCCGTTCCTACCGCGGAGTTGCTTGCTTTAATCCGAATTCTTCATTTTTGTGATGGCCGTAGTTTACGCGTGGCGCTTCATCAATCTCGCTGCAGCCTATGCTGTCTGTGAGGACCACACAAGTACAACACATAAATTCACAGTATCATTCCATCCATCGTCTAAGTCACTACTACACATGAAATCAAATTGTAACTGTATGTGAGCTAGCCTTCGCAATTGGCATCAGCATCACCCCCCCACATGCATTGGAATGTTCGTGCTTAGCCTCTTTTGCTTAACAAGTTTAGTTATTGGAGCTGAACTCCAACAAAACAACGTGACGTATGTATACCACCAAGTTAGAGATTAATTATTGGAAACAACTTATTATTATTCGCCCTCATTGTTGATTGGCACGTGATGAAAAAGATGGTCAAGGTAGTAACCAACTTGACCTCTTAGGAGAAGAATGCAAGTTTAAATAATAATAATAATATAAAAAAAAATCATTTTTGTGGAGAAATTGTATTAACTACTGTGTTTCGCTAGTTGAATTGAAAAAAAATCGTATATTATATGCTGTTCAAATAGTAGACTGAAATTATTTTGTAAAGATACACGATGGTCTAAAAAAAATTATTTTGAAGCTAAATAATTGAGAAACTAAAATTGAAAACTTGTAGAATGAAATATAAAGGAATTATTTCACGTTCAGGTATTCCAAATTTTTTTTATATAATTTTGTTTATTTTAAAATGGTTAATTTTCAACTTTTCACCTACTCAAACAGCATCAGACTAAAATCAACCTAGAGATAGAAGACCCATACTTGATACTTGCAGCTACCGACCTACCTGACGAGGGATGTCCATTATCCATGGTTTATTATCACTGTCCAAAAAAAAAAAGAGAGGCAAGAAAATCAAGAAGAAAATGCTCCATTTTTTCTTAACAAAATTTATGATGTGAAAAGACGACTCAACGGTTCATAATCTATATCTCTGTTGGGCCTCGGCCACAAACCAATAACAAGGCTCTAAAACCTTTGACAATGCCACACCGACCAAAATCTAGGGCCCCCGGGTTGATGGCCTAATATGACATCCTAATTAATACGGATAGCATGTGAGTGTAGGTTAGAATATTCCATGATTATGACAATAAAATAGGGGGAAAAAAAAAGAAATACAGAAAAAAAGTTTAGATTTGATCATAGTTAGTATAAAAAAGTTTTACACTGAATTAAATTACACTAAAATGGTAATTTTGTTAGATGATTAAATATGTGTGTAATTTTTTTACACTAAAAATTTCTTCAAATTAAATAAATAATAATAATAATAATAAAAATGAATTCACACAAATTTCCAATCCAAAACGGCTTGTAAAGAAAAGAATAATGACACGAGAGAGGCAAGGGTTAATAAAAGTATTAAATAGTATGGAAAATTGGGTCTGTTTGGGTTCAGTCTTTTAATTTTTAAGATTTTATTAAGGATATATTGAAAATTGAATATAAGAATTGAAAATTAAATTTTATAGCTTTTATAATTTTTAATATTTTCTTCACAAAATTTGAAAAATTGAAAATTGAAACTTACCCTAAAACACAATTTAGCCCTTTTTTGGTATATGAATTTAGCCCTTCTCAGTTGAACCAAAGTTAATGACTTTATGTTATGTCACCACTCACTCACACCCGCATCATTATGACCAGCAGTATTGCTTGCAGGAGTGGAGCCTTTTTTTTTTTTTTTAATTTCAAAGCAAAACAATATAATTGTTTGGCATATCTTATTATCTTTGGTGTGATTGATGTTGGTCCCCAGTGGAGAATGGCCATGTGATGTATAGTGTTTGTCACTTGCAGATCACAGAAAAATATGATAACACAGTTAAGGTCCACCTCGAGTGAGGCTTCTTGATATGTGGAGATTGGAGGCACAACAAGGTTGAAGTGATCACAGGCTTCTTTTGTTCATATACCAAGCAAGGGAAGGGTGACCACCAGATCTTTATTGGCTCTTTTTGGAAGCCCACATGATGCAAACCCGCTTGGGGAATGTGATATTTGCTAGCAGTAAAACTTGCAATTTTCATTTCCTCGTTCAACACTAGATAGGACCACTGTCCCTGAATTTAATTTAATACCTTGTCTAAACGGGTAAATTCATGTCTACATAAGGGGGTCAAATCAAAGACTTTAGACATGGTCAAATCCTGCACTTGGAGGCGTGGAACAAATGGCAAGAATAGCCTGCCTCTTGGAACTGCGCTGTTTTTTTTTTCATTAAATCAAATAAATGGATAACATATCCCCTTACGAGAAAATCTATTCTGTGGTTGAAGCTATTCCCACACCCAGGTTGGGAGATGAAAAAAAAAAAGGCAATTAAACCTTTTCTACTATGGGATGTTTCATTAGAGGATAAAAATAAATGATAAATTTTTATGGATAAACTTTATATGTATTTTAAAACATAGAGGTACATTATCATGGATAAATTACATATGGAACTCATTTATGAAAATTTATCTTTTATTTTACCCGTTATATAAACACATCTATAAACAGTAGGGGTGGCAAATGGGGGTGGGGGCGGGTTGGTCATAAAACAAGATGGGGCGGGTTGACCTGTTTTGACTTTTAGGGTTGAAAGTGTCAACCCACCTTATCAAAAAATGACAGATTGATGAATTAGCCTAAGGGACCAACCACTTTTTTTTGTTATATTTTTAGCTATTTTACCTGTTAATTCCCCCTATTAAAAAATGTTGAGTTAACATGCTAACCTGGCGAATCCAAGTCGTTTTGCCACCTCTGGTATACAGAAAACAACCGGAACAACTCTGAAAACATTGGAATAACAAAGCGGATACACTGAACTGAACTTTGACTTCAAGATATAGGCCTTCTTCAGCCAGCTCCAAGCCATTGGCTTGACTAATTTGATCTGCAACATGCACAACTGCCATGATAGAATTCTGAACCAGCCATTCAAAGAAGAAAAATGAAATAAAAAAAAAATGACACTGTTCTCAATAAAACAAACGTTCCCAAAAATTTGTTCCCTTTCGGCTTCTTAACACCGGAAAGCCTATTTTCTCATATTGCTCTCCTTTCTCATCCTGTTTATCAATATCAACATTAAAACTGCTTCAGCTTATCACTGATGCCACCAGCACTTTCCATTTCAGATTATTCAGATGTATAAACCAGCCAAAGAATGAGCATATTTTAAGCAAGTATGCAAACTTATAAAGCTCATGATCAGAAAATTACAGCCTTGTGTGGTAAAATTTTAAGCAGGCCTACTTAGTTACAGAGGTTAAACTCTTCTAGGTGGATAATCCTTCAAGAATACCCAATATTCTTTAGTTTTGATACCTAGAACATGATGAAATTCCTATTCATCGAACAATTTGGGTTCGACCAAAAGCCTTCAACAAAATTACACTTGACATAGAAACCTCGTGAGAGTAGAAGATATGTTTGTTCTTTACTTACTCATTTTTTGCCCTCTTCATAGATTCACTCTTTATTCAGGAATCGATTCTCGCCAAGTGAATAAATCTGCAATTGCACATTTGAGTTGAAAGTGTTCATGTTCATCACTTCTTTTGTTCTTTGCTCATAGACTAGCTCCTCTATTGTTCAATTTCATTCCTCATCTGAGAATCCACTTCCTCCACTATTGCCATACCAATAACCCTACAATTGCAACCTATTCTTTAGCACATTTCCCCGTTTAAAATAAAACTAAAACTTGGATATCTTTTGTTATGATGTATCTCACAATTTCAATCTAAACCCCTAAATGTTCTTAAAGGAAAGATATTATTGATATGTCACGATCCCATCCAAGAAGAGTTCAATCCATTATGTAAATCAAATATATGCCCATGAAAAGCATAAAATTTTATATATGCATTCAGCAAAAGACCCAACCAGACCCAAAATTAATAACTGAAAACTATATGATATAAGAAAAACATCTGTACAATTGCTCTCCTCGATTTATTTGGTGCAGTATATGTATATACAGGTTGTCAGGCTTAAAATTTTCAACGAACTTGTCAAGGCTTCGTAAACTCAACGTGTACACGCATAAGAGTCTGCAGTTGCACACTTAACCAAAAATTCAGAAGTTTTAATAATTCACGACCATTCGTTATGACACATTATAATGTACAACTTCTACAATTCATGGATGTCACTCACATCAATAGTATAACACGAATTAGTGGATTCACTATTTTATGGTTCCACTAAAAAAATAATTACATTTACATTCACCAAGTTCTGAACTCATGAAATATCCATGCTACCTATGCTGGCCCTTTTTCAAGCACTTCCAACAGCACAAATCCTCTTTGCCACTACCAGATTAGCTAAATTCAGAACCAAAATCTGAGTTGCGTTGAATTCCAGAGCTTGTCCAAAACTGTTAGGCATATTTAATCATTTAACTTGATATCAGTAAAACTCTAGCTTAAAAGTTAAAACAAGCTCATATTGTAACACACCAAGATCACAACTTTGGCATTTTACACTTGGCGGTTTCGAGTCAGCTTGATTTTCCTTCTCTGAAATATAACCTCATCCATGTTTACAAGATGGCCCACAATTTTGACTAACGTGGATAAAGTATAAATTTAGGTAAATATATAGATGAACACACATGTCTGTGCAGCACACACATAGAGAATAAAGTTGTATAACTACAGTGTGAAGTTGTGGAGTAGCAACGTTTTTCCTAGTTTCATAAGAAGCACAGGCGTTCCTTGCATCAGTTACATTACATGTAAATAACCATAGCCTATTATGGACAAACAATTTGATTACCAAGATAAGTATATCATCAATTTTCCAAATGAATCTGTCCATATACTAGGAATGGGAAGCAGAATCAGTTCCACCATTAAAAGCATCCATTTTGTGTACAAGCTGCATGCATTAAGAGCACCCAGTCATCCAATGTTACAGAGATCCCCATATGATTTTACACTGATTCCATCAGACAAAGAACATAAACATTGGCACAATGAAAGATTATATGCCCAGAACATCATCTGCAATAGTAGATACAGGGGAATTGGAGAATAATACCCTTTTTTAAGTCCTTAATTACCGGAAATTCTCTTCATTGCAAAAGGAGGGAGCAATGAGTGCCACAAGTTTCAATCCATCACATCATTATTATTTCCATTAAGCACAGAACACCAAAGTGCTGTGACACAAATCAAAATGATTAGTCTCAACTTTCAACTACCTAATAGGATGGCCATGATGCATAGTATCAACATTAACGCCTGCTACATGTCGCCGGACCAAACTTTCACAACAGAAGAATCAACACATATGCTTTATTCTTTCATTGTTCCTTGATGTTGAGGAGACACATGATTTTTTTTGGGATGAAACTAGGGTATCAATCGCTGAAAGCAGTTACTAATTCCCTCAAGGCGTAGAATTCACAAACGTTAGTTTTTCTTTTGGCCATGAGACCTTGTCCATACCTATCGCCAGGAATTGAACCATTGACGAGATGCTCAATGAACCCAGTTAGCTATCAATTTAAAGTAACAGCTCCTAACAACCATCCATACATGCCAAGTTTTAAAAGGCATTCCTGTGACCATGAATAACTATAACTGCTATGTGCCCAACAATGCATTCACACATCCTTGTTTATATGGGCAAGGTTTGTTTTTTTTTTTTTACTGTGATTAGTAAGTTAAGATGGTAAGTAGTTACTCTGATGTGTGCAAATTAGTTGGGATGTTATAGTAATAAAAATGATATTCCAACATCAAGAAGTGTGTGTTCAATTGGAACACCAATTCCATCACCATTGGATATGATGGTGGCGTCAATTTTCTCCATTCATCTATCACATCTAAAGGTGATGGGATAGGTGTCTCAATTAGACACTCACTTTTTGGTGTTAGAATAATAATGCTCTTTATACTAGTGGAAGACACGTGCATGTTAGTTAGATCACTTACAAGTAGTTAGAACTAGATCTTTGCAATCAGTGTATAAATAAATGATAAATCTTAAATCCTTTAAAAGTTGGGTCATAGTCAATTGAGGTATTGGAAGGTTAGTATGAACATGGTTGAGAAGAGTTTGTTCCTTTATTATGTAATAAGGATATTTATCAGAATACCTATTATTGATTTCTTCATTGGATTCATCGTTTTCTACTCTACAACCATAACATGAGAAAAAAAACTTCCATTGTAAAACAGAAACAAACAAGTAATAGTTAATAGAAACAAATAATATTAGCCCGAAATAAAAAGAAAAACAAGTTTAGGAAAAAAAAAAGGAGATGCTTCAAACGCGAGAAATTGAAATTGAGAATGATAGAGTGAGAGATATAAGACCGGGTAACAGGTACATATCAACAATGTATTATACTGTATAACTATTAACCAAAATTGTACGTACCATTTTCAATGCAAATATATGAGCATCCTTTTAGACCAGAATTAAGTTTTGGCAAATTTACTCCTATAATAAATGGTATATATATATTTGCTATCCTCCACATAAAGGTGTGAAGATTAGCGATGTCTATATTTTGTTTTGGACTGAAAATCTCATTTTCTCTTTCTTGTTTCAATTTGTAATTTTGTTTAAGTCACATTTATTATTATTCCTTTAACTTTTCTCTCACTTAGTTAATATCCATTTTTCACTATTAATCACTAAATGAATTATTAGTTTATATTTTAATTATATGATATTATCAAATGCCGCATAAATGAACATTTTTTAATTATTTGATATTTCTTTATACCAAAAAAACAAGCTTGTACATTCGCACCAACAAAAATTAACTTTATAAAATTTTCAATATATTTGTGAAGCTATCAAATTTAATTAGAAAACCCAGGAATTCGAGAATTCAAGCTTTTTTTGGGTGTACAAAGGATTCAAACTTTCATAAGGTCCATTCATAATTAGTTTATAAACACAAATATGTTAGAATTATTAAGCTATTTTGTTGACGTTAATACTCAAATATTGGAGCAATGAGAAAAATCTTTTAGCAAATTAGTTATTATGACGTTAATTTTTGAACGACTTTTGAAATTATTAAAATAATAATATTAAAATATATTTATCCCAGCATATAATAATACTATGTGATTTTCTATTACATTCATAATATTCTAGTAAAAGAAAATCTAAAGAATATTAGTAATTCATATAGAGAGAAATAGTGAAGAGTGGATATTAATTAAGTATCAGAAAAATTAAAAAAATAATAATAAATATGAGTTAAATCAAATTATTATACTATCCAAAATTACAAATTGAATAAAGAGAGGGAAAAGGGTTTTAGGTCCAAAATAAATGTGGACATTATTCATCTTCACCTGATGGAGGATACTGCTAACCTTGATGTGGAGGTTAGCATCATCATATTTTTTATTTGGATAAAAATACATAATTCTTTTAGTTTGTTTCAGATTTAATATATGACTAATCTTTAATAAAAAAAATATGACTAATCTTATGATTTTATTCCTTCTACTTAATTGCAAAAAGTTACTTTCTCTCTCTCATATCTGCTCTTTCCCATTGTTCACGTTCACTAGTTTTTCCCCCCCTCTTCAATACATTGTCTCACGCTCACGCCCTGTTGCAACTTTAGTTTGGTGGTTATTTTGTCTGTGGTGAGTCTTTCTCAAGCCAAGTGCCAGTATTTTTTTCTACAAAAGCTAAAGCTTTGATGTTATCTTAAGCCAAGCACCGTTATTCTTTTTTGAAAAGTTATTTCAATTGGTTTGTGGCTATTTAGCTAACAAATCCTCACTGTGCCATTCGAGTGGCTCTTGGTCCTATTGATGGGTCATATTTATGTACCTATTTTTCTTTCTGAACATTGTGCAACATATTTATGCTTAATTGATTGGTATATGATGGATTTGTATTTAGTTTTCATCATGCGTTATTAGAAAAATTTATAGCTATCAGCATCATTTTTGATGAATAATTTTATTTTGAAGTTGCCTACACTTTTAATCCCTTTGTGCAAGTGTTATTTGATGACAAACTTTCTATGCTGATGCATTGGAACAAAAAAGAGCTCGAAGTGAGTTTTAGCCCTACATAAGGACAGGCAGGATCACTATAGAGGTTGACAGGGAGGCAATACATGGAGCTGGGCAAAACTGAGACCGCCACAACTATCCATGACCACCCATTGGTGAATAGGAGAGGCACATCCAGCGCGAAAAGGGGCAAGACTGCCATAGCGGTCCCTTACAGCCTCAGTAGTCAACAGCACTCAACGACACCTGTGGGAACAGCTAGGACTGTCACAATGGTAAACAATTGCCACAGTGGTCATGCACAGACAGAACATAGTGTCAGTGAAGCCCATATCTAAGCCAATTGGATCCTACTTTTATGTTATTTTGCTACATTATAAATAATGATAGGTCAAATATTAGAGACACCTTTTGATTATTATGTTGAGGATTGTCATCAAGCTCTCTCTACTTTCTATCTCTTCATCTCTTTAATCTCTCTCTAGGTTTTGAGAGTTTCCAATTATTGTTTTAGCTCCCATTCGGGATTACTATCATATTGTCCATTACATTGACTGTCATTCTGCACCTATGGAAGATTAATTTCCTTTACCTTGGCAAGGATAACTGAAGATTGAGAATTGTACTTGAAGTTTCAATTTTTAATGCAATTTGTTCTTTTCCTTTGGTCTATCTCTCTTTAATATTGATTGTGAGTTATTTGCAATTGTATTTTTGAGTTACCTGATTGTGTGTTCATTCATATGTTATGAGTTGTATGCATAATTAGGATTTCATTAGGGTATTTGGTTAACTGATTAAATTATATCCATTTGATAAGGGATTGAAATTAAATTCGTTGGAAGATTATTTTGCTATGATTGGTAATTAAACTAACATAAAATCATAGTACTATGATTATGAATTACTAGCAAATGTTAGTCAAACTCGTAGTGAGAGTGTGATTATGTGACCATTAAATAGAATTACATCATTGTTTTGTGACAATGTAATTAATGAAAGTGACCACTGCCATAAATTCATCTTTTGAACCAATGATTGAACAGCTTTTAATTTGAAGGACATCTTGAACAGGTAACTTTTCTCATATAGTATTCTCTATTAATTTTAATTCTTGCAACAATTTTAAACAACCTCCAATTTTCTCAGCTAACTAGAAATATTTCCACTTAAAATGACCTGAGTTGCATCCTAACTATACTTTTTGTGCAATTTAGCATAAAATAAGTTTTAACTTGTTGCGGGTAGCGACAATATGTATCACCTACTCGGGTGGATGGCTTCTACGCCATTCGAACTACTCTTGTTCCTACTCCAATGAATTGCATATGTGCCATCCAAGCGGCTCTTGAGTCTACTCGAGCAGATGGCTTAAGATACCGAGACATGTAGATGTTTACATATAGGCAGCATAGCCAACCTCCATTAAATGAAAATTGAAAGATATAAAGTTTCACATGTGGACGGGCTTAGCTAGCCTTCATTAATTATCAGAATATGTAAACTTTGCATATAGGCCTTAGTGGATGCATACACCAAAATGTGTAAACTTGGCGTATGGGCGGCATGCCAACCTCAATGGATTGAAGTAATAGAAGGTGTGAAACTTAACTCGCCGGTGGTATAGCCAACCTCTACATATTGAAATACTTTTAGAGCGCTCCTTCTAATTTAGTTCTCAATACTAACCAGCAACATGATATGTGATATATAATAACGTGAGAAGTTATTGATGTCATTTGTAACTCAAAGCATGATTTGATGTATATTCTATTTGCCAACACAAGCATATTATAATCCATATACAATACTTAGGGATTCAAATAAAGCACATACATTGACATAAGAACATGCTCAAAATATGCGTAGCATAAGGAGCTACATGGAGGGAGGGAGTCAAGAATCGCAAACCATGAGCATAAACACTTGACTTATGACCCTGCTTGGCTGAGACCACCTCTTGGATATCTTTTTCCTCCTTTAGCAGTATCTATTCCATTTTCTGATAGTGTCTCCTTCGTTCTTGAACCTTTGTGGCGTCTGCCATAGAGGCATTATTTCATGGAGAATGGTTAAACCAACATCCTTCCTTTACAAGTCTATGAAAGAGCCGCTTCACTTGATAGTATTCTTTTATCCCATAGGTCCTTGACCTATATAGAAAGCAGATGTTGGGATCTTGGTTTCCCACTTCAGTTAGCTTTTCCCCAGGAGTCTTTACCTTCAGCATGCCTTCCATGATTCATTCTTCAACCATTTGGCAAACTTAATTTGTGGATAAAAGAATAGTAGGCAAGTCTTCTTCCCGTTGGTTTTTTGACTTCACACGATCTCCTTATTATCTTTCCAACCCTCTTTTTCCCGAATCATAATCATATTTTCTCTTACTATCACCATCATCCTCTGATACACTGATGCGAGCTGTCATGACTCACAAGTAAATTTAAAATATTGTAATAACTAAATTACACTAAAAATGCAGTTATGGTGCAAACCAGGTCATCTCACGTGGAAGTATTCTAATTGATTCAAAGGATTAGGGGTTTTCAAAGTTATTTGAAAGCAAAATTAATTTAAGAAAAATATTAATAGAAGAGTTACTTGCACAAGGAATCTTTCAGATTAAGAGTTGTTCAATTATTGGTCCAAAAGATAAATTCATAGTAGTGATTACTTTCATTAATTATGTTTTTCACACAATAATTATGCAATTCTACTTAATGATTACTCAAACGCACTCCTACTAAGGATTTGACTAACACATGAAGTAGTGATCTATAATTATGATTCTATGAACCTATACCAGTTTAATTACTAATTACAACAACCTAATCCCCAAACGGAGTTAATTTTAATCCCTTACCAAATAGGTATAAATTAATCCGGTAGCTCTTAAAAACACATTTGCAATAATTCACACAACTGATATTAAAGAGAGATGATAAGAGAAAGAGAAAAATTAATCATGAATTGCAATTAAAAATATAAATCTTAAGAATAATCTTAATCTTCAGTTTTCCTTACATAAGATAAAAGGATTATTCCTGCATAGGTGGAGGATCACAATCAATGTTGAAGAAGAAATCAAATTGCAATTCCAAACGGGAGCCAAAATAAAGATTAGAAGCTCCCAAAACTTAGAGAGAGAGTAGAGAGAGAAAGTTCTTTAAGGTAAAAGTAGAATAATGAGCCAAAAGTATCTACAATATTTGACATATTTCTATTTATAATGTAGCAAAAATAACATTAAAATTAGGTACTCCAGGTAAAAAACGCATTGCACATATGCTACCTATAAGTGTTTGATCGCTAGGGCGATGTCTTTGACCACTGGGGCAGTCAAATGAAAAAATTCTGTGAGTAATGCTATCTCTTTCTCCACTACCAAGGCGATCATAGACTGTTAGGGCAGTTTCTACTCCAAATTCTCCTACGCATTTCTTGCCCACTACTAGGGCGGTCAACAGCATACCCAAGTCCTTTTTTCTGTTCTAATGCACCAACCTGGAAGTGCCTGTTAAAAAACACACTCACACAGAGAGATTAAATGCACAAATTACTTTCAAAATATGATTATTCACTAAAAGTGGTGCTGATAGCTAAGGAATTATTCAATGATGTATGATGACGACAAAGTACAAATTTTCCAATTACTTATCAATTAAGTACAATTAAAATGTGCAATGTTTAGAGTTAGGGTGAAAAATGGGTATGCATAAACGCAACCCATTATACACCTACCGTGTACATGCATTCATCTTCCTTGGACCATCTACCTTGCCGCTTCAAGGACTCAGAGATGCACGCAACCTACTTTAACAACTCAACGAAGGTGGTTATTTACACTATGGAGAAGAAAAGTGTGATTCATCCTTTATGTTTTTTATGTATCCGTAGACTATGTCCACTTTAGATAGGGTCTCCTTGCATTGAAGCGTGTCACAATGTACCTGGAGGGTGCTGCGACGAGGATGACAATTGATTTTAAAAAGAAAATAGGAGTCACCACCAACTTTAATTTTGGCTAAAATTGGAAAACCTTTTGATTTGCAAAAATTGGTCTTTTCAAGAGAGATTTGAGGTTCAAGAGTCTGATTATGATTAGAAAATGGTGAAAACTTAATCTCACTACACCCCCAATATATCCATATAAATACGGTTACTTTACAGCTTATTATACAAATTAATTATAATTTTTATAATATTTATTTTTCTCCAAAAATCATAATAATTATACAAGAATAAAAGAAAAGAAATTTAAATAAAAGGAGAATAAAATATAAAGAAAAATTAATTTTGTCTTGATAGTTGTTGACTACGCTGACGTATTCTCTAGTGCAATGAGGAACTTAAAGCTACGTCATTCTTGTAGAAAATAATTCTGTGTTAATGGATTTTAATTATGAAATAGAAAAGAGATGTTTGTTGATTAATTTTATTTGTAAAAAGATTTTTGATTGATGAATTGTTAAAAGAGAATTCTGCCTTTGCACAGGATTCAAGTTAGCACTGGCTACTCAATAAATCCATATAATTCAACAATACAAGAAGGAGGCATCAAACTCTCAATCATGACCATTGACTTTTGTGCGGATAAATAAAGTTCATTTTTATTGTTATAAAAAACCTAAAGTCTAAACAAATAAATTTGTTTTGACATGAAGATGTAAAAGACGGACAAAACAAAAAAAAAAGCCCAAAACCTATAAACAATGGAACCAGCACCCCCAAAAAAATGATAAAACAAACTTAATCTAACAGTAGCCCAACATCCCAAAATAACAAATCTAACATAAACCAAACAACCCAAACCAAACTATAAAAGAACCAGCAACATAAAACAAAATAAAAAAAAACAGAATCCAAACAAAACCAAAAAGACAATGTG
Source organism: Dalbergia cochinchinensis (assembly GCA_031216125.1). Classification (NCBI taxonomy): domain Eukaryota; kingdom Viridiplantae; phylum Streptophyta; class Magnoliopsida; order Fabales; family Fabaceae; genus Dalbergia; species Dalbergia cochinchinensis. Next base: position 10,231,273 of record CM062371.1, read on the forward strand.
ACTTTTTTTTTTTAAAAAAAAAACTCTATTAAACTAAAAGGAAAATCCAGAACCAAAGAGGCCCAAACTAAATAAAAGAAACATAAAACAAACAAACCCAAACTAATCCTTAATTCCCTAAATTTACCACCCACACACATTCTCTTATACACACAATAACACATGTATACACTAACATAAAAGGAAAGAGAGAAATAGAGAGTAAAATAGAGAGAGATGCAGAAAGAGAGAGGTTACTGTATGGGAAGAGAGAAGGAGAGACCACCGCGAAAGAGAGTAAGGCCGCGGCCAAGGGACAGCCGCAAGCGCCAGCGATGGATAGATCGAGAATGGGAGGTCGGCATGGCTGATTGGAAGCTTCGCGGACTGGTTCCACGTGGTTGCGAAGGCAGAAGCACAGCAAAGTTTCATTGCCTGGCTTGCGCGGCTGCTCGCAGTGCTGTTGCGACTAAGAGGAGCGCGGAGGTGCTGGCGCGGTGGTGGTGGCTAGTTGCACCGCCACAGCTTCTCTTTCTGTTTTTTATTTCATTTTTCTTGGCTTTGGATTTGTCTTGGTTTTGACTTCTGATTCTTGTTTAGGTTGTTTTGATTTTGGTGTAGGTCGTGATGATGATTTGAGGTGGGTGTGAGGGGAAGGCTTATGGTGATGCTATTAATAGAAACAAATAAAAAATGATATGTATATGCTTCATGAACTCATTTTTACCTTGTTGATCCATTTTGATCAAAATGAAACTCGTTATGTCACTCTATGTTTTCACTTACTCTATTGCTCTGTGTGTCACTCACAGTCATCGTCTTACTCTCTATGTAACTTGCTGAATCAATTATGCATGTTCTCTCTGTATCTCTCTGAATTCACACTTTGATCTTCTCTCTTCTAGATTAACTCTCAATTTGCTGAAGATTGGCCTTTTTATGATTCGCTGAATTCGCTCTTGACCTCTCTGTGTATTGCTCAAAACAATTCCCCTTGTCAGATGATGAGTTCTTCCATTTATACATGCTTTGCAAATTTAATTTAAATTTTCCAGCTTGATTTTTCATGGATTTGCTCTGATTGAAGGATTCTGTCTTTGCCCTTGGGATGATCTGTTTCTGATTAGAGCCGCTCTTCTTGAATTTCTTGTTGGATCTGTTGTTAATTTTTGAAAAATGAAGTTCGGTGCTCCACTCCCATTCCCCAAAGACAGGTGCTCCTTTACATTTTTTTTCAATTTTTAACAAAAGAAAGCAACGAATGAAATGGCGTGGGAGATTTGAAAGCAAACAAAAAATGAAACTGTGCAACGATTCTCCTTTTTTTAAAAAAAATATTTTAATCAATAGGGTAGCTGGTGGATGAAACACACATGGTTTTAGAATGAAATGGGCTTACAAAAAAAAAAGAGTGAAATGGGTTTATAAAATAAAAAAGAAATGGGCTTCATATATATATTTTTAATTTTTTTTGTTTGGCTTAAAAGAGATAAGAAAACAAGAAAACAAATTAAAACAAAATAAATAGGTTAAGAATTTTTAAATGAAATAGGCTGAGAAAAAAATATCCGGACAAAATATGGTGTTCACAAAGCGCCTTGTCATGATACTACTTGATAAACGTAATGAGCGCCTTGAATGGAGGCTGTCGCCTATCTCGTCAAATTCGAAATTATTTTAATGCTAAGTTGCACAAAATTAGGGTTTTGGAATAATCAAATTGTAGCAATGGAAATTAAGATTTAATAGCAACAGTATAAAAGGCACTAGTGCAGGGTATTCCTAGAATTAGAAATTAATTATTATTGACCAAATATTAAATTTATTGATGGCTATTAGTAATAAAATTATTGACAGTTTTACTAGTGATATATCAATCTTTAGAATTTGATTAATGCAAATAACTAATAAATGGGATCTCAATTTATTTAAAAATCACAATGATTTAATGAACTAATTGCTATAGTTTAACTGCCAATTAGAAAGTTAATTCTAATGTTCTCCCTCAAATATAAACCAATAGATCTATTAATTTATGCCTAAAAGGTTTCCTTAAATGACAATTACCAATTTAGTTATTCCAACAAAGATTATAGTCATCACCATAATAATTATAGGAATAGAAACTGCAGAACATTAAGAAAACAATGCTTTAATGTCAAAAGAGGTCTCAAATATCGTCCATCCGAAAACCCTTATATTAGTAAAGAGATCTACTACTTCATCTTTGAAGGATTACAACAATGAGAATAAATGAAATCTAAAAATAATAGCAACAATCCTTGCCACGATCTCCAATATAAAACACCTTCACCAATGGAACCCTTAGAGAGAGAAGAGAGAGGTGTAGAGAGAAAATAATAACAACTAAAAGTGGTAACCTAAAAGTGAGTCCAAAGCTTAGGTAAAAAGTTTATAACAATTCTTTAAATACTAATCTCGAAAATAGCTCAAACTGTGACCCAAAAATAAATTAGGGGACTGCAATCTCGCTATTACATTACCGCTGCAATGCTCAATAGAACGCTAAGTCCCAAAAATTGATAGTTGTTTCTTTGCTGAGTGCTACAGCGCTCACCCAAGAATGAACTTCCATGCTTTTTCTTCCTTTTTTGCTCCAAACATCTTTTAGAAAGTTTCCAGCCTTGCTTTTGATATTTTGCAATTGATCCAAAGTTCCTGTGCTCAAAACTATACACAAGGAGACAAGTCAAACGCTATAGGATATAATTACAAATTATTCCAAAAATCAGTGCAAAAGCCAGTCATTCTATCAAAATCACACAATGAAAAATAAATTAAAATCCTTATTAATTGCATCAACAACATATTAGAATTCATGTAAAAACTAAGATTTAGAAGTAAGATAAGTGGCATAAATACCTCTTATCATACCTCTCTATTATTCTTCTATTTTATTTTCCCAAGCCTATGATGTGAACTGCTCCATTCCTCTTCCAAGAGCTTGTTGTAGAAGGCAGTTTCTCTTCCCAAGTGTGTATGGATCCTCGACCCAGCTTGATATACCAAGTGAATGCACAAACAATAAAGGACTTCAAAAATTCCCTTAGCCTCAAGTCTTTATCTTCTCTATATATGCCCAAATAATCCATAAACGACATAAGATGTTTGCACGCATTGCCATTTCCATCGAACTTGCGGAAGTTGAGTATTTGATAGCCCACTAGGTAAAGCTTCTTTGCCATTTCTGTTGGGTAAAAAGGATTTAGATCAAAAGTGTTTGTTCTTCTTTCTCTTTTGTCTTTTAGGATCCTCAAAACACTTTCTTGAATCAGTCATCTTTTTTGTCCCTTTTCATCACTTCTCTTGTAGAAGCTATTAGGTTCTTCACTCTTTCCATATGTGTGCTTTCTGACCTCTTCTTTTGCTTGCTATTTTCATTTCATTTTGTCTCTCGGTCACTACCATGGAATGCTCTCCCTATAATGGTTATCGTTATGTTCCAAGTCTCCAAGGGGACATAAACATGAGAAGGGTTTTCTCGTGCCCAACTTCCTATAGTTCTAGGGGCATATAGGTCCCTCACACCTTCGAAGGTGAAAGGTATGTCAACATTTTTGAAGAAAGGCAACACTCCTCCTTCTCCATTTCCAGCAATGTATAGGTTGTTCGTGCCCCCAAGGGTGAAAGGCATATTAACATTTCTAAAGAAAAGATTGAATCCTCCTCCACCTCCAACTCTAGCGCCATGTGGATCTTTGTGGGTGAAATTGTAATACCTCGTGTACACGTGTTTGTAGCTAGGTTCGGTATGGCCGTGTTGCCGGGAAGATCCCATATGCATGAAGGGTCATGATATGTAGGTATTGGTGAACTGTCACCGTTATAACAGTCATAGTGTGGGGGGTTGACCATTTTTGGGCTCTGTTAACCACTATAATGATCATATGTTTCCAGTTGGGGAGCATTTAGGCCTTTCATCCACTATAGCAGTGCCCCTCGATCGTGATAAGTGTTAGAATGACACTGTTTCACTTAAGTGAATCCAACCCCTATATATACCCCCAAAACTCAGTTCTACCCCTTATTCTCATGAATGCCTCCAAACATATTCTCTTCTTTTCCTTTCAATCCCATTCCTTCCACTCTCAACCCCATTTAGATCTACTACCCCAAAGCTTCAAGGTGAGTAAATATTGATAAATTATGTCATCTTCCTCCCCATTCTTTTATGTTCTTGGTTTGGGTGTTGTTGTTCTCCCATTTTTGTTAAGTGGGGGTGTTCCCTTAATATTCTTAGAGTTGAGTTATAGTTATGCAAAGATTATTAGAGGTACCTATAGATTGATATTGAGTTTAGGGTTGTAATGGTATATGTTGATGCCATTTCTCCTCCCTGGAGCTCTTTTGATATTGGTATAACATATTTTATCTCACAAAGTGAGTGGATTTGATCTCATGGCACTATGTTGGTCATCATATTCTTATTTTCTAGCAATATAAAGTATTTAGAAATTTGAACTTGAGCTTTTTATACGATATGAAGTTATAAGTATTTTGTTTTAGAACTAGCAAATATATTTGACAGCCCTCATGGAAATTATTGTTATTAGAAATGCATAGGACCATTCTTGGATTTAATTGATATTTATAAGTTATTTTATTATTATAGACTTGATTTCAATTATTGGAACTGATTATGGATTATGAAAAGAAATATGAAGAGATATGTTGATTTTATGAGAACTAAAAGATGCTGAACTTAGAAACATAGAACTCCTTTTTTTTTATGATTTTAGTATGATCTTTGAATAGAGAATTACTGAGAGGATCAGAACTATGAGTTAACGGCAATTACTCTACTAACCTTGGTATACCAAGGCCTACTAGGCACAAAGTTATCCTTATCTAGATCAGTTTGCCAGGGATCGTTAAGATCTCACTGTGGGCTTATGTTCGCTAAGGACTGAGCACAGCCTTACAGTGTATGGATGATCTGTTCTCTTTGTAATTTTTTGAGAAATAATATGTTTTCTATAATTTTGACAAATTACGATTTCCTAGTTATTATGTATTGTAAAGCAAATGATTTATAAAGGATAAATTACACTTACTTCTCCTGAGGTTTGTGAAAATGCAACTCACACTCTCTCTAGTTGTTCAGTTTACACTCACACCCCCTCTGCTTGTCAAATTTTAAGTATTTATATTATAGCTGCACTCCTCATTCACAGAGTAATTAAAGTTACTAACAAGGAGGTGTGAGTTGCATTTCCACGAACCTCAGGAGAGGTGAGTGTAATTTACCTATTTATAAATGTTGCATTATTAGTTATGTATTCTCTTCTCGTCCCATGTATGATTATCGGTGATGATCCACTCATTGAGTTTTTATGATAAAACTCACCCCTCTTCTCTTTCCTTTCCTCACAGATTTAGTATTAGCTTTGAATTTTCCACCTCCTCACCTTCAATAGCAGTAGCATTTATTTTGGGTGAGCTTCACATTGCCGTGAAAAGTTTGTTTAATAGAGTGCTTCAGTGGTAGTGTAGGAAGGATCCCAAACCGCATGATACATGTTTGAATTTTGATTTACCATGATTCTTTTGTATTTAAAATGATATAGCATTCATGGTTTTCTTTGTATAAAGGCAACCCAGTATATTTTGTATCTCAGCTATAGTTTCAACTTGATTTATGAGGAAAAGGTTAGTTATGATTATTACGGTCCAGGATATATGAATTTAGTTAATGATTTGAAGTGAATTTCATAATAAAGTATATATATATTACAACTCAGTGATCACAAGACTTATATGGGAATGAGATTCCCCACGTACCGATCACAATCCAAATTGTGTTGTGATAGAAATACGCACCTAGATTTTCAAGGAAGTCCCTAGCATGGCCATGCGACCCTCCACCTCCATCCTCGTCATTTCTTCCATTTACCATCTGCTCCTTACATCTATATTCATCTTCATTTGTTACGTTCTCTGTATCAAAGAAGTTCAAGGTTCTATGTGCCATCTCTTTGTGTTATCTGAATTGCTCCTCAGTGGAGTAGCCAAATATTTCAGTGGAAGTTTTTGAAACTCACAATGAGCCGTTTGAGAACACCATCACACTAACTCACAGGATGCTAACAATGTAAGTATTAAGCACTAATTAGAGCAAGCAAAGCTTAGATGAAAAAATGGAAGAACTCAATCAATGCTCCAAATGTATTTCATTACTTTGATTTGAAGATGGTGTGCCAACTTACTCCCAATGTGTCTCATACTCTCTCTTTGATCATCCTTACAACATATTTATAGGCTGATCAGGTATGGGGGAGGCTTCACTGCGTCACATTAGTCTTCTTTGACCTTCGCTGATTGATCTTCAAGTATTGCAAGTACGCAATACAGTCCCTAATTTCGTGGTTGTTACTTCAGGTGCTGAAGTGGGCGCTCCTATTCATCGAGGATGTTAGTCTACTGATCATTGAGCAGCGGAGTTGTTTCTTCGCATACACGCATCCTCATTGCACAACAAATGGGATAAAGGATGCCTTGGAATTGATGCGAGATGTTGACAAAGCTCCTCTTAGTGACATTGCCGTAGCTTCATGATGTCAATGGAGATGGATAAAGACGTGTGTTAGCAGAGATGGACCAAAGATGGATGTCAACGAAGGAACATTAACGGAGATGGACCAAAGAGGTACATCAGCAGTGATAAACCAAAGCAGCACATCTGTAGGGATGGATCAAAGAGGTACATCAATGGTGATAGACCAAAGAGGCGCGTCAGTGAGGATGGATCAAAGTGATACATCAACGATGATAAACCAAAGAGGCACGTCAGCAGGGATGGATCAAAGAGGTTGGTATCTAAGGGCTTTTTTACCAAAGAAAAACAAAAAAAAAATTATTATTTACAGATATACAAAACTGTTCACATTATTGAAGTATATATACTCATTTTATAATAAAAACAATATGTGATACAGTATCACATATTTAGTGATAGGTTGGTATATAGAATATGTGATATTGTGCCACGTATTATGCATAATACATCTGATAGTTACATAGTTCCATGTATTATGCACATCATAATACGTGTTAGAGTTTCATGTAATATGGTGAAACAACCTGTCTCCACACTAATGCTCTTGTCCTTTTGTCAGTTTCCTCTCCACGATTCAAAAATCTTTCCTCAATTTTTATTTAGTATTTTGCTCTTATTTTTATTGCAACTGTGCATGCCCTGAGCTCTTTATTTGAAAATTGTGGTTGCAATATTTTAATGTTGGGGAATCGAACAACGTGATTTTGGCATACAAAGAATGGATTTTGCTTTTCTGTTTGGGTAGACAAAAAATGTGAGTTTGGTGTGACTGATGCACTGCTGATGTTTATAAATTTGCACAAAAATTATTAGTTGTTATATATTAGTTTACTATAATAGCGAAGTTACAAATATTGAAGAGGGGAGTTACTACAATGGCAAAGTTAAACTAAATTTCACCAAAAAATTAAAACAATAAATTACACAAAAAACTAAAACAATATATAAATTAAACTAAATCTTTTAAATGAAATGAAAATGATATACTAGATTAACAAAACAACAATAAACTACCAATACTAAATTTAAACTAAACTAACCAAACAAACTAATTAACTAAACAAAATAAAATTATACTAAATTACACTAAAAATTACCAATTCTTCCAATCTGCCAAATATGTTTCCATCATTATCATCACAGTTGAGATTTTGTCGCTCCATACACAATGGGAAAAAAAATACAATGGAGAGTTTTTTAGAAAAAGTATTAAAAACATCTATGGAGCGATAAAATCTCAACCATTTGGTTTAGTTAATTAGACTGTTTAGTTAATCATCCTAGTTATCTTTTTCATTAAAAAATAGTTTAATTTATTTATTGTTTTAGTTTAGTTTTTTTGTGTAATTTATTATTGTTTTAGTTTTTTTTATTAATTTAGTTTAATTTATTATTTTAGTTTAATTTCAATTTAGCGTAATTTAGTGTAATTTTATTTTGATTAGTTAGTTTGTGTGGTTGGTTAGTTTAATTAAGATTTAGTGTTGATAATTTTAACTTATCTCACTTTGGTAGTGAACCATCCATGTCACATGAGTTGCTCCGTATATATTGAATTTTATGCATATAGAAGACATAATTTTCATTGGAGTAAGGAAGTAATTAATTAATTAATTAATCCTTAATATACATAATCTTTGTATGCCAAAATTAATTTATCATTTTAGTTTAATTTCAGTTTAGTGTAATCTAGTATAATTTTATTTTGTTTAGTTAATTAGTTTGTTTGGTTAGTTTAGTTTGAATTTAGTATTGGTAGTTTATTATTGTTTTGTCAATCTAGTATATCATTTTTATTTCATTTAAAAGATTTAGTTTAATTTATATATTGTTTTAGTTTTTTGTATAATTTATTATTTTAATTTTTTGGTGAAATTTAGTCTAGTTTTATCATTGTAGTAACTCCTCTCTGCAGTATTTGTAACTTCACCATTATAGTGAACTAGTATATAGCAGCTAATAATTTTTATGTAAATTTATAGACACCAATAGTGCATAAATCACACTAAACTCACATTTTTTGTCTACCCAAACGGGAAAGCAAAATCCATTCTTTGTATGCCAAAATCACGTTGTTCGATTCCCCAATATTAAAATATTGCAACCACAATTTTTCAAATAGAGAGCACAAGCCATGCACAGTTGCAATAAAAACAAGAGCAAAATGCTAAATAAAAAATTGAGGAAAGGTTTTTCAATCCTGGAGAGAAAACTGACAAAAGGACAAGAGCACTAGTGTGGAGATAGGCTTTTTTACCATAACACGCGAAACTCTAACACCGATTATGATGTGCATAATACTTGGGACTATCAAACGTATTATGCATAAGATGTGTTACAGTGTCATGTATTCTCTGTACCAGCCCATCATTAAATATGTGATACTGTATTACGTATTGCTTTTATTATAAAATGAGTATATATTTATCAATAATGTGAATAGTTTCACATATATGTAAATAATAATTTTTTTTGTTTTTCTTTAGTAAAAAAAGCCGGAATATAAGCGCTTGAGTTTCTCCCTCAACAACATGAAAAGCATAAAATTCCATAGATGCATTGGCCCGACCAAAACCAAAATTAATAATTGCTAAGTGTATGATATAAGAAAAACAGCTCTGTCCAATTGCCCTCCTCGATTTATTTGGTCCAATATATGTATACACAAGGTTGTCAAACTTGAAATCTTCAGTAAACTTGTCATGGCTTCAGAAACTCGTCATGTACATGCATAAAAGTCCGCAGTTGCACACTTAACCAAAAGTTTAGGAGTTTTAATAATTCATAAACATTCGTTACAACACATTATTATGTACAACTTCTACATTTCATGAATAATACTCACATCTATCGTATAACACGAATTTGTAGATTAACAATTTTATAGTTCCACAAAAAAAAAAAATCACATTTACATTCATCATGTTCTGAGCTTATGAAATATCCATGCTACCTATGGTGGACCATTTCCAAGCACTCACAACAGCGCAAATCCTCTTTGCCACTACCATATTGGCTAAATTCAGAGCCAAAATCTTAGTTGCAATGAATTCCAGGGGTTGTCCAAAACTGTTACGCATATTTTATCATTTAACTTGATATCAGTAAAACTCTAGCTTAAAAGTTAAAACAGGCTCATATTGTAGAACATCAAGGTCACAACTTTGGCATTTTACACTTGGCGGTTGGGAGTACATGAAAATAACCATAGCCTATAATGGACAAACAATTTAATTATCAAGATAAGTATAGCATCAATTTTCCAAATGAATCTGTCCATATAATAGGAATGGGAAGCAGAATTTGCTCCACCATTAAAAGCATCCATTTTGTGTACAAGCTGCATGCATCAAGAGCACCGAGCCATCCAATGTCACAGAGATCCCCATAGGATTTTACACTGATTCCATCAGACAAAGAACATAAACATAGGCACAATGGAAGATTATATGCCCAGAACATCATCTACAATATTGGATACAGGGGAATTGGAAAATAATTCCCATTTTTAAGTCCCTAATTATTGGAAATTCTCTTCATTGCAAAAACAGTGAGCAATGAGTGCCACAAGTCTCAATCCATCACATCATTATTGTTTCCATTAAGCACAGAACACCAAAGTGATGTGACACAAATCAAAATGATTAGTCTCAACTTTCAACTGCCCAACAGGATGGCCATAATGCATAGTATCAACATTAACGCCCGCTACATGTTGCGGACCAAACTTTCATAACAGAAGAATCAACACAGATGCTTTATTCTTCCATTGTTCCCTGATGTTGAGGAGACACACAGACATTTTTTTTTTCTTTTGGATGAAACTATGGTACCAACCCTCAAAAGCAGTGACTAATCTCCTCAAGACATAGAGTTCATAGGCGTGGATTTTGACTCTGGCTATGAGACCATCTCCATACACATCACCAGAAATCAAACCATTGACTAGATAGTTAAGGAGCCTAGTTAGCTATCAATTTAAAGTAACAGCTCCTAACAATGCATTCACACATCCTTGTTTATATGGGCAGGGTTTTTTTTACTGTGATTAGTAAGTTAAGATGGTAATTAGTTACGCTGATGTGTGCAAATTAGTTGGGCTATTATAGTAATGGAAGAGATGTGCATGTTAGTTAGATAAGTTACAAGTAGTTAGAACTACATCTTTGCAATCAGTGTATAAATAAACGATAAATCTTAAATCCTTTGAAAAGTGCGTCATAGTCAATTGAGGTATTGGAAGATTAGTATGAACATGGTTGAGAAGAGTTTGTTCCTTTATTATGTAATAAGGATATTTATCAACATACCTATTATTGATTTTTATATTGGATTCATCGTTGTCTCGTCGACAACCATATTATTTAAAAAGAACAAAAAGAAATAAAACTTCCATTATAAAACAGAAACAAATTAAACAACTCATTCGTGAATAGAAACAAGTAATATTAGCCCGAAATAAAAAGAAAAAAAGTTTAAGGGAAAAAAAAGGAGATGCTTCAAACGAGAGAAATTGAAATTGAAATTGAGAATGATAGAGTGAGAGATATAAAACTCTGTAACAGATACATATCAACAATGTATTACACTGTATAACTATGAAAAATACTTAGGTGCACTGAGAGTAAGAGATAACACTTGTTCTGATCCATTTATTAATTAATACATAAGTTTTGTGTGACATTGTTATCTCCCACATTCCTTGCATTTTTAATGTAATAACTGATTTGTCAATCAATAAATGGAATAAAATAAATTTTTTGTTTTGAGCACCTAAGAATTTCTTTGTATGTAACATTTTCAATGCAAATATGATATAACTGATCTTGAGCAAATTATACTTGTCTTTTATTGTAAGTCTTGAGACCTTACAAATAAATCTCAAAGAAAATATACAAAAGGCTGATTTTCAAATTGAGCAGTGCTAAATAGTACAAATTAAAATTACAACTGATCTGACTTGGCTCAAAATAAATTAATTAAAGTTCATTAGACTCCAAATAATAGTGATTTAAATAATAGAATTACTATGTTCATTGCAAAAGATTGTGGAAGGATAACTAGAACTTACATGAGATAACCTAATAAGAGTAAAATCGTGGTTCCATCTATATTTTGTTCGCTGTAGGAATTTTAAACCTTTATCTATCAACATTGTTTCAATGATAGCAGTATAAATATGTCAAATTTCATCAACTTATTGTTGTACTCCCTCCCTTTCAAAGTATCTATCAATTTTGACCAAACACAAATATTTAAAAAATATATATATAATAAATAATATTGATAATAGAATAATATATAATAAATGGACTAATATATTCCTATGTATTAATTAATAAAAATTTAGAAACTTACTTCTTTTGGTTATATCTCACTTTTTTATCATTTGAAACGTAAGTTGAGATCAAAGTTTAACCCTTCTATTAGACAGAAGGGTTTTAATTTTAATCTACTTTTAATTTTTGGTGAAACATTGATTTAGGAGTGCTCAAAATCCAGCACGACTCGTGAATCCGGTCTGGCCTAAAGTTTATTAAAATGGGTACAGGTTTTGAAATTTAACCAGATACACTTTTTCAGGCCGAGTTCGAGTCATATTTCAAGTTGGCGCCACCCAGTTTGAAGTCAAATAATTCTTTTGAAGATATTTTTTTATAATAATTAGTAATAAATTATAACAGTTCAATTAATATATTTTACAAAATTTGATGTTATTTATATTGATATAGTTTGTTTTGAAACGTATATGACAAAATATTTCTTAATTTTTTGCTTCTTACTCATAAAATTTTATAATTTTACGATATATAATGTTTAAATTAACATATGTTGTTTGAATATCGAGTTAACTTGGTTTGACTTGATTACTAGTCAAGCTATTATTGGGTCTCAAAAATTAACTCGGTCTAAAAATCAAATTTGGTTTGAGTTGGATCCAACCTGACCCAACTGGTTACTTATACGCCCCCTATATTGATTACCTGGTGCTGATGTGATAAGGAGTGGAATTAAAGTTGAGATCGAAAGTGAAATCTACGTTGGAGATGTTTTTCGGGAACAAACGGGCTGTGTATAAAGCTAACGAGTAATCAAAGCAACCATGAAAGGTGGTGTACATATAGCATATGGAGGGAGTATTGAAATAATCTAGTCTTTGGTCAATTGAAGTGGTTCAAAAGTGATTTTTCTCAAACTTCACATTTCAGTATTCTAATGGCAAATTCTAGTGTGGGGGAGAGTTTTACTCCATTATGAATTGTCCTGTCTCGAGCTAACAGAGTCCAATATAATAGACTTATATATTAATTGTTCTGACCACAAAAAGGAAAGGAGCGTTGACATAGAACACTTCAATTAGTTGAGTGGAAGCTTTAGAAACATTTGTATGACTAAGAGAAGAACAATAAGGCGTTGAATTTGACAACCAAAAACTTCAACATTCATGAATCAAAATTCCATACGGTAAGATGTGTCAAGCACTGGCAAGCATGTAATGATGAAACGCAAGAAATTGATGCTCCGTATATATATGAAGAAATGAATATTTTAGCAGCCAGACAAAATGAGATTGCTTTTTCAGAAAAAAAAAACACAAGTGGCTAATCACAAACCCCAAGTTAGGCCACAAATCTAAGTGATTCGTGAGAAGTGGTTGGCTGCCCTCTTTCTTTGGTACCAAGAGATTTATTTTACTCCTTTTTAAGGGCAGTGAACTTCGCTCCTAACATTGGAACATCATTGTAAGTTTGGCTCAACCAATAATGTGTATTGAACTAAAGAATATTCTATTTCACTGGCCAATGATGTTCTGACATGAATGTATGATACTATGAGATAAGAATCATTGGCATTTAAAGAAGTAAGGGAACTTCCTTTTGACAATACAGCTTAGAGGGAACTTTCCTTTCTGCCATTCATGCCTTGTGCAAATGGACAAACGGTTCTTGCAAATAATCATGAACAGCTAGCTCATCCTTAAGTTGTGCTTATCTACTAAGTTCTAAAGTTTACTAAGAGTCCATTTTACTTTAGTTGTGCTAAACTGGTGAAAGATCTTATACTCTTGGTTAAGGGCTTAGAACTTAGAAGCAAACAACACTTATTAGATATATTAACATCGGTCATAATCAGAATCAGAAACTGATAAACTAAAATCACGCCACACAAAAACCAAAATCTTAAAGCTCATTTATGTCTTTTCCAATGTCCCTTGTCGACTTTACAACTTTAAATGGTTGATGGAAGGAGACAAGGCGCAAAAGCTATATATGCCCTCCAAAGATAACCTCCAGCCAACCAGCACAGATAGTAGATGCCCGTTTGGGAGAAAATTTTGTGATTTTTTAATGTTTCCCTATGTATCATTGTCCTTCCTCCTTGATTTCGGAATAAATTGATAGAACAACCATGAATGACTGCTCTTGTCATTTTGTCATGATGATGAACTTCAACTTGACACTTAAAAATATTTATAACCTCCATTTGAGGGACTTGTCAATGCTTCATGATTATACCTTTCTACCTCACCAATAAGAAAAACAAAAGGAAAGAAATTAGCTACATGGGAATATGATATTGAGATCAAAGTGTATGTGCACCGTGTAGAAGTTAGTGATTTGCATACGTGTGGACGTGGGCCTAAACACATTGAGAAGACAAAGCAATGATATATAATCAGAAAAGTATTATATCAATTTTTGTCAAAAATATAATAATTATTCGATGAAATAAAGCAATGTAGCTTATTATTCACCCAACATCAGTAAGCATGCTACATCACAGAGCAATTATGGCAATTTCTTTCTTTCTTTTTTTTAACTGTCTAGCATTTTTCGAGAACGTATGCTAGTTCATATTTTCACCTAAGTTTCACTTCATTTTCTGCAGCTACTGAGCCTGCTATTAATGTATGCTGGGTCCGTAAGTCACTTCTAAGCTACACTATTTTTATGAACTATATGATGTTGTATACGTGTGGACTAAGGAATGATTTATATCTGATTTTGGTTTGATGTTGAATTATATGGGATTAAACCAAAGAAACGGTGGAAACAAATAAGAAAAAAGTATGTTAAAACTTGACTCATGTCGAATAATTGCAACATTGAGGGCGCGCTCTTTGTGCTTTTATAACCGATAATTTCTGTCCATCCAGTTTGTATTACGTAGTTAGGCTTGAGTCCGTAGCAATCACTGTCACTTGGTTCTTGTTTTGTCTCCTCCACTGACTAGGTGACATAAAGGGAAGCTCCGCATACTATCACTCATGCAATTAACCATAAAAAGTTTTATGCCTGTTACTATTTAGTGATTTCAACTTTGCCACTTCATCTTTTAAACTTTCTTTACAATGATGTCTTCAATCTCAGTGCGGTAAGACTTTATGGTTCATGGCTTATTGGGTGGCGATCACCACTGACATTAGAAACCTACCATTATGTGTATGAAAAAGCCTAGAATAACGGCAACTGATAATCAAACAAGACATATGTCAAGCTGGGGGGATGAAAATCTCTACTGTATAAATTCTCTGAAACAGTATCCAATTCTGGTGAGTCAATAAAAACTGAAAATTAACCAAGCGTACACGCTTCAAGGGGGCCCCCCTTTTCTTTTTTGGAAGGTCATGCTTGACAAGCCCCTTGACCCTTGTCTGTGCTTCTCTCCATGACTCCATTGACTATACTTTCACCATGTGTGATCACAGCCATCTATTGTGGCCTAATGTGATTGATTTGCTCTACTTTTTTAACTAGTTCCAAAGATCTTCTGCAACTTGCGGGTAACTTGGCCGCAAGCCAAGACTTATATTATACCAAAAGGATCATTATCATCATGAATATAAATCATCCAATTTATGTTTAATAGGGTGTCAAGTACGGGAAAATTGCAAGACAGCATACCCATGTGTGACTGTATGACCAGATGGTATATCTAATATCACCCATCCGTTGCTGTCCCCACCCAGCACAATTTTTCTTCTTCATACATTAGGCAAATCTATTCCAAGCCCAAGCCCAAGCCCATCAATCACGCGCGCGTGTGTGTGTGTGTATATATATATATATATATGCATGTGAAATGCAAAGTATCAACTAGTCCCAAACTAGCACTATCATAAGTAGAGCTACCTTCTTATCAGAAAAACAAAAAATAAGTAGAGCTACCTACCTACCTGTATCAGTCACTTGTTTGGCAATGGCCACTTCTGCACGGCGCTTCTAGGCCAGAGTTTTTTTTTTTTTTTGGTTTTTTTTAGCAAGCCTTCCTTTGTACCACACAGGTAGCCCTCACCAAAGACTCTCTCTAGCTCTATTCAAATACATACTTTAGTGCTGAATGTCCAGAAGCTAAAAGAAGCCAATAAGAGAAATGGAAGCTGTCAAGGTCTCCAGTGATCCAAATGAGAGAAGAGACACATGCCGAGTTGCTTACATGATCCATTTCTTGCTTGGTGCTGGCAACTTGCTTCCTTGGAATGCTTTGATCACAGCGGTTGACTATTTTGCATACCTCTATCCCACCAAACACATAGAGAAAGTTTTCTCAGTGGCTTACATGATCTCATCTGTGTTAGTACTTCTTCTGATTATGAGCTGGGGAGGATGGAGCAAAACAACATTGAGGTTGAGAATGAACTTGGGGTACTCTATGTTTGTTCTGTCTCTCATGGTGCCTCCTGTCATAGACTGGGCCTCCAGCAGTACCAAGCTGAAGGAGAGACCAAGTGGTGCCTATGGGTTGACTGTTGCAGCTGTGGTAGTATGTGGTTTAGCAGATGGCTTGGTGGGTGGAAGCTTGATAGGATCAGCTGGAAAGCTCCCAAAACAGTATATGCAAGCTGTTTTTGCAGGGACTGCTTCATCAGGTACAAGGCAATTATCTGCCCTTTGAACTTCAGCTTAACTTTCCTTGTTCCATTACAACAACAGCAATAATTAAGCTTTGTTCCACTATTTGGATGTCCTTGATCCATGTCCTAGAGATTAGACAAAATTTTATGTTGGTTGTAGGTGGCTTAACACAACCCTCCTCTGTTATCCAGGCTGGGATTGTCCATGTTAACATGTTAGGCTTTGCAATAAAGCTCAACATAGGCAAAGTTCCTTGTTCCATTACAAACAGGCAAACTATTATTATTATTATTATTATTATTTTATATTTGAATATGGTTCTGAAGGATCAACTGAATAGTTCCAATAAGATTTACATTCTAAGCTATATAAAAATTCTACATAGGATAAAGCATATAAGAAGCAAAGCAGTTTTAAACAAAGCCTCAGTGCGTACTTTTATTATTCTGTGGATATACAAGCTTTTGAACGTTATGGGAAAAAATATGGAAGTAGATTCCAGAGTCTAGTTCCCATGGTTTTTAACTGAGCAGTGTATCCTACTTATGGGACAAGATATTTTCTGTGCGTGTACTGCATAGCATATTCTTTCATATATAGGTAATCCTTATCATCTATTGAAACCATGCCGCAAGCTAACATCTGGAGACAGTTAATTAGTCCTTCAACCATGTTGTTAAATATAAACACCACTAAGTTTTTAAGCTGAGACTGACCTTGCTGCTTCATGCTGTTTTCTTGCTTAGATTAAACCCTTTTTGGTAGGTTTGAAATTACTTATTTAGTACATAGTACAGGATAATGCCTAATAGTATTAGATATGATAGTACAAGATCTGATAATATAATATAAGGAATCTATTGTATAAATTTTTATATTATCCATTATTTGATGCGCCATATGACCAGGGTTGGATAAGTGGGCAGGTGGTAACCGGTATGATAATTTGGGACTAACTAGCAAAATAATACTATCAGGTGTTTTTCAGGCCCAAGAGGCCTGATAACTTATTCTGCTAGTCATTGGATAAAAACGATTTGACCATATAGTATTATATTATCATATGTGACACCAAACATGTGATAAAAATTAATTTTATAGTATTAGCTATATTATCAGTCTTAATATTATATATCAAACGAGGCTAGGTGATGCCTTTGGTGGTCGCCTCTGGTTTGCACATGCAGAAACTAAAGCCGTTTCAAAAGTGAAATTGAATCTCAAAATTCTATACAGAGCAAATTCAGCTCTAAATTTGAAACTCAGGTTCTATCAAAGTGTGTGTTTAAACCACTAACCAAGCATTTTGTTTGGGTGACAGGTATGATAATTTCAGTGTTGAGGATAATAACCAAGGCATCACTCCCACAAACCCCAAAGGGCCTACAAATAAGTGCCCACCTGTACTTCATGGTTGCTACTATTTTCCTCTTGTGTTGCATTGTCTTTAGCAACTTGCAGTACAAGTTACCAGTCATGCAGCAACATTATCTGAGGCTTCCACAGGACAACCCCTTATGCTCCGGGACAAAATTTTGGGCAGTGGCAGGAAAAATCAAGGGGCCAGCTTTTGGAATTCTCATAATTTATATAGTGACCCTGTCAATCTTCCCAGGATTTATTGCTGAAGACCTCCAATCCAAGCTTTTGAAGGATTGGTACCCCATTTTACTGATAACAGTTTATAATCTAGCTGACCTGATGGGGAAGTCATTAACTGCCTTCTGTGTTCTGCAATCTATCACAAGGGCAATATGGGGCTCCACAGCCAGGCTACTATTCTATCCACTTTTCATTGTTTGTCTTCATGGACCCAAGTGGTTGAAATCAGAAGTACCAATGATAGTCCTCACTTTTCTGCTTGGGTTTACCAATGGGTACCTCACCAGTGTCCTTATGATTCTAACGCCCAAGTCAGTGCCCTTATCAGAATCAGAGTTATCTGCTATTGCGATGACCGTGTTCCTTGGGTTTGGTTTGGTTGGAGGTTCAGTCCTTGGCTGGTTTTGGATCTTATGAAGGCTTAGTTCCACTGTAATAAAAATGAGAAAAAGGCAGTAGCACTCATTGTAGACTCCGCTGCATCTCAACTTGGTTGTTTCTTGTTAACTCCATCAAGTGCCAAATCCCACCATGCAAGAAAATGAGAAGCGTGGAGACTATTAGAAAACTTCTAGGAACTCAAAATGTAATGCAATGTAGTGTCACATATCCGCAGACGGTGAATGACATTAAAAATCTCTGTTTGCGTCAAATGAGAGTAAGCTTTCTTTTGCAGGAAGAAGATGCTGGAACGTATACTGTTCTCTAGGGACTCCAAAAGTTGCAACCTTCATCCTCTTTCCTTGGCATGATTTAATATACCGTCTCTAAACCTTCCACTTTAGAGGCTGAACCGTAATAGTTCATGCTTGAATCTACCATTACAGTTTCAGAGGATAAAACACAAGCCAAGAAATGTCCCACTAACAAAAATTTAGTATTTGCAATTGCAAACGTATCGTTCGCACTAATAAATGAGCACTGATATATGCACTAACATCGATTAACATCTACTTTTATTTTAAGATTTCTTATTTGACTTCTATCAATGCATGTGAGGGGTGCATCTAAAGGCATGCGTAGGAAGTGTGAGTACATAAACCATTTCTCCTAATAAAAATCTGCCAATACTTGCACGTGTGAATGATATAACTCCAAAAATGTGTAACTATCCTTATTCTTTCCATTATACAAGCCTGCCAGAAGGGAGAGATTTGAATTTGACACATGAATCAAAAGGGAAAAAGAGAATGCCCCCCCCCCCCCCCCCCCCCGGTCTTTTATTCTCCTGTACATTAATCTACATTTGACAAGGTAACATGAGCGTTGCAACTATCTTCATCGGCCAAAACAACTACCGGGTGGAAGGTAATATAAGCAAAGGTCAGAAAAGTCATATAAAAGCCACACAGCAAACAGCCAAGCTTACGCAGCTGCGGCTAAAGGAGGAGAAGCTGGTGGAGCAGCTCCATGGAAGAAACTAGGAGACATTTCAGAGGGATCTTCTTTCACTACATCATCCTCTTCCTCTTCCGTGGCATCCCAAAGGAAATGAGCATATGATGCTAGAACATAACTACAACAAAAAAAGAACATGTTTCATTAATTCACAGAGCAAGTTAAACAATGATCACCGTAGAAGCATTATTTACATTTTACAGCAAACAGAGACTCTGATCTGGGCCCATGATCCATGCCATCACAATGGTTGAACTAAAAGCTCGTTGTCTGCTTTACCATCAGAATACATTTCGCATAAAAACGAATTCTGTTAAGCAAACTTGTGTTTGAAATTATATTTGGGAATTTAAACATTCAATTCATGTAACATTTGAAGATTAGTAAATCAAATCCTAAATCATTTCATTCAAAACATCACGCCCAACACATCCGAAGAATCTCAAACAAATTAAACCAATTAAGAAAGAATGCTTACCAGTCATCAGGGGCGGCTTTAACAGCTTGATCAAAATAACTCTCAGCTCGAGGAGCATCCTTATGGCTCTCCCATATCAAGTCTGCGTACATGGACAGCACCTTCCCATCACTCGGATCCGCCAAAATTGCTCTCCCACAATACTCTTCTGCTTTAACATGGTCCTCACGAACCTGCACCCACCATACCAATTCCCAAATCAACACACTTACAAAAGTTTCACCGACCCAAAAATAGTAACTCAGAGAGAAACTTTTAACAAGTAAAGTTCCTGTGCCTGGCTCTATCCCTCAAATTAATAAAATATCAATTTAGTTCTTGAAGTCCTTTTGGTAGGTTAAGTTAATCTATGAGAACACATTAATTTGAATAATTTTTTCCAATTTCATAAA
Source organism: Dalbergia cochinchinensis (assembly GCA_031216125.1). Classification (NCBI taxonomy): domain Eukaryota; kingdom Viridiplantae; phylum Streptophyta; class Magnoliopsida; order Fabales; family Fabaceae; genus Dalbergia; species Dalbergia cochinchinensis. Next base: position 10,251,556 of record CM062371.1, read on the forward strand.
CTAAGTTGATACTTTCTTAATTTAAGGGATTACAAAAAACACACATACAATTTCAGGACCAAAATTTTTAACTGGCAAAAAATACAACTTTTTTTAGCAGAAATATGCATATAGAATTTTTTTTTTCTTTCAGAAGGAAGGTATCAACAATGGCGAAGGCTATCATTACGAGTCACTCACGTACCTCTTTCAAGTACCTTGCGTAGTTGCTAAGAAAAATCGGATTCCCGGGATTTGCTTCGATCATGGTTCGGTAATACTCGTCCGTCCGATCGTTCCCGTGATTGGAATCCCAGAACCCCGAACCTCCACCGTCATTGTTGCCACCACCACCACCTCCACTCCCAACTCCACCATCGAATTCGTCCAGCTCCGAGAACGAAAACAATGCAGGGCCGAACGACGTCGTTCTGGAAGGAGAACCAGCCCAATGCTTAGGCGAGGACAGATCCGTCTCAGACAGGACCCTCGCCATTCTGTTGGCGGAGCCTTCGATCGGCGACAGTGAGCACGACAGCGTGATGGATCGAGTTCGTGGAATCCGGTGAAGGATTTCGGGTTCGGGAGACGAGTGGTTCGAGTGTGGAATCCATGAATTCAGCATCGACGAGGATGAGCTTCGAAGAAGCATTCTTGTTGTTTGCTGTTCGGGGAATGTGATGATTGGATAGTGGTTACTGGTTTCTCACCTTCTCTCTCTGGAACCCTAAAAATCGAGGCTTGTTATGGAAAATTCGGGGAGAGAGTGAGAGAGAAACGCGCGAGTTTCTTTCAACCCGCGGTTATCGCTCGTTGACTCTGAAAGGTCAAAGTGAGCTCGTGAATTGATCTCGACCGTTGATCTGTTCCTCAAGTGGACCACTTGATTTTGGGTAAACCCCCGGCTTGAGGACAAGTCACTTGAGAAGGGGGGTCTTATTGACCGTCAGATTATAGGGGGGATTGGACGGTGGTGATGGGATTCCCCCTTTGCATTCCATGTATGTCGTGTAAATGATATCAAAATCGAGCAACTAGTGGCAGGGGCAGAATGTTGTGGGTCCACTCCAGCATCAATGCGCACTGCGCAGTGTTCGTCTTGTTCGTTTGTTTGTCTTTTTTTACGCTTAACCTACGCATCCATTGCTAAAAGTAATGGCTGAGTTTCTAAGATTTTCTTAATACACAGCTCTAAAAATTAAACTTCTACCTAGATATTTAAAGACTACAATTAGCTATCAATTATATTAGTAGCCGTGGTTTGTTTGTTTGTTTAAGAATGTAGCAATTTAATGGCCGAGTGAGGACGTTCTAAATCGTAAAAAGGGTAGGGTACAAGTACAAATTACAAGTTGAAAGGCTATGGCGTGAATTTCAATCTAGATTGAAGGGGCTGAACCTGAAACCTTCCAAGTCATTCCAGGTAAAGTAAAAAATGTCGCATTAATTCCATAGAGATGATAACATAGGCTTATGTTTGTACCAAATTTTACCGTCATAATATCAAAATATATTTTATCTTAAGTTTAATTTTGATATATTAATAATATAATTATATGTTTATCTTTGTAAGACTTTTAGAATAATAGATGGGTGAAAATAACCCTTTTATCGATGTAGCAATAGTTGGATGTCTTTATGAAAAAAATTTATACCAATGGTATATATAAATTAAATCCTTTAAATTTTATATAAATATTTAAAAATTAATGATAACTTTATTGCTATGGGTAGAATTTTCCATAAATACGAGACTGTTTGCTTCACCCTGATTTGTTAGCGGTAATGGGTGATTTTTATGAAGAAAACATTTCCTAAAGTCTCAATTTATATATGAGGGATGGTATTTGATAATCAAAGTGGAGTAAGGCATAGGCTGGGTTTGATAATGATTTACTAGGTGCTAACTTATAAGAAGTATAAATCAATTTTTTGTTTGGTAACCAAAAGTCTTAGGTGCTTTTATTTCTGACATTTAAAATTTAAAGGTTTACTTTAAAGTTTATAGATATTGATTTTATTTTCGGTCACAAAACTCACTTTATGTATATCGCAAGAATCAAATCCTGATTATATATTTAAGAAATTCCCTTGCCTATTAACTATACTAAGTCTGTGGCAAACATAGCTAGTAGCATATCAATACTTCAAAATTGAAACCATATTTGATTGCACTGAAATACAGTTGATTTCATTATTCAAAACATGAAAGTTTTTGAAAACTTTTTAAAGTAAAAAAGCCGTATACTAAAGCTGGCCAATCTTTTTCTAATCAACCGTCACTTCATTGATGAGCTGGATTCTTTATCTTAATTAGTCCCGTTTCAAAGTGCATCAATTATCAAATAAGTTTTCGTGTTTCAAGCATAAAAATGTTTCTTTAATCTCTAAAATCATAAGTATGATTTATTTTAATTTTTAAAATTTTAAAATTAATTTTTTAGTTCATAAAATTATATTTTATAAATTATTTTAATCTCTGATTAAATAATCATAAGTTAATTATTATATTTTACAGATATGACAAGTGACATAAAATTATAAATAACATATGATATGTCACGTGTCATTTAACATTCTACATTAACAAAATATAATAATTAACTGATAATTATTTAATCAAAAATTAAAATGATCTATAGAATATAATTTCAAAAATTAAAAAATTAAATTTAAAACTTTAAGAATTAAAATAAACCACATTTATAATTTAAAGTAAATATACACTTTACTCAAGATTTAAGTAACAAGTAATTGGCAACAGAGACTACACGACGTTGCGGGACGCCAACGAATGCTCGCTGGAACAAAAGCATTAGTACCCCGTAATGGGACTATGTATGGGAATATATTTGTTTAAACTTTTGGGAAATATTTCTATGATATAACTCATTAAAAAATTTTAATTAACAAAAGACTAATTATTTTAGAAAATTAGATTTAAAAAAAATTAAATACCGGTTTGTAAATACTTTCCTTGATTTTTCAATTTTTTTACTTATTAATTGCATGTATTTTTATACTTGTTTAAGGAAATTAATTTTAATACATTGTAAATATAAAATACCCTATACCAAAAAAATGTTATTTACGTGGTTTTTGACGTACTTGTTATTATTTTAAGAGTAAAATATTTTTAATATAATGTAACAAATTGAATTACTATATAAAAATATTATATTTTACATTGATCATTAATTAAAATTAAATGTATTTTAAGTATGTAACTAACCATATTGTAATTATTATGGATTTAAATGAAGAAAGTAATTCGAATACTGTATTCCCTTTTTTTTTCAAAAAAAAGTTTAGAGCATGTGACTTGACTGACGAGCACACGACAAATTGAGAAGAATGTAGGACGTTACTTACAAACAATTTTTTTATCCTTATGTCACCTCTCATCTTCACTTCGAAGGTTATCTCACTGCCCCAACTATCATAGAAAGATCGTAACAACAGATCAACAAGAAGTGTGGTTTTTCAACAGCATCAATTGACCAATCCACCGCAAAGGGACAAAAAGACAAAAACTCCATCACTTCAATGCCACACAACACAAGGTATTGCGGCAAACCATGATTATATAATATTTATTTTATTTTACTTAGCTTTGTCATGATTTTTGAGGTCATTTTTTTAATATGGGCTCCACATGTAAATTTTTTTTTAAATTTAGTTTGTTTGGTTATTAATATAAATATAGGTTGTGAAATTCATTAATAAAAAATTATAATTTTTATTTTTAAAGCCAACCTCAATAATGATAATACATCTTTAATAAAATATAAATTTTTTAATACAAATGTCATGAATAATGACATTTTGCTAATAAAATATAATTTTTTAAATGAAATCTTATCAATGGTAAGATTTTATTAATAAAATATTATTTTTTTGAAATAAAGTGACTAAAATTTTTAAAATAAATAATTGTTTAATATAAAACTGTCAATGGTAAGATTTTGGTGATATCTCATCTGGCTCTAGACCACACGAGGGGAGTATGCTAATCTTTAGGAGTGAGCTAGATTTTGTCTTTCCTTTTTTTTTCCGATGAAAATAGTGTGCGAATTTTAAAACGCGGAATATTCACGACTAAAACGAGGGGAGTGTGCAACCTTTATCGCAAAAGAGTAATATTATCATTAATTTTTTTTTCTGTGTAAAAAGTATGGTAATCTTTAAAACTGAACCGCACAAGTCAATTGCAAATGTCAACAATAAAGTTAAAGCACATACTTTAATTTTGTGTTATGTCCCAGAAAAGTATACTTTAATTAATTTGTGATTTTAATAAAACAATTTTTTAATAAGAAAAAAGAGGGAGCACTATGCACAACCACGAGGTATCGTTTTCTGCTTGCTTTTTAATGTTTTTACGGATTGTCGGGGTGTTGAAACGGAGGCGTAGTCATACAGCATACCCATTCATTTGTCTCTTGTAGCTGTTGCAGCTTAAAACTTTCCAATTTCACATTCCTATTCTGTTCTGTCCTCACTTCAATTGCTTTCGATTATTGTTACCATTTGTTTGTGTTGGAGGATCGAAGTTCTTCGAATTTGAAATCAAAATCCACGATTCTTATCTCCTGTCGATGGTAGCGGCTTCTTGATTGTTTGATTTTATTTATTTATTTATTTTCGTCGTTTCTCTGCGTTGTTCTTCAGCAGGAGCTGAAGCGGGAATTGAGCTTCGTTTTTTTTTTTTTTTGGTTGGTGCTGTTGAGGATCTTCGATGGTTAATTGATGATTTTATAGGTGTGATTTCTCTGAATCGGGGAAAATTGTGAAGGGGAAGGTGCAAATGATCGTTGGAGAACGATGAAGAAGGTGCGGCGAAAGATCGGGAAGTATGAGGTTGGTCGAACAATTGGCGAAGGGACATTCGCGAAGGTCAAATTCGCGAAGAACACGGAGACAGGGGAGAGCGTGGCTATAAAGGTCATGGCTAAGAGCACCATTCTCAAGCATCGAATGGTTGAACAGGTCACCTAAACACTGACTTTATCCTCCCAATTGGTTAATGTCTTAATGATCTCTATTATATGTTTTTTTAAGTCAATGTTTGGTGCTCATAAAGTTTCATAGCTTGCGTTACCGTCAACTAGTTCAAATAGTAAGCATGAGGTTTATTCTTCTTAATAGTTTTCCTTTGTATCCAGTAAACAAAAATTAGAGATAGAGAATATGGACTTGAGGTCTTGTTTGGTTGGAATGGCATGCTTTTAAGGGAAGAGCACTGCTCCTTGGCTCGAATTTATTTTCATCATGAGGATACAGACCATTAAAAATAATTCAATGGATGGTTTGGGATTAGATCGTGGAGAGAGAAATATTGGAACTTCCAAAATGCAAGACGTCTCAATATGTTTTATGCATCTTTTTACAAAAAGCGGCTTCGCACCAAATATTATTTTTGTTAAGGGATTAGCTATTTCAATAATTGTGAGGATTGGGTTTGGTGCAAAAGTAAGGTTACTACTGCGTTGAGACCTGATGGTTATAGGTTCAAATTCTGGATATAGTCTCTCCTTTTTCGGGATAGGGTTGTGTACATTTACTCTCCCTAGACACTACCAAGTAGGAGTATCGTGCATTAAGCTGCCCTTTACTTGTTTCTATAATTGTTGGAATGCTCATTCTGATTCCAATTGCCTAATCAAACATCATTTAATAGTTTGTTCGAGAACTGTTAATCTGTTATAAAGCAATCAAATGAAGCTAAATGATTTATGGTATGTTATCTCGAGCATACTCTAGAATACTAATATTTGTAGGAAGTTATAAATCAACACACACTTTGCTGCATGGCTACAACTCCTAGCGAAGCTAAAAGCTGACAGTAAAATTTGCAGTGTTAAGTGGATACGCACTGCAAAGTTTAACCAGGGAAGTATTCTCATGATTTTGTTGCCTGTTTGAATTGGATTTTATGTTGCATTTGCAATCAAAGAATTTCCTCTATCTCTGTGTGCTTCACTGGTCATTTATGGCTGAATAACGATGTAGTTTGTTATGGCGAGTGCTTTTTTTAATTCTTTCCACCTGTATGCTATTAGTTTTTCTAACTTGAATCGTGCAACAGATTAAAAGAGAGATATCAATAATGAAGATTGTCAGACATCCAAATATAGTCAGGTTGCACGAGGTATGCATGGATATCCTCATATCATAAGACTTAAGGAATATCATTCTATTTCTTTATCTACTAATTATATTTCTCACATGTTTTACATATTTTAGGTTTTGGCTGGCCAGATGAAGATCTACATAATTCTCGAGTTCGTAATGGGAGGAGAATTATATGATAAAATTGTAAGAATTTATGTTTTCATGTTGTGGGATTCATTGGAGATAATTCTTCTACACTCATCTTGATAATTCCCAAGTTTGACATTTTAAATTAGTATGCATTGATGACGCTAACATGCTAATTTTAATGATTTCACTAGGTGTGTGTGCATGTATTAGATTTTATTCATTACTTATGCCTACAATTACACCCTTTCTGGATCTGCAGGTTCAGCAGGTAAAACTTTCTGAAAATGAATCTAGGCGCTACTTTCAACAACTTATAGATGCTGTTGCTCATTGTCACACGAAGGGTGTGTACCATAGAGACTTGAAGGTGAAAGACAATAATATTATATGTGGAGTTAATTTTGTTCTTGCTGTAATTTTTGTTAACCATATTATGTTTTTCATCTTGATCAAGTTGTTTTTCTTTTCCTTATATAGCCTGAAAACCTGCTTCTTGATGCTTATGGAAATTTGAAGGTTTCTGACTTTGGATTGAGTGCACTAAGCAAGCAGGTTGGTGCTCTATTATAAAATGGAGATAAAAGAACAGATTTTCTGACTTTGCATGTTTTATTCTATTTGCATCTCATTTTTGCTTTGTCTTTGGATAATGTTTTTGGAGATAGCAAAACTAATATCTTCCTTCTTTATCTCTCTTTCTCTTTTATAGGGTGTTGACCTTCTTCACACCACATGCGGGACCCCCAATTATGTTGCCCCTGAGGTAAAGCCAATTATATAATTTTGATTCATTCTTAAATATTACCTCGATCTTTTGCTCCTTTTCTTTTGAGTGGTTGGCTATAGTAATGATTTGATATAATTATGCATATCAATTTTAGTTATGTTATGGGGAAATTAAAATAAGCCAATATATGATACCTGATAGTTGTTATCAGCAAAGCTCTACCTTGGGACTAGAGTTGTCATAAGCTTCAAGCCCAAAAAGTGGCATTTGCGTAAGGGGGCATGTTAGATATAAAATTATTCTTGTGTTTCTACCCATCAGTTTAAGCTTTTAGGAGAGATGATTCATGACAAACACATTTATTGTTCAAATGATAACCATTGTGCTTTACTTCTAAGCATCAGGCAATATAATCACTTTAGGTAGCAATTTTTTCTGACAATGTGCATGTTTCTTCCAAGTGGTTTAATTTTGAGTTTTTGACTCCACATAAACTTGGCTCTTTCTTAACTGCAATGATAGACTTACCGTTTATAATTTTTTATGTGCTCAAGTTTCTTAGTAAAATGATCTTGTGCAGGTGCTAGGCAAACAAGGGTATGATGGGGCAGCAGCTGATGTTTGGTCATGTGGAGTCATCCTCTATGTTCTGATGGCTGGATATCTTCCTTTTGAGGAGGCAGACCTTCCAACGCTGTACAAAAGGGTATTCTGCCTTTCCCTTTTAGTCTTGAAGTAGAGACTTAAAAGAGCTAGAAAGAAAAGGAAAATGTAAGCTGTGAATGTAATAGAATAGAATACCAGTGGAAGATAACCCTATGTCGTAATTAATACATCTATGCATACTATCGGTAACGTTTTTAATTACTTGGAACTTTGTTAATACCAATGGAAGATAACCCTATGTTGTAATTAATACATATATGCATACTATCGGTAACGTTTTAAATTTCTTGGAACTTTGTTTACATTTTCAATTTCCAATGTTGAACAAATCCTAATTCTAGAAAAAATCAATCCCTGAAAGTAATGAGAGACAAGGGTAATAACAATCATCTATAACATAGAATTTCAATAACTACTATACGTTATATGAAATTTAATTGCTAAGTCAACACAACATTTATCCAGTGACGATAACATTGCTAAAATTGAAGGAGAAAAAAATATTTGGTTACCGTAGTCTCTCTTTATTGTCATCCTTACTTTAAGAGTTGTTTACAAGCTCTATGGTACTATGTCAAAGAGTACATGCAGTCTACCTATGTTCATGCTTATAACATAATAAAGCTTTGTTTAGTGAAAACTCTATTGATCCTCTTCTCTTTCTTGGATATCATGAGGGAGAAATTTGTATATACTTCTGAAGCATATTTAATGTGTGTTCCAAGAACATGCACAACCATTCATTTTAATTTATAATGTTTAAAAGTTATATGAAAAAAAACCTAAAATGAGTGGCCGTGCATGTTCGTGGAGCACGCATTAAATGTGCTCTAAAAACATGCAAAAATTCTCATCACGAGGAGCCTTCTCTGATTTACATACAAGTTTATTTTAGGAGCATTTAGTGCCATAGATTAATAACCAGCTGTTGACTTTTGTTGTTGCTGCTGTTTTTTCTTTTTATTTAAATGTGTAGATCAATGCTGCAGAGTTTGTTTGCCCATTCTGGTTTTCTGCTGGGGCAAAGAGATTGATACATAGAATTCTGGATCCTAACCCTAATACGGTAAGCTCATTGATTTATTTACTTTCAACTCAAATTTATAATAGACTCAGGTTCAAACTGCATGCATTATGTTTATGGTATATATAATTGCATTCCTCAAGTGATTACCTTGACACATTTTTGTGATTGTTGACTCTGTTGTTGTGTTGTGATGTCTACAGCTACTTAATCAATGCATCTCTTTATATTTAATCAATTTTTTTTCCCCATTTTTCCTTTCTGCTTTTCCTGTTTAGGTCTCTAGGGAACATATAAATTGCAAATAGTCAAAATTGAGATAACCATCAAGTTTCTTCTCATCAAGGACATTGGTTTGGTCCATTTCACAGTTTTCTGGCTCGTGTTATGTTTCTATAAGGACAAATGATCCTTTGAGTGAAATGATTGCATTTTCTCACACTTACATTTATATGTAATATATGTTTCTGCCAGTGTATATTTTATACCATCCAATGAAGCATAGTAGTAGGATTTTCACCTATTTGCAAAATTTAACAACTGATTGCCAGTAAAAACTTGGGTATTTCATTTATCACTTCCATTAATTCTAAATGCAGCGGATGAAAATCGACGAAATCAGGAAAGATCCATGGTTTTGGAGAAACTATGTTCCTGTCACACTTTGTGACGACGTGGAAGTGAATTTGGATGATGTTCAGGCAGTTTTTGATGATATTGAGGTCTGGTGTTGCTGTTTGTACTGTTGTTTAATTTGCACAAAGGAAAGTTATTTTGCAAATGTGTACATTAGTCTTTTCTTACTTATCTATAGATGATTGAGTGTGCTACAAATACAGTTTGTCAATTAAAAATATGTGGTTTGTGAATTAACATGTGGAGGATGTGAAAATGTGGGAAAATTTTTTAATGAAGGCTATGATGATACCAGATGGCTGGAAAATGGCAAAATACATTGCTGAAATGGATTTTAAATTACTGATGAAGATTTGAAAGATATACCTAGAATAAAATTAAGTTCTTGGGGATAATGAGCAATTAAAAGTGTTGCCCTAGTTATCCAACAGTAACATGCATCAATCATTCACTATTCTGAGATTTCTTGGAATCTTTTATTGATTGACAGGACCAGTATGTTGCTGAGCGGTCGGAAGGTACTGAGGCAGGTCCTTTGATAATGAATGCATTTGAGATGATTACCTTATCACAAGGGTTGAATCTTTCACCACTATTTGACAGGCGTCAGGTATTGTATCCATTTCGTTTTCTTTCCCTACAAACTCATGGTCCCTTTTTGTGTCACTGGTTGATTCTGTGTTTTTCGAGGTTGTCTGTTGCATGGCCCCAGATGATATTCTTTTGCTTTCCTCATAGGATTATGTGAAGCGGCAAACTCGTTTTGTTTCCCGTAAACCAGCAAAAGTCATAATTTCATATATTGAAGCTGCCGCACAGTCAATGGGTCTTAAGGTCCATTCTCACAATTACAAGGTATCACTCTGTTTGTTCACTTCACTTTTGTGATTATGCATATGTGATATGAACTGGCATTATAATGCCCCAGCCATGAACCTTTAACATAATCCAGTGCAGAACTAATACTGTGATCTCTGTCTTCAATTCCATTATGAAAGTCCCTTTTATCATCAGTCTGTTATACCATATTAGTTTACTGCATTTGAATTGAGAATTAATATTCTAATAACGTTTTGGTCTTTTAGTAGGCAGTCCGCAAATAAAAAATTGATATTTCAAAAGTGATGATTGTTGGGTGGTTTAATCCTTGGACTAGGTAGAGATTCTTTTTACTCGATTCTGACGGAAAATAAATGGTAATCTGGGTCTCTTGAATTTCTTTCCCCCCTGTTGGTTCCTAAATATAATTCTCACAGATGAGGCTTGAAGGAGTTGCTGCAAATAAGATTGGACAATTTGCAGTGGTCTTGGAGGTAACTTGTTTCTGCATTTTTTGTAGTTACTATTTTCAGTATGAAAACTTTCTGTATGAGCTATAATTGAAGTCTTCTTTTTATTTTGTCAAAAAGGTGTTTGAAGTTGCACCATCCCTTTTCATGGTTGATGTTCGAAAGGCAGCTGGTGATACTCTTGACTATCACAAGGTCAGGTCCCGTGCCTTCAAATTTCTGCTTTTTAATGGCTGAAAATGCTCGGACCATGCACATAATAACATGCAGAGTGAAATCTTTTTGCATATGAATCTCACTATTCTAACTGATTAAAGATTTTTCTAAGAGGGTCTGCCTATACAGACCTCAGTAAGAAGAGTGAATAAGATGGAGACTAGTCCTATAACTAGAGGTAGAGGAAGACCTCAGAAAGCTTTAAGGGAAACAATTAGAGAGGATTTAAGTATTAATGAGTTAAACATAAATATAATATATGACAAAGCACTATGTTATTGTTTGATCCAAGTAGCCAACTCCACTTAGTGGAATAAGGCTTTGTTGTTGTCAAGGCCTGTAGCTGGATCTGCCCTCCCTAACCCATTCATACCTTACCATGCCACACTAAATCTTGAACAAATGAAATAATATTATGATTTGACTTTAGAAAATGCCAAAATGGTTGAATAAGGATTAAGGAGGCGATAATTAGGAAATCATTTCAATAAAAATATTAGAAAAAGGAGAGATGCCAATGTATTTAACAGTTGTAAGGATGGCATTTGGCAAATCGGAATTTCAGACTTGCATGGAGTACTTTCCAGTCATTCCAAGTGACAATGATGTGGGCAGTTTCTTCGCCCTACTTCACATTTCTCGCATCCAACTTTCAGATTAAATTAACCCAAAAAACAGGAGCTTAACATTCTGATGCATGCATGCTCTAACCCAATCGCTGCTTTTGATCCCCATACATCGTAATGTGATGGTTATAGCTGTGTTGCATGCATATATATTTATATGCGTGCTTATAAATTGATAGCAACATATTTTTGTGCTTTCGCAGTTTTACAAGAATCTTTGTGCCAAACTCGAAAACATTATCTGGAGACCCACGGAGACGAGGCCAGATACTAGTCTGTTACGGCAAATGACTCTATAAACCAGTTCCTGTGATTGTCATGCTAATCCTAAGGGTATGTTAGGTACGGGTAAAAATGGGAGTAAATTTTACATATAAAGTTTATCCATAAAAAATTTACTTTCATTTTTACTTTGACCAAACATATTCTAAATAGAATAGCTCTGAAAGCTAAGCTGCAGCTTTGCTCCCCGAATCTATTAAGAATTGGCATGTCTTTCAGCCATCATAATGCAATGTATAGTGTGGGTGTCGCTGTCAAATTGGAGTATGCTGGCTGTTTGCCAAGTAAGGTTGTGGAATAGACGGCCACTGCATCAATGTTATATTTTTGCTTGATATCTTAGGCAAGAAAGGAATAAATACGAGCCTGTAGGGAACGTACCCCACAACGGTTCACACAACCAAAACAACTAGGGTCAGGGGTAAATAGTAAATAGTATTAAATTATTGTATATAGAAACAATGAAATTCCTGTTTTTCTCCTTTCCCCTGGCCCTGAGGTCTATCTGTAAGGTGAATAAGTAGATTCTGGAGTTAAGACGTTGAAGTTTGAACAATATAAAATTTAAAATACTTATGCGGATGTCTTTTTTATTTTGGGTCCGGAATAATTGTATGGTTGTTTGGTGATATATACTTCTAATTATTCAGTTTTCAATGTGTACTAGAATTTAAAAAAGTAATTGATAAAATATTAATTTTAATAAAAATTGTGAATAATTTATTTAATTCTTATTTTTTTAATATTTTTAATTTTCTTTATTTTTTTTATTAATGAGGTAATAGTATTTAATAGGAATATTATTAAAAAAATAATTAATATTATTTAAATATTGAAATGGATAATTAGTTAAGAATATGCGATCATTTGGCTAAGTTTACAAAACAAAATCAGTTGGGCCGATCATAACAATGAAGTTGACCCATAAGTGGTCAGTTTAGTTTCCAAGGGTTAGCAGGATCTGAATTCTACCATTACTGAGTTTGTGGCTAAAAGAGGAAAGGGACATTAATTGGAGCGTTTATAAATACGAGTGATAATATGGACATTTGAAATACTAAAATATTGAAGTCAAGCACAGTGATCGCCATAGTACACTTACGTGGCGTCTCTTTCGCTGCATGTTATGAAGTCTACATGAATTAATGCTTACATACACGGCAGCTGGGATCAATTACTGAGCATATCCAAACACGTGATTCATAATGTCAAGTGAGTTCATCGGGAAATAATTTGGAACCATTATAGCACAAACCACAGAGAGCTAAGTGTGAGTAGTACTAGCGCCACATGGCCTTCTGTAAAAGGAAATTAAGGCCTCTTTTTTTTTCTTTCTTTTTTCTTTTCAAATTGTTTGTTCTTTTCCCAACTCATCAGCCATCTTTGTGAATGGATTTGTGCTGGCATGGCAAAACTTCGTTGTCAAGGCTAAGGATCCAATTCTATTACGTAGAAAAATGTTTAGTTAAACCATTGGTTAAACATCCATATAATTGAAATTATTCTCTTAAAAAATAATATACATTTGAATGATTGACCAGTATTTGATTAATCTGAAATAAAAATCCTCATAAAAGGGAAAGTCATTTCCCCATGATAGGGAAAGTCATTTCCCCATGATTTATCTTATTTAAAAACATACCCGTGATTTAAAGGGGTTTTGAGCAAGTTAGGATCAAATCAACTCAGAATTTCTATGTATCATTAGTCCATTACAAGCTTTTCTTGAAGACTTATGGCATGCATTATATTAAAAGTCAAGCGGCCTTCCTCCAAGGAGAAAACAAAAATAAGAATTATTCTCTTTTGTTTGTTGCTGAACAAAACACCCAAAAACAATTTATATTTTACAAGTTTCAACATCCAAACTGATTCCCCCCCCCCCCCCCCCCCGGCCCTAATGCAGGAGGACTCTAAGAATGTCTTTGGTCATGGGGTGAAAATTTTCATGGATAAACTCTATCTATAATTTTACATATTATCCATAAAACTTTGAATTCATTTTAACTTCTCAACCAAAAATAGCATAAATCTGAAAATAAGGAAGGAAAGGAAAGCAAGATTCTTTTATAGGATAGCAGTAGTTCAAGCTGCTTTGTTATGACCCAATTAATGCTGGCTATGTTGTATCCCTGTGGCCAAGCTTGTTTTGTTGCCAAAGCTGGGAAGCACAGGCCACAGGGTTAGAAAGGAAGTTGGTTCTCCCAGCTGCCCTACGTTAGTACATCCATGGGCCAGCCAGGCTGTTCCTTCTTCACTTGGAATTAAGGTAACTATAAATGTAACTATTATTTTTTTAATTTATGTGCAAAAGGAGAGAAAAACTCGTCCAATTCAAGGTTAAGACATGTCTTTAAACTCGTAGAGGACGTAAATACCTACAGATAACTCACAAACCATACAAACACTAATGATCAAACCCAAATTATAACGATGAATGAGTGAAAGACGGGTCAGTTTATCCAACTCCTTCGGCAACTAGCTAGGTAATTACAAACTAATGCACTGTGACCCATGAACTACTCATAAGCTCATATATACCAATGGTTACCACATCTACCGAGTTTGAACTAAGAATTAAGAAATACATTCCTAGCCAAGTTTGTTGGGGATTGATAATTACCATTTGAAAAAGAGATCAAGGTTGTCAATTTCGGTTCATTCCACACACAATGCACACTGAAAAATTGCTCAAGCTTAAAACTAAAGCTATTCTACAATATTTCAGGCACTATACACCCAAAAGCCATCATCAAGGTTTCAAGGTTGAAAGAACTTGTTACCACATTTGCATTTCCATGACAGAAGATAGTAGCCTTCATCTCTTTGAGCTGTTGCCTTGTGATTGTGATTGTGATTGTGAATGTGACCATCTTTGTGGTGAGGAGAGATAACCAAAGCAGCCATGCAAGGCCTGCAGCTCAAGCATTTGTTAACGCACCGAGGAGGCCTTGATCCCAATACCAATTTATTTTGCTTCAGACGGCTGCTATCTTTGGCTGAAGGTGACCCTTCTGTCCAACAGAAAGTACGCAAGAACATGAGTTAGACCAGGAGACGCTAAAAGGTAAACATAAGAATCTAGAGAGATCCCATGCTGTTGACATAGAAATATTTGGACAATGATGGTTTGTTTTTACCTGAATTAGAAGGAAAAAACAACGTGAGAGAAATGATGAGGATCAGAGTCACTGAAATTTTTAGTCCATTGGGGCATAATATTTTTGGTGAATCCATCGGTCTATAAGAGAGAAAAAAAAGAAAAGAAGGAACAAATGATCAGCAAAGAAGTGTGAGCCTGAGGTTTTGGGAGAAAAAGATGGGAAGGAATGGTTATATGCAAATAGTAGGAATGACGAGGGGCATACTTTTGATCATTGATGCTATGAATCTCAGCAACTTTTAATGGTCCCAATTGAAAGAGTTTTTGGTCTTTGAAGTGTTTTTTGTTTTTTTTAAGAGCAACTGTTATTCTGACTTGAGGTTTTCAGCGTGAATGACTGAAGTCACAGTTTCTTTTCATCTTTTGCTGGTTGAATTGACAACCCTATGCTAACTTTTGAAATTATTGAAGTACTAGACCATCTTTCTTTTGTCCCCATACAAGGAGTGGCTATGAGTTTTGTTCACTTTGTATTTGGCACTGCTCCTCAATAATACTGCTATTAAATACTATTAGTTCACAGTGCTTGCCTCAACACTTCAAACAAATGCAAGACTAGAAATCAATTCAGGTTATAGTCAATTCGAATCAAGATACGCTATCTAAAAGGGCCACTTCATTGAATGGAAGCCAGAACCTCAAATTTGTTAGGCCTCCCATACTTGTTCCTATTTGTGTAGTTTTAGGTAGCCCATTTTACTTATGGGCAAGCCCTTCATTACCTTCCATTGGTTTGACTTTGATTATGGTAAGCCAATTCCAAATACTCAGTTTTAGCAGCAACCTGCTCTTGCATGGAAACCAAATTTGCTTTGGCCAATAAGCAAACCATGGTTCTTTTCACCAAATCAATCATGATTTTGGAGTTTCAAACGAAAATTCAACCACTGCAAATTTTACCCTCAATCCATGACTGTTTCTTGCTATTTTCTCCCTACAGAGAGCAGCATGGCCTAGAGCCTGTAAAAATCGTCCACTGACAATTATATAGTGTGCACTACTGTTGAACCATTGAAAAATGATTGCCCAAAGGGATTCAAATAATATGGATGAGACTATAGGTTCAAGTTTCGTTGCCTTAAGATTTCGATATACTTAAAAAACATATGAGATACTAGTTCAAATATAAATTCCTTGCATCATTAGCAATGGAAAATCACACAAGGAGGGACCTCGGTAGTAGAGAGCAACTGTGTGGATGATACTTTATCTGAAGTTCGATGACAAACAGCATTACCTTGGCGTAGAAATGTAGTGTAGAACGATGAGGAAGGATTGGATTAGAGATTCCGCTGACTTAAAGGACAGGTGCTGTCGTTTCAATGTTTTTCTTCATTTCGTGTCAAGATTACCTCAACCTAGAGAAGAGAGGACACTACACATTAATATATTCAACTATTTTAATGTTGTGGAGGGACAAAGTTAATGTTTTGTATTGAAGGAGTCAATAAAAGTACATTCTTATTGGTACATTTCTATGGTATATTTATTGAATTGTACATAGATATACATAAAATTTTATGAGTTTAAAAATAGATAGATTGAATAATTAAAAAAAACATCATTATTCTTACAAGTAGATAATAAATGTACAGATAGAATAACTGAAAACTATACTACTCATTCACTCATGAAGAACAAAAATATATCCAAGCTAGCAGAAGAGATCCAACACTTCTCATTTAAGGGTGATTTTCTTTTGAGGAATTATATTTGTATTTAAAATTTGGACTCATTTTATACTTATTAAGAGAGAGACAGATACAAAGATAGTGAGTCCATTTTTTTTTTTTTTATTCTATCCAATCACCTAAATGTATTTATCTCCCTCTTGGTGTCAGTTGAAGATGAATCCAAGTTTTGAATATAAATATAATTTCTTCTTCCCTTTTTCACAGTGCACGATATTCTCTATTATGGGCATAAGGTATAATAATCTCCAAGGTAGTGGATAATAGATTGAGTTATGTTATCTGTACTCAAAATATATGAGATATTGTAATGAGATGTGGATTCTATTCCAATAGGATCCATATCTTATTCAATAATAAATAAGATGTAAGTTAACATAGTATTCTATATTTCATGAGTGAAAATAACATTTTTCTAATGGAACCTACGTCATATCACCAAGTGGATTTTAATGATTACTAATTAATTTTGCGAAATCTTCTCACTAAGGAAAAATCAGTTCATAATTATTACACAAGAAAAACAACCACCCTCTTCCATTATTGTTATTTCTTAGACAGAAGAAACTGATAGGGTGTCAGTGTTGAGCCACATGGCAAGAGGCAAAAAGCTTATTCCGCAGGGTAACCTTGTGGTAAGTGGTAAGGTAGCATAGCGGTAGTTCAAGGCACAGAGGAGTCGTGGTTGTGAATATCTGAAAAGTCCAACGTGGGGGGTGGCAAGCAGGTCCCGCGTTTTGCTTGCTGTGTTCCCTTTTTTGAGTAGGACAAAGTGGTCACTATAGGAAAAGACTATGACCAGTAGTAGCAGATAACAACTATACATAATATCCCTTTTCTCCAACAGACAGATTTTCCCACACAAAAGAATCACTTGCATATCTTGCTGTTATAGATCTAACATGAGAGAAAGCTGGTGATGTTGTACAGTGAATGGTTTTTTGTATGGTGTTTGCTCTCTTTGCAGGAGCATCCTCTTCCTATATGAGTTGTGCACTTTCCTTTGTCCTTTTGATTTTTGTTAAAAATGTTTGAAACAAATTATAAGATGGTTTTTCTTAAAGTGATGGTACTATAGTCTTAGGTTTAGGGCGTATCTTATAAGTGCTAATATATTAGCTATTTAAAAAAAAATTGAAGTTAATAAGTAAATAGATATTACAAAGCCATCAGCTGATATCATATCACATTTAGGATTCATCATAGACTCAAATCCATATTAATATTTTCTTGATTTTCTTTTTTCACAAACTTTTGCTCCTTCTTTCACATCTTTGAGTATGGGGCACCTCATTCTTTCCAAGTCCCAACACCTGCGCATCCGTGGCACCATGAACATGGGGCAGCGATGCCTTTCTCATCATATAAAAAAGTGGCAGTGAGGTAGCGTAGGTGGCAAAAGATCATGCTCTCATAGTAAAATTCATGAAGGTGTGAGCTCACCTAACCTTTAACAGATGCACTCCTAATTGCAAAGGATTAAGCCTCGGAAGAAAACACAGATGACTAATGATGTCATTATTTTCACACGTTTGTGACACGGCTTTCCATTCACACGTAACTTTTATTGAAAACGAGATTCCTACTACCATGAAAGAGATTTTTTTTTATTTGAAAAAAAAAAAGACTAGAGCAGAATATGGCAACTAATAGAGGGCCATCAGTAGTAGACCAGACGAATATCTTCCTGAGAGGTACAACAAATCAGAAAAACTTAACTAATTTTGCAATGCTTAATCTAAGGGTGCTTTGGTTGAAGATAAACGGTGAACCTCTATAGGTTTAGGATTGTAGGGGTAAAATTGCATACAGATGAAATTCACCGGAACATATGAAGATTTTGCAACTACTTTTGCCTCTCAACTTAATGGTGCTCTTAAAAGGAAATTTTCCTTCCAAACACGCGTGTGTATCATTACATTGTCACAACAAAGAGAAGAAAAACAGAATAATACCAATAGGGTAACTGGAAATTGCATTATTATCATAGAATAACCAAGTGGTTTGCTGAGTATATTCATAAGCAAGAGAAGCCTACAAAAACAAGGACCTGAATCAAAGGAACTAAAAAAAAAAAAAAACAACCCAAAACTTGGATTGTTATGGCAGACCAAAGGATTGCCCTGCCACCGCCAAAGCCCTTGAATATGAGACACCTACCCTTAAATTAAACTACACAAACCACACTGACAAGGGCAAAAGAAGACTAGCTTGACACTTTAAAAGATATGATGAACTAAAGCTTAAGTCTGAGCAACATCATGGCAATGTGCGACAGAAGCTAAAACACTCGGTATGTAACATTCAGCGGAACAAAATAAGTCTAACATACATAAGCAATGCACCATCTAGCAGTGGAAACCATCAACCAAAGACGACTTAGTAACTGTATTCTCAGGGAACAGTAGCCATAAAAGGAGAGGCCTCGGGTTAGCCAAAAGGCCAAAAAGGGTTGCAACAAGCATTTCTGTATGAAGAATGCTTGCAAAAAGGGGTTGTGAAAGGACATGCCAAAGTTCCCTGGAAAACAACCAAGCCAACAAACCACCACCAATCCACCCTTGATATGCATATCAGCCCAAAAAGTATCCTGAATGTCACCACCTGTTGAGTTATTTTATTGTAGCTCCATGCATGTACTGTGTGTCCTCAATTTCCAGATCCAGTTCAATGTCTTCAGTCCTACTTCCTTCCCTGATTCATCTGCTTCTATCATGATTAGGCCAGAATATCACATCTCCACAAATTCTCCACAAGTGAATCAATTGTGCTGCTGCCGATTGAACTGCAGTGCTGAAGATTCAATCCCAACAAGGTCTGGCCCAATTTTTTCAGGAAAGGCACACTCTTGTTTGATACATCAGAACAGCCAGACAAGGAAAGCACCTGCAAACTAAGCTGCCTGGCACCAGAAAGAGCAGCTACACCAGCATCGGTGACTGCGCACTTTGACACATCAAGATCATTAAGCAGCAGGCAGTTGTCTGCAATCGCAACCAAGCTTGTGTCCGTGATTTTCCAGCACCCATCAAGATTTATTACTTCGAGGGTTCCACCATGTAGCCTGGCCAAGGCTGAAACTATGTTATCTGTCAAGTTCCAGCAGCCAGTAAGGTTCACCTTGACAAGTCCAGCCTTGCAATTCTCCAAAAGTGGGAGAAGGCCAGCGTCTGTTATGCCATAAAGTCCAGTTAGATCAACATGCTGGAGTTGAGGACACAATTTGCCAACCATAGCCAGGCTAGCACTACCGAAACCAGGGCAGTTTTGAATGGATAAAGATCGAAGAGACTTGCAAGGGGAGAGCATAGACACCACCACATCAATATCCTTGACTCCCATGCACTTCACAAGGGTGAGAGATTTCAACTTTGTTTTGATGTTTGAAAGGGCACCGATGATCCCTGATTGGGAGACCCGGTTACACTCCTCCAGCTGCAAGCTCTCAAGAGATCCTGCAGCCTTGCCAAATGCAACCAGTCCACTGTCAGATACAAAGCAACACTTGCGGAGGCACATCTGCTTCAGGTTGGAACAACCTTTACCCATGGCCTCAATGCTCACATCGGTTACCCCTCGGCAGGAAGTGAGAGTTAATGACACCAATTTCTGCAGACCTTGGGCAACACCCATGACCCAAAAGCCCCTTTCACTGACATTTTGGAGACCAGATAGGACCAAATTTGTGATTGCCTTTCCATAATGGCCAACAACAGCCAGAGAAAAATCTGTAATGTTCAAGGCCTGAAGCTTCACCCTTGACAGCTCGGAAGCCAATGACAACAGACTAGACACTCCATGATCCCCAACAAGAGGGCAATCCTTGATAGATATTGACTGTAACTTGGGGCAAAACCTAGCAATAGCCTGCAAGCCTTCGTTTCCAATCTTTGAGCAAGATTCAATGTTTAAGGTAGTCAAGTTGGGGCAGCCTTCAGCTATAGCAATCAAACCCTTGTTGCTGATTGAAGAAGACAGGCACAGGTCAAGCTTCTCCAAAAGATGGCATCCTTTTCCAATTTCAGCAAGACCCTCATCCCCAACTGAAGACACATTCCACAAAGAAAGTGATCTGAGAGAAGGACAACCATGTGCAACTGCAGATAGTCCAAGGTCTGTGATGCCGCGCACCGAGTTGCTTCCTCTAATAGACAGCTTCCCAAGTCCCCCACGGCCACTGGTCCCAACAGCAATTGCAGCAAGCCTTACATCAGTGGCTTTCTTCCCTTCCAAACACCTTGTAAGGTAGCCATCGCCTTCAATATCTTGATCCTCATCGGAAGAGATCATTTTGACATCAGAGGAAGCTGGCCTCTCAATTTCACCTTTGCAGATACTGCTCATGAGCATAAGCCACCGTTTAGACACACAAGCACATGAGCTTCTCTCTTTGGCACTAGGGAGCCGTCTGAATATCTCAAAGAGGCATTCATCAGGAAGGGCATCAACACTAGGCTTTTGATCTTGCTCATGCTCGAGATTCTCGAAGATAAAGGGGGCACTGATGCGGGCTCGCTTGTTAGGAGGGTAGCACACATCCACATTGGAGCCAATAGTGTAGAAGCGACCCAAATCCATGGGGCCAAAGGAAACCCCAGGATAGAGTTCATCATCGCCTGAAAAAATCCATTCACAAAATCTAAAATCAGCCACACAATATTACTCCAAGTCAATGTGATACAATCTCTCAACCAAAACTCAAAGTTTATCTCATATCATATACGCAAGATTTAAGCTTTCACCAACATGACTTGCTAATGTATATATGTTCTTTCCATCAAAGATAAGGAAAAAGAGGGGGGGGGGGGGGGGGGGGGGGGAACCTTTGTCACGGTTATTACGAGAGATTACTATCACTAATTCACTATTATCAGATCCAAGCTTTCTTATTAAGGATTCTTAATGCAATAACTAGCTCTAGCAAAGGTTTTAATAAGCAAGAACCAAAAAAGCTCTTTTTTTTCCCCCTTTTGCTATGGTATTTTCCTATTTCAAATCACAAGCTTAAGAACTTATATGTTGAATAAGCATAAGCTAGCACAACTAAGAGACCAACCAATCAAGAACTGAACTATGGCAACAGGCATGATAACAGCCAAGTAATTAAGAGAGAAGAAAAAGGCATGAATTAGGCGTACCACTGTAGTTAACAAGGGTAGGCATGAGCACAGGAGGTGAGTACACAACAAAAAGAATCCGTGCGGTGGCAGCAGCAGCTGATGAAACACCTCACGATCACCAACAAACACAGAGAACAACAAGAAGCAGATCAAAGGCAGAAGAAGGGTCGAGAGCATTTGAGAGGAGGAACCCCACGGATAGCAGGGCAAAAAAGGAGAGAGATGAAGAATAAGGTGTAGAATGGACAAAGAAGGAGGAGATTGGGTTTTGGGCTATGGGGGAGTGTATGTTATATATGTGAGATGATGATATTCAAACGTGTCTGTGTGATGAAAGAAAAAGGACTTTTTTAATATTGGGAAAGGAAAAAATATAGGTGTCGTCCACAGGCAAGACCACACCACAGGCAACACACACAGGTTCCATGCAATGCATTCCTACTAATGCAATGAATCCTTCCCCAAAACCGGGTCTTAGTGTTACCCCACACAAACACAACTCTCTCTCTCTCTCTCTTAGTCCAGCCAAGCCAACTACCTCAGCATTTGTAAAATTCTAAATACCATTTCCTCGAAACTAATACAATACAAGGATCCCCTTCTCTCTCTCTCTCTCCACTTTCTTTTCTAGTTTTCTCGATTTAATTTAAGTGGTTGGTTATTGGTTAAATTCACCTTTTGAGGGTTCCAACTTTTGTACTTGACTTGAAACCAACTGGTACATGAACATTTCAAGTACAAGACAATGAACTGCAACATTACAGTGGGTGTGTTTTGCTTTTTATGTTGCACCCCCCGGAATTTACTTTTCATGTTTTTACCCTTTTTATGCCATATTTTTAAGATTCCTTCGTAATGATAATGAAATACTATATCACTGGTTACTTTTTGAATCTCAAGATTAAATGTATAAGCAAGAAAAAATTTTAGTTAATATGTAGTTAACGGAATGTGTGTTTATTTTATTAAATAATATCATAATAAAGTTTAACGAATTTCTCTTTTTACTGGTTGCAGCTGGCGTCTGATAATATTTTCACCCTTTTCTTTATGTACAAGCCAAGCTAAGCATCTACCGTCTGGTGTTCCAACACCATTACGGACACCTGTTTGGTTTGATTTGAGTATATACAGAGCTTAGAACTTTTGGCTTTAAATATTGGGGTAGGATACCATTGGATATTATTATTGTTGTTATAATTATATATACTAGTGTTAGTCGATTCTCACTTATAATTTTTTTAGGATAAAATAAATAACTATGCAAAAAAATTATAATTGAATTTTTAAATATTTGAACTATAAGTTAATATTTGAATTTTTTTAATAAATAATAATATATATGAGCATATTATAAAAATTAGACACTACAATAAGAGGTTTTATCCTAAAAATTTCTCACGAAATTTTAGGTTAGAGTTGAAGTTGAATAAAATTCTTTATAATAACAAAGATGTTATTGTTATTATATTTACAGATTTCTTTAGCATAAATGATAATGATAAAAAATTTCACACTAAATTATAATTATAATTATATAATGATGAATTAATAAGTATTTAAAAAATGTATAAAATAATTATATTTTATGAATATTATATATAAATTTATTATTATACCTAGCTATCTCCAAATCTTTATAGAAATAATGAAAATAGCTTATTCTTCCTTATATAACATTATCTCTTTCCTTTTTCGTTGCCTTCTCATCCTATTCTATACGATAATCATTTTTTTTAATAAAAATTACCTTGATATTTTGGATCTTTTATCTTCTCTATTTTCTTTTGAATAAAATTAAATTTTTTAAAATTTTTTTTAAATATGCCATATGCGTTATATATACTATTACACTGCACATGTTTTTATGTGATAATACTTCTCTTTATTTGATTTTTTTTCCCTTAAAAATTGCTCGTGGAATTTTGAACTAAGGTATTGAACCCATGATCAAACAAAATCCTTTTCAAAGTGTCTTTTTTCACCCGGTAGAGCAGATAAAAGAAATAACAAAAGGCAAAAAATGTGATGTGCAATTCTAAATGGCAGCTAGAGACTTGGAAGAAAATGAACAAAACGACGTGCACAAGAACTAGTGCATCAAATTGCGTTTGATTAAGTGTATATAGTCGTTTAACCAAAAAAGAAACAGGAATGGGAATGGGGGTGGGGTATGTGTACCTATCCCGGGTTGGGTGTGCTGATGCCCCATGTTTTCCTTGTTTAGATTATTAGACTATAACATTTTGGATTTAATAGTCCGTCTCCACTGATTAAGCTAGGTTTGCTTCAATAATAACCACATTTTTTTAGTGTCATAATAACCTCATATTTGGGTTGCCGTAAAAGTCAAAAAATTGGATTCCTAACCTCACTTACTTGAACACATGCGATTCAAACAATAAACCTTACCTGATAAGCAATGCCAGACACATGCGGCAAGGCATTTTTCAAAGGGTGTATGAAGATATGGCCGCATTTTTTTAGCAGAGGAACAAATTGAAAAACAATTTTGAAATAGAAAAATTCATGTACAGATACAGATAAAACAACCTAAATTATGACACACTCACGATTGGTGCCATGTCATTCGTGTAAGCCAATCACTCGGATTTTAATATCATTTTTCAATACCAACTTAGGGTGTGTTGGGTTTAATTTCACCGTGGTAATGTTATTTAATTACCTAAAAAATAAATATTTATCAAAATATTTATTTTATTATTATTTAAGATGATGATAGTCTCAATAGATACTCACTCAAATAATATTTTTAAATTTTACTAGGAGGGCAAGCTATGTGTCAGGATTAATTTTCAAGATCTAGGGTGCCCCCTATCATTAAAAAAATATTAATTTATAGTGGAATTTGATTTCAAAGTACTGACATAGAGGATACTATTTTAATATCAGTATAAACGGTCAGCGCATATAAATTAGTAATTTGATAATTTATTGTCATGTAGGAAATAAGTATTTAAAATTTTAAAATAATTATTAAATATGGAAAAATATATTTTTGATCTCTAAAATAATAAATTTGTTTTGGTTTTGGTCCTTGAAAAAAATATATTTAGTTTTATTCCCTACGGTTTGTCTCTTTGTACAACGCTGAGTTGAGTAATACAAAATCATGTTATCTAATCCTATGTGGTATATTATGACCATATGTGTCGAAATCTATTATAAAATGAGTTATTCAATTTGACAAAAGAGGTTAATAAATTGTGTCTAATGAATTATCAGGTGATGATTTTGACACATCAGATTATTATATGCCATATATGACTATTAACTACCATATATAATTAGATAATATGATTTTTTGTCAGCTAGCTCAGTGATTAATAGAGACAAATTAACTGCATAGACTAAATCCAAACACTTTTTTAAAATGTTTGAACTAAAATAAAAAAAAATTAGGACTTAAACCAAAACTCTGATATTTTTTAGGAATCAAAATAACATTTAACTAAGAATGTAATACTTATTTTTTGCATAGTAAAAACTTTAAAGTGATCAATGAGACAAAGCAAAGAAAACGGCATCTAAATTGAAGATAGATGATTCCTTCCTTTCAGGTAGTTTTCATACAATAGCTGGAATTAATGCTTCATCTAAAGTTATTATGTTAGTACTGTTCAAGTTTGATCGGAAATGCAAGTTTCACTATTGATATTAGCACATTTCGCTTCAGTACTATGGGTCTCGTCCCTATTTAAAAAACAGACGACTATACATTTAATCAAACTGAAATTGATGCGCTTGCCTTTTTTGGCTTATTTTTTCTTTAATATTTTTTTGAATTTTTTTTATTTGCTGAATTTTGAAGTTTCTAACTTCCATCAAATAGCAAGATACATAGGTTAAGCCTGATAAATCAATCCAATTAACCCATAAAGGATAGTAGGTTGAGTCGTACTTTACAGCACATTTTATTAGGTGAGTTACTTTCACTCGTTCCATATATCTTGTGAATTAATTATGATGGAATAGGATACCGCTACAAGTAAGAACGTGTTTTTTCTTTTTAAAAAAAAGGAAAAATTGAAAACAAGAGAATTACCACGAAAATATTTCGGAAGTCAATGTAACGACGAATGATCTGTTTTTATTTGTTATATTTTGGATAAAGGATTAGTGAATTTGTGGGGTGATTGGGAAAGCTTTTGACGAAAGTTGTTATGATTAAAATTTGAAAATTTTGTTCTTCCGGTGCATGATAGCATAAAAATGTTTCTCCCCGTTATCATTGAAGCGATGGACTCTATCCAAGTTAAAATGAAAATCAGGTAGATCTTGATAAGTTTAAAATGCAGTCACAGTTTTTAATGATAACTGTAGAGCACATTAGGGAACTCCTTACATATGTACTGTGAGACTTAGTCCTGCTTTTATTCTTCAAATATAATTTGAGTAGTTTTGAAAAAAAAAAGGGTTTCGATTGAATAGTTTTAGAATTTAATTGGAATACTTTGACCGTATAAAAAAATTTACACATTCATCCAATTATATAATGACACATCAGTAAACATGTTTACTTTTCACCCACTACTTGAAAACTCATAGTTTTAGAGTTTAATTTTAATACATTGATAATATAAAATAATTTTACACTATCATTCAATCAAAATACTTAATTTGGATGACTTTTCAGGTAGTAAGTATAAAAGTCAATTATCATGACTTATGTAATAATACATGATTGGATGACGATATAAAAAAATTTTACGCTATCAGTACATGACAATTAAATCCATAGTTTTACATCTCTCCCTCGACATTTTTGTATATGATTGGTGAAAGTTTTTTTCCAATCCCCACCCCAAGTCTCTGAATTTTTTCCATTCCCATCCCCATTTCTTGTGGGAGGAAATTCCTCTCTCATCTCCAACTTGTGTGAATCTTAAAAAATGTTATTCAAACATTCAAAATATTGGTCTCCATTTAATCATCTACGTAATAATTATTAAATATGATAATAGAAACTCACATGCTCTATCCACATATTATATCTAATAGTTATTAAGTAAGTGTCTTATTTTTTATGTGTTTAAAAAATATCACTCGTGAATCTCCGTTCCTAGAGGAGGATCCACATAGACCCAAATTATTTTTTTTAAAAAAAATACATATAAACAACTCAATTAGTTTTTTAACAAGAGAAGAAGACTTAAAAATAATAAAATAATATCGATCTATGTCTTAGACTCTAGTTAATATTGCATCATTATAATTTATAATACTAGATCTTCAAGTTTTAAATCAGGTATATGACATAAATTTAAAAATATAGAGAAATATCATCATAAAACTATAAGAATGTTCTTGAGATCATCTCCAGAGAACAGGGACATAATCCTCATCCTCGTCCCATACCAACTGCGCGAGACTTTTGTCTCCATCCTTGTCTACGTATGTAAAAATCATATGAAAAACAGGGATCCAAATACAAATGTAGAGAGATCTGCATGAGTATCCCCACTAAAAATATCTTATTATCATCCTTAATTTTAGTTTATTAATCCATTCAGTTTGTCACTCAAAATCGATTCGAACTTAATCATGAATGCTCTAAAATACATATCCTAAATTCCAACACTTTTTTATATACACACACACATACAGGGATGGAGGGAGAAGGGGGCAAGTGGGTGGGGGGGGGGATATATATATATAATTATATAATTAATAAAAAAAATATAAAAATGCCTATGCTCAGATCTATAAAAAAAAAAAAAATCATTATGGTTGAGTTAATGATGAGAAGTTTAGGTAAAATGCATGAAGACATATATTTAAATTTTATTGTCTTTAAATTTTGATATCCCAAAAAAGTTTATTAAAAAAATAGAATATTTATCACATTTTTTTTATTTATTTAAATATACTTAGATCCAATTTTATTAATTCCTCCAAAAATATTATTAGTTTAAAAAATACCTAGTTGAAACTCCTAAGCATCCTAATAAAATATTTAAATTTATAGTTGATATTTAGACTTTCAAAACATATTTAATCACTAGTACATTTTATATATTATGCAGAATATGATATGATAATATATATGTATGTATAATTTTTTATATTAATATATATTAAAAAAATTATTTTATGGTATATTATGGTTCAATATTTTTGGCCGCTCCTTTGAACCTGGCCTCTACTTTGAACATTTCTGGATCGTGGTGCAAACATACGAGAAAATCAACCATTGACTTGATTGAAATTTAGCGTTTACTCGGTAAACTGTACACCCATGTCGCAATTTCAAAATTTGTCATGAGATAATAAAGTCAGCCATTTAGACCCAGCAGTGGGAAATAGCCAATTAATCTGCATCATCGATCAGCAATTCAGCGGTTGTCAGGGTGAAGTTTCCCTCTAACGAGTCTGCCGGGAGAAGGTGAGACAATTCACAAAGCTTGTTTGACTTTGGAAAAAGATCAAAAAGCATAATTAATATATATGAATTTACTAATAATATAAAATAATTTTACACTGTTATCCAATCAAAATATTTCATTTGAATAATTTTTCAGACAGTGGATATAAAAATCAACTATCATAATTTATTTGATAATATATAATTAAATGACTGTGTAAAAAAATTTATATTATTAATACATAACAATTAAATTCTATATATATATATATATATATATATATATATATATATCCAAATTGAAAGGTGCATGTACAAATTGATCTCTGATGGTACTCACCGCTTGGACAAGTTGGCTCAGATGTACAATGAATTTGATTTCCAACCGCTACATACAGGCTAATCGTGTAGGACCCATTGCATGGCCTGAAATGAAAGGGACCTCTAGTGGCTGGTTTAAAAGGATTCAAAACTTATGAGCATATAGTTCCAAGACGAAAAGAAAATTCAAACAGTGGGTTAGAATCAATGGATCTCTTTTGTGCGAACCCCTTTTAGCCTGGGCTATATAATTAACTTAATAACGTTCCAACTTTCGGCTTTTCCTAATTTAATGACGAAACTGTGGCTTCCCTTCGATGATTATTAAATTAATCTCTGCTTTTAATTAAGTTGGTTGTACTTGCCGTTTCCTGCTTCGGCACTTGAAGAGAATCCAAAGAAAAGTTTGGCGCTTTTGTGAAATGCGAATAGTAGGTCAATTGGATAGGTCATTGCCACTAGAGTTGTTGTTTTCCTCTTTATGTGTAATGTATTATCAAGATGGTTGGTTGAGTTTGAGAAGTCATTAATTAATGAATGGTTCATTCCATCTAGTGGATGATACATTGCATAGTGTTAAAGGTGAATGTGTTGGTGCATTTATAATTTGTTAACCAGAAACATTACGCAACTAGCCGAGTGTGATGAATCGATGTCATTCATTTAATGTCAACATCGACATATATTTTCCAAATACGCAGGAAATTGATTTTTTGTTTCTGGGTTTAATTTTAGGATTTAATTGTGTGTAAATTTTTTTTTACATAGTCACCAACTATATATTACTATATACGTTATGATAATTAACTTTTATATTCACTATCTAAAAAGTCATTCAAACTAAATATTTTAATTGGATGACAGTATAAAACTATTTTATACTGTCAGTGCATTAAAATTAAATTTTTAATTTTAATGTATTAACAATAATTTAATTAAATTTTTTTATTTGTATAATTTTTTAAATAATAAATATGAGAATCAATAATATTAACTAATTTGATAATATATACATATAATTAAA
The DNA here is from genome assembly GCA_031216125.1 of Dalbergia cochinchinensis. NCBI lineage: Eukaryota > Viridiplantae > Streptophyta > Magnoliopsida > Fabales > Fabaceae > Dalbergia > Dalbergia cochinchinensis. The sequence goes on from CM062371.1 coordinate 10,280,969, forward strand.
TGATACTATCGGTATATCATATTGCACCTTTTTTTTTTACGGGCTACTGTGCCCGCAAATTGACATCGTAATTGTATTTAATTGTAACAATAAACTTTTCGATAAAAACACTTTAAAGCTCAGTGCCAACTATATCGCCCATAGTATTTAATTGTGAAAATAAGCCTTTTTATTTATTTTGTTTATTTGTAAGTGTTATTAAAAGTTTTAATGAATAATTTTTTTCATGTTAAAAAAAAACTGCAGTGTCCATAGAGAAATTTTATTTTCGGTTCAAGTAATTCATATTCGATTTATACATTGAAAAATGGATTATCATTCATCACATATACCAACATAATTTGCTAGTTGAACTCGAATCCTTTTTTCCTATTTTACAAAAAACAAAATAAAGACAGAAAAAGCACAAAAGAGGTTCTCATCATTTTATATGATCCACATTGAATCATTGATATACTAAAAGAAATATATAATGTATGCGATTATTTGAAATTGTGTTACTGCAGTCAAAGAATTCGTCTGTGCAATAAGAAACACGTAAGAGATTTTCGGGAAAACAGAATCAGTACCGTACACGCAGGTCGCTTGAATCGATTTCAAAGATTGTGATCATAATCATCATCGTGAATTGGGATACACAAATTTGGAAGCAATGGAGGACTCGGTTGTCGGTGAAGCTGTACAGTTTCTTCTGAATAGACACTGAGAGTTTCAGATTAGATTAGAGGATTCAAATCTAACTAGTAAAATCTAAAAAAATAATATGAAAATTAATTAATTATTAAATTTAATTTCTATGTGCTACTAGTATAAAGGTTTTTTTTACACTATATCCAGTTAAATCATCCTATTAATATGATTTTTTAAATAATAAATATAAGATTTAATCATATTTATCAATTTATAAATATAGTAATAAATGATTAAATGACAGTGAGTGACAGATCTACTTATAGAATAAAGGGTCATATTTTACCTCCATTATTTTATAAAGTTTGACCCACACTAATTAGAAAAATTATATAAAACTTTTTATTATGTTTATATATTATATTTGCCCCATTACATAAATTTATTGGATTCATCAGTATATAGAAATTAAATTTTTAATTATTTAAAAAATATGCTCTAGACATCATCATCATCATGCCATGTTAAGGCCTCATAAAATTTTTTTGGTGATGTCTCGTGATTTTCTATTAGTCAATAATTTTTAAAATTATGCAATATTAAATAGATTTAATTTCTATATATAAATAGTATAAATTTTTTTTACATCATTATTCAATCATGTACTGCCTTAATAGTTGTGATGGTTGACTCTCTCATTCACTATTTGAAAAGTAATACAAATAAAAAATTTTGATATAATAATAGTATAAAATATGTTCATCAACATTAAACTCAAATTATTTATTGAGTTTAATTTTGATACTTTTAAATTGTAAAAAAAAAATTTACACTCATTTAAGTAAATCATTCAATTTAAATGTCTTTTTAAATACTAGGTATAAGACTTAAAATGTGGCAATACATGCATGATTGGATGATAGCGCATAAAAATTGAACTTAAGTGAGATGACTAGTTTTAAATTGAATCAACTTATTATGAAATTGGTAATTATTAAAAAAAAAAGTTCTAAAAGCTAATAGGAAAAATGGGTTGGCTCATTTTAATAGCAAGTTAGAAAAACACCAGCCCTGCTCAGTTCGCTCGAGTTGGTGCTTTAAATGGGTTGGCTCGCTTATATTAAAACTAAAAATAAAATATCTAAAACACCAAAGCTTGAAAACTCTAAAACCAACCCAACAACATTGTGAAATAATAATCACAACAACCTCAATACAAATCTGCAAACTCTAAACATCATATCTCACAATCTTAAACTCAAATCTTGTGTCAAAAGAAAACAAGAAAAACAATCATGAAGTAGAGTTTTTTTTTAAAAATTATCAATGAACCAGACCAACCCACTTAACTTAGGGGTTATACGAGCCCGGTCGAATTGACCAATTTTTAAATAAACTAATATTTTACCAACCCAACCCATCATTTTGGAGGGTTGAACTGGGTTGGCTCATCGATTGTAACTCACTTTGATAGCTCTACTTAAAATTAAGTTGATGCACTTCATTATTTTTAAAAGCAACGAGAAAAATATTGTTAATTTCTCACATACCCGTTGTCTTTAAATTTTGATATAATTACAAATGCAAATAAAAAAGTGATCATATAAACATAATTAAATTATTGATAATTTCAAAATAGTATATATAAAGCATAAACTTTTAAAATTACAAACAAACCTCATCGTTTGTGTAGTTTGATATGATCGTTTACATACCTTTTTTTCTTGTGGCAAAAACTGCTAGTAAGGGGAAGAACCAATTCTAGTGGGTGAGGCACAGTGCCCTAACTCAGGGATCTATTAAGTACAGATAGTGGGCACTTACTAGACTCAGCCCATAACATTCACATTCATCCTTGAAATTGGACTAGTCCAAAAAGTTACCTAGAAAACTCATTCATGACATTGCCTCTTAGCAACAAGGAATCTCCCTGAGAAGGGTTGTTCACTAACTAAACTTTCAAGCTAGGGGCATTGAAACCCATGTGACCAAGAGATAGCCACAAATTCAAGACCCCAATCATTTATGCTAACCTAATTTAGGCTCCTACGATCTGTATCATCACACAGAGAGAGGGAAATCGGGGTCTTGAACCTTCGATATCATCTGTTTCCCATTTCAAGAAATTGACAACCTAGATATCACTCTTTTCACGGGCATATTGGGCAACAACTAATGAATTAAAATTATAGTACCATGGCATTTGGGGAAAGAAAACAGCCTAAAATGTCCATATCCATTGTCATTGCCCGTCCACTAGGTCATTTTATTTGGGATTTGGATTCTCTTCCAATAAGCCTATCTTTCCAAGAGCGCGCTAAAAACAATTTTGATTTCCTTTTAAAAAAGGAATCACAATATATGACAGGTTATGAGGTATATAAATTGTGTTTGAAGTTATTTATCTCGTATATATATATATATATATGTCAGTAAAATTTAATTAGTGGTGAGAAAATTAACTTTGTATGAAGTTAGTGTTATATGTCAGTGTGCCTATTTGTTTATTTATTTACTTTTACTAAAATGAATTTGTCCTGTTATTTAACGAGGGAAAGGCCAAATATTTTTTGTGCATCTCTTATGCTTCCAATCCTGCAAGCCCATACCCTTATCTTAGCTTTTACTTGATCAACTGAGCATTTTCCAACTCATTATGTGTTATGTCCTTAATTATCACTTCATAGAATATCAACAAAAAAAAGGGGGTTCAATCGGTGAAAAGAAATCTTAACCAATTATCAACCGGTATCACATGCGATCATTTTCAATGACATTATTTAGCCCATAGCGTCATGATGCCCTGTTTCCTGAATGAAATTGGTTAAATGGAACGCATGAAATGATAGTCCATATATACTAGGCAGCTATCGTTCTCGATTGCGCATGCTAGCCATTCTTAAGTCACATATAGGAGATTTTTCTAATAAAACAAACGAGGATGAATCCACATCAAATGAGTTGGAATGGGCTACATGAACCATGCAAGCAAATTAAACCATATCAGTAGGTCATAAATCGGAAATTACTAAAAGCAAGTTGCGGCAGTGACTCAGAAGCTAGCACATGGTATATGGGACTAGAAACACTGGACCTTTCATTTCAAGTTCCCACTTGCCACCGGCTCTATATTTTAGGCCTAGTAAACAATCAGAGCATAAAGAAAATGTTATTTCAATTTCCATATGGATGTAAACACCAGTATAAGAAGACTGATGGAGAGAGAATAAGTTGAGAGAAAAAAAGTAAATGGTGAAACCTATATATTTTATGAGTACAGTATTTAGGTGTTTGAGAAAATTGAATGTTGAAATAACATTGTTGTCAAGGATAAAGATCCCCAAATACTAGTAGTGCATGTAGCCATCCTCTAGGGCCTAGGCCACAACATACAAACACATAGATGTATATAATACGGTTTACTTAAGTGACTAAAATGCGTGTGTATATATATATATATATATATATTACAAATATATGAATACGATGGGTATAAAAATAATAACACTATTTGAATGAAAACATTTTAGAATTAGAAGGTAGCAACTTGATGTAGTATATGATCAACCTCAATTTGGGTGAGCTCTATTAGCATATGATAAACTTGATGTAGTATTATATATCGTCGCAGGGCTGGATTAATTTGGATTCTCTGCTGCACTCTATCATTGCCCTTTTTGAGACAACTAGGCCAATACCTGTCAAATTGCACGGGTCATTGCCATATGCTGATCTCAAGAAAAATAGAATATCATCAATAACTTCAAGAAGTGCGCCAATGATGTGTAATACAACCACAACAATCGAGCAACCGAACAATAATAAACAGAAAAACTTTTGAGTAATGATATTTCAAATGGCATTTGGTAGAGCATAAGTTAATAAAAAATTAAATCCTATTTATATTAAATTTCAATAAACATAATGTTCCAGACAAAGTTTTGGGAGTCCAATAAGTCAAATAATAGGTTTGGCTAATTGGTCCTCTTGCTCAAAGTGGTCTAATAGGCTTAGCTAATCGGTTCTCTTAATGAGAGTAGTCTAGGCCTTTTTGATATCAAGATATTGAAACTAAACTTGAAGCATGCCTCTCTTAACCAATTATTCCGCATTTTATAACGGACGGTAGAGTGTTATAAAAATGAACGGCCGGACAAACCATAAAGCCTTCTAAATGCGTCGTTTGAACAATTAAAACAACGGTCTCTAATGATAGTGCTGGCCGAAAAATTTAAAGAGTCATTCTCTATTCATAAGGCGATTACAAGTGGAAAATATTTCTAGATTTTTTGTCCAATCAACCTAAAAGGTTATGTACGGTTCACATAATTTATAATCTTAACACAATGTAATTATTTAATTAATGTACAATTTCGAATTGACTCTAACTTAATTGTTTTTTCTGAAAATTAAAATGTCAGTTAATTGTTCTAATGGAAATATATGTTACTATATATGGCATTTTTTTTAATATGATCAGCCTTAAAATTTGTATTGATTTATAGTTAACCATTTTGCTGTTCGGTGTAGTCGTTAGAGTACTACCTTAGGAATCACAATTTCTTTAAGTAATACTTGCTTACAGTTTAATTTTCAAGGAGTCTCCGTTGTAATGAGAAGAAAAAAAAAAGTGATCATGAATACAATTGATTATAAAATTACTTTTTAATTTTAAAAATCCTGTACTTGCCTTGAAACAAATTGGATTATTCGGCCTAAACTAATAACAATTGAGGAATAAGCATTTTCCTTTTTCGAAAATAAGTGCTACTACTCTACTTCAAAAACTGAAATTAGCATGGACTGTAATAGTTAAATTAGAAAATTGAGCGAATATATTGAAAGGAAAAGATAAAACATGCATTCCGGTTGCTTGAATTGGCACCTATGTATTATAACTCCATTCCCACATACTTTTTTTTTTAATTTATTTATTTGAACATTCCAAAGGATGATAAAAGAAGACCACGTATTTAATTTCCATCCGCAAAAGATAAGTTTCAGGTTTCAGAGAAAGTTCTTCATAATTCCAGCAGAGAAATGATCGAGAGGACGGTAATGTAACACAGCGAGTCTTTCGAAGGGAGCAGGCGTCACGTTTTTCTTGATTGAAAAATGGAGGGAGGAAGAAAATAAGAGCGATCAAAGACTACGGAAAAGTCAAATAGGTGTGTTCAGAGAACAGCCAAGGCCCGATTCATAGTATAATGTCCTCAAATTTTCAATCATTAGCCCACTTTTTAAAATCTGACAATTACTTGAACCGACCAACCATTATTTTGTTTGGATATATGTATATATAAACAACCATCCATGCATTGTACACAGTTTTGATAACTCAGTTGCATATGTTACGTTCGTTGTATGCGCTTGTGCTATTCAACTGACTGCACCTACACGGGAAAAGTAATCTGAAGAGAAAAATGTCTCTAATAGATACGTGTATAGGGTTTTTTCAGAAAGCGATTGTCGGAAATTTATTTCAGCTTATTTTCATAAAGAATATCGGCCGCATTCTGCCGGGATGTGATTTTTTTTCAAAGAAACAAAAAAGATGAAAAATGAAGAATAGATAGCTTCAAAACAAGAATGTACAGAGAAAAGATGGCTTGCTTTCATGAGAGGATATTTGATGAATGATAAGAAGGTATTTTCATCATTTTTTTCAAAAGATATATGAAATGAAATTATTATCTTATTTTCTGTGCATGGTAAAAAAAAAAATTGACTTGTTACTCATTTTGAAAGGGAAGGATTAACACTTCCGTTACTTTTTAATATTCATTTTTTCTGGCGCTGCGACCATTGGAATTAGGAAGATTATATGTTTGGAAGTGGATATCTTGCCATGCTAATCGACATTAAATATGAGTACGGTTTTACTAAATTTTGCGAAACTCAATTTAAATATTTGTTTCCATTGATAAACTTAAAAGAATCCGATTCGTTATGGATATAGGTGTTTCAGATAAATACATCTACTGTATTCAATTCAACAATTACATGTCAGACAACTCACAAGAACAATATGGGGAGTTTTGTTTTTTTTGACGGGGAATATGGGGAGATATTAGTTTCACATTTGGTGTTACATTATTCTTTCACCGCATTTTTCTTGTGGAATTAACTTTTGTGCAAGATTCATAGCACTCTTTGATCTACATTACGTTGTTAAATCGCAAATATTAGTAATAGAAGAATTGAAGTAGTGTATTAAAAAAATACGGAACATCAGTAGTTGCGATCACAAATTGATTCACAACATCATCGACAAAATTATTGTTGGTATTGTCAAGATTCATTCGGTGAGCTTGATTTCTTGACCTGCGTTCTGAATCTTCGAGACGCACACGTAGGCTAGAATGGCAGAGACCAAAATCGAATCTGAACTTAGAAAATTGCGTACTATGAATTGAATATTCAACAAATATCAGCAATGATATCCGATATTATCCCCATGTTTCATGCAGTCATAGGAGGAGGGCTGTGATTGCAGGAGATCCTTCATCTTGGGAAAATTTTTATTTAGAGTCTGCTTAAGCATATATCTTCCCGCGGTACGGTCGAGAATGACTCTCCCCCACAAGCCTTAATGATCTTAAGATATCCTAGCCACTAACTTAAATGGTCTAATATCATGTTTGTATCGCACTTTTTCTATCTCCGATTATAACTATTAATTTGAACAAATTGTTATATTAAAGAATTAGTTGTTTGACCCGTGCGATATACAGAAAGATAATAAATAATAGTTTATTGATTACTATTCAAAGTAAATAATAATTTATTTAATATATCTTATAGAAAATTAAATATATAAATTTATTTTAAAAGTAACTTAACATTTAAATAATTAAATAAATGGATAAAATATAAATGTGTCATTCTATTTTATCTCTTATTTTGAATATCACGTTTATAAGGTTGAAAAAATCTCAATAAATGACCTATAATGAACAATAATGAACCTATTTTATGAATATTCTATACATTTCGAAAGTCGAAATTGTTGAATAAAGAAAGAGAATACGTGGATAATTTTACTATATCATAAGTCATTTATAAGAATACAATGAGTATTTATAAGAAATAAGACATGTCCCACGCTTCCCATCGCCATTTAAAATTTTGCCTCTCAACTTCATCCCTATCTCCCTTATGCGTCCTCATTTTCTATTTCTCATGGAGATTTTGAATCCTTACTATATTTAAAATTTTATTAACAAATTTTAAAAAGAAAAAACTTTGAAAATATTTTACAATTTGAAACATAAATATCTACAATAACAAATACTATTAATACAATATAATTCAAATTAAAATTAAAAAAATACATATAATGCAAATTCCATAAAAATAATTGAAAAAAATAAAGGTATACTATCTTTGTTCCTATTCTGATTAACAAATGAGAACTCCACTCCCATTGATCATTCCTAAGAAGATAAAATATGTCCTCATTCCCATCCCTACTATAGATAATTCCTATATATACCCGCTTTCAACTTTTCTTTTTTTATCATCCATAGCCATTTATATTTTTTAGTAAATGAAAATATTTAATTTATAAAAACACAAAAATATATTTTATAATTAATAAAAATAATAAATAAATTTAATTTAAATGATTTCAATTACACGTCATTTCCTTATATACCATTTTAATAAATTAAAATATCAATTTTAAAATATATATTATAATTGATGTGTAATAATTAGTAAAAAATCATATATAATCTTAATTTACATTATTTCAATTATTAGAGTAGTATATCAATTACAATATTATTTTCAATAATAAAAGTAATGTAATTATTTAATTTTTTAAAACTTAATAAATATTTAGTATCATTATGAAAGAGGTGTAAATTATAAAATTAATTTTTTAAAATATTTTAATATTGAAAAATGGAATATTTTTTTTCAAAAAAATTAGTATGAAAAAAATTATGAAATTAATAGGTTGGAATATTCAAGTTGCAAAAAATTAAATAGGGTATAGTGAGAAAGGTAAATAGATAATTTTTTTTGTTATGATTTTCAAAAGTTCTAGATTTAAAATCAAAAACTTTTTCTCTAATCCCGTCCTCATTTAGAGTTTTTTCTCCATCCCTATCCTCATCCCCATCACCGGTCCTCATTCCTCATTCTATATAGAGATTTGAATCCTTACTAATATTTATAGATTTATTAAAAAAATTCAAAAAGAATTTTTTTAAAAATGCTTTGAAATTTAAAACATAAATATTTATAATAACAAATACTACGAATACAACATAATCCAAATTAAAAATGAAAATAAATATATAATATAAATCCAATAAAGATAATTAGAAAAATAAAGGTGTGATAAGGTTTTCTTGTTATCATTAATTATCATAATTATAATAGTTTTATTATAATTAATCCTATCATTATAATCCTTAATTATAATAAATATATTTATTGTTAATTTTAATTTTTTTGTAATATAATGATAATGGCTTTGTTATCATTAATACTATAATTATATATATATATATAAATATATATATATATATATAAATATAATTTTATGGTATAACATGTTCAATTTTATTTTTTTATTTTTTATATTACTTTTGTTAATGGTAGAAAGATATTAAGGTATATTAAGAAAGAGTGGAATTATTAATCTGTTGTTAATGGGTACAGAGAGGTTTATGTATATATATATATATACATGATGTAAGGAAACTGAATGATTAACTAGTCTAACAAACTATAACTAACTAAACTAGTTCCATTAAGACCCCCTCTCAAGTTGGGAGATACAAATCCTTGGTTCCCAACTTGTCCACGAGAGATGAGAACTGAACATGGGCAAGGGGTTTAGTTAGTAAGTCTGTTAACTGATGTTTGGATGGTTCATGTACTAGCTTGATTCGACCTTCATTCACTTTTTCTCTTGTGAAATGGCAGTCAATTTCTATATGTTTTGACCTCTCATAAAAGGTTGGAGTGGTAGCTATTTGGATGGCTGCTTGGTTGTCGCTATACACCATGGCAGAGTCGAGTGTTATCTCAAAATCTTTTGGAAGATTCTGCAACCAAGTAATTTTACTTGTAACATTTACTAAAGCTCTGTACTCTGCTTCAGCAGATGACTTGGAAACAGTTGACTGCTTCTTTGACTTCCAAGAGACCAAGGAGTCACCAATATATACCAAGAAACCAGTGGTGGACCTTCGGGTACCAACACAGCTACCCCAGTCTGTATCTACATAAGCTAGTAATTTGAGGTTGGAAGTGGATGAAAACATGATGCCACGGCCAGGAGTGTTTTTCAGATAACGTAGTAGATGATGTAGGGCTTGTAGGTGGGATGCTTTAGGTGAAGCCATGTATTGACTGAGTTTATTCACAACGAAACAGATATCTGGTCTTGAAATTGTAAAATAGATCAATCTGCCTATTAATCTCCTATATTGTGCAGCATCAATGTCAAGTTCATCACTGTCTGCAAATAATGATAATTTGGGCTCCATTGGTAGGCATTCTGGTTTGCAGTCTAAGAAACCAACATCTTCAAGAAGGCTAAGACAGTATTTGTGTTGTGATAAAACAATGCCTGAGGGAGATTTGGCAATCTCTAAGCCAAGAAAGTATCTCAAATCTCCTAATACCTTGAGTTTGAATAGCTGCTATAACTGTGTTTGCACATTTTTAATGGCTTGGTCTGAAGCACTAGCTACAATAATGTCATCAACATAGACTAATAGGATGACTAAGTTAGCCCTAGTTCCTTTGGTGAATAGGGAATAGTCACTTTTGGATTGTTTGAAGCCATGAGAGATTAGAGAGGTGGAAAACTTTGTGAACCATTGTCTAGATGCTTGTCTCAACCCATATATTGACTTTTTCAGCTTGCAAACTAAATGCTCCCCCTTACTATGATAGCCTAATAGTTTGTCCATGTATACTTCCTCAAATAGGTCGCCATTGAGGAAAACGTTGTTGACATCCATTTGTAAAAATTTCCAGCCCTTTACAGCAGCTAATGTCAGTAAAACCCTTACAGTTGTGAGTTTAGTAACTAGTGAAAATGTGTCTTGGAAATCAATTTCAGCTTGTTGAGTGTATCCCTTGGCTACTAATCTTGCTTTGTGCTTATCAACAATCCCATCTGCCTTATATTTGACCTTGAAAATCCATCTACAACCCACAGTATGCTTGCCATTTGGTAAGGGAACCAAATCCTAAGTTTGGTTATCTTCCATGGCTTGAAGTTCAACAGCTATTGCATCTCTCCATTCAGGAAACTTCACAGCCTGATGGTAGAAGGTTGGTTCTAGAATAGTATCCACATGCATGACAAAGTGTTGATAATTTGAGGTAAGGTTGTCATAGGTGAAGTGATTGTTTAGAGGGTATTTGGAAGTTACAGCATTGCAAACATATTGTTGCAAATATATAGGTGGTCTAGAAACTCTATAAGACCTCCTAACAGGGATTATGGCATCTGGTTGAGGTGTAGGTGTGTTAGGTGGGGTTTGGGCTTTAAGGTTATGGGTCAATATTTGGTTGGTTAGGAGGATTGGCATCAGGTTGTGGCCGAGGTAAAACTATATTAGCAAATAAATCTGGTGTGTGATCTGAGTTGGGTAATAGGTGAAAGGGAAAGGTGGTTTCATGGAATGTGACATTCCTAGAAGGTAAATTAGTAATTAATAATTAGAAGGTAAATTAACTTAAAAATTACTTTAAATATTAAGATTATGAAAAAGATGGGGCATAATTTTCCCTATAAATAACACGTGGAATACTTTCTATGTAAATGAGTCTTAAATATTAATATTATAATGAGTCTTAAATATTTGATAAATAATAAATTTGGTAGAAATTGAATTTTGAATTATTATCATATCAGAATTAATCAATTAGCAATTCATTAACAATTTGATCTGTTCATTTTTTTTAGAGTTAAAAAATATGCTGATCTTAAAGGTTATTTATTTTAGAAATATTTCCTTTTTAATTTTTATATTACCCTCATAATACGAGACTATTAATGATTCTTAATTTTAATTATAGAACTTAATTATATTGACATAGTTCCCTTCTTAGTGTAAATTATAATATTTAATGATTGTAATATTTGATTTTATTTCATATGAAAAAAATTAATAAGTAAATTTAAATTAAGTTCAAAAAAATCTCTAGATATAAAGATTTGAAAAGATAAGGCCTAAATCACTGTATGAATGAGACGTAAAGTCTAAATCACTATATGAATGATACGTGTAATAGTTTCCATAAAAGGAGTCCGAAATATTAGTATAGTAGATATTATCACCAAAAATAAAGAAATTATTATTCAAAGATATATTATTATTATTATTATTATTATTATTATTATTATTATTATTATTATTATTATTATTATTATCTATATATAATATACATTTCTTTTTATATCTATCTATATCCCTATAATTAGGATTATAAAAAAAAAAATCATGTATCAGTCATAATTGAGGTTATCTTTTTTTTTTTTCTTAAAGAAAAAAGTATTTTTCACGTTATTACTTGCAAAATATTGGAAGGAGTAGTGTAAACAAACTATTGCAATATCTTTTTCATATTATTACTTATGAGTACATCGCAAGATATCTTTTTTACGTTATAACAAATGCAAAAGAGAGGTAGAAGGAATAATGTACCTGTACTAAAGAACAAATATAAAGGTAGAGTATTCTCATTGTGGTACTTGGGATAAATGTTCCCTACTTGGTTTTTTTTTTTATAAAAAAAAATCAACACTTTCAACATATCAACAAAGTATTTATATAAATTTATGTAGGACATAAAGAAGAACACCTTTGATAAAGGTATGAAAAAAATTGAAAGTTTCTATGTACCTATTTCTCCCAATAATGTGAACCTCTTTTGCTCCTTAGAATATTCTTGCGAAAAGTTTTTGGATGTTTTTGTCGGATGTTTTCAAAATAACTACTATTGTCCATGTTTTCTGGAAAACTTATCATAAAATGAATATTATATAGGATATTCATAATGACTGCATATTGGTGTAAACTAATAATGCTTAAGAGAGTAGAAGAAAATGTTCATGAGACACACTTGACCACACTATGTACTATATTTATGTGAATGCCATATTTTGTCCGAATATTTTATCTTTTAATAAACAAAAAAAAATTCCAAGTCCATTTTTGTTGTCATTATTTGTTTGTTGTTATTGTTGTAAAAAATATAGTGCCATTTAATTTTTTATTTGTTGTAACCCCATTGTGAGCCCATTTCAGTTTCTGTCAAAAAAAAAGTGTGCTTCGTTTACCAGCCCTTTTGATTAAGATAAAAAAAACAAAAAAAAGAAAAGAATCAAGGAGTCTTGGTTGCTAGCTGCTAGAAAGACCAGAAAGAAAAGACAAATACAGAACGGTGCAGGAGCGTGCATGCAATAGTAAAAAAGAAATGCCTGTCTTTAAAGAACGAGAGCAGAGCACATGAGCACCTATTTTTGGAGAATAGGAGCGGAGCACCAAACTTCATTTTTCAAATATCAACAACGAGTTCAACAAGAAATTCAAGAAAAATGACTTTAATCAAAAACAGATAATCCCAAGGTCAAAGACAGAATCCCTCAGAGCAAATCCATGAAAAATTAAGCTGGAAAATTTAAATTAAATTTGCAAAGTTGTATAAATAGAAGAACTTATCATCAGATAGGGGGAGAAATTTTTTTTGGAGAGAACATAGAGAGACTTTCGAGGGGACCATTTTTTTCATCTTCTAAAATTGTTTTGATACTAAGATTTTGAGAGTGTTAGAACTATATCATTGAGTGGTATACTTTCCTTCTTGTTATTTCTTTCCATCAGGTTTTCATCTTTTTCATTCACATCACAGATCATGCATTTCACAAACATATCAATAGCAAGCTAGTGCACACACATACACCTGTTCCATTCCACATTTAAAAAACATAAAATCACAGCCAAAATCAAAGCAACCCAAACAGGAATCAGAAGTCAAAACCAAGACAAACCTAGACCAAGAAAAATGAAATAAAAAAGAAAAAGAAGCGGAGACGGTGGTGGTGCCATTGGTCACCACCGCTATGCCAGCATCTCCGCCATGGACATCACCTCATCACCACCACCCTTCTCTACCGGCCATCGCCCCATCATTGGCACAAACCAAAGCCACAGCCCATGAAAACCACCACTACCATGACTTTGTGCTGCCACTACCACTGCCACTGCCTTCATAGCCGCCACTCTAATCCCCCATACACTGCGTCCAGCCTTCCTTCATCACGAGCTGGCCTCCACCGCATTACATAACTGGCCTCCCACCATGGCATTGCCAGAGCCAAACACCTCCACCTCCGTGTTGCCGAGAAGCCAGCTACGCACACTCTACCAGTCGCGATCCTGAACGCCGCAAGAAGCCCAGCCACAGTTCCTCGTCCCTTCTGCCTCAGACCACTCCTCATTGCTATAAAATACCACCGTGAAACCCATCCTTGCCACACCTTCTTTGTTGCGCCGTCGCGGCTAGTCAGCCACTTCTGGCCTCGCGCAGCTCCCTTTCGCCGAGCGGCGACCTCCTTCTCTCTCACGGAATCACCTCTCTATCCTTCTTTCCCCTATCTTGTTCTTCACTTTCCCTTTTCTTGTGTTAATTTATTTGATTACTGTTGAAGATCATATTTGTTAGTTTGTTTTTTTTAAAGTCTCGGTTCCATTGGGGTTTGGGCTTGGTTTTCATTTTTGTGGTTGTTTGGTTTTGTTTATTGGGTCATAGATAGGCTTATTGGGTTAGTCTAATTGAGTCTTTTCTTTTATTATGTTTGGTTTAATATAAACTTGAATCAGAGAAATAAGTCTAGGTACTAGTCCGATTTTGATCAGACAAATTTTTTATGTTAGGCCCAATTTGTTTTGTTTTTGTTATTCTTTTTTTTTAAAAAAAAAAAGAGGATGGGTGTTAGTTTGTTTTTATTTTTGGTTGTATTTTTTCAGGGTGGGTTTGCCACTTGGACTAAATTTGGGGTTAAGGATAGTAATTTCCTTTTTGGTCAATATTCATTTTTCTAATATGGTTTTTTATTATGAGTAGTTTAGGTTTGTATTTTTAGATTTTTTTTATCTCTTAAGTCAAATATATATATGTTTTATTAAAATTTTAGATTTGAAATTTTTAATTTTATGTCCTGGGTCAAAATAAAAAAATAATTTCTATTTCATTAGATTTCAGGTTTTTGAAATTTGGATTGTTTCTTTTATCATGAACTTCTTTTTTCTTTCTTCCTTTTCTTTTTAGGTTCTCAACAAGTATTTCTTAATAATAAAAATAAAATATTTAAAAAAATACAAAATTTTTTATTCGTGCAACAATCAGTAATGATTGAGAGGTGAATGCCTCCTTCATATCCTGTTGAATTGTAAGAATTTATTAAGCAATCTAGTGCTAACTTGGATCCTGTGTACAAGCGGATTATTTTTTAATAATTTGTCTATAAAAATTATTTTCAAAATTAAAAACAATCAACACATTCTTTTATTTTCTTTTTTTCTCTTTTAATTTAAATCTGTCAACATACACTTATTTTCTACAAGAACGACGTGGCTTTGAGTTCCTCGTTGCACCAGAGGATATGTCGGCGTAGCCAACAACTATCAAGCCAAAATTAATTTTTCATTAAATTATGTTCTCTTTTAATTTAATTTCCTTTTCTTTTTTTGTATATAATTATAACTGTTGGTGAAAAATAAATATTTTAAAGTTATAAATAAATCTACATAATGAGCTCTATGGTAACCATATTTATACGAATGTATTAGGGGTATAGCAGAATTAAGTTTTCACCATTCCCTAATCATAATTATACTTTTGAACCTTAAATCTCTTTTAAAAGACCAGTTTTACAAATCAAAAAAAGTTTTTCAATTTTAACTAGAATTAAAGTTAATGGCGACTCTCATTTTTTTAAATCGGTTGTTATCCTCGTCGAGGCACCCACTGGGTACGTTGTGACAATTTATTAATCGAATATAAATAGTAAAATAATGACCAGTTATTATGTGCCTATCAAATAATTAGGATCTATATTGATATCCAAATTCTATAATTTATAACATATAATATATAATAAAATATTGTCTCATAGATTGTCTTTCTTAATTGATAGTGTTTTCTAATTTGATTGTTCTGAAAATATACTTTTTATTATTGTTGACTAAAGAAATATACTTTGTAGTCTAAATAAAGGAATTATTATCATGACAATTAAAGGCAAAGATATTGTATTATACAATATTTATATATATCTATCTATATTTCTATAATTATGATTATTGAAAAATTATATATGAGTCATAATTGGAATTATCTTTTTTTAAAAAAATAAATATCTTTTTCACGATATAGGTTGCGAAATACCCTTTTTATTATAAAATAACATTTATTCAATTAGGGTTATTAAAAAATATAATATATAAGTCATGTAATTAGAATTATTATTACTATTACCACTATTACTACTGTATAGTACCGTATCATATCATATCATATTATATTATATCTATAATCTATATATTTCTATCTATATCCTTATAATTAGGATTATTAAAAAACATTAGTTGAAGGATTTTTTTTTCAAAAAAAAAAAAATCTTCACGTTAACATTTGCAACATATCTTTTTTTATATGTATAAAATATCTTCAATTGATATATATTATTGTACAAATAAATGTCTAGCTCCATAAAAAAAGTAAAAAAAAAAAGTGAAATTCTTGTAGACGAATTTGTAAGAGCTCAAAGTTTATGACCATCACAGGTGATCTAATTGCAATAGCCATTATTTGATGAAGGCATTTTCCTTTTTTATTTTTTTCATATCACACATGGCTCCATTAATATTTTAATCACCCCAATACATTTATATCTAATCCATTTTTCAATAATTCTTAATTCTATATTTTTTTATTCTTAATGATTTTTAATCCCATAAATATATCTTAATGATTCTAATTTTACTGATTCATGTAATCTTTAATGATTGTAATATGTTATTTTTATTAATAATTAAATTATAAATTAAGTTAAAAAATCTATACACATAAATGTTGAAAAAAGTGGGCCGTAAATAACTATATGAATGACACGTGTACCCTAAAACCCTATATGAAAGACAATTGTAATAATTTTTATAAAATGACTCTCAAATATTATAATAGTAGATTAATATATAAGATTATTTAATGTATCTAGCTATACCCAAATATATTAACATCTTAATATCCTTGTTTACACAGTTAATTGGGGACGGAAGGAGTAGTAATTTATATGTTAAGGGGGCGGAATTCTTGATTAAGTTGTTTATTTGGACAAAACGTTAAGTCTCTGCAAATTATAGTAATTCAAGCACAATGCAAGTCGGTCTCCACGGACCCGCAAACAGCGAAACTTATTTGCCACCACCAGCGGGAAATTCTCATTACCTTTCTTTTTTGAGCATAATAAACTCGATCATCAAAATATGTAGTTAAATCTGAGTCGTCGAATTAACTTTAGAAGGTTCAACCATAACTCGGCTCCTATCACCGCCATAGTATCTGAGGATAAGGACGAAGACGATACGACATTTTCACCTATGCCGTATGGGTTGAAAAACTCGTTGCCTTCGCAACCAGCCCTCTAGAACCTTGAAAATTAGCCACTTGAGACGTGGACACTTACTGGCCCAGTATTTGCATAAGCTTGAAGGTCAAACCTCATGGCACATGCTAGCTTTTTGCAATGTTATGCTCCATTCGACCGAAAAAAAAAATGGTGACGTTGTCTGCATCCTCCCAAATTTTTTAAAAAAAAACAATGTTATGCTCCACCCATAAAAACATATTAAAGCTATATATTATTGGTATTTTTTCTGCATTATCAATAAACAAGAAAAATCAAATTAATATAAACAATTTAAATTTTCACTTGCAATAAGATTTTTTCATAATATTGTATTAAAATTAGTAAAGCCAGAAAATATATTATTGATAGAACTCTTTTTTGTTGGAAAAAAAAAAATTCTTAAGCTTATCTTCTATAGTTGCATGCATTACGACACGAAAGCTTAATATAACAATCTGATTAAGAGACATCAAATTTAACTGAATTTCATCAACACTTGCATCTTCTTATATATATATATTTGGTCCCAGCACTTGCATCTCCTATTGTTTGAAAAACTTTCTACATGGCCAACCCTTTCGTTTTTGTCAACATGCCCAATCCTCTAGAATCTTGCAAAGGAGTCACTAAATCCTTGACCACCCATCGGTCCAGTACTTCTAACTTGAAAGGTACAACATACTATAGCTTATTGCTAGCCCCCACCAAAAATATTAACGCGGTTAACCCAAACGGCCAAACCCATTCTCTTTCTCAAACATATATTTTTGACAGATTAAATTTGGTTCATTATAAACATACAACTTGTGATACACACTAAACAAAAACAATAATAATAATAACAATGACAACAACAACAATAACAAATAATTGTAGCAATTAAAACTTTTTACTAATTTGCTTAAAAAATGAATGACACCAAGTTTTTATGCACATCTTATACACTAGTATTTTCAAAAAGAAAAAAAAAGTAAATAGAAAACATATCAAGGACAGGCAGGTAGGCACCACTTAACACCATGTGAAAAACATGTAAAGGAACAGATGCCTCAATACCTCCAAGCAACATGGAGGGGTAGGAGGAAGTAACAGAAGGGGTTGGGAAGCAAACAAGGGCCTGATCCATATATATGCAGGATAATTACAGGTGAAAGTAACAACTGCTGCATTCAGCCATTCAAATTTGAGAATGAAAATGATAAGTCATTTACAGGAGGGCAAAAACAAAAGGATTGGCTTAGCGTTTTAAATTACAAGAGGTGAACAAACTTGTGTTTGATCTTTAAATCTTCTCTGCACAACTATACACTAAAGCCTTTCGCAAGTTAAACACAGCATCTGAAGATAAACGAGCTTGAAGGCACCTTCAGCATTTTTTTCATCTCAATCATACATCCCTTCATGCTCCCAAACATTTACCAGGAATTTGACCATTTCCTATTTATTGAAAATTGAATTATCAATAAGTAACTTTGAGTTCTCACATCAAAGATTCCAGTAAGGAACTATAAATATATGCAGGACACTTACAGACAAAGGTATGGGCTTTGCGAAAGGTTGTCTAGTCCCAAGCAAACTTTCATAAGTCGCATTTGAACTACAACGATCGCATTGATTTATAAGTCATTAGAGAGAAATTCAGAAAGACAGAGAGAGCACAGAGATGATGGAGACTTGAGCTTTTGTAAAGCCATGTAAACATAACAAATATCAAGAAGATATTTTGATTTGGATAACTATGTGCTTCAAGAGCTAAAATATAAGCCTTGTGTTTGCTAAATATAAGCCTTGTGTTTCTAACTTTTGTGAGATTGCAGAGACAACCAAAACAATAAAATAGACAATAAAAAAGGAAAACAGAGCATCAACAATTTGAGCAGAAGTTATAGATATGTATAGTTGAGAAGTGAATACGGTTCTATAATGAAGTAGAAAAAAAACAAGGCTATCAATAAAGATAGACAAGAGAAGCAGCTGATTCAGAAAGACTTCTGAAGTTTGTTGATGACTTGTTTCCATCCCATATTTTTCCCCCCCTCCCCCAAGAGGATTTAGTTATCTATGATGATGTCCTTATTTGTCTATACAGTGGTTAAAGAGCATTTCATTGATTGCCCCAGATGCAGTGCAGTTAACATACTTTAGTCTGGGTTCTTGATTCTGTTGGCTTTGCTTCCTAGATCTGCCACTTCCAATCCACTGAAGCCTGCTCTCATTCCAGAGGAGAAGACCTGCAATGAACAGCATGCATTTCATTGAAATTAACCTTCATTTTCCCTTTACAGCAAAGAAAGTAAACATTATGATAACATGCAGTAATAATGTACAAGTAAAATAAATCAGCATTAAAATAATGTATTCATCCAAATTCTGAACAAACCACATAAAATAATATCATATGCCATGTGCCAATGCCCTTGTGGAGCACAGGCATAGGGCTGGACTTGATGCGATGGGGGGTCCAATCCCCATCTGTTTACTTTCCCCTTCTTTATACTAGAACTTAGGGGTTAAGGCCTTGTTGTGTTACCTGAAAATATTTTTCATATGCTATGCTAAAGTATAGATGAGCATTCTAGTGTTAATTAGTAGGAAGAAAAACAAAAAACCTATATAGAACTTGCCTTGGTTTACAAATTCAGCATTGGTGCCTGAAGTAGAGGTTCCATTGCTATTATAGAGAATTTGATTTAATGTACTGACAGATGAGATACTTCTTTGAGATTGAACAGTGCTGTTATCCAGATCACATGTGCTTGAACTCCAGAAACCATCTGTTATGGTTGGTTTTCTTACTGTTTGTCCCTGAATTTTCAGTCCCTTTGCTGGCTCATCCACTGCTATAATTGGTGTGGGCTTCATGCAGCATCCAAAACAACCACTGCTCTGCTATAAAACAAGTTAAATAATAGCAAAACATGGGCAAATGTAAAGTCTACCATGCTTCACTTCAACAAAATGCATTATTAGAAAGAAATGACTTTATTTATTTACTTATTGCTTCTGCTTTTTGCTTCCAAGGAGAAACACCAATTTCTGAACAGTACCATTTTTTGCTTTTGTTGTTATTTAGAAGCATTTTACACTATGGCCTTCTTTCTTTTATTGATTTCATAGCACAAGCAAGCAAGCCCTAAACCCAGGAGAAATTGTTATACAATCAACATTGCAGCACACGGAACTCATCACTGACTTGTTTGCTCCATACACAATGGTTATAAGCCAAAAATGTCTCATCTTTTCTGTAGTAGAGTATATTGAAGTTTGCTCTTTGCTATGCTATTTCAAGACAACAAGTGATTCATTGACTATGTACAACACAGAAATTTACTCCTTTTAAGAAGCTTCAATCAGAAATCATTGAGGTATACACTGATGAAGACATTCTCCTTTGAAAAATTCTCATTAAGTAAACCTCAATTTTCATAGAGTCTTACATTTATTCCATTAAAATCCTGTAAGTAAAAGGATGGAGACAAGATTTCAGTTACAGCCATTTAGTATAATACAGCCTCATGTGATTGAAAATTTAAGTTAGTCAATTCAGTTGCAAAGTCTTAGATGATAAGATCACAGTTTTAGCTTATGAGATCAGTCTGTTACTTCTCTTTTCTTTATTATTCGTAAAGCTGCTTTATTAGGTTGCTGTTTCTAGGTTCTGTTATATATATATATATATATATATATTATATACTGAATCATTTCAGATGACAATCAAGCAAATCATTCCCCCAAAATTATAGTCTTATATCGTAGACAGTGAAGCAAATACATAACAAGGGGTTAGTGAGTGGCGTAGGTAGAAATCCACTCTGCTATGTTAAAATTGTTAACATATTTGTCAATAGCTAAATCCACTAATCATTGAAGCGCTCATATCAATCATATTTTAGAGTCCAATGTTCAGTTCCTGCCAACAAAGGAAGCTGTTTTCTCTTCTTCCACCGCTCAATTAAACATCCATTCAGAAATAAAATAATTTTATATCACCAAAAGGAATCTTAGTCCATTTTTTATTGGCAAAGCAAGTGATTAAAATGATGAAAAGTAGGAATCAATCCCCGGACCCAAAAGCATGAAAATAACCGCAGTCGGTAACAAACACTCGTATGGTCAGTCTATAATCTATCACGGGCAGCAAATTGCAATACTTTGATTTGAGTAGCAAACAAACACACAGCTTTGGTTCTCAAGAAGACCACTTTAATCTCAAAATATAATCCAAGTCAATGATTTAAGGATGAAGGCAAATCAAAATCAGTCCCTAATTGACCCCCAAAATATAAAAAATGTTGGCAAATTGAGCAGTAATAAGTTAGCACACAAGAGGACCCATTTTTCCAGAAATGGAAACTCATTCACCGAATCCAATAAAAGCAAGCAAATTGATGACTGCAAAGACATACAGTATCTACCTAACAGCAATAAATTAATATTGGGAATGGATGGAGGACTCACCCCATGCAAGCAAAAAGGTCAGTGATCCAAGCAGTAAGCATCACCATCTTCTTCTCTCAATCAACAGCACAACATAGATTTCCTCAAAGGCACGCAGAAGCTGAAACAACCCACAGGAACAAAACGGGTGGGGGGAAGAAGTTTCCTGGAAAAACCAGCAAAGCGTGTGTGTGTGTGTTGCGTTGGGAGTGGAAATTGATAAAAGAGAAGGAAGTGTGTCTCTTTGGTCTGTTTGGCTTTTATTGTGTCTGCTGTACCACTGTCACTGTCTCCTTCCACTGTCGTTTAACGTTAAAACCACTACCCCCCTCTCCTCTTCTTCTTCTTCTTCTATTTTTATCTTTTATTTATTTTTCTTATGATAATAATATGCTTTTTGGACAGACGATTGTCGTTCATGATGATACGCAAAAAACTGTTTTGGGTTTTGAACGGCATTCCAAATGAATTTAAACCTTCCGATGCTAATATCATATTATTTAATTAATTTTTTTTTATTTGCCGGTACTATGCTAATATCAATAATTAATGTTGCTCTTATTGGCTCTTGCTCTGACAAACACCTAACGCCATGGTATTGCCACCTGTCACCTGAATTAATTGCATGTTTTGGATATAAATTTATATTTAAATTGGAATTTTATTCATAAATATATGCATGATATATAATCAAATCATGTTGAAACTTGAAACATAACTTTGAGAATTTAGTTTTAAATTTCAAATGTATAATTTGACTGGGGAAAAAAGAATAAGTACTCTTTGGTTAAGTTAGATTTTATTTTGAAATTGGTCGAAAATAGTAAATATTACCTGATTTCCAATATAGGTTAGGAAATACAAGATTACTTGGACGATTCTACTTGCTCTGGAGTACTTAATAGGCACTAAAAATAAATAGAAAAGCATGCATGCCAAAATCATCACTACGATTCCATATTGGAATTTTAGGATTTGACTGAGAGAATCCCTGATAATGAGATTAAATATGAGCCCTTGGATTGCTCCGTAGCACAAATAATCCTCCATGCTGGTGTGAGCACTCATCCAATTTCCGCTGTTGCCTCTGCATAAAAGTTTTTTTTTTTATCGTCTTATATAAAACTTTTAATTATTGTGAAATGCAAAAAAAGCCCCAAGATGCAGAATGCAAAAGCAAGCGGTCTTCTATGTAATAGAGCTATCCAGCTTCAAGCAAATTTGAATTAGTCTTGGTCATTTAAATTAGTCAAATTATTAGTCAAGGTTGTTTAGACAGGGAGCTAACTGTCATGGGAATCTTTTTCCTATTATCCTTTGTAAATCTATTGTATCAGTGTGGGGTCCAGCCGGCAAGATTGAAGCAGTCGAGAAGAAGTTTTCAACGCGTGAACAGTGAAAATACTATTCACACATGAAGAGTTTGGTACTGAAGGAGAATTTTCAATGCGTGAACAGTAAATTAATTACTGTGCACGCGTTAAGCTCCCTCTATAAATAGAGGCGAGGAAGCAATTTTAGAATCATCAAAGCAACGGATGAACAAGCTGCAAAGTAGAGAAAAATAACAGAAAGTGTGTTATTTTTCGGAGAGTGAGAGGAAAATAAAGAGTGTGAGTAAATCTCAGAAAGTGTAGGGTGTGGATATATATACCGAGAATATTTTTTGGGTATCATCTTTATTACTCCTTGATACTGCAAAAGTGTAGTATTTGAATAGGAGGGTTCTCACCGGGAAACACTATATTTACCTCTTGGGTTGGAGAGTGTGGAAATGATATTGTGTAATTATCCTGAATATAGTGGAATATTTTTCGGAGTTTGTCCCGTGGTTTTTTCCTCTGGTATTTGGGGGTTTCCACGTTAAAAATTCAGTGTGCATATTTCTTGATATGTTTTGGTGGCGTGAATAGTGACGTGGGTCCTACCACAGTGAATAGTAACTCTGAATTTACTATTCACACGAATAGTAATACAGTTTCATTGCTGAGTACTATCCGTGTGAATAGTGATAGCGGGCCCCACCGTGAATTACTATTCATCTTGATATTTATTTTTCGCTGCGCTGCGCCGATTGATAGATTTAATTCTATCAGATTTATTTTGGTACTCCTTGTCATACATTAGCATCATTTAATTACACTGTGAATCAGTCTCTGAGCCCAACAAGTGGTATCAGAGTGCAAGTTGAGCTCAAGATTGTGCTGTGTAAATTAAATGGAGGAGAATATGGGTACCATGATCAAGCTAACAGCAGCAAATTACTCCATTTGGAAGCCAAAAATGGAGGATATACTTTTCTATAAGGATTTGTGTGATCCTATAGAGAAAGGAGATGCAAAACCAGCAGAAATGAAACCAGAAGATTGGAAAAAGATGCACCGAAAGGCCATTGGATTAATTAGGCAGTGGGTGGATATTAGTGTATTCCACCATGTGGCCACAGAGACGAATGCCCATACTCTGTGGAAGACTTTACAAGATCTCTATGAGAGGAAGACTGCACAGAATAAAGCTTTCGCAATCAGGAAGCTTGTGAATCTCAAGTATAAAGATGGAAGGTCTGTTGCTGAGCACTTGAGTGATTTTCAAGATATGGTGAATCAATTAAGTACCATGCAATTAATGCTAGATGATAAGTTACAAGCACTATTACTTTTGAATTCGTTGCCAGATAGCTAGGAAACCTTGGTGGTGTCACTAAGCAACTCTGCTTCAGGTGGGAAGCTGTCTTTAGTCCAAGTCAAAGATAGTATGTTCAATGAAGAAACTAGAAGAAAAAACTTGGTGAGAATAGAAAATTCTCAGGCCTTTGTCACAGAGAACAGGGGGAGAAGCAAGAGTAGAGGACGGTCTAGAAAACCAAAGGATCGATCGCAGTTCCAGCCAAGAAGAAAGTTCAAATGTTACCATTGCGGCGAAGAAGGGCACATCAAAAGAAATTGTAAGGCTTGGAAAGACAGAGACAAGAACTATCGGAGAAGTTAGGACGCGGCTGATGATGAAAATACTACAACCCCTGTGACAAATGGGGAAGTGGTGTTGCTCTCTTTTGTAGAAGAAGAGTGTCATGTTGCAGATTCATGTATTGAATTGGTCGTTGACTCAGCAGCTTCTTATCATGCCACTCCCAACAAGGAATTCTTTATTGTGTACAAAGCAGGAGACTTTGGCAAAGTAAGAATGGGAAACACTAGTAATTCTGATATTGTTGGCATTGGTGATGTGTGCATTCAAACAAATATAGGATGCACATTGACATTGAAGAATGTGCGACATGTGCCGGATTTACGCTTGAATCTGATCTCTGTGCATGCTCTGGATCTAGCCGGATACCACAGTAACTTTGTTGATGGCAAGTGGAAGCTTTCCAAAGGTTCGATGGTGGTTGCCAGAGGGACATTGTACAACACTTTGTACAAGACTCAAGTTAAGCAGATTGGAGGATTAAATGCAGTCGAGGACGATACTTCGCCAAATTTGTGGCATAGAAGACTGGCTCACATGAGTGAAAAAGGATTGCAGATTTTGGCTAGGAAATCCCTCATTCCTTATGCTAAAGGTACAAAGTTAAATCCTTGTGATCATTGTTTATTTGGCAAGCATCATAGAGTGTCTTTCAGCAAAAGATTGAAGTTGAAGAAGAATACTTTAGATATGGTTCACTCTGATGTATGCGGTCCCATGGAGGTGGAGACTCTGGGTGGTAGCAGATATTTTGTAATATTCATTGATGATTGTCGCAACCGGGATCGCGACGGGGACGGCGAAAAAAGAGAAATTATTTGTTTGAAAATATTGGAGTCGCCACCAAGTTTATTAAACATTCGGGAAAACGTTGGAAAAACCCATTTTAGAAAAAAAAAAAATCTTTGAAACCAGCTTGAGTTCGGGAGTCGGTTATGTATAGGGAAGAGTAGGAATTTAATCCCACGCACTTTCTAAGTACATCTGCCCTGATACCTTTAATTATTAAAATTAATTAATAACCCCTTTTTAAAAAGAAAATTTTATTCTATTTATAATGAAAGAAATTCTTTAAAGAACTTGAATAATTGTATAATTCAAGGTGTTCCAAAATATTAAATCAACAAGCTGTCATAGCTAAATTGACATTTTTATTTGAATAAGAAATTTACTAAATAAAAGAGCAGATCTAAATTGAAAATAAATATATAAATTGTAAATATTTACAAATAAGAGGAAAAGAAGAAAATTACTTTTTTATGTATTTTTATAAATTAGTAGAAAGCAAATAAAACGAACATTTTTTATGAAAATTTCGAATCATTAAGCTGTCACAACTCAAATGTTCGGAATATCGAGTTAAATAAAACACAGTTTAACTCTTTATCTACAATAACAAAAGTTAAATAAAATATTTTGAAATAAAATTATTTAGAAAAAAAACTTATAAATGAAACAAAATACATAAATAGCATAGAAAATATTACAAAAATTATTTACAAATAAATTAAGTAGTGAAAAGTTAATTTTGAAAGAGAATTTTAGAATATTAAGCTGTCACAGCTAAAATATTCTAAAACATAAAGTTAACAAACCGTCGCGGTCAAATTAACTCTATTTTTTTTAATGAAAAAAACTTCGAATATCAAGCCGTCGCAGCTAAAATATTCTGAAACATAAGATTAACAAACCGTCTCGGCTCAATTAACCTCCCCCTTTTTTTTATATACAATTAAACAATTAATCAAGTGTATAAATTTTAATAAAATACCCAAATATTTATTTTGAATCCAAAATGGATAAAACTTCTCTTTTTAGACAAAATTCTACCTTTAACGGGAACCTCCAAAGTTAACACAATTAATTTAAATAAAATATATAAACATATAAGATAATATAAAAAGAAAATATAACATAATTACATACAAAAACGCATAATCATATAAAATAACGAAACAAAAAAAAATGATAATAATAATAATTCACGAATGCAAATATCCAAAATATATAAAATAATTAAACTAGAAACACAAAATGTTACAATTACACAATTGATTTTAATCAAAACATGTAAACACAGAGTATTTAAAAAAAAAATAAACACGATTAAGTAATGAATTCAATTAAAACATATAAATTAATAAAAGTAAAATTAACTTGTAAACATAAACGTAGACATACAATTTAACAAAACATAAAAAGAAACTAAGAAAACAAAGGTCCAAATTACTATTTTTTCTCTCTTTTTTAATTCAATAGGAACATTAACATTAAATTCACCCAAAATAATAAGATGAAATAAAATTAAATTAAATTGAATAACTTGTTTTTGTTTTTTTACCTAATTTCGTTCGAATAAAAAAATAAATAAAAGAACATACATTACAAATTCTCTTCTTTTTTTTTTATCAAAAATATCGAAATATTTATTACAAATTTAAAGTAAAAAACTTTTATTTAGGCCTAAACTAAAATGAAATAAAAACTAATCAAGTAAACCAAACCAAAATCTAGATCATCAAAATATAACAGCCTTAATCTAAGAACATAGACAAATAAATAAAATATCTAGTTTATACAAACTCCAAATACAATTTATTATCATATTTTTTGAGATACCCCCTCTTTTTTTTTTAAATATATATATATATATATAAATTTAAATTGACTCTCCACCTTGATCTAACAAAATTCAAATTCACATAGTTAACACATACACATAAAATAATAATAATAATAATAATAATAATAAAAAATCTCTCTCCACACTCACAACACTCACTCTCTAAGACCCACTCCTCTCACCACACACACACTCACACACGCATTACACTCTCTCTCTCTCACACCAACACACACATACACGGATTTTTCCTTCTCACATTCACTAAAAGAAAAACACAGAGCTTTAGAGAGAGAGACTGAGAAATGAAAAGAGAGAGTAAGGAAGTGAGGGAGGTGCGCAAATGAGGGGAGGCTTGCAGAGCCGCCATGGCCATGGGGAAGGAGCCGCATGCGATGGGAAGGAGGCAGTCATGCGCGCATGATGGAGACGCGACGGGGAAGTAAGAAAGAGAGGCAGAGGGCAGTGGCGGTGAGGAGGGATGTGGCCGTGGAAAGGAAGCCGGAGGACGAAGGCGGGGTTCGTGATGGCGAGGAGGCTGGGATCGCTACAGTAGTGGTGGTTCCTGAGGCGGAGGTTGAGAAGGGTGTGCGGCGATGCTCATGGCAGAAGGGGGGAGATCTGCCGGCGCTGGGGAAGGGGCGCGCGATGGTGGTTGTTGGCTGCGCTTGGTAACCGGAAGTAGAGGTGCTTCAGTTTCCTCTGCTTCCTTTTCGTTTTCTTTTTCTTTTCTCTTCTTTTTTGCTTTGAAAATGCATATATATTTTTGAAACTTTCAGGTAACTTGTATATGGGTGGTTGTGTGGATTGGGTTTGAGTATGATGAAAGAAGGAGTTGAGAAGGAAAAGGATGATGATCACAGAGGCAGAGGGCGCGAATTCATAGCAAAGATGGTGGTTGTTAGCGGCGGCCGTGGTACGGTTGGTAAGGGGAGCAGTGGTGGTGGTGTGATGTTATGTTGAGGAGTAGTGGAAGAGGAAGAAGATGATGAAGGAAAAGGGAGGAAAGGGAGGAGGAGGCCGCGGCGGAGCAAAGAGGCCGCGGCCTCACTATATATTTTTTGTTTTAAAATTTTAAAATTTGAAACTGGAAAATACCTAAGCTTTCTTTGCCTCGATTTTTCGCTCTTAAGTAGGTTGACCATCAACTGGATCTCCCTGGCTTCTTTGCAGGTCCTCTAACTAATTTCCTGGTCAATCTTGGTGTATTTTTTAAAAAAAATTTTCTTCCTGAATTTTGCTCTCCCCCCCCAATATGTATCTGTGTTCTCCAGATCTTGCCAATTCTACCGAAAGAAAAACCAAATTCTTCCAGACCTCATCATTTGGTCTGCTTTTTTTCTTATGCTTTCTCCCATCTCCATGTCTTCCCGTGATTGCACCTTGGGGCAAGGAAAAGAACCCATGAGAAAGAGGAATCCGTGAAGGTCCTCTGTCTCTTTCCTTCATTTTATTTTTATTTTTATTTATTTATTATTTTTTTTAAAGAAATAATTAAAAGAACTGTAATAAAATAAATAAAACAAATAAACTAGATGCAAATTTTTGAATTTTACTGTTAAAAGACCGGACAAAATCGAGTGTTCACAATGATGCTTCACGAAAAGTGTGGGTTTATTTCCTAAAGAGGAAGGACCAGGTGTTTCAATACTTCAAGAGGTTTCATGCCATGGTGGAGAGAGAAACTGGGAAACCTTTAAAGTGTCTTCGCAGTGACAATGGGGGAGAGTACACATCCCATGAATTCAAGAACTATTGCTCTGAACATGGCATCAGGCATGAGAAAACGGTTCCTAGCGCCCCACAACATAATGGTGTGGCGGAAAGAATCAACAGAACCATTATAGAGAAAGTCAGATATATGTTGAGAATGGCTAAGCTGCCTAAGCCATTCTGGGGTGAAGCTGTTCAAACGGTGTGCTACCTGATTAACAGATCTCAGTCTGTTCCTTTGGGCTTTGATATTCATGAGAGAGTATGGTCCGGACATGATGTTAGCTACTCTCATTTGCTCACGTAAGTAAGGAGCAGAGACAGAAGCTTGATGATAGAGTCATCCCTTGCATATTCATGGGCTATGGAGATGAGGAATTTGGCTACAAGTTATAGGATCCGGAAACGAAAAGGATTATAAGAAGCAGAGACATAGTGTTTCATGAGCAAGAAACTATGTCGGATTCTGCTATTTCAAAGAAAACTGCTGAATCTGGTGATAAGGTTGATTTTACACCAGTCTCTCTTCCTAAAGAAAATGTCACGGAAGGGGAAGAGGTTCAAGACCATGGGGTTGATAATGAGCCAGCTGTTGATGATGCTGGAGATGGAGGAGGTGTTGAGCAGGGGGAGCAAGCTCATACACCACAGCTTAGAAGATCTAACAGAGTACGATATCCATCCAGCAAGTATCCCAGGTCGGAGTATGTCCTTCTCACTGATGAAGGGGAGCCAGAGAGTTTTGAAGAAGTTCAGACTCATAAGGATAAAGTTCAGTGGATCAAAGCCATGTAAGAAGAGATGGATTCCTTGCAGAAGAACGATACTTATGAGTTGGTAAAACTCCCTAAAGGCAAGAAAGCCCTGAAGAATAAATGGGTGTTCCAGCTGAAGAAAGATGGCAACAAGCTAGTGAAGTATAAGGCTCGCTTAGTAGTAAAAGGCTTTGGTCAAAAGTGAGGGATAGATTTTGATGAGATTTTCTCTCCAGTTGTCAAAATGAGTTCTATTCGAGTTATTCTTGGATTGATGGCTAGCTTGGATTTGGAGCTTGAGCAGTTAAACACGAAGCACATTGATGTCAGGTATCATTGGTTGTGTCAAGCAGTAGAAGAAAAACAATTCAAGCTGGAAAAGATTCACACTGATGAAAATCCTGCAGATATGATGACAAAAGTTGTAGCACGAGATAAGCTTCAACTTTGTGCCGAGTTGATCGGCATGGACCCTAGATGATTGCTCCTAGATTACTTCCCCATCGACTGGAGGGGGAGAATTGTGGGGTCCAGCCCGCAAGATTGAAGCAGCCAGGAAGAAATTTTCCCACGAGTGAACAGTGAAATCACTGTTCACACATGATGATGTCCGTGCTGACATAAGAATTTTCAACACGTGAAGAGTGAAATCACTGTTCACACATGAAGAGTTCGGTACTAAAGGAGAATTTTCAATGCGTGGACAGTAAATTAATTACTGTGTACGCGTTAAGCTCTTTCTATTAATAAAGGCGAGGAAGCAGTTTCAGAATCATCAAAGCAGCAGATGAACAAGCTGCAAAGTAGAGAAAAATAACAGAAAGTGTGTTATTTTTCTGAGAGTGAGAGGAAAATAGAGAGTGTAGGGTGTGAGTATATATATCGAGAATATTTTTTGGGTATCATCTTTATTACTCCTTGGTACTGTAAAAGTGTAGTATTTGAATAAGAGGGTTCTCACCGGGAAACACTATATTTACCTCTTGGGTTGGAGAGTATGGAAAGGATATTGTATAATTATCCTGAATATAGTGGAATATTTTTTGGAGTTTGTCCCGTGATTTTTTCCTCTGATATTTGGGGGTTTCCACGTTAAAAATTCGGTGTGCATATTTCTTGATCTGTTTTGGTGGCGTGAATAGTGACGTGGGTCCCATCACAGTGAATAGTAACTCTGAATTTACTATTTACACGAATAATGATACGGTTTCATTGCTGAGTGCTATCCACGTGAATAGCGATAGTGGACCCCACCGTGAATTACTATTCATCCTGATATTTATTTTTCGCTTCGCTGCGCTGCGCCGATTGGTAGATTTAATTTTATCGGATTTATTTTGGTACTCCTCGTCATACATTGGCATCATTTAATTACACTGTGAATCAGTCTCTGAGCCCAACAATCAGTTCCTATAGTTTAGGCTGACATACACTATATGTTTCTGAGGTGAATTTTGCCCACTATACTTCAGCTCTCTTACCCTCTACACGTGATATGTACATGTATGTATATACATATATTTTCTCGAGTGTTGCCCTTACCCACAACCGGGTTTCCTCAATCACGACCGACTGAAAAAAGAAAATAAGTTCCTGAGCTTGTTACACGCTAAAGCAATTAACACCAGTCAAAAGTTGAACAAAAGTAATGACTTCATTTTGACATAACTGCTTAAAGGTCAACAAAATTTTGAGTTCCACGATTCTGAACGTAGTGTGTTTAGTTTCACGTTTCCACACTAGAATCAATTCTAGAGAACAAATGTGTTACCTGGGTGTTTTGCTTCAAAATCAATTCTTGCTTCTAGAATCTAGAATTAAATCAATTCCAACAATATCAATTCTACAAGACCAAGCACACATAGACAACATGTTTCCACTTGAAATGGCGCCATTGCCTTGTGAGTGAATTGAAAAAACCAACAACAAATACTGCCGGAGAGTTTGAAAAATGTTATAAGTGTTATACATGCGAGATTCAAGCGTTAAAAATGTCGACATTAAAGTTGAATTTGGAGGAGAAAAAGTTTCCAACTGGTTGGAATTGCAAACTATTTATCAAGTTTCAAACTGGTGCTCAGGATCACCCGATCAAGCAATAGTTGCTCCAACACTCCCATCCTACCAAACTAATTGGAAGCTCAAAGAGGTTATTGAGTGAGGGATGAGGGGGCATATTTTTTGTGTTCCAATGATTCCCTGAACACTGATAGTATAAAGGGTACCTTTCTGTTGATCATGTTACAAAGAAACAAACTCCACGAGTGTGGTACATCAAATATGGTGCAAAGCAAAATGAATCCAAGGAGAAAACTTAATCAACCAATACAAAGAAAGAAGAGAGGGAGCCAGAGGCCTTAATCTAGTCTAGTACTGTTTCATAATCAATTTCTTCATATTTATTCCTCGTAATATTTGGACTCAAAGTTGTTAACTACCTTCTCCTACTTCTTTGACAGAATAGAGGCCAGGCCTACCCTCCATCCGTACAACATGGACAGGCTGTGCCTTTGTGGAATAAGAGAAGCCAGACCTGTTCGCAAACTCTGGCTAGGCCTATTCTCCAGCTTGGAGCTGCTTATCTCCAGGGACCTGAAATAAGAGCAGCATTTGGACATGCACAACTTAACACTGTAGCATCAAGATAAACAAGTCATCTTCTATGTCACAGTAAAATGAAAATTGAAAACAAGCAAAGCTGAGAATAATTCATGCTCATCAACTATGGCATTTAAAGTTGTAGTTTTCCCTTGTAATGAATTAGAAAAATGCCCAACAAGCATAAACATACAATTTAATGATTTAACCATACCACGGGCTATGATCCACGAATACTTTAAAATAGTACGAATATATATCATATTGGATATTTTACCTATACCTTTAGATACTCCTACTTATATATTATATGTTATTTTATTTGATGTATATCATATCTCCGTACCATACACACACACTATAGTTTAAAACAAGGAAATAAAGAACACATACACTGGATGAGATGGCCCTTCATTTGCAAATGTTGACATGCCTTGTCTTTGCTTGTGCTTAGGGTTGGCAGTGCACAGCACATAGACTCGTCCCCGGCGTTTAACAGTCCGACAAAATTCGCACATCTTCTTCACAGAGGACCGCACCTTCATGACTTCTAAAGAAGAAAACCAAACAAGCTGTCATTATAAATACACCTCCCCAGCAAAATAACCAAAGAACAACATGAAAAGCAAACACTTATGAATCCCAACGGTGCCTCATACTACACTAGACCTTGTAAGGGTATATAAACAATGAGAAACATAACACTCCACGGCCAGCATAGAATATCTAACATCTGAAGAAAATAGCAATTCAGGTACATATGATATCCAGTGAATTGAATTCCAAACATTTTTTCAGAAGTTAGAATGCTGTATTGCCTTTACAACTCATAAAAAGAGAAGGGCACCGTATCTGATTTACAAAGATTCAATTTTTTGGCGGAGAGGGAAAAAACAAGAAGAATGGAAGCAAAGCCAAATCATGTGTATTTCTGATAGAAAATTCCCAATATGAAACACAAGCACTACCACCACTAATCTCTTCTTCTGATGTATTATATAAATAACCAAAAAACAATTATGCAGCATGAAAAACCCTTCTCGTAGGAACCAAAACGAAGGAAAGGGGCAAAAAAAAAAGGATAATTGGGACTCAAAATAATAATTATAAAAAAAAGAAATATACATGAAAAGAGCTGAAAGAGATGCACCTTATGGAAAATAGCTCCGATACGACAATTTGTGAGAGGGATTACTAGTGAGATGCAAAGGTCTCAGTGCCACTGAAACTACCCTCCGAGCTTAGCTACGCCCTGAAACCGGTTCGGCGTCGTCAAAGATGAGGGTAACAAGCAGAGGCAAGGGAAACTGGGCCTTTTGTTTGGGTCATTTGGGAATTCGGCCTTTTCTGGTCATGAGCTATGAAAACTTTCCACTGTATAAACGGGCCACGATAAGCCTGTGTAAAGAGTGGGTACTTAGACCTTGCCCCATCAAACCTCCAAACACATGTTTCAGGCTTGTTGACAAAAAAAAAGGGGGGCATCTGTTCAGTTAGATGTTTCTTCTGCTCGGAACGTACAGCCCATATCGTAACCACCAAAAGAGCATAGTATTATGTGTGTGTCTATATATATATATATATATGAATAGGCATTCATTTACTTCATGAGTAAGTCTTGCACACTTATTTCATTCTATAACTCTTCATCCGTATTGAATTTAATCAATTTGATCATTGATTTGTGTTATATTATATTAATGATCATGTATGCCAAATTTCAGAAAAATTAGACAAAAATAGTCATGTAATCTATTAGTCAATATTTACTTGTATGTTAAAAAACATGTGGTAGAAACTTTAAATTCAACAGTTGGATTGATACAAATTCATATCCCAAAAAATTTATTAGATGGAGTATACTAATACTTATTTCCGGAGTAAACGGATCCCTATTTTATATATATGGGTGCAAGCTTGCTTTGTACTTCAATTTCAAGAAATGACTAATTCATGCGGATATGATTATTTTCTTTTTCATGGATGAAAAGTTTAAGTGACTATGGTGTTGGTCATCCTATCGAGATCAGGCCACAATGAGCTAAGGGATTTATGAGATTGCCTATTAATCAAGGCACTTCAATTGAAAAAAGAAAAAGAAAAAGATCAATTGTATACATTTGAGTCCTCTTAAGATTTACATTATAATTCTTTAATCCATTGTTATCATTTTTATTTGCATTAAAATGTTATAACACAAAATCTTTTAAGGACTAAAGGATGTGCATTTAACTTTCTAGGACCAAAGTGTTGTATTTTCAAATATTTTGAGGACTCAAAGTGTATATAATTGACCTTTTGAGGATTAAAGTGTTAACACAAAAATTTTTGAGGCCCAAAATGTTGTTTTACTGAAAAATCATATATCCTTCTACTTCGTCTTCCTATAAATCATTCTAAATACTAGATGAAGTAAATTTTATTTAATTCTTAAGATCCCAATACATGAATTCAATATACTTTTTTACTTCATTTAATATATAGGAATATTTGTAGGAGGATATATTATTGCTCTATTATTATATTCCAAATTTGAAGAGAACAATAAATAAATATATATATATATATATATATATATATAAATATTTTGATACTATTATTATTAAATATAATTTTTGACTTGAAGGTGCTTGGAACACAATTAACACTTAATTGTCACGACTTGATCTAGGAAGGTGACCGACACGTAAGAAATATCATTCCCACGTAAGCCTCAGGACCTATCTTATCTTATATGCACAATATATCTTAATATCACTTAAAGGACAACTTTATTTTCCATGTATAAATTACCTGCTTTGTCAAATGGTATAACCAAATCGAAATCTCTTAATTTATATTTAAACTGAAATCATAACAGTCAAGCTGAGAGTTCATAGTCCATTTCCAAAGTCCAAAATCATAGTACCAGTAAATGTGTAAAATCCGGTATATGAAACAAGTATAAGAAATAAAAACATATGTTTATATATGCATCTCAAGTATACATCAAAATATGCAAATATGTCGTATGCTCTAAAGGCTGGGATCTTGCCTGCATCTACAATGGAGCACGTCTAGAGCAAATGACCGTACATCACCAAAAGGGCTCACCAATTGAATCCTAATGGGGCTGGGACGAAGACAGTTGGGACGTACCCTCAGTAGCTACAATATCTGTAAAAGATGAGAAAAAATAGAGGGGTGAGTTTTGGTCAACTCAGTGAGTGAGTCCTCAGCTAGAAACCCCTTCATGGGACACCAAGAGAAGATACACAACACTAGAATAATAGTGATAGTAATAAAGTATCAAAGCATTTCACAATTATAATCATGTTATAGAATCTTAGCTCTCTACAAACCGACCTAACAGTACTGTAATAGATAAATAGTAATCTTTACTCTAGTTACATACAATGTTTTTAACGTAACAAAACTCTGAATATAAATCTCTACTCATATTTGGGTGTTATGTATTGCCATCTTCAGTGTAACAATAAATTCTCTGTTATCTCTGACCCTGGGCTACTTGGTACTAAGGTTAACGGATTAATTGTCGTTAACACACAACCTGTTTCTATATAGTTACTGTCAGCTCAACTAGAAATCTCACTCTTTTCTCTATCATTCACAAAGTCTCCTTTCCTAGGGTTCAAAATCTCTTTTTATATAATAATATGCAGTACCAGAATCATATAATCATAAAATCATCTCTAAATAATTAAATTCATAGTGCAACACTCAACCTCAATAGTGGATGTCCCATGGTTTTCAAGAAAACACTTTTTCTTATTGAAACCAATAGTGTATAACATAGTGTTTCACAGAAATCTCAGTAGTTCATAAAATATAAATTTTAAACTCATATATAATCTCATGTTGTAATGAAAATAGATATAGTGATTAACATAGAAGTTACAAATGTGAACCCACTCACCTGAAGTGACAGAAGTTAAAGGTTCAATACTGACAAGATTTCTTTGAGTAGAAATGGCACTGGTATCTACCATGGAAATAATAGAATTTTAGATTAGCTTATAGAATCTCTAAATAACTTAAATTTATCTATAACATAGAGGAAAAAATCTCTACCATTATAAGCATGGAAACCACCCGAAAATAAGGACAAACTAAAGAAAAGAGAGCAAAATCAAGATACTAACATGTCGTAAAGCCTTAGGAATGAAGGATTGAAGTTAGAATTGAAAGAAATGGAAGAAAATTAAGGTTTGGAGGTGGAAATAGGTTGGGAGGTAGAGATTCTCGAGTTTTGGGATGAGGGGTCGTGTTTTATGGTTTGGATCCAAAAATGGGACTTTTTATTGAAATTTTGAGCACTGCAGCGTTCACTAGAGCACATGATTTTTCTAACTTGCACCGTTTTATTGTTACAAGACTGCTGCATTAAGCACTACAGTACTTACCAGAGTGGTTTTTCTCACTTTCTCATACTACAATTCAAGTGTTGGTATGTATTGGACTAGGTTGTCTCACTCCTTATTTATTTTTATTCTTTATTGATTTTAAAATAAAAATGTAAATAAGGAAATACCCCTATTTGAATTCAAATAAAATACCATTAAAAAAAATTAAAATTCCAAAAAATTAGAATCCAAATTTTGGATTTTAGTTTAACTTTGGGAGGTTTTGAGATTTTATAAACTTATGGACTAAAAATGAAATGTTTAAAGATTGCATAAAATTTATTAAAAATCGGTATTAACTTATTTCCCTTTTGGAAAAAATTGCCAAGACTTTTAATCCCAAGATTATGGTTCTTTTGTATAGCTCTTTAAAGATACATAGGATCCATATTCAATGAACTTCAGGACCCGAAATGACAGATAAGGATAACTAGTACCTTTTACAGTTAAACAAATTTTCTAACCTTTTTATTTAAAATTAGGGTATTACATTAATTTAAGAAGAAATACCCAAATTAGTCCCTTAAAAATGTATCGAGGATAAATTAGTCTCTTAAAATTTGAAAGTCTCAAATTGCCCACTCACATTTAAAAAAAATGAATAAATTAGTCCTCCATATAATTCTATACAATGAAAAATGGGGTAAATTAATTCCTCTATATACTATATATGTGACTGTATAAAGGAACCAATTTTTTCCTTCTTGAAATTTAAGCGATCAAATTCAGAATTTCAAATTCTGAGCGATTGATTTGTCCCCTAATAGATTACTAATAGCACATTTTGGATATTTTCTCTAATTTAAGATTTGGTACGGTTTTTTGTTCAATTGGACAAATCCGACATAGCCAAAAGATAAATAAATTTGACATTCTAGCATTTTGGTCAGAATAGGTCTTATTCTCTGTTTGTTTTTTTATATCAATAAATGGGTAACACAACGTACTTACTATTTTTTTCGCCCACTAAAAACGTCAAAACAGCAAATGGAATGGCAATAAAGACAAGAAAAGCAAAAGCAGTCTGCTGCAAATCGCCAAATTCGTCGGCAAGAAAAAGAGACCAAATAAGTGGGCAATTTTTTTTACAGAAACTTATTAATCACTTGCTGGAAGAAGCAACCTTCTCTACCGGCTGCAGAAGCAAACTTTACTTGCACGGCCCGTTTGGGTTTGTTGAACTTTGATCTTTTGGAATAACAGCTGTGACAAAACTATTGGAACACAAATGTCAATAATTGGTTTTGCATTCATTGTGTGGACCATGTTTGCAAGCAAGATTCAACATGTTTAATGAAATATACTTCTTTGCACACAGCTACAGCTTTATTTGCCTATAGTTATGAAACACCTCAACCATAGACACATTTGAGGTGGTCCAGGTTCTTTATGTGTTACGCATGTGGCCACTTTCTCCTCTAGGCTTTCTCCCACGCCCTCACTCGTCGTCTTGTAAAAGTACACAGGGAAAAATTGGCTCCATCAGTGTGTCTGAACCGTAGAAGAGAAAACTGGATTAGTCCAACTGGTCCGATCAGGTTAATCAAGAACCGATTATCTTACTAGTTCAATTAAGTTTCTAAAATCAGGAGAATTTGAAACCGGTTAAGAACTAGTCAAAATTGAAGAAAACCAGAAAAATTGAAGAATTGGTCTGGTTTTGAAGGTTGGCCAGTTTAAAACTTTTAAATTTTTTTTCAAAAATGAAAAAAATAGAATCCAAGAAGGCATTAATAAAAATTACTAGGGTCTTTTTCTTCTCTTTTTATCATTTACAGGCTATCCACTATGAATTTCACTGGGTACTAATAAATATTATTTTCAAATACTTTGTGATCGTATTACGAGGCTGAGACTGAGAAATTTTATATGAATTATGTTTATTTTCATAGACCGATAAATAATTTTGTGTGTGTTGATTGTGTTAATATTAATTATTTAATATATTTTTTATATTTTAATTAATCATATATACATATTATTACATTTTGGTTGAATTTCAATTGAATTTCTAAACCTTTAAACTAGCACCTTGTTCTCCCTATTGGTCTTAACAGAGTCAAACAATTACTCCAAACTCGAGTCAAACCAGCGTGTTTATTCACAAGTTGACACGAAAATATTAAAATTTGCAACAAAAATATTATTTAAATACTTAAAAATAAATACACATCTATTATATTATTATTAAATAAGATGATGATATTTAATTATTTTATTTATCTATTTTATTTAATAAAAAAAAAATAAATATCAAAATAAAATAATTATTTTTATATATTCAAATAATATTGGTGAATTTTTAAAAGGCAAGTACTATCTAATATTATGAGGGAAGATACTATTGTCTGTGTTTTCTTTTTTTGTCTTGGCTATCTAATTTCCTTTTAAGAATATGATGACGACTCAACTGAATGTTATAAGGTTCCACAGAACGTACTTCGTGGTACGAGGCCTCGGGGCTCCTTAAATATTATTGAGTAAAATAAAACTAAGTATTAATATTTAAATTTTGGACGAGTTACGGATAAAGTGGATATAAAAAAGTTTAATCAATTCATCGGGTCTTATAATTTTATTAAATTTTTAATTAAATTTTTATATTTTAAAAATTTTTAATTAAATTTTTATATTAAAAATAAATATTTAATTAAATTCGTCACCCATGTCAATTATAAAAATATTAAAATTAATAAAATATTTTTAAATTTTCTTTTTATAATTTTATATTAATAAAAGAAACCCACCCCATTCCCTTTTCCCTCAGACTCCCCTTCCCCACTACCACCTTTTCTGACTGCCCTACCATAGCCCATCCCTCCACTACCGCCACTACAACACCCTCCTGTTAGTAGAGCAGCCATGGCTGCCACCGCCTAGCCCCCCACCACAACAAACCGCCATAACTAGAACACTTTCTACATCTTCCTTCAAATCTGCAATCCATATGCCACCGCCATCACATTAGTCATCCACCCACCATCAACACCATAACTCCCAGGAAAGAAAATTTCAAAAATTAAAGATTAAAATAGAAGAACAGATTGGCGTGATTCAAGATCATCGACGACGTCGTTTTGGAGCTCGTTGCCGTTGTTCCCAGGTTCGGAACAAATCGGTGTGATTTTTGGACTTAGGTTCGTTGTTGTTGTTGTTGTCACCTTCATCCAAAGCGGCGAGCTTGGGGGCTTTGTTGCACTATAAAGTAGAACAAACAGCAAATCGGCACTGCCCTCCTCTCACTCATCATCTTTCCATAACAAACAAATAGTGAGATTTATTTGGGAATTTTAGATCTCAGAATTGGGAAAATTCAGAGTTATTATTACCATTTCAATGTTAGATTTTTATAGTGCAACGAAGAGATAGTGAGAGAAGCGGTTATGGGAGAACGAAAACAAATCCCTTTGGAGATCTTTGTGGTGCTCCTCCTCACTTCTGCCTCGTCGTTTCAACTCCTCCGTGCTTCCGATGATTCCGCCGAGGTCGACTCCGTAATTGTTCTTTCTCCTTTTTTTTTTCTTCTTTATTTTCTTTGTTTTTCGTTTTGTGAGTGCTAGATGTGTGCTTTTGCTTTTTGTGAGTGAAGCTCATTTGTATGCATTGTGGAA
Organism: Dalbergia cochinchinensis; assembly: GCA_031216125.1. Lineage (NCBI taxonomy): Eukaryota > Viridiplantae > Streptophyta > Magnoliopsida > Fabales > Fabaceae > Dalbergia > Dalbergia cochinchinensis. Next base: position 10,321,375 of record CM062371.1, read on the forward strand.
TTGTTGCTGTTGTGTGGTTCAGATCTTCTACGAGTCATTTGACGAGACTTTGGAAGGCCGTTGGATTGTGTCACAGAAGGATGAGCACAATGAGGTGGGTTTTTCTTTTTTTTAATATAAAATTATAGAAAAAGAATATTTTAAAAATATTATGTTAATTTTAACATTTTTATAATGATAATAAAATTAGAGATTCAATTAAATATTTATTTTTAGAAATTTAATTAAAAAATTTTAAAATATAGAGATCAAATTAAAAATTCAATAAAATTATTGGAATTGGCAAATTAATTAAACCTATAAAAACTGTCACCTCTAAACTTTAGAGAGAGAAGATTTTGACGAGATGAAATAGGGTTTAGTGCTCAATTCTTGGAAAAATATTATAGTTATGCCATGGTGATTTAATACCTAAACTTGTATTCGAGTATGTATTATCTTTTAGAATTTGCAATGTCTTTGAAATGGGGAGCATGTTCAATTCTTCAGGGATTTATACTTACGCAATGACCATAATTTAATAAATACACTTGTATAAGAGTATGTATATGTTCAAATACATGGTGAGCACGAAAAATTCCCACTCTTTAACTGAAAATCCCTTAAATTCTATATGTGAATCCTCACTTGCCCGATAATATAACAAAAAATTTAGAGAAAAAATATTTTTTAGTTCCTCTGACACAAACTAAATTTCTACATAAAATTGATCATTACTCTCCATATTATTCATTAAAATTCAAATTTGTGAGGACTCAATCCTTGAAACTTTGACGAAACCTTGTGGTTTAGTCACCAATTCGGTTTCTCTTCTATTTTTAAATAAGAGAAAAGGGATCTATTAAGTTGAAAAAATTAATTTTGATTTTTACTGCTGCACCTCTTAGTAAACGTATTATGAGAAGTTTATATAAAGGGAAGAAAAGAAAAAAACTTGTTTATATCTCTCGCTCAGAATATTCTTGAGATAGGAGGATCCAAATACCGCCAAGAACACGTACAAGGAGCAAAAAGACGATTTTGAATTCATGCATTTTTACCCACCCTACTTTTTTTGGATGTGAGTTTACCCACCCTAATTTAACTTTACTGCCATTTATGAATTTGTTATATATATATATATAAACCCAGTGAAGGAGTCCAAGTAGATAATACTGTTCATTCGGAATAACAAGCGTGTCGGTCACCTCATCTTATTTTTCTATGGATCATTTGTTCACTAGGCTGATTTTGGGGTCATTTTAACTTCCAGAATTACAACATTAACCAATACTGAATTATGGCCACTATAATAATATCAACTACCCAATGATTGGTGGTGTGTCTATATTTTTATCCGCAGTATCATGGGTCATGGATGTCAACTATGAATTTACATATATATATATAACACATAAACTGATACCATACACTGTCATTAAAGGACAAACATGTAACAAAATTATTTTAAAACCTTATCTCATGCCGCCCTTGTTTACCGATCATACGGTAAAGAAAGTTTCTTCTTTCCTTGTATAGTAGGGGAATGGCGCTATCAGTCACCCACCTCACCCAACCTTAAATACCATTTGAGGTCACCTTAACAAAAAATAAATAAATTAGCAGTTCTTAATCAAGCGAAAATCAAGTTGTTTACTAGAAAATACAACCTTAATCATATATAAGAATAAGAATGAGGTTAGATGCGTAAGCATTATTGGCGAGGGCATTGTTTATTATAATATGTTTGGTTGAGTCCACAACTAGGCAAAAAATGCATCAGTGGATCTTTTTTGTTGTCCACATGGAGAGAACCGCCATGTTTCCCAGAAGCTTCCTTTTCCTTTCTAGATAAAAAAATGCATAAAGTTGATGAAGTCACAGGGAAAGTTATTTAATCCAATGTCCATCGTTGAGATAATGTAGATGTCATCTTGCTTTGTGGCTGCCGTTTTGAATGGGAGTGTGTGTCATGTTCCACCAAGATTAACTTTAATTTTGACGACTGAGCTTTTGATAAGTGGTCACTCATAAAACTCCACCCCACATCACCAACCGTGAAGAACGTTGCTACCATTTGAAGGTCTCAAGCAAAATAATGGTCACTCTGGACACCAATGATTTGAGTAATGTATTATATTATTTGGTGTGCTAAGCACGTTTTGTATATACTAAAAAAAACTTCATTTTGGAGGCATTTCTTCTTTCGAGTGTACTAGTCAATTTATAGCAGCCCAAAAAGGCCAAAATAATATGATTCCTAGTTTCCAGGATCATAAAAAAACTACATCCATGTGATACATTATCGATGATGATATTGAAATTTTGGTATTACTTGTTGATTTGGTCAGCAAGACCCCATCCATCTATCGCATTTTTGTGGCCTTAAAATGCTTTGCCTTATCAGATAAGGGATCACAGTTAGAGTGTCAATTCAACTACGGCCATATATTGATTGGCGGTAACTTTGATTGTCATTAATATGGCGACTACAGCAAAATTTGGGAGAAAAAAATGGGAACAGAATATATCCTGGCCAGTCCATATCTATATCCATTATCTCAAATGATTGCGGTTCTTTTCCAGCATAGATTTCACAGTTCCCAATTATCATCACCTTTTTTTTTTCTCTTTTTTTTCTGGAAGTACAAGGCAATTTATTTTTTCTCTTGTCTGTTTTAGAAAATCCAAGAAAATTATACAAAGAAGGAGAGACCCCCATAATTTCAGGAATATCCCCTTCAGTCTTTCACATAACCATTGCCTGATGACGGCGGCTCTGACAAGAGCTGAAATAATATTATATTAAAGCAACACCGCAAGCTTTCCCGAGCTATGAATAGCCAGCTTCAATTTTGAAATGATTAATATTCACGAATCACATGGTTTTGTTACCTGTTGTTCAAACCGAATGATTGCCCTACTGTCCTATTTGTTGCTCATGAGGTGTTAACTGAATCGGATTAATCCAATAAGCATGAAAATCAAAATAAAACTAATGAAATTGATTTGAATTGGTTAAAATAATTTATTCATTTCAAGTCAAAACTAAATAAAATTATTTACTGGCACCTAGAATTTTAAACCATTAAATAATTAACTGGGTATTTGAGCTATTACTACCTGACCTTGAGTTATTCAGCCAATCTTTTTTACTAAAGAAGTGTAAAATTTAAATAATATTGACAAAAAAAAAATTGACTCACTTCATTTTTATATCAAATTAAGTTGTCAAAATTCAATTATAAAAAATAATTAAATTTTATTTCTCATTTTCACATGAGACAAGAATAATATTACTACTTAGTACTTACTATTAGCGTACATTTTTAGCTAGTGCAATGAAAAAAAATATTTTTATTCATTAACCATTTACATAAACTATAAAGTAAAATAAATAAATAAAAAAGCCATAGCTCAACCCATGACACGAATAGGTTGAGTTGGATTAATATTTTTTTAACCAAAAACTAATTAAGCTCGAATTATTTTTTTAGCCCAAAACTAACTAAGCTTGAATTAGCATGGTTAGTCAGAGCAAATAATAGATTGGCTTGATCTACCTTGACAGCTCTACCCAATACTTGGACTTAATCCCATCACCCAATCTACTATATTTTTAATTCATTTTTAAGTTTTTAAATTTATGTGCTTAAACTTTTAGTAATTAAGCTACTTTTGACTTTTTAGTTTACTTTTTCTAAGTCATGAACCTATTCACAATATTATTAAGTACCATATGACTAGGAATTATATTATTATTGCTTTTGTGAAAGATACTGAAGATAAAATTTATTATTTTAATTTGACGACACAAATTTAATTAACTTGATCTTGCTCCGATTGGTTTGGTTTGATTTTTGAATATTTTTTAAGTAATTTTCAATCAAAAACAATTTATCTAAATTTAATTTAGACTTGGTCAATCCTAGGCTACTTTAAAATTTTATTACACATATTATTTTATTTTATTTTATTATTTTGCAAAATGCGTGACATTTTGTCTCTACTAAACATTAATTTGGTTCCAAATTTAGGATTGACGATTGAACTAGCCGAAACACAACTTTGAAGTCAATAGAAACAGACCACTCAACTAGTAACTGGCGAACCTGTATCAATCACAACTTTTGACAATTATGCAACCCATTTGTCACTTCTTTCAGCAGCAGTTCATTCCATGGCTGGAGCTAACTTCAATATGGTTCCCTTCGTGCAGGATCATCCACAAAAAACTGAACTAGATATGATATGATATGATGATTTCGATTTTGCAGCACTCCCATCTCAAAAAATTTACATTTTCTATGTTTTCCACTCTCCTTTTTTCGGTGGGGGAGTGAATAAATATATGATTGGTTTCATGCTCTAATCTGTGCTGTGAGAAAACATCACATGGGTTTGTCCAGTGATAGCCAAAGTATGTTGAAGTGAGGAGGGGATGTAGACATGGCGCAGTACCATTCCAAGTCCCTTTGTTTTTCATTGGTGGGGATGATTGGTCAAACACTCAAGATGTGTTGGTTGGGCACACAACTGACCCCCTTTGGCATTTTGGAAGATGCAACTACTTTCACGCCAGCAACACTGAATAATTTAATGCTAAAACTAACTTGAAAGGAGTACGATACAAAATGGTGGGAAAATATCGGCCGCACAACATAGTGTAAGAGCCCCACACGCTGCAAGTCCCAAATTTGCCTTCAACTAAATGCAATCAGAGTTAAGGAGGAATGGGACAAATAAGCTGATATAAAGATTCTGTTCAACAACGAATGCAACCCCAATTGGCCCCAACAAATTTTTCTGTTGCCCATGCTGAGCTCTCGAGGCATTTGCTGCTTTTGCTTGTCTCCAACACCCACTTGCCAATTGTCCTCCTTAACATGGTTTTGGAGATAGTAAAACTAACAAATGTTTGGTCTCATAGTTTAACGAAAAGCCATTTACACTAAAAATGTGATGTGATTTTCCAAATTGCTTAGAACATGTTAGTTGCTTTGTTTATGAACTCTCAAATCATAATTTAGATAAAATCTTTTGTTTAGAATTTAATTTCATCCAAATTATAATTTAAGGTTTTCAAATGAAAAACAAGACATTTTTTAGTATTTAACTCAAGGTATATGCTGTCGAAAATTGTGACTAATCTCCTCAAGATATAGAATTCTGATATGGGCATTATTTTTTATCAAGAGACTTTCTTCACATATGCTATCAAGAATCAAAACACCAAGTAGATGTTTAAGGAAATGAGTTAGCTACCAACTATGCTAAATCTCACTCTTAACCGAACATACTATTAGTCACCGGAATTTTGGGGTGCGTAAGTGTGTGGATTCAAACTATTGCAATGCAAAGAACAAAGAAATTAAATTGGCCAAATTCATGTCTTATTGAAGTTTTTTCTTTCTTTGTCCTCGCTTGCAAATTGCTAGTTTGGTACACAATCGATTTTCATTAGGAGAAATATTGGTTAGCTTTGTTTTATGTTAAGTATTATGGATAAATATGGGTTTGAGTAAGGTTTGAGATTAGGTCAAGGTCAATTCTTTAACTATTGGGTTGGTTTTAGGTACAGCTTGCTTGTTGGGAAAGGGAACCCTTTGCACATGACCATGTTCAGTTGTCCATGTTACAATTACAGCACTCACGTTTGCACGTTAATAAGGCGTCCATATCTTGCGGAAGGAAAAGCACACACATGATGTGAATTGGCCCACGCGCAGCAGAGATATACACAGGAAAAACCGAAAGTTACTGATAATGGAATCCATAATTGGACATCATCAAAATCTAACCCAATTGATACTGTTCTTTATTTACCTTGATTTCACCAAGGTTAAAACCCGAAGTAGAGTCTGTTTATGTGCCTCATGTGATCTGTAACATTACTAGTATTCAGATATTTAGATACCTAAATTGATATAAATTAAGGTAATAATATTTTAACACTCAAAAAATCGGTGCCTATTTAGACATCCATTTTATAATCATTGGATGTGATGAATGTTAAGGATAAGTAGGGATTACCATCACATCCAATGATTATAAAGTAAATATCTGAATAGATACCTACCGTTTTAAGTGCTAAAATATCAGTACTCAACAAATTAATATATGTCATTCTCATGAACCAACTCTGGTCGAACTCCAAATTTCTCGGTCACACAGCTCTAATAACATGTTATTTTTTTACACCTAAATTCAACGGTGATAATCACAATTTTTGGTTTCCCAACGTAAGTAATGGCTAATCCTTCCTATAAGCTCATTTAAGTAATAGATGCTAGTCACGGATTTAAAGATACTTCATTCACGGTATAAGAGACACTTGATTAGAAAATGAGAGGACTTTTACTACATCACCTTAGTGATAATCACATTTTAAATAAATATGAATTTTAATTATATAAATATTGACTCAACATATTATTTTTATTAGTCGTGTGATCCATTCTGAGTTATTATGTTTAAAACTTAATTAAACCCAGTAATCTATTCTTATTTAAACTCTAATTGTTGCATAGCGTCTTAATTAAGATGCTATGAGAAAGACAAAATTAACCTTAAACAAAGAGAGAGGGAAAGGGAGAAGGGGGTAGAAGGGGAAAGAAGATTAACCAACTTTGGCTTTTTCATTGATTATGATATTTCTATTCACATGTCACAAATCACACTACATATTTTCAGTACAAAAGAGAAGGGTAAAAGTCTAAAAAGAAAGCAGGCAAGAGATGCTTGATGAGTTATGAAGGTAGACAGATGGAGAAAATTATCCCAAAAATATCAACAAACAAAATCCTCTTCACAACTCACAAGGCAACGCACCCTGCATCAAATCCAGTCACTACATTGCAAAGAGTTACTACTGCTGCAACTATCACCCCTCCCTTGTGGTGGCCCATGCCTCTGCTTCTAGCCTTCTACTACTTCCAAATTTTTCGTAATTTTTGTTTGAAACAAAAGGGAAAAAAAATAAAAATAAAAAGGGGAGAGAGGCATAATCACAGAATATTCACAAGAAAACCAAATCAACAAGAGTAGGCCAATCGTTGGGCCACACGATCCCTAAGAATTCCATTATACAAGGCTACCCTGTTAGCTGGCATTCCTCCTCTGATCTCTGTTCCCCCATGGCCACAACCCTTTTGGACCTTTGATTCTGAGTTTGACCGCGATGAAGAATTCCTACTTGCACTGTGCTGCCTCCTGAACTGCTCTCCATTTCCACACGAGTCCATGACATCCTCAGCAAAGTGCACCCTTTTCTTCTTCTTCTTCTTCTTCTCCTCCCTCTTCTTCCCAGCTGCTCAAAGATCCTCAATTGTGTCAGCTCAAGAAACGGATAAAAGACCAAATCTTGAAAACACTGGAACATGTTTTGTGAATGTGTGTGCATTCAAAAACAGGGGAAAAACAGGGGGAAACAGGGGTAATAAACAGAGTACCCACCAGAGGATATGCAAGATCGCAGAATTGGAGGCCGAGAAGAAGGACGAATTTCATGAACGGGGAATTGGGTTGTTGGGAAAGGCTTCTGAAGACGCAGAGCAAGAAGGATTACTGTGCCGGAGACAGCCATGGCCGTTGCAAAGACAACACCTTGAGCACTTATCATTGAAGACATGGTTATTATGGTTTGTCAAAGAAGAATGAGAAGAAGAAGATGATGATTGTGTTGATGAGAAAAAAGAGGAAGAGGAGTTTGATGCAAAAAGATGCTGGTGAATGTGGTGATGATGGTTTGTGGGGAAAGTGGGGACTGAGGAGTTTTTTCTCTGAGAAGAGAGAGCAATATTTATATTATATAGTAATGGTGAAGTATGAACAGCAGCCAGCATGGGTGAATTTTATATTTGGAATTGAATGACAGATGCTTTATTTATAAGAAATCTTAACAAGGAAAAGGACCAATTGCAATATTATATTTTTAAACAAATAATGAAAAAAAAGTGGTACGGGGGTAGTTAAGGGCTGCAGCTATTACTTTGAAGCTAGGATATTAGTATCCATTGTGAACGAGACATTGCTTCAAATCACGTCATATAGATTAATTTATTTAATAATATATAAATTATGAATTTACATGATATTTTATATTTAATAAATATAAATAATAATTTTATTTTTTTAGAAAGAATATAATCCGTACACGTTGATGGCATAAAATAATATTACTTTGTTGGCCATATAATTTCACTAAAATAATAAATTATAAAAAAATAATTATTCACTATTACAATCATTCACTGTAATTTGTTATTCGAGTAAAAAAATTTTTGCATTTTGGGTTGAGCGGATAAATATTTTATTATGATAGGTTCTCGATCTTTATTTTATTTTATCCATTATCATATGGAACAAATTTTTTACATTTTGGTTTGATGTTGATCTTTTTAAATGATTATTGCTAATTCTTTATTCAACAACATAAAACCAAAAAAACAAAAAATTATAATATATTCTACTAGAGATTAATTTTAATATATTATCTATTAAAAATGACATTTAATAACTTTTTCGATGTGCATGTGAGTTTGATTTTGGAGAATAATGAGAAGAAAATAAATGATTTGTCAAATAAAATTTTGAGAGTTTGTTCTACAAATCTCTTCATTCTTCTTGATTTTCCGGTAAATGTCGAACTCACAAACACGCTTTAAAGTAGTGAATGGTTTAGCCAAACTTTTTTGTTACTAATATGAATGATTAAATATTTATATAAAACTTCTTAACACTTGCATGTATTAAATTTATATTCATTTCATTAATAATTTAAATATTTAAAATATAATAATGTAAAATCTAATGTTTTATTAATGAGTTAGTTGAGAATTAAATACCAGAATCATTTGAATATTTTTATTCTCTAGTTATGGTCATCTTTAAATACAAATTAAAATTTATTTTTCATATATTCATTATTTCTATTTATATTTTAAATTTAATAAAAGAAAATAAAATAATACTCACATAACAATAATTAATTTACCAATTCAAAATAATAAAAGAGGTAAACATAAAGCTTATGATGTAGTTATAGCATATAAGGGGCCATGCACTTCAACCCGAGTAAACTCACGAGTTTACTCTTATACTTAGAATCTAGTCTCTCAAGCAATAAAATATGGAATTTCACAATAAGCAAAATAATTAGACCTTTCAAATTGAAGTTATGGTGTATTGGCTTAAGCTATTTTTATTTTTTATATCCTAAAGTCTTGATCTATTATATTTCTTATTATTTTAGTTTGTATTTTCTTCATTATGATATTGCGATTGAATTTTTTATATATCCTTATTTTATCATAAGTTTATTTTATTATAGTTAGATTTTTTTATAAATATTTTGAAGATTGTTTTTAAAATAAGTAAACTGTTACAAGTTTATAATTTGATTTTATCTCGACTTTATGAGTTTAAGCAAACTTGAAAGTTTGATAACCTTAAACATAACTCTTTGGAAGTAATAAATAAATAACACATTCTTTGATGCACTAATTTAACTATAGTGCACCATACACTAAATAACCTAATAGCCATGATATAAAGGTGGGCAAATTCTACTACAAATCGGATACGTATGGTGTGTGGTAAACTGATAATTAGCCACATTTTTTGAACCTTTGGGGTGTAGCATTGCATCCATATCCCTTCATCCCCCTCATACATCTCGCCTTTTCCTTCAAGAACAACAACACCACTGTTCCATCTCCGGCAACAACCACACCATCCACCCAAACCTTCAACATCTTCGACAACAACCTCACCGACGCCTCCTCTGCCATTGACTGACATTATTGCCATTGCCATTTTTCCTTGCTACCACTATTGCCATTTTTGCATGTTATTGAAACCCAAATTTCATCGTTGACCTTGGTGCCACTGATGCACCTCGGGTTGATAGTCTTTTCGAGTCGTGTTTGTCCCTTGATGGCGGTAGCGAGGTAGAGCTCAGTGCTGCCTCCATGAGCAAGCAGAGGAGCATAATGCCTAATAGAGACTGCATGACCCATGACAACATGGCGACGACATCGACGCAGGCGAATCAAACTGTGATGTAAAAGTCCTGGATGATTAGATCAAATGGATGATTCCGCCACTGCTCACACCATATGTGTTAGAGAAGAGGAAGAGGTGGGTGGCGTAACCGTAGAACATGTCAGAGAAGCCAAGTTCCATAAGATCAAAGGGGTTAGGGAGGATACAAGCTTCTTGCGGTGGTTGGAGGGTTAAGTGCTTCATTTCATTGAAAAGAGGGAGCATGTCAAGGAGGTCGTTAGTAGAACTTAGAAAGGAAAATGGTGTAGTCTCCACCATCGTCAGTTGCCAAGGAAGAACGGCATGTGACGAAAGAGAATGTGAATAGCAGAGGGAGTCCATGGCAAAAAGTGCGGTGATTTCTAGTGATATTCAACTCTCAGAAGAGGAAATCCACCGTTTCTCATGGTGACTGAAGGTGGTGGTTAGACAATTTAGGGGGTGAAAGATCACCATGCACCAATAGTTCACTCAAATGGTGTATCACATACGACATTTACTAGGGAGTGTAGTAGAATTCACCATAAAGGTGTATTGATCCTACAATATATAGTGATTGATACACCAAATAATCTAACATGAGGGTGATGGATAGTGTCAATGTAGGTTTCATTTTGGCAGAGGAATTAGTCGTTGGTGCATATTTCAAGCAAGGTGGCGGGTGGACAGTTAGTAAGAGATGAAGGGCATGGCATGAGGTAGAGATGGTTGAGTTAAGAAAGAGGAAAATTTAAATTGCACTAGATGCTTTTGGTGTATCAATACACCTTTATATTATGACCATTAATTAAATTATCTAGTGTATAGGGTAGCCAACATAACACGATGCACTATATAATGCACCTAAGTATAGAATTATGTTTTTCATATAAAATTACAATTAGTATATAGAAAGAAAGAGTGAGAATAAGAACACAAAAAAATGTGATATTTTAAAAACACTTTAAGGATAAAATCATAACATGTTAATAAAGGCGAATTATACTATACTCCCTAGTAAATATGGTTTGTGGTACACCATTTGAGTAAAATGTTGGTGCATGGTGATCCTTCACCCCAAAACCCTCCAACCACCATACGAAGTGCAGATCTCCTCCTTCGAGAATCGAATATCATCATAATCATCACGCCTTTCGCCATGGACCCTCTCCTACTATGTGCATTCTTTTTCGTCACATGCTGCTCTTCCTCACTACATTGTTTGCCCTTTGAAGTTCGAGTAGCGGAACCTACTCCCTCTCTACTGTGATGCCTTTAGTGCTGAATGCATCGACGTCTATCTCTGATCAAAGCTTATTTGTCCTCTTTGCCGATCCACTGCCTTTGAGTCGAAATCTAACATTGTGAGGAACCTTTGGCTGTTATCTTTTGTCACCGACAATAGCTTTTGCCTCAAGATAAGTAGCATTAACTCTAACAACCAACTCATACTATGCCTTCGCTAACCATCGCGAGTTGTCCCATCACTGAGGTATCATTGCACCACTATTTGTCTCCGCATCATTGTTCATGTTCGGCTAGGGGCGACAAAATAGGCTGAACCCATGGGGCTGGCCCATCAACTTGCCACTTTTTGAAGGTATGGGTTATATTTTTCAACTCGCCCCTCACCCTATTTAATCCACCTTTTTTTGTCAGGGCAGGTTGACACTTTCAACCTATGAAGCATGAACATGGGACATGACATAGACACGGCATATATTTAACTAAAAAATTTAAAGAAAATGATATATTATTCAAAATATCACCCCTATAAGCTTCATTTACATTTTATTTTCTTGTAAACTCAAAAAGTTATGTATTATTTCCTTGTTATAACATTGTTTATATTGTGTTTCTATGTTAGAATAAGAAAGAGGTAAAATTTAAATTAAACAAATATAAACATGTATCATGGGTGTTTCATACCAAATTTGACACGAATACGGGCATGTGTCCAACACATAGACACAACACCCAAATGGTGTGTCCGTGCTTCATAACTTTCTACCCAAATTACCAAAACAAGTAAACCCGCCCCGCCTCGTTTGCCAACTATATGTTTGGCCTTCACCAATCTACTATCTATTCGACCAGTCGTGCTCCTCCGTCATCGGCCACTACCACAACCACAAATATAGCCTCTGTCGCTACCATGCTTTCTCGGTCACTACCAAGCCTATTCGCCGCCGCTATGCCTGCTTCGTCACGACCAATTCTGCTCTGTCGCCATCGTTGTTGCTTATCGACAGCCATCATACGGAAGCATTGTGATAGGAGAGGATGAAGACCATGGGGGCAGAAGGTAGTAGAGGAATAACGATAGGATGAAAGGATATGGGTGAAACACTACATCCTCAGTGTGCAATTAGCCACATTTTTTGAATATGTTTATCAACATTTTTTGAATGTGGCTAATTGTCAACGTACTACACACCATACTTATCTAGTGTGTAGTAGAATTTGCCATTAGTAAGATGGTGATTCTTAAACTCAAGAAACAATCAAACAAAATTCTTTCTATTCTATTGTTTTTGCTTGTAAGAAAAGTAGTTCTCTAACCACTTAAAAAAATTAAAAGAAAATTAATTAATTTTCACATTTATTTTTCTTAGAAAAACACAACCAAATAATATTAAAAATGTTCAAAGTAGTATTTAAAAAAAAATTAAATAAAGTGCTTCCTTTTGTACTAGAAGCTACTTAAACAAACGCATCCATTAATTATTATCTTTAGCAATCTGACCTCTATTAATTAGTATCGTTTTTTTGTTTTTGGTATATTAATTAAAAAGACACGTGCAGATTTGGATTCCTAAATAAAATTGTAAAGATATTGTTCCATATAAAATTTAAAAAAAGTCAGAAATGATACGGTACTAGTTATTTTAATCTCACCCACTTTTAATAAAAATGAATTTGGCATTTATATATTCACCATCTATAACGTAACACCTAAACTTAGCTCAATTAGTAAAAGGTGAAGGATTTTCTATAAATGAAGCGAATATTTTGGATATTGACATTTTAGATAGAGTTTACTCTTGATGTCCATTATTATTTTTGGTTGCTTACATGAAGTAACCAATCTCTTTGTGTACTGTAAATCTATTTAAAAGGGTAGATGTTGAAAATTGATTTTAAAACTACGATATTTTCAAAGCAAGAATCAAATTATTGACATTGGTTAAGGAATAAAAAAGTCCTTATTACCTTCCCTCGACCCGTGTTTGGATGTCGATTATTATAACTATTTGTTATACTTTGTTACCTTTTAAAATTTTTATGGACTGAAACTATTACATTGAAACTAAACTTTTAAGACGTTGAAGCTTCGTATTATTGGCATGACAATACTAATCTACCAAATTCCTTCAATGTCTTGATGTTTAATTTATTTAAATTGCTAGATTTTAAGGGGTTGAGTTTTATAATTATTCAAGCAACTTCACCCTCTTTAATTAATTCAAATATGCAGTTCGCTATATACCAGAAATACCAAAAACAAAATATGCAAACTCGGGGGTTGTGGTTGAGTGGTAAGGACTTATCCTCCTTTAATCAAATATCAAGGGTTTGATTCCTGCCTTTGGATATGAAAAACTAATTAAAAAATCTTGGGCCAGCTCTCCACCCTAAGAGGTGCCTATCATGGACGAGGGATTAGTTCCATAGCTTCCGGCGGTGAGGATACCCTGATTTCGATCAAAAAAGAAACAAAATATGCAATTCACTAGTTCATCAATTGTTAATCAAGTCTATATAAGCACTCTCCCGAGCAAAAAGAAAAACAAATATAATCACTTTGAATCAACCCTCAACTACGATGAATTTCTTCGACTCCAGTTATTTCACAAGGAGTAGTGTTATTTATACTTATAATTTGTGGAACACCATATTAACACACTTTCATCTATTTTTAGATGAGATATGAGACTCAAATTAAGTGGGATTCACAATCCATTCAAGAGTATATAGAAATGTGTCAATAGGATGTCCAACATTTTGTGAGGACAAATGACGTTTCTCATTTCACAAGTAACGGTGATGTCATAGATGCATAAACATCCTTTTCCCGATCAAACTTATTTTTTCGCTTAATATATTATATCATATCTAACAATTTGTGTTTATACTAATTAATAGAACAGACAGCTAACATGCATAATAAAATGCGTGTTGAAATAAGCATTTATACCCCATTAATTATTTGTATTCTCTGCTAGCACAAATAAGAAGTGCCCACGTCGTTAGTTTTTGATGTCCACAATGACAATTTGTCAAAAAATATTACTATAGAAAACAAATTAGATTTAATTAATCCGTTAATCCCTATAGTTTCATTGAATTTTCAATTAGGTCCCTACATTTTAAAAGTTTTCAATTGGGTCCCTATACTGAAAATAAATATTTAATTGGATCATTGACCCTATTAACCGTTACAAAAATGTGAAAGTTAACAGAGTATTCTAAAAATATTATTTTATTATAATATTACATTAAAAAAAATCACCCCCTCCCCTCCTCCCTCACTCCATCGCATGCCCCTTCACCCTGTCCTGCAACCCAAAACTCAATTGCATCCCCTTTCCTTAACCATCGAAAATAATCAAGTGTACATCCCCTTGGCCTTCATCTTTTCATGTTCCCAAAAGTGATGATTGAGAAATCGGGACACGTTGACGGGAAGAGCAAGTGTAGTGTGGCAGTTCATGACGCGGTGTTGCGTTTTGCGGTGCTTGTTCACGGTGGCTGCTGCTTTGCTTCACGGTGTTGCACTTCGCGGGGTTGAACTAGGCGGTGGAGCTTCGACGAGTTCACGCTCGGTTCAATGATGAGAGTGGCTAGGTAGAAGCGCAACCCAATTCCACGTGATCTCGACGCAATCGCTGTCGTTGTCATCATCGCCTCTAAAAATCTCGGGGTTGCTGCTGTTATTGTTATTGTTGCGGGAGGTGCTGTAGGCGAAGGACTCGATGTGTAGGGGAGAAAAGGAAGAGTGGGGTTTCTTGAGGACTCGGGAGGGATTGAAGTTGCGATGGTTGTCCCATTTGTCGTTGGAGATTTCTTAGAACTCGCGCTTCACTGCCAAAGCGACGAAGGGGAAATAAAAATCATTAAAATAAATTAAAAAAAAAGAAAGAAAATGTTTTTGTGCTGTGCGTGGTTAATGTGCGTGTTTAGTGGTGGCTGGGCTTGTGCCCCAGAGAGAAGCTGCAAATGAAGGGTTTGAGAGGGAAGGGCTTTTGGAGCGTTTTGGGTTTGGGACTAAGGTGGATCTAGCATTGCTACTGCTACTGCTACTGCCGCTGCCGGAGGGGAGAAGGTGGGGAAGAGATGGAATTGCTAGGTGGATGTGAGATTTTTATTTTTTTTAATATAAAATTATAGTAAAAGAATAGGAATATTCTTTCAATTCTCATATTTTTGTAACGGTTAATGGAGTTAGGGACCCAATTAAATATTTATTTTCAGTATAGGGACCCAATTAAAAACTTTTAAAATGTAGGGACCTAATTAAAAATTCAGTGAAATATAGGGACTGACGGGTTTATTAAACCAACAAATTAAGAAAAACTCTACTGACATGACTTCTGACGATTATTAGAGGTTCATATTTTACGCGAGTATGATTCATGCGGATGAAATTTCCATCGTAATAATAAAGACATGCCAAAAATCATAGATACTTTTAGCTGTAGTGCTTAAAATTTTTAATTTGGCATTGATCCAATTCTTTTTTAATGGTTAATTTAATATTTGTCATGTATGATTGTCACATAGGATTGGATAATATGATTTTTCATTGGTCAATCCAATATTTAATATAAATACTCTTTTTAGATCAAAATCAAATAAATCATTTCTTTAGAATCAAAATCAAAATTTATTTTTAAGAGACAAAATCATATTTAAGTCTAGAATTAATTAAGATTGCTAACTAAATATATGACTCATATTTCATACCCATCCGTAACGTATGAGTTGGGTAAATGTCGCCCATTTTAAAATCAATTCAAGAGCCTCGAAAATCAGATTTTAAAAAAGGATAATGATATTTTGATATAAAAAAAGTGGCTATCTATTCAGATATCCACTTTATAATTATTGAATATGATAGTGATCTCCATTTATCCTTAATATCCATCATATTTAATGGTTATAGAATGAGTGTCTGAATAGATATTTATTTTTTAAGTGTCAAAATATTTTTACGCATTAAAAAAATAATAATAAGTGCAAAGCACGCGGTAATGAAGAAAGGAAACGAAAAATTGGCCGAAAACCATGAAAATGGGAAACTGACGGAGAGTGGAAGGAGACATGACTCGTGAATGGAGTTTCGTTGACTGAACGGAGCTTGTGTCATCCATGACATGTCTGTCATGCCTGAGATTTTATTCTTGTAACTTGTCCCAGCAGACTATGCCCCAATATTCAATCTCCCACGGTCCTAATGCCATATATAGTTTAATTAACATAATAATCTTACATGCGGCACACTATTGCGCTCATAATGTTTCTTTTATTTTTTAATTCAAATGGTAGATAATGGGTTATTGGTTAAAACCCTTTTTTGAAATTACTAAAGGGGAACGAACAAAGGAGTTGGATGAGTGGTAGAGAGAGACTATGGCTCTAGAAATGACATGGTTCAGTTCTGTGAAGAGAAACACTAGTAGTGAGGTCAAGTCTCACTATGTTGAGATTATACTCCTTCTGTGATAATAGAAAGGGAGATCATATGGACTCAAATCCCATGAAAAGCTCAACCCAAAATATTAGCATACCAGTGGAAGAATCCTTAGATTTAAGTACCATACTTTGTTTAATAGCTGACGATCCTGATAACCTATATATTCTAGGTTGTTCATTTTGAGTAACTTCACTCTAGCCTTTCTGAATAGCTCTTTTTAAGTTGTTCACTTTGAGTAACTTCACTCTAATCTTTCTAAATAGCTCTTTCACAGGCCATCATTTCCTAAGTTGAACCCTTTGTGACCACAATGGCCTTCTTTGAATAGCTTCACTCTAACCTACTGGGTAGCCCCCCTTTTTTTCTTTTAGGTTGTTTCCTTTTGTGTCGGCCTTTCAATAAAAGTATCAATATTGCGTGGAAGAACTCTAAAACTGAAGTGTCATATTTGGATAATATGACCCCCTACGCTGACAACGTAGAACACTTTTACATTATTATCAAATCGACCAAATCATGTTATTTACATAATTGTTCAAATGGTATCTATTAATGTGGGACAGTATATGATTATTCAAACACTATCATTTGCATGATCATATATGAGAATCAATTAGATTTATTAATGTGATAATCTATATAATTAGATCCATTGTTGGTATATCAAAACTAAATCCCTAATATTAACTATTTGTTCTGGCTCAATTAACTCTAAAGCGGGTGTAATAATTAATTCTATCTTTTCATAATAACTACCCTTTCTCTCTAACATCCCCCTAAAACTCAACATTTGAGTTTCAATGCAAAGTTTGCTTCTAAATCTTGTCAAGAGGATATGACTAATGCAAACTCTTCTCTTAACCACGTGGTCATTCACACAATTACTTTCTGTAATTATCAAAAAACTATATCAACTAAAAATAATAATAAAAAAATCACCTTTAGACAATTTTCAAAGATTAAAAAACAAGCTCGCCATTCACTACAATAAAAGAACTCTCGTTAATATTAACAAAATCCAGTACGGTCGATCAATATATGAACTGAATTTGACAATGTTTTCGTGTCTTATACCGAGTTAACAATCATCATTTGACATTGCACTTGAACTATATACACGCTGCGTTACTTCCGAGAACCGATCTAGTATAATATTATCATGTCATAAAATTCGACAAATAAAATTTTATGTTGTCTATCAACAGCTTAATACATATCTCTCTCCATTCTTGATAACCCACTTCTTTTATTTGAACTTGAGATCAACGACGTAATAATATGCAATAAACCATAACCTAGATAGAGTTATAACTCCATTAATGCTATTGAAATTAAAAAAGAAAAAGAAAATCTTACCATGATATTGTTTATGCACTTTCCAATGGTACGTTGGCAACTATATGACTTGAAAAATGAAAGGAAAGGAAGCACGCTCATGTCACTACATATTCTGAATTATTCAATTTAATTAGTCTCCGATCAATGGGTCGTGTCATTGAAAACTTAGTTCCAAATTTTCACACTAGTGGGACCTTGAAAATTGATAATGTGCCCCAGTCCAAAAAGGAAAATAAAAGGAAAAACAGAAGCCAATAATTAACCTGTACGTGTCTGTAATTAATTAGTGTGTGTTAGCTGTGTTGAGTGTATTTTTGTAACTTCCGGACTTCAGAGGCGCGATTGATCATGCTCGTAAGGTGTGGCATACAGTTGTACACCGTCATCACCAAGACTTAGGTAGCGAATGGTTACTTAGGCAGGCAAATAAATATAGAGATATTAAAAACATAAAATCTATGTGATCTATTTTTGAGATTAAAAAATATAAATTTTATATATTTTTAAGCAATAAAATGATAAAAATAAGGTTTTTATTTTGGTACTCAAGGGTACTGGTATTCTTTTAAATCCAAAAATTGTGATGTAATCATGACCATTTAAAATATTAATTGATTTATTTAGTGGGACACGTGGTAAACTTTTAGTCATAAGTTATCTAAAAGTTATCAATACCCATAAATTTTATAAAATACCGGAGTAATCTCCTAAAAATAAATATAAAAATAAAAATTTATTATTTTTTCTTTCAATAATATTCTATATAAATTTAATATTATTATTTTTACCATCACTATTTCTATTATCTTTATATTTCTATTTACCTCCATCTACCATGCTACCTTATTGCTTGTTTAGATGTGTTTTCTAAGACAACATTTTTCAATTAATTTTTTTTTTAAAAATAAAAGTTGATTAATGTACACCGTAACAAGTATGGTGTGTGATACACCATCTTAACAAAATGCTTGCCCACCATGATCCCTCCCGTGATCAAGAATGCAACATCCACGTGTGGTGGTGCATGGGACAGCGACTGATCTGCAACGGATATGGAGCAGTTTGACGGGATGCTGACGCGAAACGTCAAGCTTGCGGTGGTTGATGAGGCGTGACGCGTGGCAGCAGCTAATGCGGCGTCTGTGTGGTGAGTTGACGAAGACTGAAGCAACAGTTGAGAGAAGAGCGTGGTGGTTCGCGATGGTGGAGGCGGCGGCCGTGCCTTTTTGGGTAGTGGAGATGGGGTGGTTCGCGGTCGTTACCGACCTTTTGGACCTTGTCGCGTCCATGTCGCAAACGGAGGTGAAGCCCTGGAAGTCGCTTAGAACCGTGCGGTTACAACCGAGGCGGCAGTGATGCCGGAGGTGGGTGGTGGCGAGACGAGAGGGGATAGGGTGGGTGGTGCTGGTGGAACGACAGGTGGATGGAGGGTGAGGGTGCCGGAGGAGAGGGCGAGGGCGGAGGAGCACATGGAGGAAGGGAGGCGAAAGGGTCGGGGTGCAGTGCTGCACCTCACATAGTCACATGTGCTGATAGCAACAATTTAAAACTCTTTTATCCACATTTTTGAAATGTTGCTTATAGCTGGTGTACCACACACCATTTTATCCGGTGTACATTGGAATTCGCCAGCAACAATTGATATATTGATAGTCTAATGTAATCTCAATGACAGATCTACAAGGTGTAGCACACCATATTCTTTTAAGGGTACAATAGAACTCACTTATATCTGGATATAATATCAAAAGTTTTTTTTTAAAGATAAAAATTCTAACATCTCAAATAAAATCATCTTTTATCTTTTTTTAATGATTCTGATTTTGCTTAAAAAAAGTACTCAAACATACTATAAAAACACAAAAAGATCTTTTTTATATAGAAAAAACAAAAACACATCCAAATGAATTCTTAGCTATATCAAGTAAGTATAATATACCATGCATCAAATACATCAAACATTTTGCTACACTAGTAAGTGTCACTAAATGTTTAAAAAGTATCGCTAGCGTCCATAAATTTAGCCACAATTAAACGAAAGTGTGGCTAAGTTTTCCGTGTATAGTGTATCTTACTTTACCTGATACGCCCAAAACAAAATCATCATGTTCAGCCCCCATGTTATCCCCTCCCATAAACTGCAAATGCAATCATGTTTCTAATAATGAATTTATAAACATCATGGGACCTTCAAACTTTGTGGCCTTCTTTATTTAATAGATTTAAATAACATTTTGGTAAAAAAAGTAAAATTTAATTTTGATGGCTGGAAAATGTTATGTTTGATTTTTGTCCAAACTTTTTTATTTGGTTTTAGTTCCTATTATATATGATTGCTGTCTATCATATAGAATTGAATGATTTGACCGTCCGTTAGCCAGCAATTCATCATTTAATAGAAGCATCTAATAATGATGATTGAAAATAGAAAATTTTAGAAACATTTGAATAAAAATCAAATTTTTTTTAAAGATCAAAAATTAAAATTCGCTTATTTTTTAGGAAACAAAAACATATTTGAACCTTTTTTAAGAGGATTTTCTATGATTTATTCTTATCCCTCCAAACAAACATTAATGAAAATTCATCTATAAAAGTAATGTGAAGGTCTAAGATATTGTTTGATAAAAGCAGAAAGATATATAGTATACGAGGTTGTTAATTCGATGCATTGAATGAATTATTTTTTTCCCGGTACAATAGCCTTGATATTTAGGTTTTTTTACCAAAACAAAATAAAAAAAATGAATGTTTCCCAATCTCCATGTGTTCAGAGATTAATTACCTATATATACCAATTTATGAGTTATTGTAATTCGTTTGACTATTAAACAAACTATCATAGCACAAAGTACCATAGCTAAACGAATTAGTTGATCAATCACTGACGCGCAGACTGGAAAAGCTGATGGGCGGGACTGACACTGTTGACTGGCCGCGTGCATGAAATGGCCTACAGCTGGCCGATTTACCTGGTCAAAGAATCTCTGCAAATGGCACAGCTTTACAGGGCGCACAAGATGCAATTCGGCCAACATGTAGTTTGGAGGTGTGTTGTAATTCGGCTAACTATCAGCCAAATTGTGCTTGACATTTTCAGCCAAAACGTTTCATTGTTAAACGTTTTACGTCTCTCATACATTGAGGTGTAAGCCGTTTTGCATTTTCAACAGGAAACGGTATATATAGGTAATTAATCTCTGGACCAATAAAAATTGGGAAATAATTGTTTTTTATTTTTATTTTTTTGAGAAAAGCCTGATATTTAAGTGTTCAAAATACTTAAATTTAGTTGCCGTTACGACAACGATGTAAGATACTGAAAAATCAAAAGTTTGACGCTTTTCTTTTGTGATGAAAATTTTCACCCTTTTTAATACGATATGCGTTTTATTTTAATAAAATGTCGGTTGATGGTTGAAAACAAGCGGCCATAATTTTCCCAAATTTCTAGCTATTAAGCAGAAAGACGTGTTATCTTTTTTTAGTATTTGTTAAAAATTACTCCATCCCGTTTTAAATATTTATAACTCACTCACCTTTTAAAATATCTATCAATTCACCTTTAAATAAAGTAGATTTTTTTATTTCAATAATACCATTAAATAATTAGTGACTATTAGTATAATCTTTCATTTTCAATTATTTAATTAATATGCTATACAATTAATGATCATTAAAATATATTTATTTATACACCATTATTTTATATAAAAATATTTCATCATCATATTATTTATTACTTTTTTTAATATCTATATTTATTTAAATTTAATAAAAGGGAGGAAGTAACACTTGTCACCCTAATGCGCATATAATACAACAAGATGTTATATCAAACTACAGGGTAAACAGAGGCAATGTGGGTATCATATGTAGGGAACTGTCTAGCATCAATAATGATCCGACTAAACAGAGAAACGTGTGACCTAAGACTAGTTTATCATTTTATTTTTTGTACGGTGATGGTATTTTCAGGCCAAGTTAAGTTTTTCTAGGGTACGCCGCGAGTGCATCCTCTCCATTATGAATTCCACATAATAATATCATATGTGAATTTATGTCATTGATTGAGAAAGCAGACCTTAACTTAGATCCCACAAAGAAATCTAATTAGTGGCATAAATTCATACATAATAAGATCATTTACAATTGAAAAGATCCATTCCGAACGTGGACATACATTGACTTGGCGCTTTTCTGTTTAAAATAATTATTTTATAAAATAAATATTAGTTTGAATGATTTCCCTTTTTAAAAAATATTTTTGAAGTATTTTCTAATTTTTTAATAAAATGAAATTGTTTTATGTTAGAATAGAATATATAAAAATATTTTTCAAAATCTTATTGTTTGAATAAAAAAATAAAAGTACTTTCCATAATCATAAAATTATTTAAAAGGATATTCAAAAGTGCTTTTATGAATATATTTAGATAAAAACACTTAGAACATGTTAAAATATTTTTAACAATGTCATCTAAATTCAATAAGAGTGTGATTTACTAAAGTTACATTAGATGTTTTATATTAGGAATTAAACTTGTTATATCAATTTATTTAGAATGTCAAGATTAGTAAATAATATAATATGGAATCATTTGCCTTTTAAAGTGATCACGCTCCCTCCTAAAAAAAACACCATGAATATTTACACCACTTGAAAACACAGTTCGGTCCCAAAAAAACATCAGCAAGGAGACGCCACACCTCTCTTTTGGTGGGGTGGGGGCTCCCAACTTATTCAAGAATCAAGAGCACATTATCCTTACTTCAAAATTTCAAATTATTCTTTGACTTTCCACTATCCATCATCATCATCATCATCACATTTTTCAAATTTTGAGAATGTTTTGTATACACATTTGACAAACACTATAGAAACAATTGCTTACTGCTCGTATCCTTCCAGGCTTCCACACCTCGTTCAATTTTTATCATTCAAACAATACAGTTTTATGTATCTCAACATTTGGTTACAATTGAGTACAAGTAGAAAAGTCACAAATAACACTTAACGATTTTTCCCATAAAATATCTAACGTGTGAAATAGATGGATAGTTGGTACATTTACATTCCTTTTCTATATTGTCATTTACCCTTTCTTTCACCCTACATTTTTGGTTTTTTCCATTTTATAGCTTATATTTGGATTCTTATGGCACTCAATTTCAAGAATTCTTGATACTGAAAAGCAATGCACTGGCATTTTGTTCAGAGTCAGTGCCCTCAAACATATATGCCATTAAAATAAAAACCGTGGATTCTTTTTTTTTCTTTTATTTGGTCGAAAATACCGTAGATTCTTTATGGTGGCTTTCACCCAAACGCGTGCTGCTTTTTACTTATAAACTCTATCCATAATTTTTGCAGTGGACGTGTCTTCTGCTTGGCATAGAACATTCAGTTTTCAAAACTTGATGACATTAGACAAGAAAAGGTGCACATGCAATGAATCAAAGGGATACGCAATAATAGGATGTGTCAGGACTTATGTCCTGAGCTACCTGGAGGAGGTATTCTACGTTGATATCATCAGGATAGTGTTGTAAAAGCTTTATATTAGCCACAAAGTCACCACTGATGAGTTTGCTTTTCACGCAAAGTAGCATTGCACAACAGATCCGAAGAAGCATATCCTAAAAAAGAGTTAGTCAGGTAATTGTCATTGAACCATATGATATACGCAACCAAAGTACGAATATGGTAGATTAAGCATTAATTTTATAATAAAGTACGAGTTAGGCGTCCTGTTTCTTTTGTTGTTGTGTTTTTTTTTTTGGGGGGGGGGGTGGTGTTTGGGTGGGGGGGAGAGGGAGGGAGAGAGAGGGAGACCTGGACACCAAAAGGATTACTCAAAAGTGTATCCCATATTCTCAAGATAGACTCAAATTTGAACTCCTGTGTGAGTAGCAGTGTAATCCACCGGAATGCATAGAATTGTGTTTCAACCTGATCATGAGGCTTCAAAACATCAATTCTAAACAGAACGGAACTGCACAAGCGGGTGAAGGTGAACTAAAGAAAAGTTGTAAGCTTCTACCTTTGTCGTAAACTCAAGATGATGCCACAATTGCTCATCATTTACCTTTAGTAACTCCGACAAACGAGAAAGAGTAGAAAGGATGCCGCTTGAACTATTATCCAATTGTTGACAGAAATGATCCACTGAGTCACCTAAGATTCGAACAAAACAATAAAAACTATCTGCTTCTGCGTTTTCCTAATAGAAAGAAAACAAGGCATAAGCAAATAATAAATGATAAAACTATGTCTCTTTATGTCAGCTCTATGTCTCTTTTATGTCAGCTGATATTTATGCAGGTAATCCTGAAGAATGACATTGTGTTGATGATATAAGTGGAAGACAATTATTATATGTTATTATGTATTTCTCAAATAGCCAAGCCCAATACCCCATCTGCAGAGTTTTAAAATTTATGGTCGTTCAGTGCAACGGATATTGGTCAATGGTCAACATATAATAAAACCCGCTGGCTCATCCTTAACTGGTTGTTGTTTGTTCTTGTCTAAAATTGGAAAAATTAAACAACCAAATTGAATTGCAGTACAACTTTCGGGCTTCTACAGAAAGTACGATATATTACTCTTATATTTAAATTTTCAAAACACAAGTTAGAGCCCCCTTCAACAATTAATTTTGGTTTCGTGCTGAAAACATGTATATACATTCACCCTAGCCAAACAAAGAACAATGAGAACTAGGACATATCACATAATAAGCAGTTCTACCGAGAAAGTACTTACAGCATTTTGCTTATCAGTGTCAGTACTAAATACAAAGTATATTGGTGCCAAGACCTCATTCATGCCTTGCACGTAACAAATTGCAGGATTTGACTTTGCAAAGAGGAGAAGGACATTCTTCATAGCTTCCTATTGTCAAAGAAAGAACAAAACCTTCAATTAGAAGTGAACCCCCTAAAAGCTATTACTTCACGACGAAACCAGAATCGAGAACAAGGAAGTTTGATAAGGAGTTTAGCCAAAACGAAGAATCACAATAAAATTAACAGAAAACTTGGAGGTTTTTCTGCGGCGCAGTTACCCTATTTTTAAGACTAAATGATGACTCCCCTGAAAAGAATGGTATATCTGGATGTGTACGCTGCAGATCTCTATCAATCTGTTCTGCTGTCTCTGTGTACTAGAAGATGGACTGATAGTGATAAGTATCAACTTCATTATCCTGGAGACATTCAGTCAAAGGCAACTTTGAAATGGAGGAGAGACTTACCTTAAAATACTGGCTCCAGAGACTGGCCTTGCCAAGGCTCAAAGGGTGATCTTCTTCAGAAATTTCATGTCGCCTTAGGGGGCCATCAATGTCACTGTGCTTGTGCTGGTTAGTAGAACCTAATGCTTCGTCTTCCTTCGAGGTAAGTTCTGTCTGTCTTAGATTCAACAATACAATAAATGAAAACTGAGAAGTAAGAGCTACGATACATATCAAAGCAGATATTGCCGGCTAGAAGTCTAATGTGAATATAGCTGCCAATGTTAAAAATGTACAAATCAGCAGTATCTTACCGGATTGAGGAGAAGCTCCTCTTTTAGATCAGCATATTTTTGTCTATTCTCTTTCAATTGCTTCTCCCACAGGTCATGCGATGAAGGTAAGTAACCCAAGAGTAGCTGGTTGTGGAAATCATAGCAGGACAATCAACTCAGCTTGTTTTATGCCTAACATATACATTAAGATAACATTATATTGAGAAATGATATTTATACATACAAAAATAGACATAGTATGGATGTAGGAAGAGAGAGAAAGATACAAAGGCGGGGACATTTTTCCACACCATGTCTATTTTCAATATGAAAATAACATTCCTCATATTGTATTCTACCCCATTGTAATTTTCCTAAGCATTAAGGCAGAGGATTTACATATTGATATTCAAGTGAGCACCAAAGTGTTAAAAAATCATATCATCTAAGAGTAACACAGTACAGGCTTTAGGTTAGTATTCAATACACAGCATCAGGGACAGTTCTACTGAGGAAATGTTGGGGCTACAAATTTTGTTTTAAAAAAAAAAAAATAGAAGTATATAAATATGTACATATTTTACTCTCATAATTTTGTTAAGTTTGATTCCACACTAAGACAAAAGTTATGCAAAACTTCTTGTCATGTAAATATATTATCTCTGCCCCAATTACATAAATTTTCTCGTACATAAAAAGCAAAAAAGATAATGTGAATAGAAAGAATCCTGCAAAGTTAAATATCGACTAGGAAGCAGAAGTGCAAAACCACCAGAACCATTTGAACTTCGAGCTCCATAAATATATGTAAGTTTCAACACTTGCATAACGTAAACATGATTGAGCTTGTACCTTCCAAACAGTTGCACGCAAACCTCCTCCATCGGGAACACCGGTGCTAGCAATCCGCCGCAATTTTTCCAAATTAATCTCGCTTTTAGAAAGCTACATAACAAGAAGATTAAAACCAAAAAAAAAAAAATGAACAATGGTTAAGGTATTTTTTACCACTTTCACGAACGAGAATTAAAATTCCATTTTCACCTCGTATTCTAGATCTGATCTTTTCTCGTCCACCGAAATGGACTTCAACACCGAAACCGGAGTGGCGGCATCCTTATTCAGTCTCTGCCGGAATTTTTGTTCCGCGCAATTATCATCATGATTATGACCACGATCACGATCATCATTATCGATAGCTTCATCAGGAGCATCAGTGTCTCTGTGAAACCCTAACACGCTGCAGGGTGGAATCGGCTCCAGCTCTTCGCCGAACTCGAATTCCGATTCGGTTCCAATGATCTCATTTCCCTTCTCATCGAAACCGGCGACCAAGCTGCCTAGCCTGTCGGGAAGGACCCTGCGAGTGCGAGGCTTACTGTGATCTGGAAGTGGAAGCTTGAGCTTGCCGTTGGGCATTGCGGGTGGTGAGTTGCGACGGAGTTTGAGAAGAGGAATCGGCCGAGTTGAAAGGGTGGGAGGAGAATAATGACGGAAGTGCAAGAAAGGAAGAGTAGAGTGTGGTTCTGCTCTGCTGCTCCATGACTCGGATATCAAACTCAGTTAGTTAGGAAGAAGAAGAAGAACAGGAATGGTAGTTACATTACGTGTGAGTTATTCGGTTGAATGGCAGGTAGGCGCCATGGCATCCCGGCTAACTGGACTGGGCCGTTTTTTGGGCTCGTAGACAGAGACTGATAAACCTTGATTGGGCTTTGAGTAACGGTATTTGTATGGGGGTTACTGCTAGCCAGTGCTCCCTGAAAAAGAAAGGCAAAGGTAAATATACCCCAAAAAAGGAGAGCAAAGTATTCGATAGAAAAGGGGCAAATATTAAGCAAAAATTTCTTGTGGGATTAATACTTTTATTCATGTTTGATATAATTATAAGTAATTGCTCTTGTTTGAACATATTATCATAAAAGGATATTTAGAAAAGGGTAAGAAAAAGAATTGATTCTATAATGCTATATACCTATTGATCACTAAATTACTAAATATATTACAACTCAGGATGTTTTTCATAAGGATATTTAAAGATTTGAGTATAAATTGTAGTGGTAAGACTTTGGTAGTTAGTTTGAGGTCGTAGCTCGAACTTGATTACCTTAAAAATTAGGATAAATTATACTAACCTTTTTTAAAGTTTGGTAAAATTCATCCTAATTCTTTTCTATTTGTTCAGTAACACTAACCTCCCTTAGATATTCTATTTATTGTACAATAGAAAAGGTATCAATATAATGATTTTATAAACTTAGAAAATGTTTGTCTAATGAATTCATAAATTCAGTGACCTTTTAAGTAAATTATATAAATAAAAGGGAGGTGGCTTGAATTTCACCATACCTCAGGAGGATAATCCAGTGCATATTACCCTAAAAATTATGATGTTCTAACAAAAAAAAGCGTACAAATAATTACATATTTTCTTATTGAAGCAATGGGGTAACAATTTTTTGTTAACCTTGTGCATACCAGAAGCTGCTTTTCCATCTTAATTCTTAGCCGTATGATGATGAACATCTTTTTTTTCCCTATTTGATACTAGTTCATCTTATTGTGTTGCAACATATTCTTGTACGTAGGGGCCACTCCTCCTGCAGCACTAATGGATTGGTCTTGTTGGGCCTATATCCATGTTGCAGGTTCGAGATGGCGCTTCAGAACCAAACATATTGTTGTACGTAGGGACCACACCAGTCTTGTGCAACGCATCGATCTAATTAATTCTCCTTACTACTCCTAGTCCTAGCAAAAGAGAGGATAGGTCTGCAGAAGAGAAAGGGCGGCATGGGAATTAATCGTGTACTAAACTAACCAAGCTGGTTGATTGCGCAATTTGTCTTTAGAGTAAATGTGGAGGGGCCAGGCCATACGCATAAGGGGCCCATACATAGTTGGTGATTGGTGGGGTTGAAGGAGACGACGGCCGGCGAGGTGGTGGGTGGGTGGGATAGAGTGGTGGTTCAATGAATATACTCACTCCACCGAGAGGAAAGGTGGAAGGACAGAGCAGGTTAAGTTTCCAGTACATCTTCTAATATAGTATAGTCTATGGAAATAAAACTTCTATATATGGAAAGTAGATCGAGTATTAGTGCCGTAATAATTCCCTTCGTACGCCAACCTCTCTTTGCCACCCACCTCCGGCTTATGCGCCCATAAATTCTCCACCACTGCGACCCCTCTCTCTCTCTCTTTTCTCCCTTCAAGAATCAAGATTCCTTCTCTTCAATTTTCTTTTGCTGTATCATGATGATGAACTCCCCCAGCAGTCAAACACATGTGTACCTCCTGGCTTGGCATTATTTTGATTGATTTCATCCACATCATCACTCCCAAATCTGTACAATAACAAATTTCAAACTTATATATATAATTCCCTTTCTTGCGCTGGGAAATCAGGAGAAAAAAAAAAATCTGTTTTCAACATTTTTTTTCTTTTCTTTATTCTTCTTTATCCTTCAGTGGCCATTGCTAAACTACTAACATAACACCGTTGGTCAAGAGTGGTTTCCACGAGAAAGAGAAACTGGACTTGGAGGGTATAGGAGGGTGCAGTGTTGAGGAGGAATTGGAGAAGAAGGAGAGCGTAATTGTGGTGGGTCGATAGGATTTCAAATGATCCATTATGACATTTTTCTTATTTCATTACGTGTCTCTCCAATAAAATTTTAATGTGTATAGAAATAATATCACCTATAACTTCTTATTTAATCAAATCATTTTTTAACTATCCATAATTTTTGTATATGGCAAAATTTAGGGGATTATTTTGATCTTATAAAAATTCACAGATATCGCATTTTTAGATAACTTCATACTGAAAGTTTACCATGTGTCCCACTAACTAAATCAATTACTATTTTAAATGCTCATAATTAAATAATAACCTTTAAATTTAAAAGGGTATCAATATCCATGGGGTACCAAAGCACAAACCCAAAATTTAATTAGGAGATAGAGATTGAGAGCGAATAAAATAGCTATTTGGGTGGATAAAGGTGCACATATAGTCTTCTTGGTATTAGCATTTAAGAAAAGTCTCGCTCATAAAAAGAGAACAAAAATCTTATAGAAAGTTTGTCTTACAAATAAATTTTTAATTGTTTTATATAAGTGATTTTTAAGAGTGGAGCATATGATTTACCAATTGTGGGGATCGTGGGGGATCATGGGTGTAGGTAATACCATAGATAATACGACTATATCATTAACTTCATTAACAACTATTTGATAAATATCAGCCTATTTGAGGTGATTTCAAATTTAAGAAAATCACCATATAATCATACACATTTGGACTCTTGCAAATTGACGAGAAAAATCACCATGCACGTTTTGTGAAAGACATCTCTGCATTCGTGAATCGATTTACCCCATGCCATAAACAATATATATTTATCCTCATTATTCAATATAATTTCAGTGCCCAGCTTTTTATCACAGTAGGAAATTTTTGCCACAACTACATTGCGGAGTACATTTAGATGGGCTTTATTTTAATTAAAATTTAGGTAGATTTAGTGTCGATCATGCTACTAAGATCAAGGCAAAGCCCAGGACATAAATTGCATTTATAAGAGTTTGCAATATGGTCTACCAAAAAAATCCTCACACTGAGAAAATCTAACCTAAGTCCATGTGGGATGCGATTTTATTCACCATAATTAAGAATAGCTAGTCACCTTTTCATCCACAATTTTGTAATGTTAGAGTTTAACATACCATTTATACTTTGCATTGGTATCTCGTTATTTTAAATAAAAATTTAGTAAACAATTCAATTTTCTCTATTGACCTAGCTGTCTTCATAAACATTGCTATCATAGACCTATTTTTTCAAACATTGTCCCAATTAAAAGGTTCTTTCAATAACTATCTTTTGGCTTAAATATCTTGAAAGTTCACAAAAAGTAAGCGGAGTTTGATTTTATTCTGAAAACTAATTCATTTGGTTTTAGTCCAAATGTTTTTAATTTTTTTTTTATTTTAGTCCTTCCTATTAATCTGTTTATATTAAATGTTAAATTGACTAACAGAAGACCACGTCATGTGATCTTATATGGTGCCAATTAGTAATTTTATATGATATATCATAATCCAATGTGTTAAAAATTTTATTCAATAAACTATTGGATCAACTTAATAGTTAACTCATCTTATCCGACCCATTAACTCATTTTATAATAGAATTTTGGGTCATGATTATAATATAACATGTAATATTACTAGCCGTTGTACATGATTAGAAAACATAAATTTCTGTTTTCGGCTCAATATATATTTGAATCAGACTAACAACAAGAATTAAAACCAAATAAATTTAGAAATATTTGGATCAAAAACACAAAAAGTATTGTTCAACGACAAAGCTAAACTTAACTAATTTATCAGGGGGTCAAAATATTTAAGCCTTATTTTTTTAGTTTTTCTTATGAAATATTCTTTTAGCATTTGAACTTTAGTTTTTTAACTTATACAGTACTCCCTTAGCTTATTCCTTTCGATTCTTGTTGGTCAGTAAATAACTCAATTAACTATGTGAATGCTTTAATGTGAAATTCGAATGTCAAAATTAACTCTAGTTATTTTTTCTTTATACAGTACTGGCTTAGCTTGTAGCATTCAATTCGTTTGGTTAGTAAATAATTCAATTAACTGATTGTGTGAATGCTTTAATTTGAAATTCGAATGCTAAAATTAATTAGTAATTGATGGAGCGTAATTTTTTTTGTAATTTATCGATCACCCATTAATTAAAGTAGAATAATATTTAACTTTAATAAAATTTAATTATATGGGCACAGTTTGAGCTAGAAAGCAAAGGTAAACTTCCTGCAGGTTGAGAGTGCAGCGCAGCTACGCTACGCTGGCTAGCCACAGGTTTGAGCTCTTCACAGTTCACACTTTATAAAGCATCTCAAATGTTATCCGTATTTATATAATATAAGATATCGTATCGACTCATATTTTATTTATCATTGAATGAGATGTGGATTCTATTTGAATGAAGTTCACATCTTATCTAATGGTCGATGAATTATGAGTCGATATGATATCTCACATTCTATGAGTATAAATAATACAATTCTTCTCTTTCATCCACCTCATTACAACAAGAGTATGTTGGGGATTTGTGTTAACTGAAACACGTCGGTAGACAATTTAAGAAACAATTTTTTTTGCTAATTAGTGTAATGTATTTAGAATTTTTTTTTTATATAAATCTCATTCGTGAGAACTTTTACTCTATATTTTAACCATACTCCAAACCAATCATATCCTCTGTGTTAATTTATAATTGAATTAAACCCAAATAACAACGTGGTGAACGTATTGTTTCCTAACCATTAATAAGTTGAGGGGATAAGTTACTATCTCAATATATCAAATGCCAAGCTAGCATAGTTTTAATGTGTAAACCTAACCGCGAGCCGAGGAAGAATAATGGTATTCCATTTAATGGCATGAAGGGACTTCCAAAGCTGCCATCACCACACCTTAAGGTAGTGTTTGGTAGAGGGGTGTAGACAAAAATATGGGAATAACAGAGATAATAGAGATGAAAATATAAATAATAAATATATATAGAGGTATTATTGAAAGATAAAAAATTAAATTTTTATCTCCGTATTATATCCTCATTTTTTGGATATATATAAATTTTATATTTTTTTATCTCATATTTTTATCTTTATCACTAAATAAATTTATATCTCAAATATTTCTATATTTCTGTCACTGTATCAACTTTTTTGCTTTATGCAGACGGATGCACCCCGCAGTATTAAGGGTTTCTAACCAATATAATGGACCACTGGACCATTGTAATTATACATGAAAACAAAACTCTTTTGGACCATTGGACCATTTATAAGACTTTGGTAGAAAAAAAAAAAAAACAGAGAAAGGAAAGCCACGTCTAGCGATCTTACTATTCTACATGCGCACCCACCATATGAACAATTATTGCATTGATTATACTCTGGATAACTAGTTCCCCGAAATACGTTGTGTGTGTTTTAGATTTTCGAGTAGTTGTAAAAAAAAATACTAGACAACTAAATTTTTTTAAAAAATTTTATATTCAGAATGATATGACTTAATTATTAATTTTTTATTTAGATTAATTTAAATAAATTAGTGAATAATATTACTTTGTTTTATCTGACAATTACTATAATTTTTGTCAAAAACTTTATATGTATTTTTCTGGATATACATAGCATTAATAAAAAATTATATATGTTAAAATTGATAAATGTATAATTGATTTTAAAAATTTATGTTTAGATAATATTGATTTATAATTGATTTTAAGATGAAGAAATTCTTTTAAATTATATAATCTCTTATACCAAAGTATTAATTAAAAACAATTCTATTATCTCATTGGCTCCCATAATTAATAATTGTGAGGGTCTTAAGCCATATTGTCTTCTAATTATTGAAAAAAATACAAAAAATGTTTTTGAGTTTTTACAGTATTTCTATAAATATTATTGCAAGAGTAAACTATCCAGGATTGTTGCAGCCAATAATATTATTTAATAGAAATATAAATAACCAAAAAATCATTTGATTCAGGATAAAAATATAATTTTTTAAATTTTTTTGAAATAATATAAAACAAATAGTCAAAATACTCAAATTATAACTTCAAACAGGTTTTTTAGGAAAACAATCAATAACATTTTATTTCTCATCCAAAACTTGTTTGCATCAAGAGAAGACAATTCAACTCGAAAAAGAGTGTTTTCTAAAATAATAAATCAAATCTAAACATTCATATATATATATATATGATTTAATGATTTAAGTTTGATTTTTAAGTTTTTATATGACTGATCTAGCTGAACACTTGAATGAGTTATGAGGCATACTCTAATCATGAATTTAGGTTAGTTTTTCCATCAACTTAAACTTTTAAAACTAAGACTCAAGTTAAGTAGCAGGCGAACTTGAGTTCTACCGTTTAAGACTCTAACTTTAGCATTTAAATATTAAGAAATGCCTAGCTGCGGAGGGGATATATGTTATTATCTGGGATAAATTGTGCTGTGTCTGTTTCAACTTTGTTTTAATAGAAAAGCAATAAACTGAAAAATATATATTTTTCATTAAATTTACTCATAAACTTTTACTCATAATTAAAAATAGATTCTTTTAAAAAAATATTTTTAACTTTGAATAGTAGTTAATATGAGTAGCTTTTATGAAAAGTTTTTTTTTATTTCAATGAAAAATTGAAACAAACACATTTTTAATCTCAAATGCTAGACATCTTCCATCATCCATCTTTAATCAAAGTATCAAACCCAAGTTAGCTATCATTTTTTTCGGTTACATGGTATCATTTTTTAATGTATATAGTATTTCATCTTTAAAATATTAGAATATTTTTTATATATGGTATAAAATAATTTTATATTATCATTCAGTATAAATTAAAAAATTATTAATATAATTATTTTTTATGTAATTATCTATTATGACATGGTAATTTTAAATTATTATCTTATCCAATATAAATATAAAAAAGGAACATAATTCAATTCTATATCACTTTACACTGTAATTAATGGCATACATTTAATTTCTATGATTATACAATACTGTATCAGTCAGATATTTCAATTTTCAAGAGTAATGTATCTTCGCAATTCAAGAACTTATAGTCAAACAATGTTTACAAATGACACAACATGTTTTATATAAGATTATTATATATTGAAAATAGGGAGCGGCACAACATTCTTTTATTTTAGTTAAAATATAGCATAACATTAGTTATTAATTGTCTGTTTTCAACCGTAATTTCATTTCATTTTATTATTATTAGTTTGATTAAGTAAAATTATTTTTGTTATCTAAAAATATTTAAAATTTGTCTAGTTTTTCAGTTTTTGTTGGGTCAATGGATATTACGACAATAAATACGTACTTAATAAATAATAATATACAACATATATACATTTTTATAAAAATTAATTTCTATACACTTATATCTAATAGAAATTGAGAAAAATGATAAATTGTGATGAGTAATTACTTGTCATGATAACTTACAGGCTATAATTTATCATTTTTTAAATTCTACTAGCCGACAATAAAGTTAATTTTACAATTTCAACGTATAGAAACTAATTTCATTAAATATATAGTTTTTATATAATTACAAAATATTAAGGCTACTTGATTGGGTAATTTAGATATGCTTACCTACATTAAGAACTACTTAAAAAGTTTAAATTGTTTCCTTTATCATGCATTGCATTAGCACTAATTACAAAGACTAAATTAATTATTTTCTGTTAAATAAATTATTCTTTATATACTTCTATATAATTAATTTAATGAATTAAATTCTTAAAAATAATGAATTTTATTATCCTAATATTTTTTGTTTTAGAAAGTGATCATTAAATCAATGATTGAAATTCACAGTTAAGTAAGGTCTTCCTTGAAGTATCAACTTCAGGATTTAAACCTAGATATTGTAGATAAAGTTTGTCTGGGTTCACAGCTCACTTTCATTGCAATCAACTACTTTTGATTGACAATTCCTAGTACCATAAGTTTATTTCATAATATTTTAAAGATTTGTATATACAATAGATAGTAAAACACCTTTAGGAGTGCTTGTATACATTAATTTTCAGTAAACATTTTAATTTTTTTTTTACTTGTTATTATTAATTTC
Source organism: Dalbergia cochinchinensis (assembly GCA_031216125.1). NCBI lineage: Eukaryota > Viridiplantae > Streptophyta > Magnoliopsida > Fabales > Fabaceae > Dalbergia > Dalbergia cochinchinensis. Next base: position 10,356,634 of record CM062371.1, read on the forward strand.
TTATAAAAAAATCCACTTTTATATTGTTTATATGTAACTGTTATATCAAGAAAACTTTTTATATTAAAATTTAATTATATGTACTTGTACTATTTATTGATTGCATGAAAATTAGAAAATGAAAGTAATAGCAACGATTTAAAAACAAAATCAACATTGAGAAGTTAAGATAAATTATAATTAGTGGTAATAAAAAATAATGGTAAGTTTATTAATTTAATTAACAAACAGAAGCACGATAATATTTTAGAGACAAACAAATAAAAATCATTAAATGTATATTTAACCTGTGCCCGAAGTTAGAAATGGAAAGTTTAACATTGAGAAGTGAATGTCTTGTGTTTTCTAGATACGGGACTTGAAAAATTTTGAAATTTATTTTTTTGAGCATACTTAAGCAAGGACGCTGATTAGCAAAAGTGAATCATTAAAATGATAGTAATAATAGACATTTAAGAACGAAAATAGTGTGAAAAGTTGGGCCTAGTTTGAGATGACATTTGAAGAGTTTCAGCGGTCAGCATCACATTTTTGTGTATTTTGGCTCTAAGTGGTTCTCTTAATTATATTCCCTCATTTGTTAGCCACATCTCGTATGGTCGTTAAGTATGCATGCATAATACATCTATAATAATGGACACACTTCTCTCTCTTTATTCGGTGCATTATGAAGATGATCCAATGGGATTGGTGAAGGTCGAGAGGGCAACGAATACGATATCGCATTGTTTTCCGTTTGATGGTGACCCTGCTTAATACTGCACCACCCCAAGTCAGCTCGCACTGGTCCCCAGAAATACAGCAAAATGTTCCATCTTCAATTGCTACAGCTGAATCCTCCTTTAATTTTCACGATTTCAGTTCAACCACGTCTACCTCATCCTGTTCTTATTATCTTCCTAGTTGGCTCCGAAAAAAATTGCTAATAAAATTTGCCAAAATCCAGTAATAAATATGATTTGATATAATTACCAATTTATAATAAATAAATAAGTTATACTAGGATTTTATCTAATAATTATTATAATTTCTATGAAAATTTTTACTTTTTTTGTGTGGCATTAATTATTGTTTGACTATTAGTACAGGTATATCTATTGTACGCGAAACAAAAAAATAAAAGCCGCATTTATATCTCAATTATGGTAAAGGCGTTATCTTAAACTGCGATTTCGGAGGTTTATTACGAATTACCATACACTTAATTAGCTTCATCAACCATTTTGAATTAGATATGGTCTCCACAACAAGCTAATGCTAACCACCGAGCAATGATTTAATTAGACTTGAATGGTGTGAGTCCACATAATAATGGCAAGTAGTAGAATCCCAGTTAGTGTCCCCTCATCCTTTCACGTCTACGTATTCTATTTGAATTTGGCCCGCTACGTTTATATGGTATGATGTGCACAGGTCATGCGCCAGAGCACTGAAAGTTATCAGGATCATAGTTTACGGATTCGGTTGGTGATTAACTCAGATCTCTGGTTCAATCGGTAATATCACCGATCAAACCGAGTTTATATAAAAAAAAATATAAAAATTTAAATAAAATATAATAAAATAATAATTAATTATCAATTCGATACTTTTTAAGAGGTCCAAGTATAAATACAAAGATAAATAATATAAATATCTAAATATTGTTCACATTTCACAATTACCAATTATAATTAACAAATTCAAAACATAATTATACAAGTAAACTCACAAAGTTTTACGTCACAAATTCATAAATCATGACAATATAAACAAAGTTATTATATTTTTCCATAAGTCAAATTATAATTTTTTTTAAGGTTTTAAAAAATGATGTTGTTTAACAAAACCGTTTAAAGAAAAAAAGACAAAAAAACCTGACCCTGCCAGTTCGGCCGAGTTCTTGAAAACCGGCCAAGTCATTGATTTTAATACAAACCCACCTGAGTTAAATTGGGTCGCACCAGCTTTGATGTATGGCAGATCCAAGTCGGTTTTCAATACTATGATTAGTATATCAATTTTCAGCACTAAAAATTAATTTAATTTTGATGCCATTAATATAAATTAAAAAAGCTTTATATAAAGAGTTTAATATCTATGCATTGATGATATAAATTTTTTCTTTTATATAGCTATCTAAAAACATATTGCTACACGTTATTAGAGGTGATTAAATCTCACTCTCACTACTTAAAAAATCAAGCAAATAGTATGATGGTATATAATGTGTGCATACTGTCAGTGTATAAAAATTAAACTCTTGTATAAATATTCAATTATTTATTATTGCTTGAATAAGTGTTTGATTTAACCATTTATTGTATCAAAAATCTTATAAACAAATGTATATAATTAAATTACAATATAAAATTCTTTTCCATGACAAATATATTAGATTTAATCTCAAATATTTTTTCAGGTAAATATTCACGGCACTTTTTTCATCATGATACACACATGTATCTCGATAATCAATATAATTACAAAAATATTATTATAATACCTAAAATTGAATCACTACAAGAAAATTGTCATATAGCAAAAAACCATATGTAAAAGTATAAAAATCATGGGTATAGCCTCAAAAATTTATACCCACAGACATCTAATTCCATCATTTTTACTATGCCTTTACCCACGGTTTTTTTGCCGTCAATATAACATATAGTGATAGTACCTATTGCCGTCAGAAAATATTTTGACTTATACCTACAGATTTCACTGTGTCACTATAGGTTTTAGTGACAAAACTAAAAACCATCACAAATAATCCCCAGGTAATTATCCATGGAAACAATTCTATCACTATATCTTTAGAACAAATGTCTTTTTTCCGTGGGTATAGCTTATAGCTACACTTTTATTGCATTTAACTTTTCTATGGGTATAGCTTATACCCACAACTTTTATTGATTTTATATTTTCCGTGTGTATAGCTTATAATGATTTTTTTGTGAGTACAAAAATTAAAATTCTAAATTCAATTTATGTATTTAAATTTATATATATAAGAATAACAATCATATTAAAAAAAAAGAGGCTCCAATTATATTAAAAGTAAAATAAGTCTTAAAGTAATAAATATCAATATTACAAATAAACAGAGTAATATCAATCTAAAAAAGTACATATGTTATGCTCCCATAAAGTAAATAGGGTGCATATAAAATACAATTCCAAAACATGATGGCTAAGCATGAATCACCAACATTTAACAAGGATGAGTACCTTCGCTTCTAGTTATCACCTGCAAATTATAATGAAGCATTAATATTAGTGTATGTATTTAACAAAATTAACATCAATCTTATGAAAATATACCAAATTAAGTACATACCATATTCATGATCTTCATTGTTGAAACTATGAGATCTTGAATTGTTTGGATCATTTGGCTTACTTGAAGCATCTGGAACCTATAAAAAAATCATACAAATTTTAAATATATGGAAATAAACAATCTATCCAACTATCTTTTTAGGTTCAACAGGTAAAGACTTTGCAATGACTTAATAAGATCAACATTCCTTCCTGATTATCTCTTCCTTCTGTAGTTTATATTTGCCTATATATAGGATAAAATAAAATAATTCAAAGCTTCAACTAATTCTAGAGGTATATAAACCTGTAATCTGCAACTAACAGGATTATTTGATCATTGGGTTGTCACTAGTTTGAATCCAAGCTCATACAACTATTCAAAACGTCAATTTTACTTATCATTTTATCTCGTAAGAGTACAAATCCAAACACAAATACCAACAGTTATCACAAGAGAATTAGCATGCAAGGTTGAACCTATAGTTAATTGTAGGTTGAACAACATTAAATTCCATTTGTATTTTTCTTGTTCCTATTTACTCATTTTGTTTGTGCACCTAGTGATAACTCCCCCTTTATAACCAAAAAAGGACCAACTACTGTCATTTTTATTTCTTTTTACGCTACTTAGGATGCCAAGCCTCCCTAATTGAACCAGCTGAATCCCCTATCCCCTGCCACAAGTAAAAAAATAAACAAGTAAACTTCCACCACTAAGTAGGCTCAACTCAAAACATCATGCCATAGGACATTTCTGTACAAACTAGTAAAGCTAACATGTGACTAAATTTATCAAAAGAACTAAAGTGCATAGATGTGACACAAACAATGAAAAGACCAAAAAAAAACATTAGCCCAGTCATGCACACCATAACAGCACAACAGTAGCATCCTAACAAACACTACAAGAATCACTACTTCCTCTTCCAACCAATACAAACTGTGAAGCAAATGGAAAGAGTAAAAATCCAAAATAAAGATGTGAAGAGCCAAACAACAGTTTGACATTTATATTTATGCATTTGTGGCCCTATTTAAGCATGTTAGAAACAGGAAGCAGATGGATAAGTTAATGTTAATAGCAACTAAAGGAAGTAAAATGATAGCCAGAAGAATAAAACACATTCAGTACATCCACATCCCTCAGGCAACCCTAAATGCAAAAGTACAAATAGAAAGTGTTTGTACATTTGAAACACACAAAGTTACTGATCTTGGCATACCTGTTCAATTGAAAGTTGTAAGATATTTTGCACATCTTCTTCTGGCAAACGGCTTTGCATTAATTTTAGCATATTTGTCAACAACCCCTTAATTTGCTTAACTTCTTCACGCAAATCTTTGTCTGTAGATGAGAAAGCTTTTGTCCTTTTTGCTGGTGGAATCTTGTCCAAACAACGCACACGTCCTCTCTTTTCATTTTCAGGTCCTTGTACTTTTGAAAGCAAGTCATACTTCCAAGATGTGCAGCCTGGTTTGCTTTGGGATGCTTAGGATGTTTCACCCTAAGGTACGTGTTTTTTAATTTCATCCTGAAACACCATTTATATAAAAAGAAGACATAATTGTAAGAGTATGACACACAACAAGATAAGAATCAACCAAATAGTTACAGAAACAAAACACATACAATAAAATCTTACAATACCACTAGCAGCTTTTTCATTAACAATTGTTCCATTCTGACGAGTTCGAGTAGCAATATATACCATATGATGTTCAGGCAACACTCTTTTGTTTTTGTTTTTCTAAAACCAAATAAATTGTTAGTTTCACATAAAAATATATAATTCAGTAACAATGAATGCAAACAAACCTTCTCATCAATCACTACTGGGAGACTTTTTGTACCCATACAATGGGTATCTTCATGCTTAGCATGGTTTTGCTTATTAATTCCACGTATTTTCTGTACAAAGCAAGAATTCATAAGTAGGAAATGTATATATATAGTATTATATAAAATACATATATATGTAGAACAACTTACTTGCCTTTCTTCTGAAAACCAATGATGAACTAAAGCACAATATTGTTCCGGATCAACTTGATCATCAAGTAATGTAGAAGCAATTTCTTCTTCTGTCTTACTGGGGTCAAATGCTCTCTTTAAATCATGCTTCCATTGTCTCCATTTTTCATTCATTTCAAATTTCAATATCTCTCTTATAGCATCATTTTTAGGAGGGGTAAACTCAAATTTGCTCTAAATAATAAAAAATGTCAAACCAAAAAATATGAATATAAATTTAATCATAACACAAATTATAAATGCATAGGTAAAAGGAAAATAGCAATCATGGAACCTCTATTAGTTTAAGCATGTCCTCTTTGTTATTCGTTGGCATTAATTTCCAACTTGTATTGTTGATTGGAGCATATTGGGGCCTTCTTACTACACTTCCTATGAATCGAGTAAGAGTCTTTGCTTCTTTACCAATAAGTCGACCAAGTTCATCTAACTTAACTTTTATAAAATCTTCAGGATCCATGTCCCACACATCTAACATTTGTGTAAGACCTCTAGTTGCTTTAGGTGGTGCTAACACTAATTGAAAAAAAGAGACATAAGTATGAGACAATATATAGATATACATAAATGAATAAAAATGAGACCAAAATACCTTCTTCAAGAGCTTCTGTGTCGGATGCAACAGAATGAGACTGAACAGATTCATGTATGACATGTTCTATAGAAGTTGAACCACAATGAGTTCTTTCATTATGGCTCGATTGGACTTGATTTGAGGTAGAATTTGGAGTAGTATGAGATTCTTCATTGTTTTGCAAATCATTCTTTGAATTCAGCTCCTTACTACGATTAACAATATTTAATTTTCTTTGTCTCCCAATCTAGCCTATAATATGTTCTTTCAAAAACTAAAATCAAAATATTGTATAATCAACCACAGGCACAACAATAGAGTGAGCATAAACCAACAAGAAAGGACTGAAACCTAAAACTCAGCAGCTAACATCAAATGTAAAACACGCTGTAATGCCCAATTTCTCACACAAGATTGCATAGAGGATAAATGCAAAATAACAATAGATTAATATAAAAAAATAAACTAATTAAAAAAACACTAGATTGTAGCAAAGTAAAATCAATTACAATTAAAAGGAATCCTCTTGATTAACATCATCATTAGAATTGCTATCATCATCATGAATAGCAATAGCATTAGCCTCAACTTCCAACACTTCATCATCATCATTAACTTCTCACCTAAGCCAATCATTCTCATTCTGAGTTGCTTCATCTATATGATGTGTGGTTTGCTCACTCATTAGCTCGATATCATTAAGGTCCTCATTATCCATATCATATGCATCTCGCACTTTTATGTTCTCAATCACAGGCCAATCCTTATTTCTCTCATCCCAGACATAAAACACCTTCCTAACTTGTGATGCAAAAACATATGAGTCATCACAAATATCTTTTCCAGCATGCTTTAAAAACTTGAAATTTACAAGCATCCTCCCAAACTTGTCCTTTTTGCAACCTCTATTGATATCTACCCAATCACACTTGAAAAGCACAACTTTATATTTTCCAAAATATTCCAATTGAATGATATCGGTTAGTTGACCATAGTAGTTAATTTCATTGGATGAGATCTTAGTCTTCACGACTACTCCACTATTTTGCGTTTTCAACAATCTTTCTCTCTTCTTTGTGTGGAATCTAAAACCATTGATGGCATAGCCAAAAAATCTCCTTGCCACATCTAATGGACCACGAGCTAACCACCTAAGCTCATCAGTAACTTGTGCACTCCTTTGTTTGTCCAAGCGTTGAATCTAAAATATTTTAAAAACATAACTTAGTCATAAGTAATAAAAGATATAGAAAAGAAACTAATTTCTTTCTACTTACCCTCTCTTTAAACCAATCATTAAAATTTTTAACGTGAAGCTTCTCAAGTTCAATTGAAGACAATCGTCGTCGAGACTGTCTATTTAATAATGCATTGTGTTCTCTAAAAATCAATGAAAATAGAGTTATTTGGTTAACAAAATTCTCAAACTATAGAAATGAAATTTAACTTATGCCTACTTTATAAATGAATATACCGCATCATGGTTGAAAAGCACATATCTTTGAGCCTGTAATAACTCCATCTTATCAAGCTTACTTCTACTCATTCTCTTTCGTTTCCCTGCTTTGAACTTTTGTTGTCTTTTCAATCCTAGTGGTCTCCCCACAGGATGTAAAAAAGTTCCATCATTTATTAAACTTGAATCCATTTCATCATCAGTTCTTCTAGGTCTAGTAAGCCTTGTCTCCACCCTAGCTAGATATTGTGAACAAAATGTCAAGTACTCATTAGCCACGTAACCTTCTGCAATAGATCCTTCAGTATGTGCTCTGCACAAATGACTTCAATGTTAAAAGAAACTTGAAAGAAACAGATAACTCATTACTAGGTTTTGAATCTATATATTCTTATTGGTTAAAAGGAATAGTCCATACCTTTTAATAGGATACATCCATTTATATTGCACTAGTCCTACAATCTTAGCTTCATGTGCCAAATGGATTATCAAATGCACCATTATAGTAAAAAAAAATGGAGGAAAAATTGTTTCTAACTGTCAAAGTGTCTCAACAACTTAATACTTCAATTGCGTAAGAGAATCCACATTCAGCACCTTTGCACATATTTGTCTAAAGAAATTGCAAAGATTAACTAAAACGGAAGTGACATTATCGGGTAAGAAACCTCTTAATGCAATTGGAAGAAGTTCTTGCATCAACACATGGCAGTCATAACTTTTTAACCTAAATATCTCGTGCTGCTTTATTTGCACACAATGTGGAATGTTTGATGAGCATTCATCTGGAGCTTTTACATTCTTTAGAACACTCAAGAAAGCTTCTTTTTCCTTTTTAGTCATCTAATAACATGCCCTAGGTATAATTACCCTAGTACTATTAGCATGTGGTTGAGGATGAAGCACACTTCTAATACCCAAATCTACAAGATCTTTCCATGCCTTATAATTATCCTTTGATTTTCCTGCTTGATTTAACAATGTACCAAGTATATTATCACATACATTTTTCTCAATATGCATCACATCAAAGTTGTGACGCAATACATTATACTGCCAATATGGCAAAGTAAAAAAAATCTCTTCTTTTTCAAAGGTTGGGGCTCACCCATATCTCCCTCACCATCTTCTAAATCATCCAAATATCTCAAAACTGAATTGCCATCAAGAATTGTAGGTTGATCTCTAAATTCCTGTGTCCCATCGAAGTATTTTTTGTTAAGCCTCCACCTGTGATTAGGCGCTAACCACCGACGATGACACATGTAGCAATATTTCCTACCATGGTGCAACCACTTTGATGCTGTTTGAAAACCACAGCATGGGCAAGCATATTGGCCTTTAGTACTCTACCAAGATAAGTTAGCATATGCTGGGAAGTCATTAATGGTCCACATTACTGCAGCACGAAGTTGGAAGAACTCTTTCTTAGAGACATCAAAGGTGAACTCTTTCACCAATGGTTGTAGGTACACATCAATATTATTTCTAGGAGATTTAGGACCTGGAATGATTAATGACAATATGAAAAAAGATTATTTCATGCACATCCAAGGTGGAAGATTGTAAGGAATTAGGATGACAGGCCAAGTGCTATGAGTAATACTCATAGTTTTGTAAGGATTGAACCCATCAAATGCTAAGCCTAGTCGAACATTACGAGTATCAGATGAAAATGTTGGATACCGAGTATCAAATTTAATCTAAGAAAAAGAGTCTACCAGATGCCTAAGAGAACTATCCTTTGTTCTACCCTCTAAATGCCATCTCATCAACTTAGCAGTTTTAGAGGATTTGAATAACCTTTGCAATCTTGGCTGCAATGGAAACCATTGAAGGATCTTTGCTGGTACTTTTTTCAGCTTATCATTCGCTTATGTTTCCTCATTTTTTGATTTCCACCTTGACTCACCACACTTTGGACATACTTCGTCTTTGTTATAGTTGTCCCAAAACAATACACAGTCATTAGGACGAGCATAAATCTTCTCATATCCTAAACCTAATCCTGAAATTATCTTCTTCTTCTCATAGTATGACTCGGGCAAGACATTTCCTTCTGATAAAGCATCTCTCAATAATTCCAATAACATAGAGAATGATTTGTCACTCCAACCATGAAGACACTTTAAATGGTACAAATGTACCATAAAAGATAACTTGGTAAACTTCTTACAATTTGGGTAAAGCATTTGCTCATTTTCTTTAAGCAATTGATAAAACTTGTCAGCATTTTTTCCTCCTTGTTGCGGGTTCCTTTCTTCATTATTGTTGTGGGTTTCTTCTTCCATAGGATGTATTGCAAAAACATCTTCAAGTAGTCTTTCCATGTCATACTCTATTTCTCTAGGCTCTTCAATTGGTCTATTTGAAGGTATAATATGCTTTCACCATGGAAAATCCACTGCCTATACCTTCGAAGGAACCCTCGGTGTGGATCAGTTAGGTGCAAATAGACACTAGTTCTACTATGAAGGTGAGTGTTGGCACACTTTTTGAAAAGACAAAAGATTTTTCCACCAGCTTCTAAATTTTGAAATGCAAATTCAAGAAACTCATTAACCCCCTGAATATATTCTTTGGTTATTTTTGTTGGATAACTCATCCAATCTCTAGAATCCATTAGAGTGCTACAATTCAAGATAAGTAAAGAAGAAAATGAATATAATAGCAATAAGAACTAGAACACATGTTTCCTATTTGAAGGATCTATGATAGCTATAATAGTCTATGACATTAGAAAACAAGAAGAGACAAAGCAATCTATTCTAAATATCAAGATATATATTGTCGCTTCCCAGTATATATTTAATTATTCACAAATGAGATAACATGAACTAGTAAGAGAAAAAATGTTGATGTTTTAACTAGTATATATATATATATATATATATATATATATATATATATATATATATATATATATATATATATATAAAATTCACCTGAGAATGCAACGGAGCAAGCTTGAAGGCTTGAATTTTACTCTAATAAAATTTGTCCTTCCGGGTCAATATTTCTGCTCATCACATCAAACAATTAAAACCAAGTTAGTGATTTGAATACTCTATTTCTTTGCCTAACTTGATTTCTTTCAAGGAAAAAAAATCTCAAGAAAGTAAAAGTATTTGATCAGGTTTGAGCCGAATTAAATGATTCTCTTACTATGAGATAGAATCTCTTAATTAAAAAGCAAGGTAAAGAAGTTGAATGGAAGATTCCTAAGTTCTTAGAAATGTTCCACGCTCGGCTGGATGACATTATGCAACTTAGGAATATTGTTTCTATTTATCTTCTTCTAAAAGACAACCAAATTCGTAGGAGGTTTTATATAAATTAAAACATTCCACAAATTGATTTCAACAAAATACAATAACAACAATAATCATAATAATAAAGTTAAAGGAGCTGGAGGTTTCTTTATTTTAAAATTTAAATATCCCAACTCAGTGAATATTGTGAATAATTTGAAAGGTAAAAAATTGTCTCTGTTATAAAGTGAATCAAGAAGCATAAAAGGACTTAAGCTCAAGCTTGGATATGAACACTAACGAGTTTGAATAGTTCAGAAACAACTTTTTGGATAAAAAATTGTCTCTTACTACATAGAGCTTACCATTGATGATGTATTTTATGATGTGTTTGTGATGGATCCCATTAACAAGTTACAATGTTATTGTGGAGTATGCAGTTCATGGATATGGCTTACAAGGTAGTGATTAAAGGCATGACAACAACTCACTAAGAAAGTTACTTTTTCACCCCATGGTGTTTTTATTACTTGAAACAAAAAAATAAAAATCAGCAGTATTGCTAGCACAGTGCAAAAAGCCAAAAAAGTTCAAAAGATCTTATAGAATTGGTAACAACTCTATTATCTGTAGTCTTGCACAACCTCTTCAATAGATTCTAAATATTCTGACTCGTGGCATTATGAATAGGATAGGACAAAAAGTCAAACACATTCTTGATTTATCAAACTAGAGGTTTAGATTACATATCCCAGCAAAAGCTATAGGCCTAGTTCCAACATGTTTAAGCAAGTAAAATGGAGTTGTTAGTAAGGGAATAAAAAAAGTTACTCACAAATGATTTGGACCAGGAACTGAAATACGAAAAGTCTCAGAAAGTAGGAAAAAGAGAGCTCTTTTGCCATACACCTCCACAACGCACTTCTTTAAACGTGTAGCAGAGCCTTCAACATCATACCAATAATACATACTCAAAGGATTTTGTTCATATCCCACACTAGGAGGGATTGTCAAAAGCAATCTGCACAATCGTTTTAAACATGTAGCAATTACAAATCAAAACTTTACAACATAGCTCAATCCTTCTAAACCTTGCTTCTTCAAAAGAAAAAAAATTAAAAACACCTAACTGAAATTAGCAACGATAATTAAAAATAGAAAGAAGATGAAGGAAAAAAGATTAGATATGAGAAAGAGAGTGAGTTACCAGAACTTGTCATGAAAGGACGCAACGATCGCCGTGAGGGGTGGCGACGGTTGCCGTGAGAGGTGGCGATGATGGTCACAGGAGCGAAGACTGAATGATGAACAAGAATGAGGTCAGATTCACCGTCGCGAAGAGTGAATGGTGAAAGAAAAGAAGCTTATGGTGAAGGAAAAGAAGCTTAGATTCATCGTCGAAGGAAAAGAAGCTTCACTGTTAAGGACCTCATGCGAACCAATGAACCATCGAGCTGCTCGCGAAGGCAGATAAAGCTGCTTGCGGTGGCAGGTAGGGCTGCTCATGACTGTGAATGGGGCTGTTCAATGTAGCGAATGGGGCTTCTTACGATGGTGAATAGGGCTACTTGATCTACAAAGATGGAGGCGGGTAGAAAGTGCCTTGGCCAAGAGTGACTGGTGGTGTAGGCACAAGGAAATCAGGGGTTGTGAAGATTGGGCATGCAAGTGCTCTTTGTGATGGTTTTCAAAGAGAGAAGGAAAAAGGAAAACAAGAAACGAGGGAACAAAAACTTTTGGGTCTTATCTTCTTCAGATTGACCCTAAACTACAAAAGGGGAAAAATATAGCTGAAAATAAAACCTATAGTGACAAAAAAAAAATGAGTGTGGGTGTATATTATCTATACCCATAGAAAATATATATATAAGAAACGAGGGAACAAAAACTTTTGGGTCTTATCTTCTTCAGATTGGCCCTAAACTACAAAAGGGGAAAAAATATAGCTGAAAATAAAACCTATAGTGACAAAAAAAAATGAGTGTGGGTGTATATTATCTATACCCATAGAAAAAATATATATATATATAGTGACGGCAAATTATGAGTGTGGGTATATGCTACTTATACCCACAGTAAAAAAAATTTTAGTGATAGCAAAATATGAGTGTAGGTATAGATACCCAATACCCACATTGTTGATATCTGTCTCTATAACTTATAGTGATGGTACCATTTATTTGTGTTTATATGCTACCTATACCTAGAATTTACATCTGTGTAGCTAAAAACTATTGTGGATATATGACAATTTTATTGTAGTAAATGTCCTATTAAAATACTCATTCCATTACTCATTACAAGAAAATTGCCATATACCCACGGTAAAAAATCATAGGTAAAAGTATAAAAACCGTGGGTATAGCCTCAAAAACTTATACCCACGGACATCTAATTCCGTCATTTTTACTATGCCTTTACCCACGATTTTTTTATCGTCGGTATAACATATAGTGACAGTACCCATTGTCGTCAGAAAATGTCTTGACTTATACGTATAGATTTCATTTTGTCACTATAGGTTCTAGTGACAGAACTAAAAACCATCACAAATAATCCCTAAGTAATTACCCACGAAAAAAATTCTATCACTATATACTTTAGAACAAAGGTCTTTTTCCGTGGGTATAGCTTATAGCCACACTTTTATTGAATTTAACTTTTCCATGGGTATAGCTTATACCCACAACTTTTATTAATTTTATATTTTCCATGGGTATAGCTTATAATGATTTTTTGTGGGTACAAAAAATTAAAATTCTAAATTCAATTTATGTATTTAAATTTATATATATAAGAATAACAATCATATTAAAAAAGAGACTCCAATTATATTAAAAGTAAAATAAGTCTTAAAGTAATAGATATCAATATTACAAATAAACAGAGAAATATCAATCTAAAAAAGTACATATATATGTTATGCTCCCATAAACTAAATAGGGTGCATACAAAATACAATTCCAAAACATAATGGCTAAGCATGAATCACCAACATTTAGCAAAGATGAGCACCTTCACTTCTAGTTATCACCTACAAATTACAATGAAGCATTAATATTAGTGTATGTATTTAACAAATTAATATCAATCTTATGAAAATATACCAAATTAAGTACATACCATATTCATGATCTTCATTATTGAAACTTTGAGATCTTGAATTACTTGGATCATTTGGCTTACTTGACGCATCTAGAATCTATAAAAAAATCATACAAATTTTAAATATATGGAAATAAACAATCTATCCAGGTATCTTTTTAGGTTCAACAGGTAAAGGCTTTGGAATGACTTAATAAGATCAACGTTCCTTCCTGATTATCTCTTCCTTCTGTAGTTTATGTTTGCCTATATATAGGATAAAATAAAATAATTCAAAGCTTCAACTAATTGTAGAGGTATATAAACCTGTAATTTGCAACTAACAGGATTATTGGATCATTGGGTTGTCGCTAGTTTGAATCCAAGCTCATACAACTATTCAAAACGTCAATTTTACTTATCATTTTATCTCAGAAGAGTACAAATCCAAACATAAATACCAATAGTTATGACAAGAGAATTAGCATTTAAGGTTGAACCTATAGTTCATTGTAGGTTGAACAACATTAAATTCCATGTGTATTTTTCTTGTTCCTATTTACTCATTTTGTTTGTACACTTGGTGATAACTCTCCCTTTATTAAAAAGCAAGGTAAAGAAGTTGAATGGAAGATTCCTAAGTTCTTAGAAATCTTCCACACTCGACTGGATGACATTATACAACTTAGGAATATTGTTTCTATTTATCTTCTTGTTCTAAAAGACAACCAAATCCGTAGGAGGTTTTATATAAATTAAAACATACCACAAATTGATTTAAACAAAATACAAGAACAACAATAATCATAATAATAAAGTTAAAGGAGCTGGAGGTTTCTTTATTTTAAAATTTAAATATCCTAACTTAGTGAATATTGTGAATAATTTGAAAGATAAAAAACCATCTCTGTTATAAAGTGAATCAAGAAGCATAAAAGGACCTAAGCTCAAGCTTGGATATGAACATTAAAGAGTTTGAATAGTTCAGAAACAACTTTTTGGATAAAAAATTGTCTCTTACTGCATAGAGCTTACCATTGATGATGTATTTTATAATGTGTTTGTGATGGATCCCATTAACAAGTTACAATGTTATTGTGATTGGATCCTTCAGGCCTAATGACACTAAAGAACCAGCCTTCGAATACTAAGGACATATATGTTCGTAAGTTTAAGTTTTAAAGTAAAATCGGTAGAAGGAAAGGTCTGTAGTATACTTTATACTATTAAAATTGTTAACACCATTTTAGATTTGGGTAAAATTTCTTTGGAATTATCCAATTCTACAACGACAAATAATTTTTAGATAACATATATAAGTAATTATATCTTTATCATGACCAATACAATCTTGCACATGTCAACTTGGAAAATTGCACTGTAAGGTAATGAAAATGGTAAGTCATTGCTTTTTTATGATGGCAGTAATTAAGTCTTTGCTTGTATATTTGTGGGAATGATATTCTTTGATTATGATAGTAGATTATATATACATCTTAGGCAAAAGCAATGTCCTCATTATTTAACATAATAGAAACATTAAATCACACAAAGACAAAATGTTTGGAGATTACTACTTTCTACAGGTTTTAACTAGAATTTACCTTTCGTTGGCATGTTTGGTATTGATCAAGGGCCTTTTCAAACTAGATCTAATGCTTAAGCCTGTGCTTTTATTCCAAACATGATTTCCAATGTTCTGTTGAGCCAAGACACAAAAATGTCAGTATCAGATCCGAAAGTAAGGAGAATATACATGAAACAAAATTAGAGTAGTGGCCTCTATTTTCTGATAAAAATAAAGTAATGGTCCATGCCATATAAGATTACGCATTAATAGAAAGAAAATTTCTGGGACATTGACCGCCCAAACTACTTTGTAATTAATGTATAATTTAAAAATGAACTGGAGATGATTCTGGAACCCATACTTCTTTAATCTGCAGTGCACAAGTGGGGAAAAGTAGATGCTAAAAAGACAGGTTCCTTTTCTTTTAGGCCTTGCTGTCATAACAAAATTACTTTAACAATTTCTTACTCAACAACAGCAAAGACATGATGCATATACTGATCTAGTAAACAACACCATAACACACTGAACCAAATTAACTCAACCAATGCCTGGTAATGAAAATTCAAGTGAAATATGAAAAAGAATACCTCAAAAAACAAACAAGAGGAACAATTTTTGAGCTCAAACAAGCTCATTCAGGGTGGCGCCTTTTGTTTCCTTTGATTCAACCTTGTTGTCCTTGTTACAATGAGGCAAAAGTCACACCACATTCAACATCAAATGCCAATACTTAAAAATTCATTGGGAAAAAAAACACTAACCCATCAAACACCATACACAAAAACTAGATGTGTTAAAGGGATCAGAAATGTTACCATTGAAGGAGGAGTACCGCGAAGATGTGTTAATCAGCTTGCACTTGTTTGTTCAAAGAACATGAGCATTTAGGAAGATAAATGCTTTAGAAGACTCAACAGATAATTTCACTGGCATGAGAGAATTTGAGTAGAGACATCAGTTCAAATCAATAAACTAGTAGTGAAAAAAATCAAAGGTACAAGGAGGAAACTTGGCAGCATTACTGAAACAAGAGTTGCTCAATAGCATTACATGAAGTTAACTTTTTTACCTTCCTAGCTCAACAGCTCAACAAAGTTATTGAAATCGGGAGAAAAAGGAGTTAAATCAAACTCAACAACTAAATGTAGTTATAAGGCCGTGATTTTCTTCCTTGGCCGAAAAAAAGAATAGAGGAAATAAAAGAACGAAGCAAAAGAAATACCTGTAGCAAATACGAAGCAGAGGCTGGAAGGGGTCGGTCCGGGGTGCTGCGGCGGAGGCGGCAAAGGGGTTGCTCTGCAATGGCGACGAAGCAGAGGCATGGGGATTCTTCTCCTTCTTCGGCGGTGGTGAAGTAGAGGCTTGTTGATTCTTCTTCCTCTGCGGCGGCGACAGCAACTTCGAAGCAAAGGCGGTGGTGAAGCAGAAGCTTATTGATTGTTGTTCCTCTCTGGTGGCGGTGAAAAGAAAGACCTTCCACTGAGATGCAGCTGTGTGGTTGTTTAGGTGGAGGTTGCAAGGTGGCAGAGGAAAGGGGAAAGGAGTCAGGGGATAGATGATGTTAAAGGACGAAGGAGTGGGGGAAAGGGAAAAAGGGAAAAGAGCGCGGTGATGAAGGAGTCAGGGGAAAGGGGAAAGGGAAAAGGGCCAAAAGAAAAAGACTGGAGGGAAAAAAAAATTGGAGTTTTATGTTGGCGCTAATAGCTATAACAAAAACAAGATTGGCGCTAATAGCAGAACAAAAAATTATAGCTAAAAAATTATAAAACTATAATGATAATAGAATAAGTGTAGATATAAGTCTTCTATACCTATGATAAAAAAAATTTAAGTGATACCAAAATATGAGTGTGGGTATATATTCTCTATACCCACGGTAAAAAAAATTTATATTGACGACAAATTATAAGTGTAGGTATATGCTACCTATACCTTCAATTAAAAAATTTATAGTAACAGTAAATTATAAGTGTAGGTATATGCTACTTATACCCATAGTAAAAAAAATTTATAGTGACGACAAATTATAAGTGTAGGTATAGATGTCCAATACCTATAGTATTAATATTTGTAACTAAAACTTATAGTGACGGTACTATATATCTGTGATTATATGCTTGCTATACCTACGGTTTGTATATGTGTAGCTAAAAAGTGCCGTGAGTATATGGCAATTTTATTGTAGTGACTATTAAATATGATAATAGCCCCTAAATATTCCACGCATCCATCACAATTATATACCTATTTTTAAGTGTTAAAATAACACCATCATAATCTCATACAATCATATGCACTCCCAATTATATTTGGTGTCTATCCAATCCTGTATCTTGCTGCGCCTGAGAAATAGATCAGACGATGAAGAATAGTGTAGGCAGAAAGGACGACTCCAGCGACTGCGCAACCAAGTCAAGCACAAACATTTAATGTCAAGAGTACTGTTTGAGGCATGGATTTAGGTGAATATGTTTAATAGATCGTACGATAAACCTTTTAGTTCGCCGACAGTGTGCCCCTCTTAGGGGTTAAATTTTTTAGGGCTGCCACCCCCTCCTCTTTTTGTGCCTCTATATCTTGGAACTCTGACCTTGTGTACTTCGCAACACTGTTTCAGAGTTCCCAAAGATCACATCCACAATCCCTCAACTTCCCCAACATCGTAACAACACCGTCAATTCATCATGGTGCAATCAAGGAAATTCAGAGGTGTCAGGCAGCGTCATTGGGGATCATGGGTGTCCGAGATTCGCCACCCACTTCTGTAAGATCAAATTCGATTAACCGCCCCACCACACTTTCCTCTCAATTATTACTTCATCACGAAATATCTAAATCAAAATTAAATTCATTCTTCTCATATAAGGCCCGCCTTATTTCTTTTTTCTAAGTCAGTTTCTCACTCTTTGATATGATAATATATGTTTGATTTATTTGATTATTACTGCGTGAGAACAGGAAGAGAAGGGTGTGGCTAGGGACTTTTGAAACTGCAGAGGAAGCTGCTCGTGCCTATGATCAAGCTGCAATATTGATGAGTGGTCGAAATGCAAAGACCAATTTCCCAATAACGCAAACTCCAGAGGGTGATCCTATAAAGACCACTGCCACCACTGAGGACACTACCCCAGCTTCCATATCGAAGGATCTGGAAGAAATCCTACACGCCAAGCTTCGAAAATGTGGGAAGGTGCCTTCCCCTTCCATGACATGCTTGAGGCTTGACACTGAGAACTCCCATATTGGGGTTTGGCAGAAGCGTGCTGGGCAGCGTTCGGATTCGAATTGGGTGATGAGGGTTGAGCTTGGAAAGAAGAAGAGTGATGATGCCAATGGGGGTGAAGATATTATTGGTAATTCTCTGCCCTCTTCTTCTTCTGATCATCGGTCTCTGACTTCAGTGGTGGCCGGTGATCAGGAACTCGTGAGAGCAGAGATTGATGAGGAAGAGCGGATTGCACTGCAAATGATCGAAGAGCTCCTCAACAGGAACTGTCCTAGCCCATCGTTTAACACTATTGAAGAAAGGGATGATGATGATGCCAGCTTTCTTCTTTAAGGCTCCGTTCTCTAATATTATGGTATTCACGTGGTAACCTCAGCATCTTCATGAAAGGTTATTTGGGCGGAAAAAAAACAGTTTTAGTTGGGTGGTTTCGTATCATATCATATGTATGTCTGTGAGTATTGTTATTTTCGGTTTTTGGGTAAAATTGAAAGAAATATTTTATGAATAAATTTTATGTGTAAAATTATACATTAAATTTATCTATAAAATATTATTTTTTATTTTTACTCTCTAACTAAACATATTCATAAAAATCGAAGTAAGAGTGTACATCAGTAAGCTATAGTATCCAAGTGTGTTCACTCTTATTCAATTTTTAGGTAAAAATGGTATTATTCTATATAAATTATTATCCTTTTTTGGGACATGGTCATATTATAAAAGTATATATTCATGCTCCGAGCCTAATTTACAAGAACTTGGGCTTTGATGGGATTTGACCAATGAAATAAGGGGCATGTATACGAATATATTGTGATGGTTCATAGAAGCTACCTGATTGTTTGAACTCATTGTTTATTTAGTATAAATGCTAAATAGAATTCCAGTTTCCTTATTTAACCATTGCATTACTTACTTTATATATATTCTTCTGAGGCTCAACCTTGTTCGGTTCTTTTGGGTTGTTACCTCCCACGTATGACATTGAGATAATTGAAGAAGAAAGTGCTAGCTACCTTAAAAATACTATACGGATTAATAGTACAATATAATTAATTGATATATTTTAAATATTTCATTTTCATTTGGTTTTTCCCTTCACATGGGAGACTACCTTATATTCAGGGTGGAATCCTTCTTGTGCACAGCATTCGGAACGTGCATGAAAGCTATGAGTGTTGGAATATATATAATGCCACATGAACATCATTTTCTTGGCTCCGTTCCGTACATCTCATCTCTTTCAAGCTGATTAACTTAGTACGAAGTATTATTGCAGCCTTTTTGGTTTGGCTTCATTTGGCCCTTACGTGCATACTATCGATTTGGTCGGAAATGAGAGTGTTTATCTTGGCTTTTTGCTTGTAGGAAATGCGTCTAACTTTTGAAAATAATTGATTCCAATAAAAGTTAGAAATATTAATATTTATATTTTCATCTTATATCAATTCTTCTAAACTCATTTTTTAACATATTTTTTAAATTCAAATTAATTCTTTCAATATCAATTATTTTAAAATTAATTCTACCAAAATCTAAGTCAAACAAACTTTTATTCATTAGTTTATAACTAAATATCAGACTTTTGCTTTCGGGCATGAAAGTGAAATTTTCTATTAAATAAAGATAGAATTAGGAAACACAAAAGTGATAAATCTATAATTAAATTTTCAGCAAATTACATTGATCACTTCTGATATTTAATGAAATTCACCTCGATTTCTTTCTATTTATCCGAGTGATACTGACACTGTTTATTGTATGATAGAAGAAAGCTTAATATAATAATTTAACAAACTCAGTAATTTCCTGAGCAAATTTTATAAATAGAGAAGGGACAAATTGAATTTCAAGGTATCTCATGAGGTTAGTGCAATTTTCCCTTCAATTTTTAATTGAGACATTATTAGTTTTTCACATTTTGCTGTACTGTATTTTTTTAAAAAACGTACCAATACTGCTCTTTACTATTTCATCACAAATATTTAACCATAAATCTACTAAGATAATTTTATATTTAAAAAGTCAAGCTTAATATTAATCATTAAGTATTAAAAGGTATTAGTACCCTTAAAAAATAGAGGTTCCAAAATTAATTACTTTATCATTTATATCTTTCATTTTTTAAATGACTAGCAAGATTCATCTTTTTAAAAATACTTAAATTAGTAACGATGATTTAAACAAAAAACAAAGTGGGTTATATCCTTTGTAGTAGTAATAGTTGTAATAATAATAATAATCTCGCAAATTTAACTCATCTACTCACCTTTCTAACATCTATTATTATAATATTTAAGAGTCATTTCAAGGAAACTATGACACGTGTCTTTCATACAGAGCTTTAGGGTACACATGTCATTCATATAGTGATTTACGATCCACTTTCTCAACATTTATATCTAGAGATTTTTTAACTTAATTTACAATTTAATTATTAATAAAATCAAATGTTATAATAAAATCAAATATTATAATCATTAAAGAAGATTACATGAATATATAAAATTAGAATCATTAAGATATATTCACCGTATTAAGAATCATTAAAATTATAATCTAGAATTAAAATTAAGAATCATTAAGAATAAAATTAGAATCATTAAGATATATTTACCCTTATAAAAATATTAATGGTGCTCATTATAATAAAAAATAATGTGATATGAAAAAAAATTGAAAGCCTTAATCATATCAACCAAAAAAGGAAACAACCTGCCAAAAACAAAAAACACAAAAAGGAAAGGAACACAAGAAAAAAATCTCTCTTTTGAATTGCCTCTGTGTGCTGATACAGTAAACATAAAGGGGATGCCCAAGCTATGCTCTCTTTTCAATAACCCTCAAGACCTTCAGAAACTTATGCTTTCCTTTCAATAACCTCAGAGCGCTTACAATCTCCCAAAAAATAAAGTTAGATATTCTTTTCAATTAATATTTTGATCTAATTAAGTTTTTTTATTTTCATCTGATCATGACATTTTATTTTTGTTCTCACCATGAATACTAAATCCTTAAACTATTTTGGATTTCGATCGGATTATGATCTTTCTTTCTTTTAGCTGATCATGATTTTTTATTTTTGTTCTCACCATGAATACTAAATCCTTAAACTATTTTGGATTTCAATCGGATTATGATCTTTCTTTCTTTTAGCTGATCATGATTTTTTATTCTGTTCTTATCATGAATCCTAAATCCCTAACCTATTTTAGATTTTGATTAGATCTTTTTATTTTCAGCGGATCATCATTTTCTTTTTGACCATAAATCTCCCAATTTTTAAACTAATTTCGGATTGTTATTTTGATTAAATCCCAAATTGATTACAACTAAAAGTTGCGGATTTTGATTTTTGATTGAATTCCTAGAAACCAATATATGCATGGCGGCTTTTAATCTTTCCTATAAATTTTAGTCATTTTTCTTAATTGCTCCCTATTATCCCTTGACATTAGTTGTCTAATTCGCACTTTTTCTCGACTTTTACTTTGATTGTTATGGGGAAACTTATCCATCCTTTGGTAAAAATTGCTCCTTTACATGAGTGCTGGAGAGTTAAAGTTCGGGTTATACAGCTATGGACTCTCCCGAGCTTTAGCAATCCATTAACCATAAACTTAATCAAAATGGCTTTTATGGACGAGTTTATAAGTCTCACATTAACTCTAATTTTTGTTTTATTTTTTTTTTATCATTCTTTCTTTAGTTTTGATGTATGGATATTGACTTCTTTTGATTGTGCTGGCTGTAGGGATGTACTATCCATGCTTCTGTCCGGAAGAATCTACTATTATAATATTTTAGAGTCATTTTATGGAACTTATTACACGTGTCTTTCATACAGAACTTGAGGGTACACATGTTATTCATATAGTGATTTAGACCCATTTTGCTCAACATTTATGTCTACAAATTCTTTTTAACTTAATTTATAATTTAATTATTAATTATTAATAAAATTAAAGATTACAATTATTAAAGATTACATGAACAAATAAAATTTAAATCATTAAGATATATTCATGGGATTAATAATCATTAAGAATGGAAAAAAAATATAGAATTAAAAATCATTGAAAAATGGATTAGATATAAATGTATTGGAGTGATAAAAATATTAATGGTGCCCATTACAACAAAAAATCATTTGATATGAAAATAAATATATCTATAATCTATAATACTAATATTTCAGACTCTTATAAGGGAAATTTTTATAGGTATCACTTCTAGAGCGATTTAGGACCCACAATTTTTATTTGAAATTTGAATCCTCAATCTATATTTATTATACTTAATTGATAAATACCAATCACATCCATCATAATTAATTATTAATTATGAGATATTAATTATAAATCATAATCTCATTTTCAATTCACAATCCAATTTCAAAACCTATTATTAGATACTACAATATCACTAATTTGTAAATGTTTTTCTAATGGTTGACTTTGTAAATTTTTATTCTATATTTTAAATTTATGAAATAGTATTATTTTTCTTTCTAATAAATTTCAAAGTATTTTTTTATGATTATATTATTTGGCATATTTATCAAAAAATATTTGGCTTAATATATAGTCATGGCATATTTCAAATGTATTATAGCTCTATATGGAATACGTGATTTCTATATTATCAATGAATACATAATTTAAAATTAACTTATATGATAGTTTTCAATTAATATGTAATTATCAATTTGTAATTAAAGTAATCTATCACAATGATGTCAATTATAAATAATAATAGATGTATATTTTAAATTTTTTTTTTTTTGAAAATATGCCTATCAAGATAAATAAATTAAAATCTTCTAGAATTGATTCAATACTTATTTAAATAATTTAGTTTAACTTTTGAAATATATTTTTAATTTTAAAAATATAAATATTTACTATGATATATTTATTTTGACTTAAATCCAAAGAATTTTCTTTATTTAATCCTTGAGTATTTTTTAGTAAACTCATATATACTATATTATCATTTAATTTTAATATGAAATTTTTAAGTATGGAAGTTATTCACTTATTTTAAATAGGATTCATGAGTTTTTTTTGAGTTTTTAATACGATTTAAATATGATATTCTTTTAGTTTTATTATATTCAAATTATATTTAAATATGGTCATTAGCATTGAATACTTTAATTTTATATAATTGAATATCTATGTAAAATATCTTTTTATGTTAATAATGCATTAAAATTAAATTTTTGGAACAATATATTGTAAAAATCAATGAGATATATATTTTTAATCATAATTTAAGTTAGCCTTAGATAGGTCCATGAATTTAGAGAAGATATATCAAATCGATATTATTAAATTAACCTTAAATTTATGCTATCATGTTATAATAATTATATTAATTTAAATTATTTTATTAATTAAAATCATAGCAAGTATTATCTTGGTCAACAAATTATAACTAAAAATTTAATACCACAAATTAACACATAACTATGATCAAACAATCACTTTTTAATTAAACAATCTCTCAAATTTAAATTAAAATCTTAAGGAATAACCTTAATTATATATCACTTTATTTTTGCATGTTATATTTAATTACTATAATATATAATTTATTAAAAATTATTATAATATATAAAATTTTTCACAAAATGCTGTAACGATATTGGTAATAAAAATACAATAATATAAGCTATACTATATTAGTTTTGATATTTTAATAAAACTTAATATTATAATTAACATATTTTTTAAGGATTTAATATAATCTATAATCTATCCATAATACTAATAATTAAAATTTATTACATGGATAATTTTCTACGTATTATTCGTAGAGAAAATTATACTCTAATATTTTCATAATCTTAATATTTAAAGTGAGTTTTTGGATTTAATTTATCTTCTAATTATTAATTATTTTTTCCAATCATACCTTTATATCTCACTTCATTAAAATTATTTAAAAAATAACAAATGATATAAATAAAATGATAATTGAATGTATTATACTATTAAAATTTATATATATAATTATAGTATTAAAGATAATAAAGCTATTATAATTACATTACAAAAAAAATTATAATTAATGATTATAATTATAGTATTAATTATAAAAAAACAATTTTAATTATAATAATTAATGATAACAAGAAAATATTAGCACACATATATTTTTTAATTATCTTTATTGGATTTAATTTGCATCATATATGTATTTTTCTAATTTAAATTATGTTGCATTAGTGGTATTTGTCATTATAGATATTTGTGTTTTAAATTTCAAAGTATTTTGAAATTTTTTCATTTTTTGAATCTTTTTTAATAAACATATGAATATCAATAGAGATTTAAATCTCTACAATAAATGAGATATGAAGACCTGTGACGAAGATAAGAATGAGGATAATAAGCGAAATTCTAAATAAGAGCAAGGTCGAAGGAGAAAGAATTTGTATATTAAAATATAAAACTTTTAAAAATCATAAAAAAAATATATCTGTCAGTTTCACCATATCGTATTTAATTTTTTAAACCTAAAGATTTCAACTTATCAATTTCATAATTGTTTGATATTAATTTTTTTTGAAAAATATGACCTCAATTTTTCAATATTAAAATATTTAAAAAAATTTCATAATTTACACTTCTTTGATAATGATATTAATTATTTTAAAAAATTAAATGACTACATAACTTTTTTTATGAAAATAATTGTGTAATTGATATACTACTCCAATAATTGGAGTAATATAAATTAGGATTATATGTGATTTTTTTACTAATTATAACACATTAATTATTAATTATAACATATATTTTAAAAATTGATATTTTAATTCATTAAAAGTATGTACAAGAAAAAGGGGTGTAATTGAAATCACATAAATTAAATTTATTAATTATTTTTATTAATTAGAAAATATATTTTTATATTTTTATAAATAAAACATTTTAACTTATTAAAAAAAATATAAATGACTAGATATGATAACAAAAAAAAAAATCATTGAAGTGTGGATGGAAATATGGACAAATTTTATCGTCATAGAGGTGGAGTCCCCGTTTGTTAAACGGGACGGGGACAGAGATAACATATATTTATTTTTTCAATTATCTATATTAAATTTGCATTATATATGTATTTTTTAATTTTTAATTTATATTATGTTGCATTACTAATATTCGTTATTATAGATATTTATATTTTAAATTTTAAAATATTTAAAAAAATTTGAAATTCTTTTAATAAATTCCTGAATATGCATTGGTATTCAAATTCCCATGGAAAATGAGAAATGGGGAACAAAATTCTAAACCATGACCGGGGCATGGAACATATCCTCTCATTTATGGATACTCATTGTCATCCTCATAAACAGCTTATAATATAATAAAATTATTAACTTATTTTTTTTATTGTTTACCAATTTCAACTTTAAAAATATGTAAAATTTTCTTAAAATATGCTCTTTATTGTTGTAGTCATCTATCAAGATTTTTTTACCCTTATAAACATGATATTCAAAATAAGATATAAAATAAAATGACATATTTATATTTTTATGAATTTATTTAATTATTTAACTATTAACTTATTTTCAAAATAAATTTATATACTTAATTTTTTATAAAATATATTTAAAAAGATTATTTATTTTCGATAATAGTCAACAAACTATTTTTATTTAAATAAAGTAAATCGCAGCCAATTGACGACTAGTTATTTATATTTTCAACACTGTGTGACTGTCCATCCTTGAGTCATGCGATTTTATGAAACCGAAAAACAGTTTCATAAGCAATTACACTTGGAGGAAGTGGGTTCCAAAGACAAATTTCTAAATCAATTTAAATATTTTATATAATCAATTTTTTATAATAATTACAAAAGAAAATCTCGACCCAGCCATCATGGGAAGGGATTAAAAAAGGAAAACATCCTCACACAAATAAAGGAAAACGGAAACAGTATAAGGATTCGTTACATCACAACCAAATAATATAGGGCCAATCAAATCTTGGTAAAATTACTTCTAGAAAAAAAATCCATCAATAGCAACCAGAATCTGCATTCAAATTATTCGGCCAATCGGCAAGACAGGTCTATTTCACGTTGCTGAATTCTGAAGAAATACCAATGCTTTTACCAAACCTTGGCCTCCTCTTAAGCTCCAGCAATGCTGGCCTGTTGCAGTCAAAATACAAAATGACTAATCTCTTAGAACCTTATTAGCCCATACCAGTCAAATCAAATTAAATTGATTTATACACAATGACCAATCTCTGTGATTTGGTTGATCAATTAACTTCTATAAATCAAATCAAATTAATTCAAATCAAATCAATATAAATCATCAACTCACATCTCATTTTCTAGTTGCTAGCTTAAGCCTCACTATTTGTGCTGCGGACAAAGGACATGATGGTATGGTAGATTATAAGTCACTTTCCAACAGCTAATGATATAAATTAATGAAACAGGTCTGCCTTCTAGAGAAAGACTTTTCGTTTGTATATATCATTGCTACAACCAAATAGACGTCACAAAATCAAATGCTCGCGCACATACCTACAGTGTGTGTTTGGTTTTATGTATGCAAATTTGTTTGCAAGACTAATTTATGACTTGTGTTGGGTTAGGCTTGTATTTGGTAAACGTTGCATTAGATTAGATATATATAATAGAATAAGTTAACCCTTTTATGTTATAACTTTATTTGTTATTTGATGTGTAGACATTGTTAGTCATGGCAACACTACCCAAGAGTGGGTGAATTAGGTGATTTAAAAACTATTTTAAATTTAAGAAATAATTCAATTTTGTGTACTCAAATTATGCATGTAGTGGAATGACTATAGGAAATATATATGTAGTGTAGATTACTCAAATAGAACTTGTTTGACGAAGGAATTATGAGAATTATCAATAATAATAAGAATGATAAAGTTGATAAATTAAACTTGAAATATAGTAAAAGGTTAAGGGAAGAAAGATAGAAACTCGATTAATACTGATTCGGTCACTTCTTGTGGCCTACATCCAGTCCCCAAACAACCTACTTGAGAGTTCCACTAATTTTTAAATCTTTACAACCAAAGAGCAGTACTCTTACATTTTGGAATCCCTAACCCTTTGTGTTTAAGTCTCTTAAGAACTAAGAGATACCACACTCTTATTCTAACAAGGGATGTCTCACCCTTCACACAAAACTCACTTGTATATACAATAGATCACTCTCTATACAAAAGAGATATCACAACTTGAAGTACTAGAAGGTTTCTCAAAGGATAAGACATTTTGGCCATAAGTTTGATGAAAAAATTGATGATTGAAAGCAAGTATTAATTGATCTTTTTAATTTCTTTTCTCATGTCTTCACATGTGTTAAATGATGAGTATTTATAGACAAGAAAACATGTAAACCATTGGAGATTTATCCTGAAAGATGTTTCTCTTCAAAACGCACCCAATTGCACATTTCTGGGTATGGTAATCAATTAAATGAACTGGTAATTGATTACACAATTCAAATTTTCAAAACTGGCAACAGTTAAGTTCTGGTAATCGATTATATATATGAACTGCTAATTGATTATAGTTATCGATTACATGACATGGTAATCAATTACAAGTATTCCAGAATTTGAAAAACTAAATATTAAACATAGTTTAAGTCATTCTTTCACCTTAAAAACACTTTTAAACATTTCCTTTCAAATCAAACTCATATTTTTACAAATCAAATCAAATCATTACATCAAAAACAATTGAATCACTTTTTTTTTCAAAATCAAAATTTTTCTTTTATAATCAAATCCATTATTATATTTGAAAGAAAACTTGATTAAAAAAGATTTTGAAACCAAATTGAAACATCAATTAACAAAGTGGCCAAATAATCTTATTCAAAGGCTATTCTTGATACTTAGACTATTCTACACAAAATAACTCAATTAAAAATCATAGTTAGTCTAATAAAAAATATCTCAATATGCAGAATTCATTGAGATATAACATAATTAAATCGATCATACATAATATATATCTCAATATACATGGTTCCTAATAGTAGAACATTAGAATATGCTTTATGCATATATTTGTTCACATAATGACGATGTGTTTTATGCATATCTTTGTTCAGATAAGGACATTCAAGATTAGACCATCAAAGCACTTATAAAGAGCTATTTATAAAGTATATTACTCAAATATTATTATATGGTTTGTGAGTTAGATATCACAATAATAAGTACACAACCACACATTATCTAATATATTATATTGAACATCTTTTTGAATTTATTTGTCATCATCAAAACATATCATATCAAACCACCAGGGTAAACTTAGTTCTACAAACATCTTATTATATAAATTTATATATCATAACCTCATTATAAGTCAAAATACTATATAACTTAAGCCAGTATAGAAAGACTGAGTAGACCTGATAGCTTTTAATATTTTAATATTGGACGAAGCAGTAAATAATATTAGAATCTTAACAAACTTTATACTAGTAGATCTTGTTCTCATATCAAGCACAACTTACGGACCTTTGTTGAGCTCTTCCCATCCAGTTTTAACTTAACGTATCCAAAGGTTCAAACCTAAGGCGTATGTCTTGGTGGGTAGTGTTACAATCGTCCGACATATTTATCGAACCACATCATGATCCCCCATTTTAATTGCTAACTAACCCCTACACCATGTAAGTGAGAAAGAAGTAATATTTCCTAAGGCAGTCATGCTCTAAATTTATTTGCTAGGAAAGTCATCTTGTTGGATTTGCTAGTTATATCGGAGGTGATGCTTTTCCAGTAGTGTCTAGATTTTTTCTTATTTGAAATTAAATTTGGAGAGAAGCTCGCCACCCTTTAAAAGCACAACATCAACAGTGCTTTGTCGTGGTCGTCACAGTGCTCCGACAAAATCAGTTGCGGAGGCTTGAGGCTATGCGTGGATCTAACATGGTAGATATCCTAGCAAAGAGTGTTGGGTAAATCTTAGCAATGGAACCTGTTATCAACAGCAGAAGTAGCAAATATTTCCCCATACCTGTGCAATTAAATGGGTAGTACCAAAAATACTCTAGGCAATATAATAATTTGGCAGAAAAATAAAATAAGGAACACGAGAATTTTTAACGTGGAAAAACCTCCAATTAAAGGGACAAAAAACCCACGGGACCTAGTCTAGTAAAAACTTCCACTATGATCAATGGGAATAAAATCAATCTTCCTAGTAGCACTAGGGAATCTCAACAATCAACAGAATACTCACCCAATTGGACGGAATACAACCATATAACTCTACAATGTGGGTATAACAGAACAGCCACCAGAGAAGGCAATAAAATTAACAGGCTATATCAAATGATCAAGCTCAACACCAAGAACAACATACAAAATTTTTATGATAAACAGAGTACATTTACCCATCTGATGATGAACTCACTGCACTGCCCTTTCTCCCTTTTTCTCTTCTCCATGACACCTTCTTCACGTCTCTAATCTTTACGCTACTGTAGCGTGCTTTATGTTTTTATTTCCTTTCCTTTTTTTTTGCAATTTCTTTCTTTATTTTTTTTCTTTTAGTTGTTAGGCCCCCAATGAGGAGGGAAGCCTACCAACAAATCTCCCCCTTCCCGACTCAAGTGGGGATGCGCTGCTCTACTAAGCCCGCCTTCTCTCTGCAAGAAACAAACTTCACCGTCGGCAAAGCTTTAGTCATCATATCTGAACCATTGTCATCAGTATGGATCTTCCCCAATGAAAGCAACTTCATCTCCAGTGCTTCACGTATCCAATGATACCGCACCTCTATGTGCTTCGACGTGGAATGAAGTGTCGGGTTCTTGCTGAGATGAATAGTACTCTGGCTATCATAAAATAACACAAACTTCTCTTGATTAAGGCCCAACTCTTGTAGGAATTTCTGCATCCACAAGACTTCTTTTGAAGTTTCAGTAACAACAATATATTCGGCCTCAGTGGAAGACAAAGCAATACATTTCTGAAGTCTAGACTACTATGACACGGCTCCCCCTGCAAAAGTCATCATGTACTCGGAAGTAAACTTCCTAGAATCAAGATCACCAGCCATATCCGCATCTGTGTAACCATCCAACACAGGCTGACCACTACCAAAGCATAAACAAACTTTGGAAGTGCCCCGAAAATACATGAAAATCCACTTCACAGCTTGCCAATGATCCTTACCAAGATTAGAGAGAAACCGGTTAACAACACCAATAGCATGAGCAATATCTGGCCTAGTACATACCATAGCATACATCAAATTACCAACTGCAGATGCATATGGAACCTTTTTCATCTCTTCTTTTTCTTTCTCACTTGTAGGACATTGCTGTGAACTCAACTTGAAATGACCAGCAAGTGGAATACTAACAGGCTTTGAATTACTCATGTTAAACCTCTCCAACACCTTCTCAATGTACTTTTGCTGAGATAACCACAACTTACCATTCTTCTTATCACGAGTAATCCTTATGCCAAGGATTTGCTTTGCAGAACTTAAGTCCTTCATAGCAAAGGACTTGTTCAAGTCATTCTTAAGACTCTGAATCTTTTGCTTGTCATGACCAACAATCAACATGTCATCCACATAAAGCAAGAGAATTATGAAATCGCCATTAGAGAATTTCTTGACAAATACGCAATGGTCTGAAGTAGTCTTACTATACCCATGATCTGTCAAGAAAGAATCAAATTTCTTGTAGCACTGCATTGGTGCTTGCTTGAGGCCATATAAACTCTTTTTCAATTTGCACACAAGCTGCTCCTTTCCCTTAACCTTGAAACCTTCTAGTTGTTCCCTATAAATTTCTTCCTCCAAGTCACCATGAAAGAATGCAGTCTTCACATCAAGCTGCCCAACCTCTAAACTCAAGCTTGCTGCTAAACCAAGCACAACTCGAATAGAGGACATCTTCACCACCGGTGAAAAAATCTCTTCAAAATCAACTCCTTTCTTCTGCTCAAAACCTTTCACAACCAACCCTGCTTTGTACCTTGGCTATGAGGCATTATCTTCATTTTTCAGCTTGAACACTCTTTTATTTTTTAGTGCCTTTTTACCCTTTGGCAACTTCATCAACTCAAAGGTGTGATTCTCATGCAAAGAATTTATTTCCACTTGCATGGCCTTCAACTATTTGTCTTTGTGCTCATCAGAAATAGCCTCTTGGAAGCTCTCTGGCTCCTCGCTATTAGAGATTATCACATACTCATCTGAAGGATATTTCTTAGAAGGCTGATGCAGTCTTGTAGATCTTCTCAGTTGTGACTCAACTGGTGGTTCTGGTGGAACTTGCTCAACTAGCACCTCAAGAGTAGGTGCAGGCTCATCACCTGTATTTCCATCATCAACCTCTACATCTCCCCCATCAACAGGAGTACTAGGAGGAGACTTTAGCACACCATCACTGTCACTTCTAGTAACAGACACTAGCTTATCTGACTTTTCAAAATCTTCAATCGTTTGGTCTTCAAGAAAGATCAAATCTCGACTTCTGATTATTCTTTTACTTGCTGGATCCCATAATTTGTAACCAAAGTTTTCGTGACCATAACCAATGAAGATACACTACTTGGACTTCCCATCAAGCTTGGACCTTTCATCTCTTGGAACATGAACAAAGGCCCTGCAGCCAAACACTCTCAAGTGACTATATGAGACATCTTTCCCTGTCCATACTCTTTGTGGAACATCACCATCTAGAGGAACTGAAGGAGAAAGGTTGATCAAATTCATTGCAGTTCTTATTGTTTCACCCCAAAAGGATTTGGACAACTTTGCATGAGAGAGCATACACCTGATTCTGTCATTAATTGTACGGTTCATTCTCTCTGCAACTCCATTATGCTGAGGAGTCTTAGGAACTGTTTTCTCAAGCGTGATTCCATGTTCTCTGCAATAGTCTTCAAATGGACCCCTATACTCATCACCATTATCTGCTCGGACACATTTCAGTTTCATTCCCTTTTATCTTTCAACACTTGAATGGAAGCTCTTGAATACTCCAAACACCTGGTCTTTAGATTTCAACACAAAAGCCCACACTTTCCGAGAATGGTCATCAATAAAAGTCATAAAATATGATGCACCTCCTAGAGTTTTTGTATCCATAGTGCAAACATCAGTGTGAACTAAATCTAGTATATGTGGTCTCCTATGAGGTCCTGAATAATGAAAAGCTACTCTAGCATGCTTTCCAACAAAACAATAAGTGCAAGTCTTTAGAGACGTACCTTTTACCGAAAGAGACTGATTCTTGGCTAGAACACCAAGCCCTTTTTCACTCAAGTGGCCAAGACGCATATGCCACAAGTCTGAAGAGGAATCATCAATAACATTCACCTCCTCTTTGCATAACTTTCCGAGCAACTGGTAAAGAGCAGTGAAACTACTATCTTCTCTGGCAACAACTAGCGACCCTTTGGTGATTTTGAATTTCCCACCACCAAAGGTAGTGCAGTAACCTTCTTCGTCCAATGCTTTGATTGACATCAAGCTAAGACGCATATCAGGCACATGCCTAACATTCTTCAACTGTAATCTACATCCCATGCTAGTTTCAAGCCACACATCTCCCATACCAACAATTTTGCATATCCCTTCATCTCTCAATCTTATTCTGCCAAAGTCGCCAGCAGTATAAGTAGAGAAAAACTCACGCCTAGGAGTAACATGACATGAGGCACCTGAATCCATGATTCAATTGGAATCGTCACATGCATGATGTATGAAGTTCTCATGATGTAGAATAAGGACATCATCATATGCAACAGCAGCAGTGTCTCTATCACTGTTACTATCTTTGTCTTCATTTCTTTCTCTTGATCTCTCTTTTCAAGTACCTATAATGCTTTTTGATGTGTCCCGGCTTATCACAATGATAGCGATTAAATTCTTTTCTTGTCTTGGACTTACCCCTTGACTTGCTACGACTCTCTAACTTGTTAGTATTATGAGGTCTTTGATTCTGGCTTCTCCCCTGTGACTCTACAACATGTGCTTCTGACTGGGTGGAGGCATTAATCAAACCTCGCTCTCTTCTTCTGGCATCTTCATTCAACATGCTTTCTTTAACCATTGACAACGTTAACTTCCCATTTGGAGCTGAGTTAGTCAATGTCACAACAGGACTTCCTAACTGTCAGGCAAAGAACTCAACAATAATAATGCTTGCAACTCATCAGACAATGTAATCTCATTGGTTGTCAGCTGATTGACAATTTATTGGAAGCTACTCAAATGCTCTAGCATTAAATCACCTTCTTTATATTTCGTATTTACTAGCTTCCGAATCAAATATGTCTTATTTTGCACATTCTTCCTCTCATATAAATCTGCCAATTTCTGCCACATGCTCTGAGCATTAATTTCTTTGTCAACATGTGGATACACACTAAGATCCAACAACTGCCTAATCAAAGCAACAACTTTTCTGTTCATTCTGTTTTATTCGGCTTCAAACTTATTAGCAGGCCTATATTTATCACCCTCAACAGGATCATACAAATCCTTACTATATAACATGTCTTCCATGAGAGTCTTCCAAACTGAGTAATTTTTGGAATTTAACTTGACCATATTTGGCCCCTGATGTTCCTCCATTTAAATTACACAGATAAAATTAACTAAAGCTCTAGATACCACTTTGTTGGGGAAATCTTAGGAATGGAACCTGTTATCAACAGCGAAAGTAACAAATATTTCCCTACACCTATACAATTAAATGGGTAGTATCAAAAATACTCTAGGCAGTATAATAATTTGGCATAAAAATAAAATAAGAGACACGGGAATTTTTAACGTGGGAAAACCCCCAATTAGAGGGATAAAAAACCCACGGGACCTAGTCCGGTAAAAACTTCCACTATGATCAATGGGAATACAATCAGTCTTTCTAGTAGCACCAGGGAATCTCAACAATCAACATAATACTCACCCAATTGGGCGGAATACAACCATATAACTCCACAATGTGGGTATAACAGAACAACCACTAGAGACAGCAATAAAATTAACAGGCTATATCAAATGATTAAGCTCAATACCAGGAACAACATACTAAATTTTTATGATAAACAGAGTATATTTACCTATCTGATGATGAATCCACTGCACTGCCATTTCTCCCTTTTTCTCTTCTCCACGGCGCTTTCTTCACGTCTCTAATCTTTACATACTCTCTCCCTTTTTTTTTTGCAATTTCTTTCTTTCTTTCTTTTTTCTTTTAGTTGTTGGCCCCAACGAGGAGGAAAGCCCACCAACAAAGAGTTTGGAAGTGGTGTGTTTGTTTGTCTGGTGGTTTGGGGAGAGAGTCTGTGCTGGAAAACTCCATTGATGAAATAAAACTTATGAGGACGATACTGGAATGGGAGCTACATTTCCTTTCCTTTTGTCATCTTAATTTTACTGTTAAGAATCATTAGTTACTAACATTATTACATTAAGCTCAATTTGACCCGATTTTGACTTGCTCCAGTTGGAGCCCATAGTCCACACTCAATCACGAAGTATGTTAACCAAATTAAATGACTCGCCGGCTTGAAATAAAACATCCAACGACCAATAATTCGATAAGTCACCCAATGCACATAAACTATCATGTAGATTCATCACCACACCACCTGCAAAACTAATAGATCTGAAAAATTATAAACAATCCAACATAACCCCAAACCATAACATGACAAAAACAAGATACGCTAAAACCAGACCATGAAATCTGGGAACCAGTTGCAGCAAGTGTGAAGGAGGTTTTTGCTTTTAATTTTTAGAGGATTGAGGGGATATGTCCAGATTCCCATTTGAGCACAAACTTGAAAAAGTTTTGATGGAGGATATTCATTGGAATGTATGAATCGCTCCCTGCCAACTCCTTTTTTCAAGAGGTTCACCATAATTTCTTTTTGAAAACATAACCATATTCTAATTATAAAAGTGTCGAAGCGGGGTTTCATTTGTGATTTTTGCCGAAAAAAATTTCACTGTATGATCTTGACTTGATTTTATCTAACGGTATAAAACGTGGGACCATGTCAAGGTCTAAAAGACTGGGAGTACCAATTTAAAACGACCCCATCTTGTTATGCTAGGGTACCAATTTTTTTAATGAACAAAGTATAGCTCAACCACGCTAAATTGGAGAGAAGTAAAAGTTTAAAATATACATAAAAATTCATTAAATACAAAAAATAAAATATCTCTGCTAGTCATATCTCAACAAATACTCTAGCATCAAAAGGAAAAAAAATGAAAAAGAGACAAAAGACAAAACAGAAATAGAGAAATACCAAGTGTGGTACTTGCAGTCAGCAGTAGCCATAATACGAGAAAGCATGCCCATGTGAGTGAGAAGACGACATCCATTCCATAATAGCAACAAAAAAAGTATGGATGATTTGGCTAGGCATTATGACTTAAAGTCGTCAACACATCAGAATATTGTTAACAGTATATACCACATTCAATAAAATCAAAATCGAAAGTAAAAGCATGGTATCAAAGAAGCATTGTCCTTTAACACTCTAAAAAGAAAATCTGAACATGTTACTCTCTCCGGTGTTTGTAGTAAAAAAATCTGGGTAGAATGACATCTTATCACACCAAACTTGTATCCAAAAACCCAATCTTCGAAATAAGTTCTTGATTTCTAATTCCCAATTTGATTTGAAATTATCAAAGACAATTCGATTATAAATCCACCAAATAAACCAGCACACCACATACAGAAGTGAAATCCATAATTTTTTTTTTCAAAATCCAAAAAGGTGTGCCAAGCCACGCTCACATCAAAGAATAAAATCAGACCTCGTGGAAAACATCAAAATATATGCCATTTTCGAGAACAAAAATTTCAAATACTAATCGATATCTAACAGGAGAAAAAAATATGTTAAAGTGATTATTGACC
Organism: Dalbergia cochinchinensis; assembly: GCA_031216125.1. Taxonomy (NCBI): domain Eukaryota; kingdom Viridiplantae; phylum Streptophyta; class Magnoliopsida; order Fabales; family Fabaceae; genus Dalbergia; species Dalbergia cochinchinensis. Next base: position 10,393,077 of record CM062371.1, read on the forward strand.
AACACCATACAAGGAGCAAGAGTAATCAGATGATATAAGACAAATGATTCTATTAAGCCTGTTCTTCATGTTTATGCTAGAGTGACATAACTCAATGAGCGACTATAAATCACTTTGTAATCACTTTTGATTATCAAAATCCCATTTAAAAAGAAACAAAATGAAAATCCAAACGTGATGTAAAATAGTCAAAAATCAATTTTGAGTCATGAAACCCAAGTTTCTGAAAGTCCGCTGCAACATGCAAATATGGTCTTGTCGTGCAAAACGCCAAAACCTGTCGTAGATGTGAAATAACTAAATAAGCGCACAGCACTTCAGTACATCACCTGCTTCTTCGAAAGCAAATCCGAAAGCTTGTTAAAGGCCAAGGTTACCCCAACGAACATATCTCTCTCTCTTTCTCTCTCTCTCTCTCTCTCTCTCTCTCTCTTATTTATTTTTCGGCAGAACAAAGTGTCTGTTTTTTGGAATCGCCATTAATTGTAGTCCATCCAAATTAGCGCCTGTTAATTATTGAAAGGGACAAAAAAAAAATATAATTACACTTATCACTTTTTATTTTATAAAATTCTACTGACCTATTATATATATATATATATTAATTTATTAATTTAAATAATAAAAAATAACATATGATGTATATATAATTATTAATAATAAAATTATAATATTTTAACATATATATTGACTGAAATACATTTTTTGTTGGAAGTGATTATAATTAACTTATATCTCCAAGTGATAAAAAGAAATTATTTTATTCAATTAATATATTAAATATTACCAAAACATTATAATTGTATGATTAATAATAATGAATATGTTACTTATTATTTTATCAATTCAATTAATAAATCAATATCTATAAGAAAGATTAATATAATTTTAGTAAATCTTAAAAGTATTAAGTGATAATTTTATAAAATATAAGGATATTGATTATAATTACATGCACTAAACCTCAAAGAAAATCAATATGATTTTCTCAAAAAATAATGGTCCATCCAAATTTTTGGACCTCCTATGGACCAAAATTTCAAAGTAAAAACTTGAGTAGTAAAATAAATCTACACTCCATCCATCTCATACCATCATTTAATTAAAATTATTGCACAAGAATGAAAATAGTACTATTGATCCTTTCAGGATTAAATTATCTCCTCAAAGAAAAAATTATAATAGTTTAAAAAGAGATAAAGAGATATAAACTAATTAATATTTTTCAACTAGAAAAAAAACTAATTAATATTTTTACATTAAAACTATTTGTATATTTTCAGGGCATTAAAATTAAATCCCACTTATAATAGTAGGTAACTGGATTAGTTTTAAAAACCTTTATGCCACTTATTACTAATTAATAAATCATTGCTCTCTTTTTTTTTCATAGTATTCATAATTAAGTTGATGAAATTTCTAAAGTACCTAATTCAGAAAATTTCCATTAAACATCACACTAAAACTTAAATTCATGATTCTCATAAGTAAAATGCATAAATCTGTTACTAACCTTAATTTGTCTATAGTTAAGAGTAGATGACAAAGAATAGTGTAGAATTAAAATGGATCTCTCCCGATGATTTTTTTTTATCTTAAATATATTGATCGAATAAATCTCAGGATCAAGTCAATATCATACGCTTTCAAAACATTTCATGTGTTGAGACGAAATAGTACAATGTTCAAGAAAAATTTCACGTTATGGGAGTACAATTTATTGCTAGACTAACTTATCCTTAATAAATATATATGTATTGGATTTTAAAGTTTTAACATTGTCCTTTGTTGGAAACTGTTTCATCTCAAGAGAAAGGAAATCAGTGTGGCTGAACACTCGCTTACAATAATTGCTATGCAAGAGAATCGCGAGTCTAAAAGATTTCAAAAGGATTTCTAAATGGATTGAAACTGTTTAGTCTATAACGATTTATTAACTATTTATGATCCCATTGAAACACAATGACTTCAATGCTTTTTGAAATCGTCCCCACAACAATTTTCCTTAAAAGATTAAAATAGAATGTTTTGATCAAAAAAGAAAAAGTTCAAACAAGGGATTTTCGTAAATGATAGCCTTATGCTTTTTCATAAGAACTGTCTGGCATGATATTTAGGGTTCGTTTGGATATTACTATAATTTCTGATTTTTTCTAATCTTTTGCAAGTCAAAAGTTATATTTTTATTTTTTATTTTATTTGACTAAATAACTTATTAATTTTCTAGAATTTGTTTTTAATGCTTTTGGAGAAGTTAAAATACCTAACTTCTTAAAAATCACTTTCTAAAATACTAAAAATAAACACTTTTATTATCATATATTTGAATACAAAATAACTTATTCATAAATTATTTTTCAAAAACTACTTATCTATAAGAGCTTAAATAAGCTACTTATTCAAACAGGGCCTTAGTATGACATATATTCAGTAAAGTGTCATTTGGTTTTTAAAATTGTAAGCGTGTTTCACTTTACTCCTTGAAATTTCAAAATTAACTCTTTAATCCCTAAAATTGTATTTCGTAGATCACTTTAGTCAAATAATCATTAGTCAACCGTTATATTTTGCTAACGTGGCATGTTAAGTAACATATGCCATGAGATAGCAGAGGTAGAGATGGCAAAGGAGCTCGGGTGGGAGGAGGTAGATATCGACCGAGAGGAAATAGAGCTCGTCCTGGAGGAGGTAGAGGTTGATCAACATGTGTCAAGACTTTGCCGAGGCAGCAGAGATTAAAAGGAGCTCGACTGAGAGAAGGTAAAACTTATTCGAAAGGAAATAGAGTTCGGCCAAGTGGAGGCGGAGCTTGTTTGAGGAGGCAGAGCTCGGATAACAGATGGTGAGGTCAACAAAAAATCACAATTAAGCTCGGCCAAGAATGAGCTCGGCTAGCAAGTGAAGGTCAACCAGAGATGGCAACGAAGTTTGGTTAACGTGCTACGTCAGCAAAATATAACGATTGATTGATGATTATTTGACCAGAGACTAAAATAACCTACGAAGTACAATTTTAGGAACTAAATAGTTAATTTCAAAATTTCAGGAACTAAAATAAAACATGCTTATAATTTTAGGGACCAAAATGACACTTTATTCTATATATATTAGTACGCTTAGCATGGAATGTGCGACCACGGCAATTAAAATGACTTTGTAACTGTTTCTTCAACCACTATTTGTCACAATAGGTGCGTTTATGTTAGAACTTACCATAAAAATAGAAGTTAAATTCGTTTAGAAATCAAATTTTATTAGGTAAAAATGATTGTATTTTATTTATTTATTTATTTATTTTAATTAAAAAATAAAATCGTTACTTTGTTTTTCAATGATAACTGAAAATATATAGAACCAGGCTCAACAAAACTCTCAAGAGGGGTAGAACCAAAAGAACAGATGTCCCGCTGCAGAAAGATAAAAAAGGAAAAAAAAATCATAAAAATTAAACATATACAAACAGAAAACGACAACAAATTCAGAGGAAAATATCACAGACAAATTGAATTCCCAAAGCCAACTGAAACGGTACACAGAAATTGGATCCTTAAATTATTTCTTCTTTTTTCTTCCGTCTAGGTGCAAAATTTATGGTGTGTTTGTAGTTGTCTATACATCAATTACTAGTTTTTTTTAAATTCTTTTTTAGTTTCTCTAAACACATACATAGATCCAACTATGTATAAATACACGTCCAAAAAAAAAGAGAAAGAAAACTGTGTACAAATACCTAATTATAATCCCTATTAACTTTTTCTATCTGTCTCCAAAGCCACACACATATGCATCCGTTAAACTAATACCAACCAGACAAGTCACATACAACTAGTCCAACCACTGGCAAACGATTATCTTCCGTAAAATGAAATTGATTTGCATCTAGCTAGGACCTTATAAATTATGATAACCATACTAATTTATGGAGCTTATTATACTCAAATTCAATCGCCACAATTTCAAAGCTTATAATGTTATCACGTGTATATGTCGACCTAAAAGCAAAGATAGGTACCGCCTACCATATTGTAATTTCATCAGAGCTTATTTAATGAGTTAAATTATTGTCATGTGCAAACAACTAGAGATAAAGACTGTAACAAAAAAAAAAACTAGAGATAAAGACTGTAACAAAAAAAAAACTAGAGATAAAGACGGCAATTATACTAAACTAGCTAGTTGGATTCCTCGGTTTAGATCTTCCTCTTCTTTTGCGCTTTTCCTTTAGTGAGGTTAATTATCTCAAAAGCAAACTTCAATGGATTTATGTTTCTTTTTTCCTTCACCAACGCTCTCGTCGAATATTAATTAACGATCTGTTTAGTTTTTAATTTTAATTTTTAATTTTTAAAATTTTATAAAAAAATAATAAAAATTCTAAAAATTATAAATTTTAATTTTTTAATTTTAATTTTTAATTTTTAAATTTTTTTTATAAAATTTAAAAATAAAAACTAAAAGCTCAAACCTAACTCAGAGTTTTTCTAGTAGACTTAAATAGATTAGATATTGAGCGGCGGAAAGAGGCTACAGGTCATCATGTTTCATCCTTTTTCATTTTTTTCACTTGTAAAAGTTTTTGTAGGAAAACGACATAACATGACAGTCGATTCGCAATCCAAATTAAAATCAACTCTTTGAAAATTTGGTTAAGTGAATTCTATTTAAAAAAATAATATTAAATTTGACTGCTTACTTTATGGGAGACATGTAGACCAACCAGATTCAAGTCTCTCAGGAATTTCTTTCTTTCAAGAAATAAAAAATGTTACTGAATAATGTATTTCAACATGAAAAATAGACATAAAAGTAAACAAAAGAGGGAAAGACTAGTAATAATGCCTGAGGTCAAGGTATTGCATCCTTTTCTATATGTAGATTTCCATTCTTATATGTACTAACATTTTATATCTGAATAACATTATTAAAACAACTTCGTCATATTTCCATCTAATTTTACTTTTTTAATAAATTAAATAAATATCTTTTTTTTTTATCGCATACGTCTTTGTACATGAGTTATTTGCGTGAAAAGGCAAACAGGTTTGTACTTCTGTGCATATAAAATTTGACGTTTTATAAGGCGGTAAAACCCGGATGAAAATAATCAAATACGATAATGGCCTAATAATTTTATTCGTTTCAATTTATAAAATTTATTTCTTAATAGGTACTTACTATTAATTATTGTTATTGCCATAATGTATTTTTAATTAAATATTTGTTATGTAATCTCTAACTATCCTAACAATTCTCTTACATGTAGTGAACAGTACTAAATATAATTTATAAGGATACATTAATTAAGTGGTAAGCATCCACAACCCGTTAGGAGGGGAGAATACGGGTTCAAGTTCTAATTAAGGAAACAACTCTTGTACAAATTGCATTATTCTCATGCTCTTGTTATGAGCAATTCAAATGAACCGAACCTGTAATTAATATTTTATATATATATATATATCTCTTATGATTTCACCTAAATTTGATACTCGAGTCTTGAGAATAGTTTGTATAAAAAATTTAGGGGATTACTCCAGTACCTTATAAAATTCATAAGTATTGGTACCTTTTAGATAACTTGTGGCTGAAAATTTACCACGTGTCCCACTAAATAAATCAATTAATATTTTAAATACTCATGATTACATCACAACTCTTGAATTTAAAAGGGTACCAAAGTAAAAACCAAAAATTTATATTAAAAATTAAAATCTTATATATTCCTTTGTCAAAAATTTTAACTTATATTTTCTTTTTTTTTTTGGTCGAGAATTACTACAAAAAATTGTGTTTATTGGTTGTTAAGACCCAACTCGAGCACGTGAGAAATCCTCATTCTCACGTAAGCCTCGTAACCTCTGAATCTCTCTATATGCGTATTTTAATATTAAATCTATTTATAAAAGATCATTTCATTTCTAATAAACCTTTGACTCTTTCAAAACATAATCATCATCAATTTCATTTCCAAACTATAAGTATATCTCTATATAAAATATTCATGAAAACTAGAATCATGTAAATACAAAATAATCATGATAAATCAATGTAATCCATTTCTATAGTCCAGAACCCTGCCCGTAATGTACATTGGAGCACTCTATTTCTAAACAAAAATACCAAAAGATACTTCACTTCGAAATGAATCTCAGCAACTAGAATTCTCTACTGCTTGGGAGGAGGTGGATGAGAAGAACTCGCAGCAGCTAACATATCTGTAATGGAAAAAGGGAGATGGGTGAGTTTCATCTAAAATTCAGTAAGGAGGCCCTCACTCATAGCCCTATCATGGGACAACAAAGGAGATAAACAATTACAGGTAATCATCAAAACTGATTAATTCAATAACTCTAAAATCATGTTCGTACATATGTGTGTGTGTATATATATAATGACTCTAAATGGAAATTCTCTACAAAACATAAATAACAGTACTCTACTAGAGAAACAGAGATTTTTGATCGTGCTTTTCATAACCATATAATGTATACGTATTTATGTTCTCTAGTTATGCATGTAAACCATGACATAACAAGTTCTTTGCTTTATGATCCCTCTGGGATCTAAGTTGGATATCTAACTAGGTTCCATTATCTATCTATGAGATTATTCCTTTAGGACAACTTGGTACCAAGGTTAACAATCGGGGTATACCTTTAATTCACTGTCTGTTTCTCTATAACTACCGTTTAGTCTCTAACTCTATAATACTTGAGGTACAAGTGTTCGTGGGCAAGTTTCATACTGCCCTAGGATCCTCTAGGGCCCACCCGAGTAGCCGGATCAGCTCCGGATGCAAAAACCAGGTTGAGACGCCAAGTTTTATAGAATCATGCAGAACATGCTTGCTGCAGCGAGGAATCTGTGCTGCAGCACATGATAATTTTCCTTGGCTAGCTGCAGTGAGCAACCTGTGACAGTACAGTATCAGTAAAATGACATCGTTTTGTTTTTGCCCCAAAATAAAAACTCATCGAGCTCCCTACATGAACTAGAAACAGAAACATAAGCAAACCCTTTTTTCTCCCTTTTTCATCCCATTTTCTCTCAAATCCTCTCCAATCCATCATTTCCAAGCTTCAAGGTGAGTATATGTTGCTAGATTTTGTCTCTATTCTCTCCATTCTTTCACATTCCTAGTATGAGTATTGTTGTTTCTTCTATTGTTGTCAAGAGAGAGTGCTCCCCCAAAGTTGTTGATATATGTTTAGAGTAATCTAGAGCTTCCTATAGGTTGTTGATGAGTTTTATGGTTTCAATGATAAATCCCTGCGGTGTTGATACTTCATAGTCTACCCCTCCAGGTAAGGGGGTTTGATCTCATGGCTCTAATTTGGTCATTATATAATTATTTGCTAGTATTGCGGAGTATTTAGAGAATTGAAAAAAATGGATTCCTATATGATATTGCTTTATGTAAAAATTATGTTTTGCTATAAATGCTCCGTTTGAACTTATGCATGAAAATTACAATTTTAGAAATGCATGGGACCATAATTATTCCATAAAAAGCTTTGTATAATTTAATCCATGAATTGATTTGAGTATGATAAATTGGAATTTATTATGATTTACGAAATGAAATTTAAGGAATTATGTTTATTATTGTTGAGAAATGTTGAACTAGAAAAATAGAACTCCCTTTATAACTTCAGTTGGTTTTAGATTAGAGAGAGTTACTGAGAGGAAGAGAACTGTGAGTTAATGATAGTTATTTCGATAATCTTGGTATACCAAGACCTGCCAGGAGAAAGTCATCCTTGAGTTAGATCAGTTCGCCAGGGACACGGTTCATTAGGGACTGCTGAGATCACACTAACTAGGGGCTTTGTCCCCCAAGGCTAAGCATCCTCTCTACAGTTGATGAATACTCTGTTCTTTTGTGTAATTCTTGAGATTTTAAAGATTATAATTATTATGTAAAGTAAATAGAAATGTTTATGAATGTTGCATTGTTATTATTATTTATTTACAATATTTTCTTGTCCCATGCACGGTTATGAGTGAGGATCTAATCACTGAGTTTTGAATGCAAAACTCATCCCTCTCTTCTTCCTTTTACTCACAAATACAGGTGTAGCCCAGGATCCTCCCCTTTTCTTCCCTCAGCAGTAGTGTTCTGTAGTTTGGGTGAGTTTCACTTTGGCCTGAAGCCTTAGTATTTTGTTCATGGTAGTTGTGCTCCAATGATGTAACGGGCAGAGTCCTGGATCGCATATAGTTTATTTTGCATTTTGATTATACCATGATTCTTTTGTGTATCACTTATAGTTATTTTGTATTTGAGCAACTCAGTTGAAATGTATTTTACAGCTATAGTTATCTAATTTATTTATGAGAAAGATGTTTTATTCACAATTAGCAAGAATGAGTAGTTAATTTGATTTATGAGTAAATCGTACTTTATGAATAAAGTGAGCATATAATACGATACAGAAATCAAGAGGCTTGCGTGGGGATTGGATTCCTCACGTGTCGGTCACAATCCAAATCGGGTCATGGCAAATTTATAAAACATTATTTTTCTCTAAAAGTCTGTTATGACATTCCTTTATGCATAAAACTCTATAAGTCATAATTATTACATTCTTGAAATCATCATGATAATTTATAACATCTCTAATCAAATCACAAGCATACTCTAGTTTTTTAATAAAATCACCTTGACAATAATGGTCCCATGAGTGAATGTTAAAATATTAATTTCATGCTCTAGTTGAAAATCATCATTTCTACAAATATAACAAACCAATCAGGATTTTTTGAAATTTTCTATAAAATCATGCAATCATGTCATAATTTAAGGAAAGTAACTCTAATGACCAACATACCGGTCATAGGTTTCGAACCCACTCACCTAAAGGGGAGGAAGTGATGGTGTTAACACCAACGGAGCTTCCGGGGAAGGGATGACACCAACGTCTATTATTGAAGCCACAAAACTCAAGATTAGACTTCAATAACTTCTAGATTGCTCAAACATAACTCTGACAACATTGAAGGGGCACCCCCACTTGACAACAATGAAAGAACAATAAAGCCCATGCTCTAGGTTACAAGGTGGGGAAGAAAGAGACAACAAAAACCCATAAATCTCTTACCTTTGATCTTGGAAAGAGAAGGAATAGAGTGAGATTGAGTGGAAGAGGGTTTGGAGAGAATGAGAGAGGGAAGGCTTCGGGTTTCAGGAATGGAACCCAAACAATGGGGTGTTTTTAAATGGTTGGGGGCTCACTTAAATTAGACTGCGTCGTTTACGTTATCTTGTCATCATCTGCTCACTCTGATAAGAAGCAGAAGAAGTTGCCACTTGCTGCAACAAACAATCTCACTACAACGAGTCTTCTGGCCTGCCTGCTCGCTGCAGCGAGTCTATTCGGCAGAATTTTACAGCAATAGCATCCAACATGCATTCAGTGATCCTCCACCCATCTGGGGCTTCCAAACAGCACAGGTGGGTCCCGACTCTAGGGCAGTATAGAACTTATCTGTTACTGCGTAGACACCGAGTATCACAATGGTAGTTGAATTAGGACAGTTCTTTGAAATAGCCATAATATGCAGTGAATTAAGGTGATTTTGTTGACCGCGAGCCATAATTTTAATGGAAATAACGACGGTTCTGACTGCCCTAATGTTCTAGTACCCATTGTCCCCCATTCACACAAAAGAAAAAGGTTTTGGGACTTTAAGGTTCTGTACCCCTATTCACACAACCAATACAACCCTCCCTCCACCTAACTCCTTTCCTTCTCTGTCTAGTCATGGTGCCAACATCCCTCAACCTTCACCGCCGCCACGCCACATCCTCGCTATCCCTTACCTTGCCACCGCTCGCCCTTACTAGTTTCCACCACGTCCTTGCCCTCCACTCATCACCCAGCCTCGCAGAAGGCATCGCTTATGTGCCAGCGAATTCTCCGCCGTTGTCTTGCTCCTCCAGTTTACAAACCCTCCCCTCCACGCGACACCTCCACTTCCACTCTTTATTTTCGATGGCGGATTTCACACAGCTCCTTTCAGCAAACTAGCAAGCTCCCCCACGCTCCATGGCTGAAGCCGTCACGTGCCCATCCCTCTCCAGCAGCGATGCTGCAAACCACCCATTCCACCACCACATAGTTCACCTTCATTTGATTTTGTTTATGTTGTTTTATTTTTTCTTTTTTGTTTTCTGGTTTAGCTTTTGTTCTAAAAAAAAAAACAAAGAGACGGAAAACTTGAAAGAATAATTGCTTCATGTTGTGTCTGTTCCTGAGTTGAAGTGCTGTTTACAAAAACTTAAGGTTGTCCATGATTGTTGGATTCCCATGCTTCACTTATTGGTTTTCTCGCACGTTTCATTTGTTTGAGCTGTGGTTTCATTTGAATACAATATCAAATTCCTATTTGGCTTGAAGTTGGTTATCTTCTTACTTGTGCATGGAATTGGTTATCAAATTCAATTTTAATTGGTCTCAATCATAGCTATATGTGCAACGTTCTTTAATTTTCTGATGCTTGGAATTGATAAGGAATGTGATGGTAGAATTGAGCTCTGTAATCTTCTGTCAGCTCTTGGAGAAAAGAACTTTGCTGGAATGGTTAGTAACTAATTAAATGTGTCTTTATATTGGCAACAACACAGTCGCTGCAAATATAACTTTTTGATGCATTTAAATATTGAACTTGCAAACTAATTTCCGATGCATGTTTTTGTTTACTTCACAGCCTGAAAAGACTTCAGGCACTATCAAGTAATAACAGCTTGCGGCTATAACACTGATACTTGGGCAGTTATGGCAACTAAAGGAGGAAAGAATAAAGGAGTTTTCAGAGGTAGAGCCATAGATCCAAAAAATATGTGGGGAGATAGCTGGGGACGTGAACACCAATTTTGGTGTGCATTTGTTTATGATTAAGCTAATAATCCTTATTTCATTATTTTTTGCATACGCAGCAGCCATTTACCAATACAGACAGGTAAGTATGCATTCGCAATTTATGCTTAGATATTTATTTAATTTTTTATTAACTAACTGTGTGTTTTCACGTGCATTGCAATTGGCCGGCCTAGATTATTGGCTGAACCAGATTGCTTCTTTCAAGGGCATGATGGACCTGCTTATGATCTCAAATTCTACGGTGATGGCCAAGATGCTATCTTGCTGAGGTTCGAATTTATTTGTTACCAGTCCCTCTAACAGTCTCCCTCTGCTTGTTGTATGTATTTGATTTAATTTGATGTAGACGAGTGTGCTGGCTTGGCACACCTCTTGACAACGGCTTTGCCTTGCAGTTGTGGTGATGATGCCCGGATTCGAGGATGGAGATGGAAGGAACTTGCATCCTCAAATGATTCTGTTTCTTCTCAAGGTAATGTATGTTTGAGTTGCAATTTTGAATTTCAAATTACCCTGAGCATCGTGCATCCTTTTTTAATCTTTTCTTTCATCTTTCAATGATTCAATAACAGTTGTAATATTCTAGTAGTTTCAACTTGCATTTTCACTTGCTTGAATAAGAATTTAGAATTCAAAGGGTATTGATTTTGTTTATAAAAATAAGTAAACTATGGTAAAGCTAGAGTTTCTTTGGTTGCCCAATGCTTATGTTAACGTTCTTTCGCCCAGCCTGAATTCCATAATACATAGTTTTGAATTGTTCTAACCTATTTTTCCTTCTGACTAATGTTTATATCATTACTGGTTCAGAGGACAGAATTGCAAGAATTTGGGGTATTGTTTATTTGTTTTTTCGTGTCAGTTACTACATCAGAACTAACTAGTAACTACCAGAAGCATATTACTACTTTTCCCTGTAAATATTTTGGTTCCTTAGATGTAGCTGTGCATTTGTTCATTCACCATTTCTTTCCTGTGAACTTGGTGTTTGCTCTGGATTATGTGCAGAGAAATTAACTCTCTGACGTGAAACAACACTTGACCATTTAGAAGCCACTATTTGCCCGTGATTATTTGAGTTAAATTGTTTGAGTTATTTTTTCTTCTGATGACTCAATAAGCTGATGCCAATGTTTGAACTGTATTGCTCAATTTGGAATTTGTTTTGTCATCTTGCAGATACTGAAATCGCATCAAATGATTCAATCCCTTGAGGTTGGGAAAGCAAGGCATAGTTTTCCTTGACAGATTACTTTACTTATTCGCATAATTTTACTTTGTCAGGGTTGGATGTGCTTTTGTTCCTCTTATTTTGAATCGAAGTTGCCTCTTATTAGAGGTGTTTTGGAATCCTGAACACAAAGTAATGTTTGGATGTACTTTTTGTGAATTTAAATTAAATAAATATGTCAAATTATAGTATTTAGTAATATTTAACTTATTGATTTAATAAAATATTTTTTAATTATATAAAGATGAAACTTATAAGTATAACCCATGATAAAATAATGGACAATCAATATATATGTCAAATATTTTTGAAGTATTATTATTTGATCACCAATAATTATGTATATGATTTTTTATCGCTCAAATTAATAAATTAATATATGTAAGAACAGTCTATGCAATTTAAAAAAAAAAAAAATAGAGGAGTGTCGAATATAATTATAATTTACCCTATCTTATATATGTATATAATAACATTATCATTTAGACACGAAAAGCTTATACATCAGTTCACGTAAACAAATAAATTATTAACACTTGTTTAAACTTTAAACAGTGATAAGTGATAACATGGATTGAAAATTGAAATGGCCGGTGTAGTGTAGGACAAGAAAAAGGGTGCAAGATTTGTTTTCTCGCTTAATTCCAGCTTAACAGAGAGGGACACAAGTCTCCACTTTTTGGGAAATATCTCTCAGACAGGTTTTGTGGTCAGGAAACATGCTTGTTTTCCTCCGCTAAATGTCATTGTTGATTTGTGATATCTTTTTTCTTTTTAGCCTAAATAATAATAATAATAATAAATGATGTTATTGTCAGGGTTTGCATGTTGCTTATGCTAATGATTTGATATTACTGGAAAAAATAGTAAAATTCTTTTTTTTTTTACGGCAGCAAAATTATTATGATTAAATATTTAGAAAAAAGTCAAAGAAGCATAAAAATTACAAGGAGCGTAGATCCGTATGAAAGACCAAATCTAACGAAGAAACAAATGCATTGCTAACCGGGAAGAGGAAGAAAAAAAGAAAGTAGTCAATTGGCATATGCCGTTAAGCGGCCGCACCAGCACATCACAACGACGGTATTAGAAAATGATATCTAGTTGTGCTTGAAAACCAAAAAGAATAATTTAACCGAAATAACAATTACCATCATCAAATAATAAAAAATTTTAAGCACCAAAAAAAAAAGTTTATCTCATCTTTTTTTTTTTCAAAGAAAGAAAACAAGAGAGAAAGAGAAGGGAGAGGGGGATTATGCATCATATGCGAATTAATTGTTGAAAAAAAAAGAAAGGATATGAGAGAACAAATGTGGTCCATCAGCTTTAATTGAAGCGTAGCAATAGTCCAAGCGGGAATAAAGGGAGTTGGAAGGGAATATGCCAAAGCTATTCTCATTTTTTTTTTCTGTCTGGAATTAAAGGATATGCCAAACCCATATGCTTATGATACGTTAGCACTTTCCATCAAATTAAACTCTTTCATTAATTCCATCTCTATATTCTACGTATATTCCCTACGGTCAAAAGGTAAAGTATTTCTTTCGCTTTTTGTTAATAAAATATCTGTTTTTTTCTGTTTAGTAATAAGACATCAATGTTTATGTTTATGATAATAAGAAATATTATTTATATTTATTATTTATAGGATATTATGTCAATATATTTCTATCTATTATTGGATAGGATGTGAAACCTATTTAGTTTGGAATACACATTTTATTTAATTGTCAATAAAAGTGTGTCAACATGATATCCCATAAAATATAAGTACAAATAACACTATTTCTATATCTATCAGGAGAGAAAAATAAAACTGCACTATTTCAAATTGGAATTTTTTTTCAAAAACAGAAAAAAACTGTTACAGTATAGAAGAAGAAAATCAGTAAATAGACATTTGATGTTTCGTATGAAATAGGAGCGTTTAAGGCTTGATCTGGTTCAAAGTTTATTGTGTAGGGTTTTAATTTAGATTTAAAGTTTGATCTGTTTATTTTATTTTTATCGATTTTGGATCATGCTTCGTATTATTAAATATTATTTGAATATTTTTTATTTTTAAAATTTTATGATTTTACCATTTATGATGTCCTTTTTTTTTCATAAATTATCTAAATGTTTAGTCAACTTAGTTTGATTCAATCATTATTTGGGTCATTATTGTCTGAGGTTCAAATTCAAATAAATGAGTTGGTTGAAAATCAACTTAAGTTAGGTTTGACTTAACCTATCCTAACCCAGTCAATCCCATCTCCAATACACCCTTAATATATAAAATAATATGGTTATAGTAAAATTTGAAAATTATTTTTTAGTAGGTGAAAATATGTTTTAAAATATTTTTAAAAAAATCAAATTTTGATTTTGATCCTAATTTTTTTTTGTTTTAGTTCAAATATTTTTAAGACTATTTGATTTTAGTTCCATCATGTATGATTATTGTTTGTTATATAGGATTGAATGATTTAATTTTTCATTAATCAGTTAAACATTTAACATAAATAATCTAAGGACAAGGTTAAAACCAAACACTTTTAGAAATGTTTAAATTGAAATAAATGAAAGATAAAGTTTACATAGCTAAACTGCTCTATGAAAGCTATTGAATCTGATCAATGATATTCGATCATTGAAAATTTTTCAATGAAATAGGTATGACAAAATTAACTTCAGTATGTTCGATATGGAGTAAAGATAAGTGAAAAATGTCTTATCGATAAGCTCAATGTATCATTTTTACTCCATATCAGTTCAAAGTAAAAAGAAGAGAAAAAAATTGTTATATATGAACTTTAGAGTGATATTTTTTAAACACTTAAAAATAAATATTATAACTATTTTTACGAGTTAAAATAATATTTTGTTCAAAGTAAGTGGATCCAACTCTTTGTAAATATTTTAACAATCCAAAACACGATATATCTTGCTTACAAAATCCTCGCAAAACGGACATATTTTCTAAATTTTAAAATAAAATCTTCTTTTAATGAATAAAATAAAAACTATTTTCTACAGTCAAATAATCCCCAATCATTCTTCATTTCTCATAAGTCATTTTTGTAGCAATATAATATATTCAGTGTTGCAGCATGTTTTGAAAATCAAATAATGTCATCAGGAGAAATCCAGAAGAAGATGACTCAGAAAAATAATTTACTAGTTAATCTGTTATCTATATAACAATATCATTGAAAGGAGAATAAGATAAAATTAACTTGAAAAATTGGGAGATAACACGGTGTTATTAACACCAAATAACCCATGTATACAGTTTGAATGTTTGATTAATCAGATAGACATCAATATTTGGTGATTTATGTGGATGGTAGAATAGTAGAATCCAGTTCATCCTAAGAATATCCATTCAAAGATGCGGATTTTACTTTTACACATATCCAGTGGCCACAGGACATGTGGCCAAGGAGAAGGAATACGCAACCGCATGTGACCCTTTACTTAATTCGGCGTCATCATGTATCATATATTATTGCTGTTGGAGAACAAGTGGCACCTGGCACTGAAAAATTCCCAAATACATGTCTTATTTTTCTTCTGGCAAATACTAGTTATCTTGGTAGCAAATATGGATATTCCAAATGCCTTGGCATTATACCATGCGTCACAAATTAACAAATAACAATGCCCCACTTTGCTTCCATTTGCTTCGGCGTTGTAGCTTGGCCTTGCTTTAGCTACTCGAACTTTTCTGCAATGGTTGGAGTTTATTTATTTTTGTTAAGTTGACATCACAATCTAATCTCATAGTTGGACTAATTTGACTCTTAGACAGAAAATTAATTATTAATTGATTATGAGATTGCTAGGATTATATAATGTTTTGCAAGAAATCTAAAGTAAATTATTTGTTTTCCTTGCACTAATAAACTATTCTTACAGTAGTATTATATTAATAATTTAAAACCACACATTAATGTTATTTCAAGTTAAGAAAATAATTATCTTTTTCCATGTTCATTTCATGAAAACAAATATTCTCAAGTTTTTTTTCTTTTTGTTCTTTAAAGTGATAAAAAAAGTATTTCATTCCAAGCTACATCTCACGTTGCTATAAACAGAACTAATTCATTTACCGGAAAAAATAAAAATAGAACTAGTTCAGTGGTGGAGGGTAATGTTCAATGCATGATGTAATATAATTTTAATTAAGTACACCCATGCAGCATGGAATCCCATTCCTTCATAAAAGAGGTCATATTTCATTTTCATAATAAACGTGGTGAATATTTCTTTTTTGGTAACACATCTTAAGTAATTTCTAAAGATTATTATCTTTTAAAGCACAAACTTTTTTAAGTTACCAATTTGTAAAAAAATAAAAAAGAAATAGCTATTCCTTGAAGCTTAGACTTGGTATTACATATAAAAATATAAACAAAAATTAATACTCAGAACGCTCTTATTTTCTACGTTTATTCTAAGTATTTCATATAAATAATTTAAATCACAATCTTTTCATAAATTCTTTAATATTTCCCGTAAGACAAGGATTACTCGCTAGTCACCGCTAAAGATATTTATATTTAGCTCAACACACAAAGCCAAAGAGTCCTAAAATAGTAAAATGTGAGTTAATTATTATATAATTGAAAATAAAAAATGCAGGGCAAGAGCAGCATAACACACAGTAGAGAGTAGAGTGGCGCGCAGAGAGAGAGAGAGAGAGGGGAGGGAATAAAACCCGAGATATACTCTATTTACGGATATTCCAACAATACCCTCCGAATATTCTCTTCCCTTACCGTTATATCACCCACCCCCCCTTGCACTTCCCTCTCCTCCTCCTCCTCCTCCTCTTCCTAACCTCAACCTCACATCTCAAACAACACACATACAAACACAAATTACACATTCCTCTCAATTTTTCCCTTTTCTCTATATTTCCCTCACACACATACCTTAACAAACGAAACAAAGCATTTTTTCTTCTTTTTAAACTTCCAATTATTATTATTATTATTATTATTTGGTTGAGTTTCGTGTTATAACGGAAAGCCATGAAATTCGGGAAGAGCCTGAGCAACCAGATCGAGAAAACCCTACCGGAATGGCGCGACAAGTTCCTCTCCTACAAGGAGCTCAAGAAGAAGCTCAAGCAGTTCGAGCCCGCCGCTAAGGCTGCCGCCGGCGGTGAGGACCGCCCTGCGAAACGGCTCAGGGTGGACGCCGGAGCCGGGGATTCGGTGGCCGAAGCCGCCGGAGAAATGTCCAAGGAGGAGTGCGACTTCAGGAACTTGCTGGAAAACGAGCTCGAGAAATTCAACACCTTCTTCGTTGAGAAGGAGGAAGAGTACATTATCAGACTCAAGGTATAAATATAATATAACTCTCCTCAATTCATCGTCTGCCTTTTTTTTTTTTTATTCTTTCAATTTAACTTTAGGTTTTAGGTTGAATTTTATTTTTAATTAGCGAAGGGAAAAAAAATTAGCGGAATCGGAAATTATGAATATGAGTCATTGTTTTGATTTTTTTTTATGTGATATAATAAAATATCTGGTTTCCACTAGGTAAAAGTATCGATTCTTATTGCAATTTGGCAATGTCAGTGTCAACTTTTCTTTTTTTTCTTCCCTGCAGAAGATTACTGGTTGTTTTTATGCCATTTAATTATTTAAGGATAAAGCAAGGTTTAATCTGATTAAGCGTATTTATTATAGAACAGTTGGCTAAGCGGAAGTTTAATGTGTTTTATGTGTCAGTAATTGTTTGTTGCGGTTGAAATATGCAGGAGTTGCAAGATAGGGTTGCCAAAGTGAAGGATTCTAATGAACAGATGATGAAAATTCGCAAGGAAATCGTGGATTTCCACGGAGAGATGGTCTTGCTGGAGAACTACAGTGCCCTTAATTACACAGGTACTTTCAACTTTGCAATAAATATATATTTATCTTTTTTCCTTCATTCATTTTGAAATAGAACCAAAGTTGAAAGTTGCGACTTTATATGTTAAAATATCCCCCGCGTTCACTTTAGAATTATGGCATTTATATATATGCAATGGATGGAGTCAAGAAATGAGATGGAATAGGATTCATTTCCAATTCACGTTGTCCACTAATTCTGAAAATTCTGTAGACAACGTGGTAGGACAGGAGCATATGCTTTTCTTGGAATAAAGAATTCTGAAATTGAACGTTCGGCCCTTTTGATACTTCTATTATGGCTTCTTATTCTTCTATCTACTTTGATTAGTCGATTATAGAATAATATGTGCCGAGCTCCATAAATGTTCCTGTTGCAATTTGCAAAGTATATATGCACAGGTCAAATCATCTAAAAGGTTAAACGATCCAACAGAGGAGTTTCATGTGTTTTTAGGTTTTTTCACTTGTCAGTTGTCACTAGATGGTGACTCTGGTTTGAAAAAATAAGATGTGGTTTTCACCTTTTCAGACAGATATGCCGTGATTGTTGTATATATACTCTGCAGTAACTTTTAGTGGGGAGCCACTATAACTATATGTGAAGTAAAGACTGCACTTTTAGATCAAATGACTTTAGAGAGATAGGCTTCTGTGATCAGGCTACAGTTAATTATTTTGAATTAAGCATTAATTGAAGATTTTGTTACTTAAGATTCTTTTGTCTATTATTAAAAATCAACAGCTCCAGATATCTAATTATTGCCTCAATTTACTGTCCATAGGGCTAGTGAAAATACTGAAGAAGTATGACAAGAGAACTGGTGCTCTCATTCGATTGCCCTTCATTCAGAAAGTCTTGCAACAACCTTTCTTTACTACTGACCTGCTCTACAAGCTAGTTAAGGAGTGCGAAGCAATGCTGGACCGCCTTTTCCCGGTGAATGATCCTCCACCTTCTGATGAGGCAACTCCCCAAGCTGAAGGGTGTGATCCTTCAACTTCAACCACTACCAAGAGTGATGGTTTGCTGATACCCAGGGAATTGGCAGAGATCGAGTACATGGAGAGCCTTTATATGAAGAGTACCATATCAGCTTTGCATGTATTGCAGGAAATTAGAAGCGGAAGCTCGACGGTTAGCATGTTTTCATTGCCACCTCTGCAGATAAGTGGTTTGGAGGAAACATGGAAGAAAGTCCCAGTTCTGGAACAAGCAGCCAAGTAACCTGCTGGTTTACATTTACGGCAGTGTGGTGGGATGGCTATTGTGCCCCCAACTTTTTTCCCCCTTAAATCCGATGCCGCTGAGATGCACGCCTTGGACACTAACACAGATGTAAGATGCTAAATGTAAAGATGGAATTAATTTTATATGATTATAGGTTCCATATAGTAAGAACTTCTGGAATTCATAGTTATGTTTTGATATTTTGCTGCCACTCATATTCTATATGTTATGTGTAACTATATATTTTGTATCTGCTTCATACTTTAGAGTTACTTATAGGTTCCATGTGGAAACCATTTTTATGGTACGCGCCCCTTCCAGTTTTTCTGGTTGACAGTAACAGAGGACATGCCATGCAGCGCCTTACAAGGATGTGTAAAGTCTGTGCTTTCAATCTCGCGTGATAACGAAATGATGGTGGATATCAATGGCGGGAACCGTGTAGAAATTCAAAAGCTTCACAGGCTTTAGCGTGCCAAAGAGTTAATCCTATCGACCTATTCACAAGGAGAACATCTCTTAGATACGGAAAGAGGAACTTCCGATGTGAACGGAACACTTTGGGCCATAAAATATCGAAACCATGCATAAGCGGCCATGGGATGTAGTGTGGCTGTTCTAAGCAGCATGCATGGACTTAGAAGGATTGTCCTTTCGATCATCCTTAAAGCTTCCAACATTCGCTCTTATTTTTTGTTCGGTGAAACAAGGGAGCTGAAGCCCAACAATCACTCTGTTTTATCCGCTCTTGAATGCTAAAAGACTCGAAAAATTCCTAACATTGCGTTTGTTTCTTTTTCTTTTTGTTTTTTTTGACAGAATAGTCTCATATAAGCTGTTTAATAAGAGTTTTTATTAAAAAACTAGAAATAAATTTTTTTAATTAATTTTTTATTTTTTTATTTTAAGTTGAAACTAATATGAATTGTTTCTATGAAAAGTAATTTTTTTTTCACTTTAAAAAAAATCATTTAAAAAAACAATTAGAAACAAACGACCCTTAATTGAGCGATTCTCAGTAGGATTTTGTTGTATGTATACAACAAGAGAGAGTGACGTGGGTTTAGCTGTGTCTGAGGTTGAATATATCCATCCATAGTTAATTTCTTTCACTCCCTGCCCGAAACGATTATCTGAGAAGATTTTGCTAATCTGAACATTTCTCATTCCGCGTCTCAGATTTATCTGTCAAGACTCAAGACAGTATGGTCTACAGTACTTGTTATTGTTTATGCAATGTGGCAGTTAAAAACTACATTTGTGGTTTAGTACCTGATGTTCGCCTTAAAATGCATACATCGAGCGGGTTTTACCACCTTTAAATTCCCAATTTTCTTGGCCTCAGCGTCGACATCTGACTGCTTCATTAGAAGCTCTGTATGAGGTGAATAAAATAGCAGGCAAGGTTTATGGTAGTGCCATCAAATTTTACCATGATTCATACATAAATTGAAAATTATTATCCAATAATTTAAATAGATGGCACGTATCCTGTAAATCCTATCGGTCTTAGACACTTAGCTTACTTGTTCTGTTGAAAGAACACATTTCACCCCACTAATGCAATTGGTTTTCTATATTCCTTCTGGATCATCCCAGTTTCCACTCATGTCTTTCGCTCAACATTTCATCAATTAAATGATGATGTATAGTAGTAAATGATACTTTGACATATTTTATATCATATGAAGTAAAATTAAGTTTAAAATTATTCATTTTGGTCTCTAAAATTACAAAAAATAATTTATTTAAATCTAATTTTTAAGTTTTAAAATAACTCATTTTATACAATTTTAAACATGAAAATGAGTCATTTTAAATTTTATTATACTTTAGATGATACATGGCATGTCAATGCATCAATTAACATTACACATCATAATTTAATTGACAAATATTAAATAAAAGTGAAATAGGTGACTAATTTGATTCATATTTTGAAATGTTAGGAACTAACTTAACTTATTTTAAAAATTTAGGAATTAAAATAACTTGCAAATGTAAAATGAGGAACTAAAATAAATATTAACTCTTTTAAAAAATTATTTAAATATATGAAAATTAATATTTTAAAGTGAAAATAAAAGTTCTAATCCAAGAGCTTCAAAATAAATACAGAACTTTAAATCACATAATCAAAAAATTCTATTCCATCTCCAAAACCATCTTTTTTTCTCTACCGGAAAAAAATATCTTTTATTTGAAAGATATATGCTATTAGTGGAAGGTACACAAATAATTTTATATTTAATATTGATCGAATACAACTAGCGAAAGAACTTCACGTTAGCTTCATGTCTCCATTTGTGTGGAAGGACCTATAGCAGCCAGTGAGGGAATAAACTAGTGGAAGGAACTCAGCAACCAAGGAAGGGAACAAAATAGGCGACAGGGAGAATAGATCGAAGGAAGGAAAATTTTTTGAGTAAGCAAAAGTTTAACGTATTATTCCTGCACGCAACCAAATAAGTATATATTTTTAGATAAAGTAAGGGTATCCGTCAGTTATAAGTACAGTTATAAGCGGGGACTAAGCATAGAGTTTATAAATATGGATAGTGTCTTTAGTTACGAGATCCTTTTCATATTGTTAGAAATCAAATCTCTAACTAATTATTTAAGGGGTTCAATTAACTATTAATTATGCTAGACCTCATCATTCAAAAAAGAGTGTCTTAAATAAAGTTAATAAAACTTATCTTTTAAAGTTTTGCTAACTAGTGCGCTTAGGACAATAATTAAGATTTAAAAAGACATAAGTTTATCATTGAAAAATATGATTGTTATGATTTCAAGGTGTAAGGTGTGTCAAAAAAACTTTTAAACTTAGCTTTTGTGGAAACTTTAACCATTATCATTAGGGCACCGATTAAAAAAATTACAGAGTAAACCTTCAAGTTAATCCCTGTCAATTTCATTGTCGAACAAATTAGTCTCTGATAATTAGTAAGTGTTAATTTGGTCCTTGACAATGTCAAAAGTCAGACAGATAGTAGTCTCTAGATGAAAAATATTAACAGCATTAATGACAATTTTATTATTTGATAAATTGATTTTTAACGTCATTTATGAAAATAAAAAAAAAAAACTCTACTCTCATTCCCTTCCTTAATTTACCACCACCACCACCACTCTTTTCCCCCCAACAATCCTACACACAAACCAAAATATATACAAAATCAAATCAAATACCAATATAAAGGACAATAATTATCTGAACCATTATAAAATATTACAGTTCTTTGGTTTTTGCATCAGTTTTCAAGCCCTCAACCACGAAGGGCTATTACCATTAGCACAATGACGGCGGCAAATTTGCGTGATTATCTAAAATGCAAACGTCCATCCATTTTTTCTTTAATTTTGTGTTAATATGAAATATACCACAAGAAAAAATGTTGAGGCAGCGAAGCATAGCATTACATCATTAAAATTCCTTCCAATTCACCAAAAGTACCCCAAAATGCAATTTTTTAAACGTGACTACACGAATTCAAAAAACAAAAACAAAAAAAATAAAGAGTCAAAACAAAACAAAAAATGGTAAATTCAAAAGGAAAAAACCGAAGATCAGAGTGCATAAAGCGACATTATCTGGAAGTCGCAGTTCTTGGCTTGAGGTGAACCTTGGCGGCCAGCATCATCTGTTTGTCACGCTCCTTCTGCGACAGCTGCCGTGTGCTGCGGTGGTTGTGGCGGCAGCGATGGTGGTGAAAAGGATGAAGTAAGGTAGAGAATGGGAGATGAAGATTTTTTTATTTAAATAATATTAAGGATCAATTTATCTAATAATAAAATTGTTATTAATATTGTCAATAATTTTTTTTTTGGTTCTAAGGAGCTCTTAAAAAAGCTAAGGGTTAGGGAAGAGGATGAGCAAAATGGAGATAGAATCTTTGATTCAATTCCAACAGACTTTTAATCACTTGGATCAAGAGTGATGGCACGTGAGCTATAGCTCATTGGCTATCATTAATATTTTCTGACCATAAACTACTAAGTATATGACTTTTGATAATGTTAAAAATCAACATGTCCAACATAAAATTCATGGAAACAACTAGGGGGTTTGCTCAAAACCATAAATGTGTGTATATATGAACAGGGGATTCTCATCTACAGTCAAAGGTCACAATGCTTTTGCCGCAGTTATTGGAGGTGGACAATGGGGAGCAGTCACGTGTCCATCCGAGGGCAGGCAGTAGGATGTTAGTGGTAGCTTATCGTGTTTAATTATAAGGATAATGAAGAGTAATTTTTGATAATCAAAAGGGCAAAAAAAAAGCAAATTGTATATTTTGAAAAAAAAATGAAACTAAAATCATTTATTCGTTTAAGTAAATTAAAAAATTATGCTAATGTGTTAGCTCAAACTATTGTTTTTGTTTTTTAAATTAATTTACACAGCATTTAAAAATATTTTTACTTTTGAATTGTTCAATAGCCAACTTTAAAGGAATATGAACTTAAAATTCTCAAGGAAAATTAATAAAAAATAATAATAAAATTTAATTTAATTTTATATAATAAAACATAATAATTTCAATTTTATTTCTTTGGATTTCATTAGTTTAAATTTAAATAATAAAATTAGTATTTTAGATCATTATGACCTTTATAATATGAAAGTTAATTAATTAGCTTAATTTTTAAAAATAAAAATAAAAATATTTTAAGATTAGACAAAATATTTTTATTTTAAAATTATCTAATTGATTTATTATTTTTTTATTAAGAATTTGGTTTGTCCAAATTCTTTGTTGTGAACAGTTTTCCACTTTCTTTTTAAGAATTTGGTTTATCCGAATTCTATGAAGTGTACAGTGATTTTTTATTTTTCTTTTCCTCTTTATTTATTTTTATTTTTAAAAATTTTAATTGTCTTTAATATTTATTTTGTAATATTTTTTATTTTTAGTGAACATTATTCCTCCACATATTTAATTGTCTTTAATTTTTTTATTTTAATTCTTTTTAATATTTAATTTTTTTTATTTATTTTTTATTTTGTTTTATTTTGACGGCCTTTGCACCTGAGCCTGACTCACTAATACTACACGTTAATTGTGATTTCCGCACTGCAAAAGCCCACATTGCTTCAACAACACGATGCTTGCACACTTCAACCGTCTTGCCAAAATGAGGAATAGAGATCCTTCGAAGTACCACTTCCACCACCGAACCAAAAACAAATTCCCTGGTTACAACACCAAATTTGACCAATGCTTCGATTAGGGATTTGGGGTGGCAGCGATATGTAAACTTGCCGTTATGGGTTCTAACTTTTTATTTTCATGAATTAAAATTATTTTATTTTTAAATTCAGTTTTTCAGCTCACTTGAAAATTTTCAAAATAATAAGGACTAATTTGCTCTTCACTAAGTCTCAACACACAATTAGCTACTCACCGATCTCACCCCTTTGAACAGCAACATGTCTTCCTCCTGCCTTCGATATGGCAACTCCATCAGATGCATTTACCGGCACATGGATGGTAGTAGTCAGTTATATAAATATGAAATGTTAATCAGGTGTCTGGCCAGAATTTCTTCGATGGAAGAGAGGGCAGGAGCGTACCTAACCGTGTCCCACACAATAGTTCACCCTTTTGAGCATACCATGTCCCGCTTTCCATAGTAATTCGTGCTTGGGTCCCCTTAGACTCATTAATCATTATAGTCCCACTAGGTAAGGTTTTACCTTTTTTTTTTTTTTTTTTTTTGGTGCAGGTTTTACCTGCTTTTTGTTCGTTGACTGACATTTCCCAGTGGAGACGGAATGTGGACAACTTATAATGATGATTTAATTCTGCTGGATGCAAAAGCAAGTAGTTGTTCTATCTAGCTAGTCCTAGAGCCCTTCGTGGAAATTCATTCATAAACCAGGGATATAACTTTACTAATGCATGAGATGAGAGTAACGCTCAAAATTAACCTTTGGTCTTTCCCCAATTAGTTGTGTTTTGCTATGCTTTGGCTATTGTGAATTGATTACGAATCATCTTGTTCTGGACACCAGAAAAGTAGTTCCCAAAATCCCATGGCTTCCAATCCCATTCTTGTTCTGTTCTTGCTGTCCTTTGTGATACTAGCACTTGCAAATGAGGCCACTGCTGAAAACATTATTGAGTTGGGTTCCTCGCTGTCTCCTGAAGGCAATTATCCATCTTCATGGGTATCAAGTTCAGGCCATTTTGCATTTGGATTTTACACTCAAGGTGATCATCATGGCTATGCTGTTGGAATATGGCTGGTTGGTACAACTGAGAGTGACAACACCGTTGTGTGGACTGCTAACCGTGATGATCCGCCGGTGTCCTCCAGTTCCACGTTGCAGCTAACCAAAGATGGCCTGCTTCTTCGACAAGGGAAAGAAGAAACAGGACACCTCATTATTGCTAACGTTTCAGACGCAGAAGAAGCAGCTTCTTCAGCATCTATGCTTGATTCTGGTAACTTTGTGATCCATGGAAAGGCTAACACTTCGTATGTTGTCTGGCAAAGCTTTGACTACCCAACTGACACCATATTAGGAGGGCAGAACTTAACTGGGGGACACAATCTGACCTCCAGTTTGTCCAAATCAGACCATTCCAGTGGACGTTTCCATCTGATCATGAATGATAATAGCAGCGTTGATGCTTACCCTGGGAAAGACTCACCATACACTGAGGATGTTTACTGGTCTTACATGGCTGCACCAGCTTCGGCTGCTAGTGGGTAAGGCATATAAGCATTCCATTTAGGCCCTGAAATTTATTTATATTTCTAGCTAGTTCATTCGTTTTTTTGTTTTTTTTTTTTCCTTCCTGTTTCAATTATTTGTCCCTTCAAATTTTTTCCCCACTAATATTCAATTCTTATAAAGTTACGAATTGTATGTCAAATGCTTCTATAAAATAAAAATGTTCAATTCTTACATTTACTCACTGATTCTTGTTATGACTTTTGGTTTACAGTTTTTCATTCCAAAAGTAATTAAAAATGTATGAACTTTAGATATAATGTTTAAGTAATTAAAAAGAATTTAATTTATGTATGGAGGATGACATAACATAATTTTAGACAGTTAATCAATATAATTTTACCAAAGTGACAAATCATAATAAATGATTATTCACTATTATAATTACCTACCATGATTTTTTATTTTAATAAAATTTTATTAATTGTCTATACATAACTGTTTTAATTAAGTTATAGAAATTAAACTCAATTAAATATACATGAATTTTAGATAGAAATTAAAATTTAATAGAAATAATATTTGTTATTATTATTATTATTATATTAATTTGCTTTAGGCAATAAAAACGAGTTATATATAATCTTCCATATGTTTTTCAGATCCTCTTTCACCATGTATGATTTTTTATTTAAAGAAAACAGTGCTTGAAATAAAGGTAAATTATAGGGTTTAGGATCTAAGGTTTCCTATATATTACTGACATTTTCTATCTATTTTAATTTATTAATTTTTTTTTGTGAATTTTAATTCATTAATTCAAGATATAAAAAAATAATATATAACATATACATGATTATAGGTGAGAAAATTATAATATTTTGATAATATTTGATATATATATTGATTAAAATAAAATATTTTATTCCATCAATATATTAAATATTATCAAAATATTATGATATTATCTTTAGTAATTATGTATATGTTAGGTATTATCTTTTTTTATCACTTAAATCAAAAAATTAATATCTATAAAAAAATACTATAATTTAAGAAATATCAGAGACCATTAATAATAATTCTATAAAATAAAAAAATATTGAGTATAATTTCACTTAATCTTAGCCGGTCTCCTTAATTTCCTCTTGAGATAATTGAGAGTGAGAGAGATACCAATTATATACATATTATTTTTCAGGCAACCAATTTCAAATGCAAGTCAAGGTTGGAATCGCGGAAGAAGTGGCCC
The DNA here is from genome assembly GCA_031216125.1 of Dalbergia cochinchinensis. NCBI lineage: Eukaryota > Viridiplantae > Streptophyta > Magnoliopsida > Fabales > Fabaceae > Dalbergia > Dalbergia cochinchinensis. Next base: position 10,420,247 of record CM062371.1, read on the forward strand.
TCCATATGATCGACATCCTACGGATTACACGCGTACGGAAAAGGGTGGGGTACGACTCAGATATTCAAATCCCAATAGCTATCCCAGTGCAGGAGCTATTCAATGTGACTGTGACTCTGCACACCTTAGTCTTAGCGTTGAAGGTTTTCTTTGCCTAGAAGAGTTTCAATGTTTGGCTAATAACACGAACCGCAGAAGGAAGTCGCAGAACACAACCTCAATCTACCGCGCAACACTTGATTCTGACGGGAACTTCAGATTGTACGAGCACCAGTTTGAGTCTGAGGGCAATGCAGATTCAGTTATTCAAACGTTGTGGGAAGCCTTGCCTGATTTATGTCAAATCAATGGGATATGTGGCTTCAACAGTTATTGCTCCAACGTTACCGGCAAGGCTGTATGTGCCTGTTATCCCGGTTTCGTCCCTTCAGACAACAGTGGTAACATGTTTCTGGAATGCAAGCTGAACTACAGCAAATATGATTGTGAGATTAGTGCTGACCCAATTACGTTGTATGATGCTAAATTTTTGGAAGGAATATGGTGGGGCGACTTACCATATTTTCTTACTCCAACAACAATGGAAGAATGTGAGAAGTCTTGCAAGGAAGACTGTGACTGTGGGGCAGCATTATATACAGGTGGTAGCTGCAATAAATATAGGCTTCCACTTAGATATGGCAGAAAGACTTCAAATGCATCAGCCACAGCCCTTCTAAAGGTGCCTTCGAGATATGTCAATGGTCTAAGCCATAACACCTCACGACAACCCGAGGTTGTTGTTGACAAGAAAAGTCTTATAATGACTTTGAGCTTTACTTTGGGCTGCATTTCACTGTTTTGTGTGCTCTCTGCGGTGTATATTTTCTTCATTTACAGGCGTCAAGTTTACACATATACAAAGTTGTTTGCAGGTTCAAATATGGGGTTTACCGAGGAGTGTTCATTACGTTCATTTTCCTTTGATGAACTTGTGAAAGCAACTGATGGCTTCACAGAAGAGGTGGGCAGAGGATCTTTTGGAGCTGTTTATAGAGGTACAATTGGTGACAATAACAGAAGGATTGCTGTCAAGAGACTAGAGAAAATTGTCGATGAAGGGGAGCAGGAATTCCGAGCTGAAATCAAAGCCATTGCTCGAACTCATCATAGGAATTTGGTTAAGCTCATTGGCTACTGTATTGATGGTTCTAGGAAACTTCTTGTTTATGAATATCTCGGTAATGGGTCTCTGGCAAATCTTCTTTTTAAGGTGAAAACACATTTGCCTTTGAAAGAGAGAGTAAAAATCGCGTTGGATGTCGCAAGAGGAGTGCAGTATCTACATGAAGAGTGTGAGGTTCGTATCATCCATTGCAATCTTAAGCCTCAAAATATACTTATGGATGAAGCGTGGACTGCTAAGATCTCTGACTTTGGATTTGCAAGGCTATTAAAACCTGAACATTCAAGAGCTAAGCCAGGGGATGAGGGAAAAAGCGGATACTTCGCACCTGAATGGCAAAAGGAGGCATCACTAGTATCTGTAAAAGCTGACATTTACAGTTACGGCGTAGTATTGTTAGAGATTGCTTGTCGGAGAAGAAATATAGAAGTAAATGTTTCCTCTCAAGAGGAAGTGCTTCTTTCAAGTTGGGTGTATCAATGTTTTGCAGCCGGACAATTAAATAAACTTGTTGCATGTGATATAGATGAAGATATAGATTTGAAGACATTGGAAAGAATGGTGAAGGTGGGGTTGTGGTGTGTCCAAGACGACCCATCTCTGCGTCCTTCAATGAAGAATGCCATCTTGATGTTGGAAGGATGGAAAGATACTCCAATTCCTCCATCGCCGTCTCTCTAAGTTAAATAACTTTATAAATCCCATTATTCTCTTCCCTTGGACATCGTATTATATGTATGTCTTTGTGTGTGCTTTTATTTCGGAATGTTGTCCACCATATGGTTCCATTTTCATACTAGATATTTTTTTTTCGTGGTTCTTGTGATGATATGTATGAAAAGGTAGCTTGCATGCATGGGAGTTCATGTAATGAAAAAGACCTTTGATTTCATGGCATATGAGTGTTTAATTTCTTTCCAATTGGCTTCATACTACATAATATACATATAGGTTGTAATGTTTATTTATTCCAGAAATAAGACTGTCAAATTTCATTGTATTGTTACAATGCACAAGGGAGGGGACATGATATGGGAATAAAATCAAGTTGGTGGTTGTGAGCTCTATGATTTTTAAATAATGTGTGTAATTGAAAAATGTGCAAAAGGTTTTACTCATATGACTAGAAATCTTTGGTTCAATTAAATTTACGTTTTGGAAAAGACGGTTGCCATCGGAGTTGCGGTGATAAACGTTGTGGGATAGGATACGTGGCGAGGCAAGTTGGAGTAGTGAGTTTAGAACCATATGGTATTGGGTACTATTGGAAAATAAAGAAAAAAGATCAAACGGTTATAATTAATTAAGAATATGGTCAATGAATCTAACAGTTATAATTAATTAAAATTAAAATTTATATTTATATTATGATATTGATAAAAAATTAATTTTACAAGTGATTTACATGTTTATCCTTAATTTTCTTTCTTTTGCCTTTCTCATTACCCCTTCACTGTTGCCACCACCACCCATCTCTGACACCCATTGCTGCCTTTGTTACTCGGGTAATGCTATTTTGACACTCAAAAAATATGTGTCTATTCAGACACTCACTTTATAATCATTGAATATGATGGATATTAAGTATAAATAGGGACCACCATCACATCTAATAGTTATAAAGTGAATGTCTGAGTAAACATCCACGTCAAAATCTCATCATCCTTGCCGCCCATTGTCAACTCCAACCACACTGTTCTCTGCTCCTCACCCCCTGCCCCAACACCAAATGCAACTCAAAGCACTTCGGTCATCAAATCTACTCATCGAAAAATAAACAGTGAGGTAGCTTCCAGTTTTGAGGGTATTAGTGTGGAAACGAACCACTTTGTCCTCATGAGCTTCACCTTTGGCTTGCTTTGGCAGTGGTGACCAAGGTATCAGATTTACTTCAGCAGATCTAGTTCAAGCAAGCCATTCCTTTGATTCAAGAAACACAAGGTTGGTAAGATTAATTTTTCAAAATGGTTTTCTTAGTATTTATTAACCAAGCTTTGAATAGTCAAAAAATTTCACGATAGGCTGCTCTTGGTGTGATTGGATGTGGAATGTTCGAGAATGTTGATTTGGAAGGAAATATGCGACTACAACAATTGGGGATCAATTCATTTATGAGAGCAGATGGCAGGTAAGTAATTAAATTCAGATGCATGGGGTTAATGATAAATTAAGCCTATTCAGATAAACCCATGGCCACTGTCGGAGTGTCCGCCGCCAGTGGGACTGGGGAAGTGAGGAAGTTGCCCACTGTTGTAGTGCTGTGCGGTGGCTAGTGGAGGTGAGAAAGGAGGGAGCTAGGAAAAGTAAAAGAGATTGGTCCTTGGTGGTTGCAGCTTCAAGGGAAGAAGAAGACTTATAGAAGATGGGGGCAAGAAAAGTCATTTCATCATTTTATTCGATTATAAAATTATCCATCACCATATGGTCCTAAACATAGGCTTCCCCAAGTAAGAACCCACGTATGAGGTGATGATAAGCTGGTTGATATGGGTTTTAGTTTTTTCGGAATATTGATTACGGGGGCTGAAATTCTCGGTCACTTAATTTGGGTTAATCTGTTTTTATAGCATGAAAGGGTGGAGTTTTGTTGGGGTTTGTGGATTCTGGTAATTTCCCTCCGCCTGGGTTTGACAAGTCTCTTGTCCACTCTACACGAGTCCTCGCATCTTAATATATTTTGAATGAAATCTACATATTTTCTATTCTTTCAACAAGCTATGATGTGGTGATCTCTATTTATGTTCTCAAATTCTCATACCCAAGGTCGTCCAATGTTGCATGGTATGTGGCATGTGGCAATCAAGGGTCATTCGGATAGGTGTGTATTCTATTAAGGGATAAATATGAGATTAAAAATTATATGGATAAATTTTATATACTATTCTATACATAAGATTTATTTATATAATTTTTATTCATACTTTTACCTCTCAAGCAAATGCGAACTGTGATGAGTGTGATGAGTGTATTTTGATGCAAGGATGTGGTGCTCATGACAGGTTTGGTCTGGAAAGTTTTGTGGTGATGCTGTTCAAGACAAGGTCCTGTTCAGGGTTATTTTGGAAACGGTCGGTTGGGGAAAATCTAACTAGAATATTATGATTTTTCAACAGTTGTCCAAGTTAGACAGCTGCATATATAATTTTTAATAATATTTGTTAAATTAAAATTTTTTAAAAATACTATTGATAGCATAGAAAAGAGTTTCAATAGTATTTTTTGTTATTAAATAGATTTTTTAAATAGCACTGAGTTCCAATTATTTTTTCGATTATACTGAATTCCAATTATGCTATAGTGTTAAATTGACCCAATGTGTTGTTTCTACTAGTGTGGAGGAAATTTCTGTACCTTGCCTAGAAAATTCGGTCTTTATCATGTACCTTTATTTTTTCTCTTGCCGGTTGCAAGTCACAGATCGCTCTCAAATTCCAGCCGTAAGGCCATCCTGTACCATTATATCATCTGCATATCAGCACACAATGTTGAAACATCTTCATACATAGGAAAAAGTTTATTGTGAAATGCTTGAATTTATTTTATTTTAAATTCACCTGGCCGGTATTCACAATTTTTTTGTCGACAAAAAAATTAATTAAAATAGAGTATTTGGATTTAAGAAGATACCTTTCATTCAACTCTCTTCTTTTCGGGTAGTTCTTGCTAAATAATATTTAATTTGGGGCTTATGTTGGCACATAAGGGATCCCTAAGATAAGTTTGGTTATTATTGAGAGAGAAATACAAAAACAAATAAAAATACAGGAATAATAAAAATGAAAATATAAAAAATATTATCTTTGTATCATATTTGGTTGATGGGGACAGTGGAAAAAGTTGACTGGCGTTAACTATTGGTCGGCTGGTGTTGATCAACGTTGACCGGCAGCCGTTGATCGGTGTTGATTGATGACAGCAGCCATTGACTAGAGTTGACCGACGGCCGGCCAGTGTTGACTTGTGGATAGACCATCATAGGAGGTTATTACTTAATGGGTTAAATTTCCATCTCTATATTATATTCTCACTTTTTGGAGGGATAAAAATACAACAAATTTCTATCTTTAGAACAGAAAACTTTTTCATTTTCACATATCATCTCTGTCACTAAACATAATATAAGAATAAAATTGTTTCTGTATTTATGTCCTACGACAAACCAAACGCAGCCTAGGAGTTTTTCTGATGGATACATAAACAAAAGCTCACGTTAACAACGTCAAAACGAGTAAGCAAGCAAAACAAGAATCAATAAGGAGAAAAGGTAGAAAAAGAGAGAGAAGGGGGGGGGGGGGGGGGGGTTGGGTTGTAAATTAAAGTAAAGGTCAGATAAAGCAAAGAACGCGTAAAGCAATAAAGTAAGGCGACGCATCAAAGATAAGAACAGAGGAACGATGCAGTTAAGTATTATTAATACTTGAAACAAAAATTAAGCATTGGGATCGGGACAAAAACGAAGTAATGATTTTTTACATAGAAAATAAAGTCTTCTCAAGTCATGCCCTTTATTATATTAAATTGCGCGAGGCAGTGTTACTTAAGTATATTTTTTAATTTGTTTATGTATATTCATAGAAGTTATTAGATTTTGAGCAAATATCTCCTGTTTTAATAGGAGATTTTTAATAAACATTTTTGTGAAAAAAAAATCCTTTCAAATAAAACCGTTAAAATTGAAGGAAAAAGATCAATTAAGATAATATGATTTTATTATCTTTTAAAAAGATCACGATTTTAACCGTTTCTAAGAAACTTTTTTAAAAAAAAAAATTAAAGTTGGAGAATTTAAATAACAATGAAATGAGAGATTAGAAAGGAAGAGCTAGACATAATGTGTTTATACTAATTTGGTTCTTATATCCAAAACCTACATTTAGTATCTATTCTAAAGTAGGATTTCCATCAAATAACCAATATTACAAACCAATACAAATTAAGAGGACTAATATATACCTACTATTATATTTACACCACATATTTATATTAAGTTAAAATTTATAAATTAGTATGTAAAAAATTATAAATTAGTATATAAAAAGTTATAAATCAATATGTAAAAAGTTATAAATAAGTATGTAAAAATATTTTACATATTAGTTTATAACCTTTTATATCTTGATTTCTAACTTTTTATATCTTAATCTATAATTTTTAACTTAATACAAATATATAACATAATAAATATAATGATGAATATTTAACATTACTCAAAAATCAGTCAGGATTTTCAATCACTCAAACGTGCTGTCAAACTTAAACAACCGAGGTAAGATAAAGCAAAGAACGCGGAAAGGAATAAATTAAGGCAACGCATCAAAGATAAGAACAGAGGAACGATGCAATTAAGTATCATTAATATTCGAAACAAAAATTATGCACCGGGATCGGGACAAAAACGAAGTGATGATTTTTGACTTAGAAAATAAAGTCTTCCCAAGTCACGCCCTTTATTATATAAAATTGCGCAAGGAAGTGTTACTGATAGTCTAAATATATTTGATAAATCCAATTGAATTAAGTATATTTTTTAATTTATTTATGTACATTCACAAAAGTTATTAGATTTTGAGCAAATATCTCCCGTTTTAATAGGAGACTTTTAATAAAAAAATTTGTGAAAAAAAATCCTTTCAAATAGAACACCTCAAATTGAAAGAAAAAAGATGATTTAAGATAATATGATTTTGTTATCTTTTAAAAAAGAACACGATTTTAACTGTTTCTAAGAAACCATTTTTTTGAAAAAAAAAGAAGTTGAAGAATTTAAATAACAATGAAATGAGAGATTAGGAAGTAAGAGCTGGACACAATATGTTTATACTGGTTTGATTCCTTATCTTCAAAACCTACATTCAGTACCTACCCTAAAATAGGATTTCTACTAAATAACCAATATTACAAACCAACCAAAATCAATCAAGATTCCCAATCACTCAAATGTGCTCTCAAAGCTTAAACAATAAAGGTAAATAGCAAAGGAATCTAGTCCTTACTACAAAATATCACTAATGGCTTTTTTCTCAAAGCCTTACCAACAACCAGCCTTTTGTAGATATATGATTCTATTTCCTCTCAAAGGTAATATTCGATGGAAAATAGAAAATGATTATCTCTCAAAAAATATGTTGACAATGATTTTAACAGTGAAGAAAAAGAAGAATATCATTGGGCAAAATGTTTGCTCTGAATGGTATGCTCTTTTTCTTTGAATAATGTGATATTCGTTGTTTCCTTAAATTGAGAAAAGACTCTGACCATGGCAGGCTAAGAGAAGAGATCAGCTAGCCCTTGTCCTTGCATTGTGTGGTGGCAACATCCACACCTGTCTTTAAGCCATTTGTCCTCATCTCTTTTCCTCTTTTTTTTTTTGCCTTTTCTACAAGTTCGTGAGTTGTCATTATCTTTCATTTCCGGCCAAAAAAGAAGCATTCTTCATATATTTTTATTTTGAAATATGATCATTCTTCGTCTAATGTGTAACTATCACTTTAACATATATTTTGCTCTTTAAATTGCATAGCACTAATGGTCTCAGAAACTCCTACTCGAGTTAGAGATGTTTTGTGTTCTTTTCTCAATTTTAGATATAATACATTAAGACACTTAAACAAACATATCAATATGTCCATAATAATATTTGTCATCACTAATACGATCCACAAACCAATAGTTACTAACTTGAACAAACTCAGATTATCAAGACAAAATAGTTATGGGTGCTATTGTAACAACTATGGCTATCAATATATTAAATATTATCAAAATATTATAATATCATTTTTAATAATTATATATGTCACATTATTTTTTATCATTTATATTAACGGATCAATATTTACAAAAGAAATCTGTATAATTTAATAAATCTCATATACCATTAGTGACGGTGCCAACTGATTTCCCCTAATCTTAGCTGAGTCTGCTTAATTTCCTCTTGAGATCATTTTGAGAGTGAGACAGATACCAATTATACACATATTATTTTTCAGGCAACCAATTTCAAATGCAAGTCAAGGTCGGTATCGGGGAAGAAGTGACCCTCTGTGTGGTCCACATCCTATGGATTACACGTTTATGGAAAAGGCTGCGGTACGACTAAGTTATTCAAATCCCTATAGCTATCCCAGTGCAGGAGCTATTTATGTGACTCTGACTCTGCACACCTTAGTCTTAGCGTTGAAGGCTTTCTTTGCCTAGAAGAGTTTCAATGTTTGGCCAATAACACGAACCGCAGGAAGAAGTCGCAGAACACGACCCCAATCTACAGCGCAACACTTGATTCTGATGGGCACTTCAGATTGTATGAGTACCAGTTTGAGTCTGAGGGCAATGCAAATTCAGTTATTCAAACGTTGTGGGAAGCCTTGCCTGATGAATGTCAAGTCACTGGGTTATGTGGCTTCAACAGCTATTGCTCCAACGTTACCGGCAAGGCTGTATGTGCCTGTTATCCTAGTTTCGTCCCTTCAAAAATCAGTGGTACGTAACATGTATCTGGAATGCAGATTGAACCACAGCAAATATGATTGTGAAATTAGTGCTGACCCAATTACGTTGTATGATGTTACATTTTTGGAAGAAATATGGTGGGGCGACTTACGATATTTTCTTACTCCAACAACAATGGAAGAATGTGAGAAGTCTTGCAAGGAAGACTGTGACTGTGGGGCAGCATTATATACAGGAGGTAGTTGCAATAAATACAGGCTTCCACTTAGATATGGCAGAAAGACTTCAAAAGCATCAGCCACATCCCTTCCCAAGGTGCCTTCGAGATATGTCAATGGTCCCAGCCATAACCCCTCACGACCAATGAAGCCCGAGGTTGTTGTTGACAAGAAGAAAAGTCTTATAATGACTTTGAGCTTTACTTTGGGCTGCATTTCATTGTTTTGTGTGCTCTCTATGGTGTATATTTTCTTCATTTATAGGCGTCAAGTTTACAAATATACAACGTTGTTTGCAAGTTCAAATCTGGGGTTTATCGAGGAGCATTCATTGCGTTCATTTTCCTTTGATGAACTTGTGAAAGCAACTGATGGCTTCACAGAAGAAGTGTGCAAAGAAACTTTTGGGGTAGTTTATAGAGGTACAATTGGTGACAATAACAGAAGGATTGCTGTCAAGAGACTAAAGAAAATTGTCGATGAAAGGGAGCAGGAATTACCAGCCGAAATCAAAGCCATTGCTCGAACTCATCATAGGAATTTGGTTAAGCTCATTGGGGCTATTGTATTGATGGGTCTAGCAAACTTTTTTTTTTTTTTATGAATATCTCAGTAATGGGTCTCCAGCAAATCTTCTCTTTAAGGTGAAGAAACATTTACCTTTGAAATAGAGAGTGAAATTCGCTTTGGATGTGGCAAGAGGAGTGCAGTATCTACATGAAGAATGTGAGGTTCGTATCATCCATTGCAATCTTAAGCCCCAAAATATATTTATGGATGAAGCGTGTACTGCTAAGATCTCTAACTTTGGATTTGCAAGGCTAATATAGCATGAACATTGAAGAGCTAGGCCAGTGGATGAGATGATAAGTGGATATTTCGCAGCTGAATGGAAAAAAGAGGCATCATCATTAATATCTATAAAAGCTGATGACATTTACAGTTATGGGGTAGTATTGTTAGAGATTGCTTGTTGCAGAAGAAATATAGAAGTAAATGTTTCCTCTCAAGAGGAAGTACTTATTTCAAGTTGGGTATACAAATGTTTTGCAGCCGGACATTTAAATAAGCTTGTTGCATGTGACATAGATGAAGATATAGATTTGAAGACATTGGAAAGAATGGTCAAGGTGTGATTGTGGTGTGTCCAAGACGACCCCTCTCTGCATCCTTCAATGAAGAATGTCATCATTTTGATGTTGGAAGGATGGAAAGATACTCCAATTCCTCCATCTTCATCTCTCTAAGTTTAATAGCTTTATAAATCCCATTATTCTCTTCCCGTGGACATCTTATTTTATGTATATGTCTTTGTGTGTGCTTATATTTCGTAATGTTGTCCATCACATAGTTCCATTTTCATACTAGATTTTTTTTTTTTTTGGGTTATTGTGATGATATGTATGAAAAGGTAGCTTGCATGCATGGGAGTTCATGTAATGAAAAAGACCTATGGTCACATGGTATATGAGTATTTAATTTCTTTCCAATTGGCTTCAAACCTCATAATATACATATAGGCTGTAATTTTAATTCTTTCCGGAAATAAGCACAATTCATTGTAACAAGGGAGGGGACATGATTTATGGGAATAAGATCGAGTTGGTGGTGGTGAGCTCTAGGATTTTTAAATAATGTGTGTAATTGAAAAATGTGCAAATTTCTCCTATATGACTAGAAATCTTTGGTCCAATTAAATTTACGTTTTGGAAAAGACTGATAACCGTTGTGGGATAGAGGTGACGATAAGCTAGTTGATATCGGTTTTAGTTTTTCGGATATATTGGTTGCGGGGGCTGAAAGTCAGGGGTCACTTAATTTTGGTTAATCTGTTTCTAGGGCAGGAAAGGGTGGAGTTTTGTTGGGGTTTGTGGATTGTGGTAGACTGGGAGTTTCTCTCCGCCTGGATTTGACAAGTCTGCGTGTCCACTGTACATGAGTCCTTGCATATCTTCATATTTTGAATGAAATCTACGTATTCTCTATCCTCTGGATTAGCTATGACGTGGTGATCTCCATTTCTCGTACCAAAGGTGGTTCAATGTCTCATGGAATGTCGTATGTGGCAACCAGGTGTCATTTAGATAAGTGATCATTTCTTTTTAATGGTATATTTGGTTAAGGAATGAATACGGGATAAAAAATTATGCGGATAAATTTGTGTTTCATGCAAGGTTGCATGCGGTGATCATGACTGGTTTGGTCTGGAAAGTTTTGTGGTGGTGCCGTTCAAGATAAGGTCCTGTTTGGGGTCTTTTGGAAACAGATAGTCGGGATAAAAATAAAGTTGTGTTTGGCAATTGGCATCAATAGCAGTTGAGAGCGTAAACTAATGCAATTTTATTCGTGAATTTTTCCTTTCTTCTTTCTTAAATTTGGTTCATGAAATTTACGGTCGAATTACACCAATAAATTTATGAAAACCAAGTTACACCACTGCGTATATAATTTTTAACAATATTCGCTAAATTACAACATTTAGAAATATTATTAATGATATGAAGTTTTAACAGTACTTTTGTTATCAAATAGATTTTTTAAATAGTACTGAATTCCAATTATTTTTTTGATTATACTGAATTCCAATTGTTATAGCGTAAAATTGAGCCAATGTGTTGTTTCTACTAGTGTGAAGGAAATTTCTGCACCTTGCCTAGAAAATTCGGCCTTTATCATGCAACTTTTGTTTTTTTCCCTTGCTAGTTGAGAGTCATCACATATAGCTCTTAAATTTTTACACCAATAGTATTATTTGTACTCATAATATATAAGACATTATGTTGATATACTCTCATTTACTATTGAATATGATATGAGACCTAAATTAAGTGAGATTCATGTCTCATCTAATAATAAATGAAAATATATCAATATAATATTCTATAAATATAAATAACATTTCTTATTTCAGCCATAGGACTATCTTATCCCATTATCTAGTATCTACTTATTAGGACGCAATATTGGAACATCTTCATATGTAGGAAAAAGTTTATTGTTAAATGCTTGAATTTATTTTATTTTAAATTAACTAGTTTTGCATATTCAACTAGCCGGTAATTCACAATTTTTTTTGACAAAAGATCAATTAAAATTAAGAGTATTTGAATTTTATTTCTGTTCATTTTTATATCTAATTTTAAACATTTAGATGGATAATTAATAATAATACTCACCAAAAAAAGAATAACTAGTTTTTAGAAATAAAAATTACACGTCGAACCGAAAACCATCTTTAAAATAGTATAGATAATAAATTATAATAAAGTTAGCATTTCAAACAAAAGTTGAAAAAGAAGATTGTCATGAACTTGCAACAATTATTTACTACTTGTCAAAAATCTCATTACAATTCTAAAATACCAAAAAAGATAAAAATAAAAAAAGAAGACACTTGTTATTCAACTCTTTTCTTTTCGGGGGCTTGGTAAATCATATTTAATTTGGTACTCATGTTTGCACAAAAGTGATCCCCAGGAATTTTCCTGATGCATACATGAATAAAGCAGACGTTAACAGCATCAAACGAGTAAACAAGTAAGAGTCAAAAAGAAAAGAAAAAGGGGAGAGGGGGGGGGGGGGGGACAAAAAGAAATTTAAGTGATGATTGACTTGGAAAATCAAGTCTTTCCTTGCTTTTTTACGCAAATAAATAGAAAAAAAATTATGTATACATCTATCGCATTTTAAACTTTATGTACACATATATATTATTTTTCTGTTATTAAAAAAATCGATTAACTATATATTGATTTTAAAACTCACAAACTCGAAGAAATAGGTTATTATTTAACCGATTTCTGTTCATCACTTAACTCAAAAAAATTAGTTAAGTAGTGAGTGATTTCTAGCTTAGAAATTGCTCAACCCTTCACTATATTCTAGACGATCGATTTCTTTTATTTTATTTCCTTCATGTATGAATACGCATATCACTTGTATCATTTGCATCGCGTATTAGTATGCTTACTCACTTTCTCTGTTTAATGTACTTTGACTACTGTACACCTATGTATATAGGCTGTGAGTTAATCCTTTATTTTCTCTTTTTCTCTCTTGACATTTCTTTTCAAGCATTAATTCCTTCAATCGTAATTTATAGTCATATTATTAAAATTCCTTTTCCACGATAATAAAGAAAACTTTTAACATTTGGCAATTGTAAATTAAGGTGCAATATATACTCATGTTTTATAATTAGATTAGAAATTTTAGTTAAGTAAATATTGCACTTTAAATTTTTTAGATTAGAAATTCTTTATTTTTAAATAGATTATTTAGTTGTTTTAGGGAGATTAGTGCACCTTAAGCATATTTTATTAGTATGATTTAATTTAATTGAGTATATAAATTTATCTTAAAAGTAAGTTAATAGTTAAATAATTAAATTTATTAGTCTAATTAAATTAAATCATACTAACAAAATATGCTTAAGGTGCACTAATCTCCCTAAAACAACTAAATAATCTATTTACAAATAAAGAATTTCTAATCTAAAAAATTTAAGGTGCAATATTTACTTAACTAAAATTTCTAATCTAATTACAAAATATAAGTATATATTGCACCTTAATTTACAATTGCTAGATGCTAAAAGTTTTCTTTATTACCGTTGAAAAGGAATTCTACTAAAGAACTAAAAATGATATGACTGTAAATTACGATTGAAGGAATTAATGTTTGAAAAAAAATGTCAAGAGAGAAAAAGAGAAAATAAAGGATTAACTCACACCCTATATACGTAAGTGTTCAGTAGTCAAAGTACATTAAATATTGTGAGAAAAAGTGAGTAAACATACTGATACGCGATGCAAATGATACAAGTGATATGCGTATTCATACACGAAGGAGGAGCGAAAATGAAAGGAAATCGGTCAAGCTAAAAATAGATGAAGGGTTGATCGATTTCTAAGCTAGAAATCACTCACTACTTAACCGATTTCTTTGAGTTAAGTGATGAACAGAAATCGATCAAGTAGTAACCTATTTCTTCGAGTTTGTGCATTTTAAAATTAACGTATAGTTAACTGATTTCTCTAATAACAAAAAAATAATGTATATGCGTATAAGACGTGTACATAATCTTTTTTTTCTATTTATTTGCGTAAAAAAGCCGTCTTTCCTTTGTATTATATGAAACCGCAAGGCAGTGTTACCAACTTGAAAAAACTCAGAACATCGAGACAAAATAGTTATGGGCGCTATTGTAACAACCATGGCCTTCTTGTTGTTAATGGTCTCATTATTTGCAGACAGTGCAATAGCTGATACACAACATGGAAATCAAATACCACTTGGTTCATCATTGTATGCAGCTACTCACCCCACCTCATGGCCTTCTCCTTCTGGTCTATTTGCATTTGGTTTTTATCCCCAGGGCAGTGGCTTTGCCATTGGGATTTGGCTGGTTGGCAGGAGCAACAACCGTACAGTGGTATGGACTGCAAACCGAGATGATCCACTACTCACCTCAAATGCAACGCTGCAACTAACCATGGAGGGTAAGCTTGTTCTGCACACACAACAAGGACAAAACAGGCTCATTGCTAATGCTAATGCAACTGCCTCTTCTGCATCCATGCTTGATTCTGGGAACTTTGTACTCTACAACAATAGAAGTTCCACCGTCATATGGCAGACCTTTGATTACCCAACTGATACTATACTAGGGGATCAATCTCTATTTTCTGGGGGTCAACTATTCTCTAGTTCATCAGAGACCAGCCACTCCACTGGACGGTTTCGTCTCAAGATGCAACTGGATGGAAATCTTGTTTCGTATCCAAGATTCACAAGTGATACATATCTAGATGCTAATTGGGACTCTGTTACTTATAATTATGTTGGTATCAAACATCATCTTTACCTCAACAAAACAGGCTCTTTGCAAATAACAAATGACAGTGATTTGGGGCTGATCAAATATCTTTATGATGCTTCATCTTCGACTAGCAACATTGACAATGAGAACAAGACCATTTATCGTGCAACACTGGGTGTTGATGGATTTTTCCGGTTGTATGTACACGATAGCAACGATGCTAGCAGCAGTTCTGAAGTAGAAAGATGGCCAACTGTTGATGATGCGTGTACATTAAAGGGTTTTTGTGGCTTCAACAGCTACTGCACATCCGATGATCAGACACCATACTGCAAATGTCTTCCTGGTTTTGACTTCATTGATCCAAAACAAAACACCCTTGGCTGCAATAGGAGCTTTTCAGAAGACACGTGTGGAGGTGAGAAAGATGATACAACATCTTATAGTATGGTCCCTGTGCCGAATTTGGTGTGGGGTTCGAATGATCGTCCTTATGCACAAGCCGAAATGTCACAGGACGAATGCTCCTCTTCTTGTTTGAAGGATTGCAACTGTTGGGCTGCTCTTTATAAAGACGAGGTCTGCATGAAGCAAGAGCCCCCTTTAAGATTTGCTAGAAGGACCTCAAAAAGCGAAGACTCCATAGCATTCTTAAAGAAGGGAAATTTGACGTTGAATGATAGCCCTCATAAGCATGGGCGTTTTGGGCCTGGTCAACCACCTCAAATCAAGAGTACTAGTAAAGCAGCAATTGTGAAAATTATTCATGTTGCATTGGGTTTTGCTCTACTTTTATGCTCAACTATTGGAATCTCTAGCCATTTAATTTACAAGATTCGAGTTCTAAGATACAAAAGGTTGTTGGAGATTGGGGATTTGGGCCTGAATGAAGAGGTAGCTTTGAGGAGATTTTCATACAGTGAGCTCAAAAAAGCAACAAATGGTTTCAAACATGAGTTGGGCAATGGATGTTTTGGAGCAGTTTATAAAGGGGTTTTGTACAAAGGTAGAAGTAGAAGATTGATTGCAGTGAAAAGACTGGAGAGGTTGGTTGAAGAAGGAGAAAGGCAGTTTCAAGCAGAAGTTCGGGCCATCGGAAAAACACACCACAAGAATTTAGTTCGCTTGCTGGGCTTTTGTGCAGATGGTCCCAAAAGGCTTTTAGTTTATGAGTACCTGAGCAATGGTTCCCTTGGAAATCTTCTCTTTGGGAATGTCACACGTCCAGATTGGGATGAGAGAGTAAGAATAGCACTGGATATTGCAAGAGGGATCCTCTATCTCCATGAAGAGTGTGAGGCACCGATTATCCATTGTGATATAAAGCCTCAAAACATTTTGATGGATGAGTTTTGGACTGCCAAAATATCTGATTTTGGGTTAGCAAAACTTCTTATGCCAGATCAAACAAGAACATTCACAGGTGTCAGGGGGACAAGGGGGTACTTAGCCCCAGAATGGCACAAGAACACGCCAATAACAGTGAAGGCAGATATCTATAGCTATGGAATAGTGTTGTTGGAAACTATATGTTGCAGAAGAAACATAGAAGTTAACGTCTCAAAACCAGAGGAGATTCTTCTCTCTGGTTGGGCCTATGACTGCTTTGCTGCTAGGGAGTTGCACAAGCTTGTTCATTGGGAAACAGTGGATAAAAATATCCTGGAAAATATGGTAAAGGTGGCACTTTGGTGTATCCAAGATGAACCTGTTCTCCGGCCATCAATGAAGAGTGTGGTGTTGATGTTAGAAGGTATTATTGATGTAGCAATTCCTCCTTGCCCGACTTCCAATTCCATGTGAATTTTTTATGTGAAGAAAATGCTATTGTTGTAGCCTTCATGTGATTTTCAGATGATTTGTTTTAAGTTCTGTAACAAAAGTTGTGTTATTTATTTTTGTATTCCTTTCAAAGTCCCGTTTGTTAAACTTGCCTCTCTGTAGCAGTTTGTTTTGGTTTTAGAAGGCAGAAAGCCAACGACCATTGTACTTTGCTTTCCCTTGTTATTCCATGTTTTAGCAGCTGATATTTTGTTTTGAAAAGAATACTCCAAGGAGTGCAAGTTGGGTTAGCAGAACGATATGATATCCTTTCAATTCTTTTTTATTCGATTTAGTTAGTCTGTATCTTATATTTGTGATTATGACACACACACTTGGATTGATCAAGGCTAAAGTGTCAGCAATATACATATTTAACATTTTCTCCTAAGCATGCCACAAAAATGCAATTCAGAATTGCAATCTCCTGCAGGGCATTTCAATGTATGCATGCAATATGTGTCTAATGTAAACCATTCGACTAAATTCATTGACTAAGTAGCTCAATTTGAGTGCGAAGTCACACGGTCACCTTCCCATAGCCAAACGTAGTAACCTTGGTGAACTCCAGAACACGGCATTGCTAGTGTCAAGAGTAAAGAGACAAGTAAAGTTGATTGTTGTTATGTTTTGGTCCAACTGTTTTTTCATTTTCCATATATTATTGGGCCAACTTTTAGGTCAATTATATGGAGTCTCTCCCCGAAACAATACGATTATGGTCATGGACTTTTGCTTTGCAAAAGAAAGATGTCAACAACACATTTCTATGTAAGTGTACTTCCTTTATTTCACTCATCTCCATTTTCCTTTTAAGGCGAGTTTGGTTCATATGTTAAAATGTGGTGAAAAATTTTATGGATAAGTTTTTTTATAAAATTATATATTAACTTGTTTATGAAAATTTTTATCCTATTTCAACTCTTAGACCAAAGATAACCTTGGTGTTGAAGCAGTGACTCAAGCTTTCTTTCTTTGGTGTTTTTTGTTCTTTTTTTTAATATATTTTTATGTTTTGTTTTTGGTAAACTTTTCTTTCATTTCGGCTTTTGTGGTAGACTCAACGTTAGTTTTGGTAGGCTCAACTAAAGGATATGTTTGTTTTGTAAAATTAACAAAAATGGGCCCAATTTTAATGACTTGTGCCTTGTAGGAAGATTGAAAGGGGAAGGCAGATGCGTGAAGGCGTGGAACAACTGGCAAGATCAGCTGGTGTGTGAGAAACCCATCCCCTCACCCAAAAAACAAAAAAATGACGAAGGCAGATATTCCTTATTAAAATAAAAAGGCCAATATTCGTTGATTCATAGTCAACTTGGGACGTGCTTGAAAATTTTGCCTTTTGATGTTTTTTCTAGGAGCGTTAAAATTAATCAAATTCATTGAGTTGACACTTTTACATGTTAAAATTAAGGGGATCCAGTCTTAAAAATATTTTCTGGTTTAAATAAATTTATTCTTGTTTTCTCTTACATAGTTCACAAGCTCTATTGGGTCGTGACTTAATTCACTGGTTAAACGAACCAACTTGATAGCGAATCAACTTGATTTGTTTGATCTTCTACCCTTGCTTTAAAAACATACAACCCAAACCTCAGCCCAATCACAATAACCCAAAACCCATCAACCCTTATTAACATAAAGAAGGTCCAAACCCTGGCGAAACTTAACGGGAAAAAAAAACTTCGCAACGAAGTTATGAGATGGATCAATGAATATTTGACATGTGAAAATCTTTTCAGCGAAAATCAATTATAAGCATAATATTTTATGCATAAGACCATCTCCCCCGACAACTTGAGCTATTAAGTTATGGTACATTATTGGTTATATATATATATCTTTTTTTGGCGTGAAATGTGAATAGTGCATAAATCTACTTTTATCTTGTACTAAAATTTGATTTTAAAAGTTCTAATACTATGTCATAAAATCATATGTCCTAAAAATTTAAAAGGATGTTTGGAAACCCCTTAATTATTTTACTAAGGAATTGAATTCAATTTCACAATCTGAAAGCAAAATAACTAAAGGAATTGAAATTTGATGAGAATTGAAATCCATCAAAGTTATTAAATCAAAATAAGATGCATTTGGTGATGGAATTAGGCTAAAAAATTAGAATTCTTAAATTACTCACTACTATTTCTTCTCTTGCTTATCAAAACAATAAAATAAAGGTAAAATAGTCAATATATATTTATTTTCATTTTAAGTATATTTCAAACTAACGAATTGGATTCAATTTTATAATTTAAAAGATTTATTTCAAATATTTGAATTCAATTCAAATTCAAAAAGAATTCAGTTCTTAATAGAATTAAATTAAATCTCATTAACTAATAACTTTTGAAACGCTCACTAAGCTATGGGGTTATAACCCATAAATAGTTTTATATCTAATATCTATCATAGTGTCTTATTTTAAAGTTAATTAACATAAAAAAAAAGAACTTCCATCGAATCTGTCACCGGATTCATCACCGACACCATCCATGGATCCATATCGCGTATAAATGTTCTATCTGCTTCACATTGTAATGTTGTAGCTTCCATATGGAAACAATTTTTATGCGAAAACCGTTCCAACTTTTTTGTTGACAGTAATAGATCCAAGCACCCTACACTCGAGACACGGATATCAGCCCAAAACCCGCCTAGTCTAAGCCAAGTGATTAGTCTTAAACTGTAATTACGAGATACTGTCATCAGATAGTTATTTTCTTTTTTATCAAACATGTTAGTTGATGTCTTAATAAGACTACGGAAATGGAAGTAGATGAAAAATCTCATCACTGCGATGCGACAAAAACGAAAATAGCTAATTAACCAATAACAATCTCATGGTTACAGTTTAGACTAGGTGATGGGTGGCTGATGCCTGATTTTCTTGTGTTGGGCCTGAGGTGTTAGAGCGCATGCCACGCCGCGCCTAGATGGTTGTGTTAGAGAGAAAGTTCAATGCTCTGATTTCACAGGTGGTAGTGGATGGATGCTGAATTAGACCTTGCAAGCCTTAATGGTTTGTGCTTTTAACTTTGCGTGATAACGAAATGCTGGAAAATATCTATGGTGGTAAACATGCAGAAATTGACGAGCTTCACAGGTTTAACCTACCAAAGAGTCAATCCTGTCTACACATTCGCAAGCATGATACGGAAAGAGAGACTTCCAATGTGCCTAACGCAATAATTTTCGTTCACATCGCTCTTACTTTGCTTTAACAGCTCTTGAATGTTTTTAAGACTAGAAAAAAAACTTAATTGAGCCATGCTCGCCAGGATTTTGTTGCGTACGATAACGGAGTGATTTGATTTTTATTATTTTTAAACCGTGTCTGAGGTGATCACTGATCAGAATAGTTAATTTCTACCATTCCCTACCCAAACGACCTATGCTGAGAAAATTTTGCTCATCCGAACATCTCTCATTCTTTGTCTTAGATTTAGCTGTTAAGAAGGTATATGATTTGCACTTTTTGTTGTTGAATCATGCAATGTGGCTGTTAAATAATACACGAACACTAGTTCCTGATGATGTTTGCCCTCAGAATGCATGCACTGGGCGGCTTTTACCACCTTTGAATTCACAATTGCGTTTGACCCAGCGTAAAGGTGTGACTGCGCGCTCTCATTGGAGTGGGACTACAGAGCTCTGTATAAAATGGAGAAAACAGCATGCGAGGTTTGTGGTGATGTTAATGCCACTAGTTTTGCCATGATTCGTGCATAAATTGAACATTGTATATCCAATAATTTAAACGGTTGACACATTGCTAATTCTTATTGGTCTTAATTTACTTGTTATGATGAAACAATAGCATTTATTTAGTTAAAGAAAAATCCAGTACCTTCATCGTCCTTAAGCCATATAAACCCTCTATTGCAATCGTTTCCTTCTAGTGCCCACTATTTTCTGGGAATAAAATAAGATCTATATAGCCAAACTAACTCGGTGAGAAAAAGGTTCCCTTCTTGTCACCGTTAGCATTTCTTAAATGCTGAAACAAACAAAGAAATAGTAACTTAATTCACCTTTAATGTGTAAGACGAAATTAATTTCTATTGACCTATGCTTTTGGTAGACCATATTCTCAAATTTTGACTCTAAGCGCAAACCAAACCAATTTTTCTAGTATTCCCTGCACAACACGGTTCACGACTCCGTGCATGGAAAATTTTGCCTATGTCGATTATTTCCATTTCCCGTGTGGGACGTTTACTACTCAAGAGGGCATGTGGACCACTTGTTACTGAATCCTACGTGGAAATTCAGAAACCAACTGTAACATCTGAGTGCTGCTTTCTGTGGTGGGGACTTGTAGCAATGCATGAGGGCAAGTCAAGTCTTCGAATGGAAAATTTTAAATCTAACAATAAAGATATTTCAACACCTCTGATAGACACCTGACATCTCAAGAGGTTGACAGAAAGTCAATGGAGAATAAAGAGAAACGTGGGTTCCATATTTTTTTTGTGAGTGATGTTTGGGGTCATCTTGAGGATTAAAATAAAATTGTTATAAATCTAAATCAGTCACAATAATAGAGTTTGGTCCTAACTGAACTGTTCTGTTTTGGCCAGTGAGTTGATCACTAAGAATCTTTTTTTCTTCTTTTTTTTAGACCCCAGAAAGTTTAGTATCCAAATCCTATGGCTTCCACACCTGTTCTAATCCTCCTGTTCTTCTTGCTATTTGCAAATGAAGCCACATCTGAAACAAATCACTCCGGCATCGTTCCGCTGGGGTCTTCGCTCTCTCCTGAAGGCAATCATACTTCATGGGCATCAAGTTCTGGCCATTTTGCTTTCGGCTTTTACCCACAAGGTAAAAGCTATGCTGTCGGAATATGGCTGGTTACTCAACCTAAGAACACAATTGTGTGGACTGCTAACCGTGATAGTCCACCATTTACCTCAAATTCCACATTGAGATTGACCAAACATGACGGGCTAGTTCTCCAGAACGGGAAGGAAGACCCAGAAAGTTTCACTCCTTATGATGTCCGTAGTAGTACAAAGCCAGTCTTAGCTTCGGCATCTATGCTGGATTCTGGTAATTTTGTGCTCTATGATAAGGATTTTCATGTTGTCTGGAGTAGCTTTGATAACCCAACCGACACCATATTAGGAGGGCAGGATTTAACTTATCCATCTTCACTGTTCTCTAGTAGGTCCGAATCAGACCATTCGAGTGGACATTTCTATATCACCCTGCAGTATGGTGGAGCGCTCGCTGCTTACCCAGTGAACAGCTCTGGCGAATCGGACGATTGTTATTTGTTCACAAAGTATTATTTCGGTTTAGGTTCGGCAGATCTTAGTCTTAGCATTCAAGGTTCTCTTTGCTTAGATTTTGGTAATTACACTCCATGTTTGTATAATAGCAAGAACCTTGGAAAAAAGTCCCAGAACACAACTACAGTGTACCGCGCAACGCTTGGTGAAGATGGGAACTTTAGATTGTATGCACACAAATTTGAGGGCAATACTAACTCAAGTGTACAATTGCTGTGGGAAGCCCTGGGTGATGATAAATGTGAAGTCAGGGGGCTTTGTGGCTTGAACAGTTATTGCTCCAACATGAGCGGCAAAGCTGTGTGCGAGTGTTATCCCGGTTTCGTCCCCTCCAAAAGCATTGCTAACGATACCTTGTTTCTGGAGTGCAAACAGAACCATAGCAAAGATGATTGTGAAAGTACTGAAGACCAAACGGTGTTGTATAATATGACTTCCTTGAAGGATATACATTGGCACGATTCTGCATATTTGGTTGTGCCCATGAAGATGGAAGCTTGTGAGAAATCTTGCCTGGAAGACGATGATTGCGCCGGAGTGTTATACAATACGACTGATGGCATCTGCAATAAATATAGGCTTCCACTTATGCATGGCAGAAGGCTTCGTGATGCATCAATAGTGGCCCTCTTAAAGATGCCTTCGGGAGATTTCATTAGTCCAACTCCAAGCCGCACCATCCCATCTCAAACGGAGCCCAAGGTGCTCGACGATGACAAGAGAAGTCTTAGAATGATTCTATACTTTACTTTGGGTTCGATTTCATTATTTGGTTTGGTCTTTGTGGTGTATATTTTCTTCACCTATAAGCGTCAAGTTTATAGGTACACAACCATGTCTAGGGGTGAACACTTGGGATTTACAGAGGAATACTCCGTGCGTTCGTTTTCTTTTGATGAACTTGTGAAATCAACTGGAGGCTTCACCGAGGAGGTAGGCAGAGGATCTTTTGGAGCAGTTTATAGAGGCGTAATAGTTGGCAGCAATAGAAGGATTGCAGTGAAGAGGTTGGAGAAAGTCGTTGATGACGGGGAAAGGGAATTCCAAGCTGAAATAACTGCCATTGCTCGAACTCATCACAGGAATCTGGTAAAACTTATTGGGTTTTGTATTGATGGATCTAAGAAGCTCCTTGTTTATGAATATGCCAGCAACGGGTCTCTTGCAAATCTTCTCTTCAAGTCTCTTATGCCTCTACCTTGGAAAGAGAGGGTGAAAATCGCATTGGATGTGGCAAGAGGAGTCCTGTATTTACACGAGGAGTGTGAAGTTCGGATCATCCACTGCAACATTAAGCCTCAAAACATACTTATGGATGAAGCATGGACTGCAAAAATATCTGATTTTGGATTTGCAAGACTATTGAAGCCCGAATATTCAAGAATAAACGCTGTGAATGACAAGAGGAGCAGGTATTTGGCACCTGAATGGCAGAAGGATGAATCAATGTCAGTAAAAGTTGACGTTTATAGTTTTGGTGTGGTGTTATTGGAGATTGCCTGTCGCAGAAGTAATATAGATATTAATGTTTCTTCACCTGAAGAGATACTTCTTTCCAGTTGGGTATATCAATGCTTTGCAGCAGGACAGTTAAATAAGCTTGTTGCAGATGATGATGGCGAAGATGAAGATTGGAAAACATTGGAAAGAATGGTGAAGGTGGGGTTGTGGTGTGTTCAAGATAAACCATCTCTTCGTCCCTCAATGAAGAATGTCATCTTGATGTTGGAAGGATTGAAAGATATTCCAGTTCCTCCCTCTCCAGCTCTCTTGGGTGAATAATCTAAGGTCAAATTATTGCATTCGTATTCTGCCTTTGTACACGTGTGTTTAGTCTGTGTTGCCACCCTAGCTAGTTACATTTTTATCTTGGATTGTTGTTTATGTTGTTCTTGTGCTGATGTATGTGTACGAGTTTATCAAAAAGCTAGCAGCCGTCCTTGCCATCCATGGAGTACAATCATGTAATGTAATAAAAGACTTTATGTATGAATATTTCTTTCCGGTCGTTGTGCTTTGCCCATAATTTGGTCTTAAAATAGAATCAATTATGAGGGAATATATATATCGCATATATCACGTAACTCTATTATTTGGGAACAAGGAAGGAGAGAGGACATGAATCTCTTGTTTACCAGTCTAAAGATCGACATGTTTCGTTAAGCTTATCAAAGAAGAAGTACTTTTTGTTTTAGTTAACATCATAGAAGTCCTTTATCAGGAGTAGAATTAGAAGAAAAAATTTATTTTATATTTGAATATAATTATAAAAATATTTTTATAACAATAAATTATTAAATTATTTAGATATGACTAGGATAAAAGTATTTTTTTTTCTTGTGAAATTATCATACAACTCATGAAAATTCAATTTCTAATAAATATTTTTTTACATAAAAATATTTTTAAAAATTATAATTCATTTATATTCATTATTTTTAATTTAAATCATTTAATTAGATATATAATGAGTAAAAAATTAAAATTAATAAGGAGGTCTTAAATTTATAGATAAACAGTATGTTGTTGTTATTGTTGTTATTATTATTATTATGTGGGAGTACCATATATATATATATATATATATATATATAGTATTTTAAAAATTATATTGATCATAATAAGATTTGAATATCAAAATTCCTCACCATTAGAAGGAGTATCTTATACTTAAAATGAAAACAATGATATCTTTTGACATTTAAGGAAAATGTCAAAGATATTTTCAAAAAAATAATTAATTTATTTATTATATCAAATTTTTTCTCTCCTTTTTTAATATTAAGAGAAACAGCTCCCTATCC
This sequence comes from Dalbergia cochinchinensis, assembly GCA_031216125.1. NCBI lineage: Eukaryota > Viridiplantae > Streptophyta > Magnoliopsida > Fabales > Fabaceae > Dalbergia > Dalbergia cochinchinensis. Next base: position 10,444,822 of record CM062371.1, read on the forward strand.
CCTTCTAAATAAAATAAAAATTAATTAATTTTTTCTTCTATATCTCTTTGAAAATGCAATTAAACATAAAAATAAGTTCTAAAAATATATTTTATCAAAATAAATTTTTTCTCTTCTATAAATCGTAACTTTAATCAATAGAAAATATACACGAATCTTGTCAATATGATAAGAATAGGGAAACAATGGAGGCCACGGATAAGGCGTGGGAGCATGGATAAAACTGAGCCTCGTAAACTGTGGAGGTCATGTTCAGAGCCTGTCACATAGATTACACGGGAAATGTTGTTTCAACCTAATTTATCATTATTAAATTTTATATGATCTTTATTTAAAATAAAAATTTTAAATTTTTATCTTTGGATAATTTTTGAGTGTTGAATAACACTACCGAGATAATAATAGCGGAGCTTGGAAAATATTTTTAGGGAGGAAGTGTAATATGTAAATTAGATGGTAACAATCCTTACTATACCTCTAAAAGAGGGTTTTAAGCCCCTTTTGGCTGACACGTGTTCAGCAATATTTGCACAACACTTATCCTAGAAGACATATCCAGCTCCACCTCTTTATTTCGATTGCCACTTTCCAGCAGTCATATGCCAATTTTCAAATTCAAATCCTACAGGCTTACTCCACAGCTACACAGCACAACTATTGGCTCCTTCTTGCACCAAAAAATTAAAAAACCGAAAGCCCTCCTATTTCAAGAAAAAATCCAGCAATCCTTCACACAAACTATTTCCCTTTCTCCACTGCATAAGCTCATCCCTTTCAACTCCCTCCCGCATGAAAAAAAAAAAGCATTCTTCCCAGTTCGCACTCCTTCCAAGCTGAAACCCAAAAAAACCCTTCATCATTACCCTCTTCTCTTTCTTTAAATCACATTCCCCTTTTCCAACATTTGTTTACACCGCAAATCGTGACCTCCCCCTGAGATCGCAGGGCGCTTCCTCGTCTCTGTGCCCAGTCATTGCCGTGACCTCACGCGGCCTTGCATGGCCTTGCGCGACCTCCTTTCTCGCTCGCTGGACACCACCGCTTCATCGCCCTGGCCTTCCTTTATCCGCTTAGCTCCAGATTGGCCTTCCAATGGCTTCCCCTCTTCGTCGTATGCCCGCGCACCAAACCCAGCCACACACCATCATCTTCCCTTCCGTATGAAGCTTCGTCAGTCAGCCACCGCTGCGGAGCCTCTTCCTCTTCTGTTCTGCCCCCTCGCCACCATGATCTCTCTCTTCCTCTCGGTGAGCCGCTGCAAAACCCCCCTCATGCCAGCCTCTTTCTGCACCATCGCATCTCCATTCTTGCTCTATTCCCATTGACACACATACACACAGAATAATGAATTAGGGATTTGTGGTTTACTTTAGGCTTTGTTTGCTTTTAGTTTGATTTAGTTTTTATTTCCTCTTTTGGGTTGTGGGTTACTGTTTATCTCTTCCCATTTTACTTCTCCTTTCAACTTTTAGTCTTTCTCCATACCATTAAAATCACGACCCCCACCACTTTACCAATCTCTTTAGATCCAAATATGCGATGGTTGGTTCTAAGGCACAAGGGAGCAGTAGAGAACAGGTCTACGCGATTGGATCTGGTTCCAAGATGGGTCCTTGCTGTTTGTACGGCATTGAATATGCAACAGGGATGGGCAGCACTGGCAATGGTGAGTTGTTGTTGTGCTCTTTTATTTATCTCTAAATTCTGGTTATTGTAGTGCTCTTTTATTTATTTATTTTTTTACCCTTTTTTTGTATTTTTTGTTTCATTTATTTTATGAATAAAGTCATGTAGTTCTCATATTTCAAATTATATTCTTCTCATATCTCAAATGATAATTTATTTTAATAAAATTGTCAAGCAGGGGTTCATTTGGCTTATTGCTAATGATATTTTGGTTTTCAAAGTTAATTTGTATAATGTGATGCATTTATGGGTTCTCTAATTTATGTTGTTTTGTTTCCGTGTGTTTCAAATGAGAAAAGGACAAACATTTTTGTATTTCAATTTTTAAAACTAAAGGTTAAAGTTTTCTTGTTTATTTGCTGGATTTTAATTTTTTGTCATGTTTTTGTCGTTAGGAACTTAGGAAGAATTCCATTGAGAACAGTGACACAGAAAAGGAGCATTTTTGGATGCTTCCTATTGGTAATCGCTTAGACCATGATGATGGAGGAGATTGATGAGGTTCAAATTTGGAGTAAGAGCAGGAAGTCAACAGGGAGACATGACTGGTGTGTATACTTCTCAAATGTGATTTAACATCTTAAAAACTTATTAATATCATAGGCTTTTATAACTTGATGTTGGCTTTTATTTTTTGTCTTGTGTTGTTTGTTAGGTCTTGATTAATTTTAGATTTGAGAGCTATTGGAATTATGATTTCAATTTAGGTGGTAAGGACATTCTCTCTTTTTTTTTATTGATCTTAATTATGATTATGGTATACACTCGATTATGTTTGTTCTTGCCTTTGAGGAAAGAAAGTATGGATGAATCAGTGTGCATTAACTTCAATTGTTAAGGCAATTTACATTCTCTAGTCAATATTTACATTCTCAAGGTTGATGCTCATGTTTTGTGTTACTGTTTTTTATATCCTATAAGATGATGTTTCTAATGTTGGTGGACTCTTTGTGAAACAATGCAGTGATTATTGTAGGTATAAATTTATATTTATTGTTTTTGGCGTATTGAATAAGTGTATTCTATTTGATTTGCAGCTGACAGCGAGATGCTGCCACTGCTCAAATGTTCAGGATAAAGTACCATATGTTATTATTAAAGATGTAAATTATGCCAAGGTATTCACATTGCCCCCTCATCTTTTTTTGCTAAAATTTGTTAAGCTTTTTGAGATTTTTTCTTGACTAACATATCTAAGAAAATCATATTGATGTGTTGTTATATCTGTGGTTCTGTCCTTATATCCTCATCATATTTATTGATGTGTTATTCCTGTTGCCTATGATCTATTTGCATGTGTGTGCTTCCATTGGTGGGCTTTAGATTCGGAGTTAGAGCAAGAAAGGCAAGAGGGAGATATGAGTGGTATGTATGCCTCTCAAATGTGATTTAATATCTGAAAAGCTTATTAATATCGTAGACTTTTTATAACTTGATGTTGGCTTTTATTTTTTGTCCTATTTTTGTCCAGTTTTATTAATTATATGGATTGTATTGTTTTGAAGGTCTTCATAAATTTTAGATCTGAAACCAATTAGAATTATGATTTCAGTTTAGGTGTTAAGGCCATTCATGTTTTTTTTAATGATCTTAATTATGATTATGATATACACAGCATTATGTTTGTCCTTACTTTTGAGGAAAGAAAGTATGGATAAAGCAGCGTGCAATAATTTCAATTGTTAAAGCAGTTTACATTCTCTACTCAGCATTATCTGGCTTGATCTTTTTATATTTTCTTGGTGATAGCCCTTTTTTTTATATATGTATGTGCCCATTTGGCTTCTGGACATAAAGATTGTTATTTTAGCATATTTTTCTTCAATGTAATTTTGTTGCAAGGATACTGAGCTTGAGTGAAGAGTTGAGTCATCTGGCCTTATATTTTTTCTGTTGCAGGGTAGTTCATGATATATTGTCTAGGTTTTGATTACTACTATAACATGATGGCATTCTTTCAAGCTCAGGTAAACTTACTAGAAAGTGGGTTTATATCAATTAATGTAAAACCCAGATTCTACTTTTACTTTTGCTTACAGAAAATTTGTTAATTATGTGTGATTCTTTCTTCCCATAATTTGAAATAATAACCTTAACCAAAAATTGAAATAAGTGTTCAATCTGTTATGCTATTTTTCAAAAGGGAAAACTGTTCTCAATTTGGCCTTTGATTTTCATCATCCGTCCTTAACCTCTGAAAGAGGATTTTCAGCAATTTATGTTGGACACGTGTTCATGAACCTATATTCGGCCATCTTTTCATCCTTTAGTATTTGATCACATAAATTAACTTTCAGAGATTATTTTTAAATAAAAGAGATTGGTTTTTTTAACAATTAGAAAAGTGATATTTGCTTCCATTAACAGAGGTCAAGTTATAATAAGATTTATGTATCACGTAAGTCCTTCATTTCTATTGGAATGTTTTTTTTGTGGGTGATTAACTTGGTAAATGTTGTCTAAATGAATATTCTATCACCTCGCTTTATGCTGAGTTTTTGATGCTTAAAGCCTTAAACCATTTATGGCACTTGGATTATAACCATGTAATTTTTTTATGTACATTTCTTACTTTATGCAAATTATTGTTTAAAGTTGTTGGATAACATAGCACTTGATTTTCCATTTTTTTCAACTACCCATATGTTGGCTATCTATTTTTGTTGTCATAGTTCACATGAGTTGCTTGGTAAATGTTGTCTAAATGAATGTAAGGTAATATAGACCATGTCCATATTAGGGACACTAATAGAGCCTTGCTGCTGGCAGCTATAATATATCATCAATGCAAAGTTCTAGACCTTGGTATTGCTAAGGATGACAAAGAAGTTGAAGAAAGGACCTTGGAAAAAGCTTTCACTCCTGGAATCAATGTTCTTCTAACTTCTAGAGGTGTTTCAATGGGGGGCAAAGACTTTATGAGGCCTTTGAAAAGTACATTTCAATAGGGTTATGTCATGCCTTTGTTTGGTTGTTATTAATTAAAAGATTCTGTCATCCTGTAAATTGGACCATCAATCGAAGGTGTATGTTGTAGTTGTAAAATAATAAAATATAAAGATTTTGCCTGTTTAATGCTTTGACAAATATGATTTTATAAATCATGTTATCTTAATTTAGGCTTTTCTATTTTCTAGGTGCTTCTTAAACCAAGCAAGCCATTGACGTTTGCAAACATTGACTTCCAATCAAAATAAAGTAAAATGGGCCATCCCATAAAGACAAATCCACTCAGACTTGCATATCATTGTTCCTCTCTTATGTGGACTGACAATGATGGAATAGGTAGTCCTGGGTAAGTTGCTGGTAAATTTTTTGGTCTGCTCTATCCTTCAAAGTCTACATACAGTCCTTGATTGTCATGCTGAGGCTCAGTTACTATATTTGATTTGGTTTATTTAATGAGTGATTTTAATTTCTAAGTTTTTGAAGTTAGCTTGAGGAGTTTGTAAAGAAATTAAAGTCTTTTTTCAATTTGTCTTAATTTTTTTCTTTGCCTTTTCTTAGGTCTAATGTTTTATTTCTTTAACTTAACTCTGAACAAATTAATGCAAGACAATTTCTAATTAGCAATGAATAAGATTTTATCAATGAGATACTCTATATAGGACAATTCCTAATTATGCTTTAATACGGGAATAAAAATGCAAAATAAATCTACTAAGGTGCATATAAGTTCATGAAGAAATACAGTAATAATATAAGCTCATGAAGAAATATAGCATAGGATGAGAATCAATATTCCAGGAAGTAAGATAGACTTCTATTATTTTCTAAAGGAAAAATAATCCTGTTTTGGAACAATATGCCATGGAATCACTAATATTTATTGTCATTTTTTTGCAAATATATTTTTTATTACTTTATATTTTTCATTTAGTGAGTCGTTTATTAGGAAATTAGTTAATCATTGAGGCTAATTCGGGTTCAATTTGCAACAGGGAGGAACTTAAGGTATCATTAACTGGGTAGTCTTATTCGGATACTCACACAAGATTGAAGAGAAAGAACATGAAGATTATGGCAGTTGATCCCTGTTGTATGTCCTAATAGTGGAGTAAGATTTTGCCCTTTATAATTATGTTATTAAAAGATATAAAAATATATTTTCTATTTTGTCAAACTATCATAAGATATTTTGATATCTTTATCATTGAACAGTTAAACTGGACGTACCACGCCATGTACTCCAATGGTTACCAGTAATTTGGAAATTCAGAGAAAAGTAAAGGATTTAAGTATTTAATAAGGCACATGTAAAAGAAATATTACGTAAGCTTCGAAGAATATGTTTTTCAGAAAAGTCTGCATCCAATTGATAAGGCTATACTTTACAATATAATTATATTTGTCTGTCATATTATGGGACGGGTCTTAGTTATTATGACAATTGAATGTCCACATGATTTCTTTTCATGCCACTAGCATTATCTAAAATTGTAGGATATATTATTAAATTCTTCATCATATTGCCATTCCTTAACACTTTCTTTTTCAAACTATATTTTTTCGTTTCTTTGTGTATATTGTGGTTTAAATTTGAAGCCATTTTGTAGTGTGATCTTGATACCTCTCTCTATCCAACGGCTTTTGCAGGAGCAATATTGTTAGTGATAACATAACAAACACTTGTTGCATGGGTTTTTTGATGGAACTTTATATAGTACGGCTTGGATGTGGAAGGTACTTTAAACATACAAGTCTCAACAACTTTGGCATTCTATTATCTAATTTAAGCTATTTCTATGTTCATTGATAGACTGACCATATTCAACAGAGTATACAATTTTTTTATTTATTTATAACAATGCTACTGTCATTTTGCAGGAAGAAGCTATCAAGAAAAAGTATGGAGGATTATTACCAAGGATGTCTCCACTAATATCCAAGGTTTACTACTTCCTTCGTGTACTTGATCTTGCTTCTTTAGTGCTTTTCTTATCATGTGTTTGTTTATATGAATATTCTATCCAATCAAGGATAATGTTCATGGCATTGTTCTGATTGATGCTTCTTTAGTGCTTTTTTCTAAATTTTGTTGTTCATGTTTATGTTGTCATAATGCTTTGCTTTTACATTAGTTGACGTGAGTGCTGAGAAAATTTGGTTGAATTGAGCATGAAAAGAAAAGCACCCTCTTATGTTTTAACTTGATGCTTTGAGATTTCCTTTTTGTTTTTCTTTTGTCACCGGTTCTTCACTCATTGTTCCAACTTTCTGTTTCCCCTCCTACATGAATTTGAATATGTTATCTTTTTCTTCTGAATGTTGACTACATTGGAAAAATTTTGGTTTATGTAATGCATAAAGTTCATAATATACATTCTTAAAAATAGAGATGTAATAAAGAATGCCTTAGCATAAGTTTGGAGGTGAGAATTTTATGAAGGTGCTTTGAATTGTAAGGGAAAACAAGGTTAGAATTAAACGGATGAAGTTATATACTACAAGTATTGACTTATATGGACACATGCTTTCTTTAATTTGGAGTTGTTCCATGTTTAAATAGAGGGTGGAAATTTGTTTAATTTCTCTTGAACGGATCTCTACCTTCTCTTTATATAATGAAAAGAGGAAGAAAGGCAATCCAACCTTCATTGACTTGCTCTAACCTATTGATTGAGTTAAAGAAATGTTTAAGGATTTCTCTTCTTTTACAGTGAATACATTTGACCGTGATTTTTTTTTTCTTTGGAGGTACTTCTTCAACATTTTTGTCATTACTGATTTGATGCTATACTTAAACGTCTCACATAGTTATCACACATTAGTTTATTGCAATACATTACTTATAAAGTTGCTCATCTTTGTTATATATATATATTGTGGATGCTCATTTTGCCATGTTCATCAATAGGTGACTAAAAATTAGGGGCAAAGGTGTTGAAAATATTAGATCAGGTATGGAAATCACATGAATTTAAATTATGTCATTGGAAATTTGAGCATGGAGTCAATACATCAATTTAGAGAGCTCAATTTACTGTTTAACTCTCAGCATAAAGTCACTGTTTGGTTTGGTCGATTGATGTACATGCTTACCTTTTTTTCTTTGAATTGAGAATGCATGAACAAATCCCAATGATTTGCTTTTCTAGCATGGAGCGTTTGAGGATTTTTGTATTCTGAAATTTAGTTCAAATTGGTTCTTTGTGTGTGTGTTTGATAACTTGTGCATGCTTCTCGGTGCTCAAATTTCTTGCTTTGTCACTAAATAGTGCAACTATTTTTTATTTTTATGTTTTTCCCAATTTGACCTTACAAATCCTACCACTGGATGCTAGAAGAAGCTTGAGATCAATGATGAACAGAAGTTGAAGACCTTCCGATTCATTTGAGTAGTCCACTAAACCAATTATATGAACAGTTTATATGATTATATTCCGTCTCATTTTATTTTATTATACTGTTATATGTGTATTTCCAATTTCTTTATTCGGTTTGTTATAGTCCTTAGGTTTTTTTACTACTATGATGAATTTGTATCTTTAATTTTTTTTGTCATTGAATGAAATCATGGTCTGTCTAATATATCAATTCTGTTTCATTTTTTCCATCCAGATCCCTAGGATTATTTGCATTGAGTTGAATAGAGAGACATAATTCAATTTAAAAGTCACAATACTATAGTAACTTCTAATTTGCGAGTTGCAATTGTTCTTCATATTTTAAGAATAATATATATATTGCTATGTTTTGGAGTATTTATATTTGTTTTATCTTTAAGAACATGGAGGTTGAAATACGCATGTTTAATGATGGAATTAGACATGGCTTTTGTGAAACATCTATGGCTCTTTTAGTCCAATGCATGCTGCACCCATGATCACAAAATACTTATTATTTATAGCTTCTCTAGCAAATCTCATATAGCATATGTAGCTTCTTTTGAATCTGCAATCTGAATTTGCAACTCTTATATGACACATGACATGTTGCATTTATACTGCAATTTGCAATAAATTGTGGTAATATTGGCTAACAAAATGACTAATATTAAAGTGGAATGGATTTATGCAAGTTAACTAAACTATTATGACTATAATGTGATGTCACATTGTTTTTTAAGTCTTAAGCTATAGAGAATTACAGCAGATATATGAAGATCATTTTCAGCTTTGGCAGCTATTTCTTAATGTATTTGTATTCATTTAGATTAGATGCTCATATAATGACTACTGCTCTCTGTAAAACTTAATTGGCTTTTATTCCATGACCTCTTAATTAAAAGTGCATAAGGTGTCAGATTTGTTAAAATTCCAAGTATGTCACCTTTAATAATAAATGAAGTGATTTCCTGAAAAGGGTACAACACAATTAGTAATTATGCATTCATTAAAATTATGATTGCTTCTGTAGTTATGGACATTTGTCAAGAGATTTGATTTCACACTTCACCTTTAATATTAATATAGAAGATTTCCTGCAATGTGAGAATGAAAACTTTTTCAAGTACAGGATATTTTGGCAGCTAATATGCTATTGGAACATGGTCCCTACTAAAGGCTCAAATGTATATAAAGTAAGGGGATTACATAAGAGAAACAAAATTAGATTTGAGTGGTCTGCATCATACTTTGACATTATCTCTTTCCATGAGTTGTTGGTTCAATGGTTCTTGGTGTTTGTCTGATATGTTATCATATTCTGCTTTCCTAATCTTTTTTTGTTTCATATTCCGTTAGGATACTTCCCAATTCTAAGGTTTGCTTTAAATATGATATATTCACATTGGTTTTAATAGGTTTGGCATTGTTTCTACTTTTCTTAAATTTGTTTTGTTTTGTGATATTCAAGAGCACATTTACCGTCAATAAAAACATATTATCTTTTATGATTCAAGTGCATTGTCACTATTTATACTTCAATGGTTTTCTTTGGCTTAGTGTAATCCTCCCCTTATATAAGGTGCATATGCTATGTTCTTGCCAGTGTTAACTAAGGCGTTAATTGGTAAATGAGAGCTTTCTTACAATATTATATATGATGCAAGTGAGGATCAATTGAGAAAGAATATACAGGGTTTCAATAAGGTTCTATGATTGCTGCTATGTTCAAAGGAATCTTTTGACCATATGCAATGTTTGCAGGTTTCAAGTCTACTTTGATAAGCTATTTAATGTTTACCAGGATTTCATTATTCTTCCTACTGGTTTCCTTGATTTGTACTAGTAGTATTCTAGGTTGGCAGATTACTGTGAGACTACTTTTGATTGCATACATTGGGCTTCAACAAATCTATTTTTTTTGTTTTTTCTTTTCTCTTCTTTTTAGTTCTTCTTAGCCTCCTTCATTTTCAACTCCAATTTGTTTCTATTGTGCTTCTTGGTGTAATAGAACATTGGTTAGCTTTGTTATCATAATTCTAATTTCCATTTTTTATTTGAGTTTGTTCCTGGCTTTACAATTGGTTTATACCTTTAAATGCATTTGAACTTGCTTTAATTCTTTTGTTAGTCTTATTAATCAAATTTTTACTCTATCCTGATGAAATAATTATGGTTATTGTACTATTTTATAAATTAGACTTTTTATCTTGTATGGTCTTAGATTAATCATTGGATTATTTTTGTATAGCTCGATGACTTATTTTGATAATGTCATCCTGGTGCTATGATGCTTGATGAACTCATTTGATCTAGGAAATATTCTTTTTTGATTCAATACTACACTTCCTAATCTATTTAATGGTTGAGACTTCTAGTTTTGGTTGCTGGTTTGTGTGATAGGCGTGTTTGTGAGAGCAGAATAATAGCTCATCTATGGTGCTTTTTATGAAGTGTGGCCCAAGGATTATTTGCAGAAGATGGTGATACATGCTTCATGGCTATTATTCTCTTTATTTTGTGGTTGTTGTTGTGTGGTGTATATTTTGGTTTCTTCTTATGAAGTATGATGAGTTAGCTGGTCTTGATGCAGTTGCGGTTGCCTTAATCCGTGCGTGTAACAATTGCAAGGGGGTGTTTTTCTCTCTTTGGTCGTGAAGTTATTCTGTACTTAGTTTTTGTTTTCTCCCAACTACTTTTGGCAGCAAGAATAGTTGTTCTATATATACCATTGATTCAGATGGCTATCGATGGAGGAAGTTATATAGATTAGAGTCAAAGCTTAAATATCTACATGGATCTTCTCAACTTTATAATGCTGACTTCACTGCATTTCTATGCATGGTCCAAGCTATCAGCCTTTTTCATTGGAGCAAGTTAAGAATGTCAAATTCATTGGATTATACACGTGTTTTATTCGATGGAGTTAAGGATATGTTTAAATTGTCTCCATGTTCAATACAATGTTTAAATATCATTATTTTTAAAATCTGTAATTCTTGAAAATGGTTTCTCCTTTTTCGATATTTTAATTTTTAAATTGTATGTCTTTTGTTAAGTTTCTTCCTGTCTTATTTATTTATTGCTCCTTTGTATCATGAACATGAGGGATGGTGAGTTCGAGGTCTAGCCGTGTGATAAGATTTGTTTGCTTTTTGGATTATTTTGATTCTTCGTTTTAGGTATGATCCTTATATGCTATGTCGCATGAGTATTGTTTCCTTTCGAAGTGTAATGAATTGATTGACCTTTGTCTTTTCTTTTCTCTACGTTTAGGTTTTTCAATAGCATCTATTGAAATTTTGAAAACATATGTATTTTTCATGCTCATTTAAAGTAGATTTATTTTTCCATTAGTTTGAACGTATATATGATTGTTGAGATTATAGTGACTAATTAATGATGACCACCCAGTGACATTCTATTTATTCTATTGTTCTGTGATAAGAATGATAGTATGAGAATGAAGACTATAAAGGGAAAAAAAAAAGTGATGTATCCATAGCCATGTGATCAAGTAGAAATTTACAATGAGGCATAATGCGGAGTATTTGAACTATATAGCAAATTGAACTTTGACAGTCATGTAGCTCAATTAACAGGAGTAATATGATGTTGCAGTAGTAGATCATTGAAATGGCAAGGATTGGTATCAAAGAGTGTGGTTCTATAATATAGGACTATGAAACATGTCATTCTTGAACAAATTGATGTTGTCTTGCAGGGTGGTATGTGTATTGTTTAGATGCTTAGACACTTGAACACTGGCCACAACTTTAGATAAGGATATGATTCTTCAATTCTCTGCCTTGATTTTTTTTTTTTTTGGTAATACTGATTTTTGTAAATAAGTGGTGATTATATGGCACTACATTATTATGCATCAATCCTGATTTGGGTTGAGATCGTTAGTTATTAGGAAGAAAAAAAAAATCCTTGAGACTAGCTAGATATCAAAATTCAAAGGTATGTTTCTAAATAATGCAAATTTACACTTACACATCACATTATTATTATGAACTCAAAGCACTTTATAAATTAAAAAGAATTTGAATCAAAATCTGAACGAAAATATCAAACATGTCCATGTATGAGATGTAAAACATAAACAAGAAAGTGGGAAAGTATTAAAAGGGAAAGGTTGAAATGAGTTTAATGAGGAATTGTTTACTTAATTTTCTTACATTGACGAATATGTTCATAAAATTTTAAATATATGAACTCATTTAAATAAGTTCGGTTTTTGTTAAATATTAGTTATGATATAAAACTATTCAAACTCAAGTGTAATATACTCATCTATTGTTAAAAGTTAACCTTAATTTCTACTAACGTTGTATTTAACATAAAATAGTGATATTTATATTGTATTAAATGTAGTATTTGAATTACACCTTGCTAATTGAAATAAAATATAAAATGGCTGAGATAAACACAAATAATTGTTAACATAGGAAAAATGTTATTTGTACTCATAATATGTGGGACACCGTATTGGTTCATATCTTATTCACTATTGGATGTGGTGTGGATTCTATTAAAAAAGGTTCTATATTTCATCCAATAATAAATAATATATGAGTTGGTACGGTATATCAAGTATCATGAATATAAATAAAATAATATAACTCTTAACATAGTGTTTATTTTGAAGTCCAAATTTAGAATCAATTTTATAATGATCATACAATGACGGATGGTGTTATTCTTTTCTCTTTTTTTTTTTAGTAAAATGTTATTGTTTTCTTTCACTCCTTTTTATAATTTTTTTGGGTTAAATTTTGTTGTTAATTTTAATGAAGCTGTAACCAAATGGTATAGTACATTTCATGGTTATTATGTCTTTAGGTTATGCATGTATTTTTCGATCATTATATTTTAAAGAATTATAATTTTCGGTGAACTACGGATAACTAACAAACATACTTTATCTGTACATATCTTCAACATATACCTATTGAGTTTCTCTATTAACTCCTTTAAGTAAGATATATGGTAATTGTGGTATTATTTATCTCAATTTTATTGTTTCACTCTATATACAATACATGTTATCTGACAATGTTTGGCATCTGATTCAAAATGTTGGATTAATTGATTATATGCATGAATTTAACACTTTAACAAATGTCAATTATAAATTTCCTTTATCCATATCCCTCACCAATCACCATTATCAATTTTTTTTCAAATCAGATTAAATATAAAACATATAAATATTTTCATTTCTTTTTACATATTAAATACTTTAATTTCTAAACAAATTTTTATTGATACCGCTGTGCGTAGCACGGGTATCACACTAGTTAAATTAAAATTAGAGTTTAATTTTAATGTTATAATAATATTAAGGTATTTTATATAATCATCTAATCAATTTTTTTTATTTATATGCTTTTTAAAATAAAGGGCATGGGAAAAATTGGAGAAGATTTTAAAAAGAAAAAATATTTTGAAAAAAAAAGTTAGTGTTGAAAAAAACATTTTGAAAAAAAAAGTTAGTGTTGAAAAAATATTACTTTAAATATTTGAATAAATTTTGAAAAAAAAAGTTAGTGTTGAAAAAACATTAAAAAATTGGAGAAGATTTTAAAAAGAAAAAAATAATAGAGATTTATCATAATCTTATTTATAATTAGAAGTTATTAATGATTAAGATTCGATATAAAATTTATTGATTGTATAAATCTACTATACTTATATTTCACACTCACTTCATGAAAACTATTACACATGTTATTCATATAGTGATTTAGGCCCCACTTTTCTCAATCTTTATGTCTAAAGATTTTTTAAAACTTAATTGATAATTTTCTTATTAATTATTTTTTATATAAAATAAAATTAGATATTACAATCATTAAAGAATCAAATATTACAATCATTAAATAATATAATTTGCACTAAGAGAGAACCCATGCTGATATAATTATGATTTACAATTAAATTAAGAACCATTAATAACCTTACATTATGAAGGTAATATAAAAAATTATAAAGAAAATATTTTTAAAATAAATAAACTTTAAAATCAACATATTTTTTTTAAAGAAAACGAATAGATCAAATTATTAGCGAATTGTTAATTGATTGATTTTGATATGATAATAATTCAAAATTTAATTATATCAAATTTATTCTTAATCAAATATTTATGACACATTATAATATTAATATAATAATTTATATAATACTAATATTTAAGACTTATTACATAAAAAATTTTTCATGTGTAATTTATAGAAAAATTATACCTCACATTTTTTATAATCTTAACACTTAAAGTAAATTTTTGAATTTAATTTACTTTGTAATTATCAATTATTTTTTTAATCATATCTTCATATCTCTCTACCATTGACAAAATTAATATAAAAAATTAAAAATAGCATAAATAAAATTTTAATTCAATATATTATAACATAAAAATTTTATATATATAATTATAATGTTAACGATAACAAACCTGTTATAATTATATTTCATTAATAGTATTTATTATTATAGATATTTATGTTTTAAAGTTCAAAGTATTTTTAAAATTTTACATTTTAAAATTTTTTAATAAATCCTTAAATATCAATAGAGATTCAAATCTCTATATAAAATGAAAAATAGGGACCCGTGATCAGGATGTGCATGAAAATGGAAGTAAAATTCTAAATGAAGATGGGATTAGGGGAAATTTTCTAATTTCAAATGTAGAACTTTTAGAAATTATAATAAAAAATTATCTATTTATATGTATCACTATATTCTGTTTAATTTTTTACAATTTAAACATTCTAATCTATCAATTCCAAAATTTTTTCATACTAATTTTTTTGAAAAAAATATCTTCAATTTTTTAACATTAAAATATTTAAAAAATTAATTCTATAATTTACACTTCTTTGATAATAATATTAAATATTTATAAATTTTTAAAAAGTAAATAATTATATTATTTTTATTAAAAAATTATAATTTATATACTAATCTAATAATTGAGATTATATAAATTAAAATTATAAATATTTTTTTACTAATTATTACACATTAATTATAACATAATTTTAAAACTGATATTTTAATTTATTAAAAGGATGTACAAGGAAAGGACACGTAATTAAAATCATATCAATTAAATTTATGTATTATTTTTATTAATTAAAAAATATATTTTTATATTTTTAAATTCTTTTAATTTATTAAAAATATATAAACGAATAGGGATGATAAAAAAAATTAAAAATGGGTGCACACGGGAATTACCCAATAGGGAAAGAAATTAGCATATATTTCACCTTCGTAGGGATGATCTATGGAGACTAAGTTCCCATTTATTAAACGGGATAGGGACAGGGATAATATATCTTTATTTTTTAATTATTTTTATTATATTTGCATTATATATATTTTTTATTTTTAATTTTAATTTAGATTATATTGCATTAATAGTATTTGTTATTATGTATATTTATATTTCAAATTGTAAAATATTTTTAAAGTTTTTCTATTTTTAAAATTTGTTAATAAACGCTTGAATACCATATGGATTCAAAATCCCCACAAGAAATGGAAAATAGGGACCCATAAAGAGGATGAGGATAAAAGACAAAATTCTAAACGATAACAGGAGACTTAGGACATGTGCTCTTTCTCATGGATACTCATTGTCATTTCTATAAATAGCTCATGATATAATAAAATTATTCATTTATTCTCTTTCTTTATTCAACAATTTCAACTTTTAAAATGTGTAAAATTTTCATAAAATAAGCTCTTTATTGTTAGTTATAGATAATCTATCAAGATATTTTTAACCTTATAAACATGATATTCAATATAAGATATAAAATAGAATGACACATTTATATTTTATCCATTTATTTAATTATTTAATTATTAACTTACTTTTAAGATAAATTTATATACTAAATTTTTTATAAAATATATGTAAATAAATTATTATTTATTTTTTATAATAATCAACAAACTATTTTTTATTACCTCCTCATACATCGCACGGGTCAAACAACTAGTAATTTTATATTTTAACGAGATAGGATCCAATAAGAGTTTTACACTTACATCAATATCCACCCATTAATTTTATGTTAATCTAATGGTTATAAAAAAATGCAATTTAACGAAGAAAGAGAATAAAGATTTATTGCATTATAATTGGTTTCAATGAAGATTGAGACATAATAAAATCAAATTATTAATTAAAAAGGAGAATTTGACATAAAAGCTAATAATTATAAAATAATAAAAAATTATATAAAAATTAGTGACATGAAATTGGAAAATGTCTATAAAAATTTGAAAATGTCTATAAAGATGTTATATTTTTAGTAAATAATACTATAAAACATAAATATTTTGACTATCCAATTCTTAATAAAAATTATGAAAAAACGTAACGTAAAAATCAAAGATAATGATAAATGTTATATTTTCTAACTGTCATCAATTAAAAGAAGAACCATATTTCCTTAATATTTTTAGATTTTTAGTATATAATTGAATTATTTTTTACTAATATTTCAATTTCCCTTTAAATTATATTTTAAGTAAATTTATCATATATGTTTAGTTGAATTATTTTTCTGTAAATATTTATTGAAATTTTAAATATATTTACTTTAAACTCTTTAAAATATAAATAAATGAAAATAAAAATTTCATATAACGGATTTTTTTAGGGAAATAAAAATTAAAAATTGAAATAAAAAAGTATTTTATCAATAAAAATCAAATAAAAAACCAAAAAATTTGACATCAAAATTTTTAATAAGTAAGGATTAAAAACGTAATTGATATTAAAAAATTAAAATAAAAATAGCATTTTCTATAATTAGTGAAAACCATAAAACAAAAACAACTATTAAAAACGTAAATCTGAAATTTAAAAGCAACATTCTCAATAATTAGTTAAAATTTTCACGAAAATAGTTCACATTTTTAATTGTCCATTAAAAATTTAAAATAGATTTTATTAATGATCAAAATTAATACATAAAACTATGTAATATCTTTAAATGATTATATAATATTTTAATAACTTTTAATTTTGACTATTCATATATAATCATATACCACAAATTTAATAATTTCACTTTCTTATAAAATTGAATTTTTTTTTCTTTTTTTATCAGCATAGGGGTCCAAGGCCCCAAAGAAAAGACTAAACAAGTACACCGCTGGGGTACAAAGCATACAGGGAGATTGGATTTGTCTGGCCATGCTCTCCCTCTTGGTAGCTCCAACTCTGCTACCATACATTATTAGATTGGATTTTTTTTTTCCTCCTCGTCTTGTTCTTTTCTTTGCTAGGTTGGAAGCTTCTTTGTTTCTTTTTTTTTTTTTTTTGTTTACTTTGAATAACTTTTCCACAAAAGCCCCAAGAAAGACTTGACTGTAAATGTTTTACTCTTTCCAAGTTTCCACGTGATGCTGATCTGAGTGGTTGACGAAGAAAGGTAAGTCTTCCAAAGTCATTTTCCTTTAAACCATATATGCAAGGCAACGATAGTATTAGCATCTCGAATCACCAGAAAACAAAAAAGGAAGCAAATTATATTAGCATCTCCTTTCTCTCATTATCAACACCAAAGAGTTGAGTAGTTATGGATACTATCTCTGCGAATATCATCTTCCTTCTACTCTTATCCTTTTCCTATGTAGGTAGAACAGCTAAAATACAACTTCCCGTCGGTTCTTCACTTCACGCTAGTAATCCCACCACTAGGTGGCCTTCCCCTTCTGGCCAATTTGCATTTGGCTTTTATCAGCAAGGCAGTGGCTATGCCGTTGGAATTTGGTTGGTTGGCCTGACCAATATAGTGGTATGGACTGCAAATCGGGATGATCCTTTTGTTACCTCAGATGCAATGCTACAACTAACAATGGAAGGTAAGCTTGTTCTGCACACCTTACAAGGACAAGAGAAGCCTATTGCTAATGCTAATGCAACTGCTTCCTCTGCCTCCATGCTTGATTCTGGAAACTTTGTACTGTACAACAAAAACTCCAATATCATATGGCAGAGTTTCGATTACCCAACGGATACTATCTTGGGGGGTCAGCCTCTTCCTCGTGGAGGTCAATTGTTCTCTAGTTCATTAGAGACCAACCACTCAACTGGACGGTTTCGTCTCAAGATGCAGCTTGATGGAAATCTTGTTTTGTATCCTGCCTACACAACTGACACGAGCCGGGATGCTTACTGGGCCAGTGACACGGATCATTATCTCAATTATCATCTTTACCTCAGCGAAACAGGCTCTCTGCTGATCCTGAATGACAGTAATTTGAGGGTGATCGAGTATCTTTATAATAGTTCATCTTTGATCAGCACAATCTACAATGAAACCAAGATCATATATCGTGCGACACTAGGTGTTGATGGGATTTTTCGGTTGTACGCTCATTATAAAAATGGTACTGTCAATATGGTTCAACATTGGCCGGATGGCAATAATGTATGTACACACGTAAAGGGTTTCTGTGGCTTTAACAGCTACTGCACATTCAATGATGACCAACCATACTGCAACTGTCTCAAGGATTTTGCCTTTATAGACCCAAATCAAGACACTCTTGGCTGCAAAAGGAACTTCTCAATATCAAAGTGTGGAGGTGAGGTAGATAGTGCAGCTGTAGCTTATTATAGCATGGTCACCATGAACAATATTGACTGGGAAGATCGTCCTTATTTCAAGGGTGAAATGTCAGACGAAGAAGAGTGCTCCTCTTCTTGTTTGGCTGACCGCAACTGTTGGGGTGCACTTTATGACGGCAGCCACTGCAAGAAACAAGGGATGCCTTTTAGGTATGTCTCAAGGAAAAATGAAGACGACGACTCATCCTCGGGTACGGCATTCTTAAAGGTGGGAAACGACATCCTGAGAAATCGGAACCCCAATGACACATCCGTGCCTCAAGAAAAGCAACCACCTCTGAACAAGAGTACAAGTAACAAAGCAATTGTGCAAATTATTGTCGTTACATCGGTGTTTACTCTTCTTTTATGCTCAATGATCGCAATCTCTAGCCATTTGATATACAAGACTCGACTTCTGAGGTTACAAAGGCTGATGGAGACTGGGAACCTGGGCCTGAATGAAGAGGTGGCTTTGAGAAGATTTTCCTACAACGAGCTGAAGAAAGCTACGAATCGTTTCAAGCAAGAGTTGGGTAAGGGTGCTTTTGGAGCGGTGTACAAAGGGACTCTATACAAAGGTAGACGATTGATTGCTGTAAAAAGACTAGAGAAGGTAGTTGAAGAAGGAGAAAGGGAGTTTCAAGCCGAAGTGCGAGCCATTGGAAAAACACACCACAGGAACCTAGTTCGCTTGCTTGGCTTTTGTGTCGAGGGTCCCAAAAGGCTTTTGGTTTATGAATACATGAGCAACGGTTCCCTTGGAAAGCTTCTCTTTGGTGCTGAAAGGCGTCCAGAGTGGGATGAGAGAGTAAGAATAGCACCGGATATTGCAAGAGGGATCCTCTATCTCCATGAAGAGTGTGAGGCACCAATTATTCATTGTGACATAAAGCCTCAAAACATTTTGATGGATGAGTTTTGGACTGCCAAAATATCTGATTTTGGGCTAGCAAAACTTTTAATGCCAGATCAGACGAGAACCTTCACAGGGGCTAGAGGGACAAGAGGGTATGTGGCCCCAGAATGGCATAAGAACATCCCAATATCAGTCAAGGCAGATGTTTATAGCTATGGTATATTACTATTAGAAATTTTATGTTGCAGAAAGAACATCCAAGTCAATGTCTCAAAACCAGAAGAGGTTCTTCTCTCCGGTTGGGCCTATGAGTGTTTTGTTGCTAGAGAGCTACACAAGCTTGTTCACTGGGAAGCAGTGGACAGAAATGAGTTGGAAAATATGGTAAAGGTAGCACTTTGGTGTATCCAAGATGAACCTGCTCTCCGGCCAACAATGAAGAGCGTGGTGTTGATGTTAGAAAGGACTACAGAAGTAGCGACTCCACCTTGCCCAACCTCTAGTTCTACGTAAATTATGTCAGTGAGGAAAATGTCAGTGTTCACGTGGTTTTCGGTTTATTTGTTTCTGTTCTGTTTACTACGCTTGTATTTCTTTCAATTATTAAGCTTGTCTCCGAGTGGTGTTCAGATGTAACAAGGTTGTATAAGCCAAAAAGTAGTTCCTGCTTTAGTTGCAGTACTTTTATGTCTTGAGAGTTTAAGTTCCGTTGCTTGTTCTTGTATTTCTTTCAATAGTTGAGCTAGTCCCTCGACTCTCAGTAGTGACTTGAGGTTGAAAAATTAAAAAGAACAAACAACACAAGAATCAATCAGTGCATTTTGCTTTCCCTTGTTAATTCATGTTTTAGCAAGTGATCATAGTTTGCTTGTCCGAAATTTCAATTCGAATGATCAGAAAATAACAAATATGCGCGAGGGTAAAACCAAAAAAACACAAGGAAGAAACAATTTTGTTTTGAAAATAAGAGAAATATTTAAGTGTACTGAAATAGAAAAAATATTTATTTTGATCTATTTATTAATTTGTCAATTAATAAATAAATCAAAGTAAATGATTTTTCTTGTTTTAAAATGCATAAGAATTTCTCTCAAAGTAATTTGTCGAGGAAGGCAACATGGGCTGTGGAATGATACCCTTTTTTTGAGTCTTTCATTTGATTATTTCTTTATTTACGGTTTTGGTAGGCCTTTCATTGATTAGTATTTGGTCTTGGTACATATCTTATTTTCATGGAGAAAAATATTATTTATACTTATTTTGTGTTGGACACTATGTCAATTTACACTTCTTTTATCAGTGAATGAGGTGTGGATCCTACTTGAATAAGGTTCATACCCTATTTAATGGTAGATGAGTATAATTTGATACGGTATCACATACACAATGAGCACAACTCATTGATGAATTATGATTATAACACAAATGGCTTGGATTCTGATCTAGTAATTTAATGGTCAGCGTTGTCATGAATGAATAGTGGAAGAGTTTTTTTTTTTTTTTTTTTTGCTTTTTGTGTACTGAGTAGAAGAAGAGTTATTGATATAAGAATTCAGAAATTCTTGGGAACTAAGATAGTGTTTGTTTGCTATTTTTGGGATAGAAATACAGAGATATTGGAGACACAAATGTATTTCCAAAATAGAAAAATATAAAATTTTTGTACCTTCAAAATGTGAGAGCAGTAGGGACAAGATATAAAGACAAAAATTTAATATTTTTATCTTTCAATAATACTCCTATACATTTTTATTATTTATGTTTTCATCTCCACTATCTCTATTGTCCTTGTATTTTTATCCATATCTCTATATTTTCTGTCCTAGAATAATAAACAAACACACCTATGTGAGAGCAACAAACATTATTTGATGTGTTTTATTTGATAAATAATACATTAACTATTATCTTAAAAATGCAGGGAATATGCGGAGGCAACAAATTTGATGATCATATCATAAAATTGCGAAATGATTGTAATGTTCAACTAGATACTTAAATGCATGCAAAGGGTGTATTTTTATTGGTCACTTTATTTTGTCTATTGTAACTCTTATTCAGTTAACTATTTGTATAGTTGTCCTTAAATACCATTTTTCTCTTCACAACTAATAAACTAGTTATATTGTTATTCTAATATTATTTAAACTTATTACTAATTATAAATATTTTTAAAATATTCTGTTAAACTTTTATTATTTATGTTCCTATATTTTTTTCATTTTGTAAAAGAAATATATTTCACGAAAAATAGCTTTCCATAAACCATATTTTTTCACCAATTAACGTAATAACCAGTAAGTACGTTAGATTTGTTTATTTTATTTGATAATATATTAGATTTTTTTATTTTATTTGACAATTATATATATAGCACTTAAGTTGGTGTAGATGAACGCGATGTTGCAATATCATATATACCCAATATTATACCATCTAACACTATAAAATTTTATCTAATATTAAATAAAAATATGGTACTAGCTAGTACTCACTACATCAATCTCTCATTATTAAAAATTTCCAATTTGTTATTTCTTTCTTAAAAATTAAGGTAACATAATTAATACATCAAGTTAATTAGTCACTTATATAATAAGTTACAAGGAAGATTGTTGTTTAGTTTTCAATTTTGTGAGATTAACTGTTACAGGTACAAAAGTAAGAGAAATTGCATGTGGACTTGTATTCCCTTTTACTACACCAACTTATAAGTTGTGCCTAAATTTCGTTATCAGGTCTTGTGAGAAGATCTTCACTCGAATCTTTTGCTTTCCAACTTCTTGCACACCACACCAGAGGCTGATGGAACAATTTTGAATTAATTAAAATAATTATAATTTATATATCAATTAATAGATTTTTTAAAGATGAAAAATAGTAAGGTAAGACCTCTTCTCTTCGATTTTGAGGAGTTGGAGCCTTTAATGTAATATATTATTAAAAAAAATCTGTACGACTTACGCTAATTAATGAAGGAAAAAAAAAAGGGAACTAGTGAACATACATGCAGGAAACATCAATGTGCACGACCATTAAACCAACACCAATGTACATACTAGCTTATGTGTCACCTACATCTATGCTTCGAAATTGAAAACATTCACCCTATAGTGTAATACACAAAACTAGTTTATTAATTGTCAGAAGGAAAATGTTATTTTAGGACAAGTCCACAAAATGTTAATTGAGTGGGAGTGACGATGATAAAATACGGTGGGAATAGTCACTCCCTATAATATATTCCAGAAAATTTCTTATATACACTACGAGGAAGAGGTTTTTCTTTGAATTCGAAACACAATATGAGAAAGAAGAAAGAACTATAAGAAAAATAAATAAATGGTGTAAAAGTTGTGCAGAGTTCTCTTCCTCCGAAAGTGCCCTAGAACAACTCTATACCACCCCATGAATATATGAAGTGAAGATCTTTTGGGAAAGAGTTATTTCTAAGCATGAAACTAATGACTCTATTATAGTGTTATATTTTAAAGTTAATGACCAAATTTATAATTTCTTTTAATTTTTCTGGCTTTCCATTCCAGCAAAAATAATTAACGGAAGCAAAAAATTAAAACCTTCCATCGAATCTGTTACCAGATCCATCACCCAAACCATCCATGGATGCAACGCGTGTTCCTGTTGTATCTGCTTCATGTTGTAATGTTATAGGTGCCATTTGGAAATCATTTTTATGTGAAATCCGTTCCAATTTTTCTGTTGACAATAATAGATCAAAACACCCGAGACTCAAGACACGAATATCAGCCCAAAATCCCACCTAGTCTAAACCAAGTGATTAATTGTAAACTGTAATTATGAGATACTGTTATTAGGTATTTATTTTCATTTTTGTCACACGTTAATTAGTTGAGTGTCTTAATAAGACTACGGAGATGGTAGTAAAGGAATACTACGTTTGTATTCCTTTCCAGTATTAAGCTTCTGTCTGAGTGTTGTTCAGATGTGACAAGGTTGTAAGCCAAAAAAATAGTTCCCGTTTCAGTAGCAGCAGTTTTATGTCTGAAAGTTCATTAGTTTCAAGTTCTGTATGTTGAATTTCGGTGATTAGTGTAATTAAATGATCATAATGTGTGTGATAGATGCAAAATAAATCAGATAAATTGAATCTACTAATCGGCCTTGTGTAATGAAAAATAAATCTGGGATGAATAGTAATTATGAGTGGGACCATTGATCACTATTCACGTAAAACTGTCACTATTAAATAGGAATGACAACACTCAAATAGAATAGAACCGTATCACTATTCTCGTGAATAGTAAATTCGAATCTTATTCAACGTGGTGGGACGTATCACTATTCAGACCAAAATAGATCGAAATATGTCTGTGAATTTTTAACGTGGAAACCCCAAATCTGGGAGGAGGAAAAAACCACGGAATGACTCAGAAAAATATTCCACTATATTCGGGATAATTACACAATATCGTTTCCACACTCTCCAACCCAAGAGGTAAATATAGTGTTTCGGTTAAGCTCTCCTATTCAAATACTACACTTTGCGATCTAGGAGTAATAAAGATGATACCCAAAAAATATTCCCGGTGTATATACCCACACCCTACACTTTCTGGGATTTACTCACACTCTCTATTTTTACTCACACTCTCAGAAAAATAACACACTCTCTGTTATTTTTCTCTCCTTTGCGGCTTATATCTCTGCTTGTGCTTCATCAACTGAGCAAACGCCTCTATTTATAGAGGAAGTTTAACGCGTGCACAGTA
The DNA here is from genome assembly GCA_031216125.1 of Dalbergia cochinchinensis. Taxonomy (NCBI): domain Eukaryota; kingdom Viridiplantae; phylum Streptophyta; class Magnoliopsida; order Fabales; family Fabaceae; genus Dalbergia; species Dalbergia cochinchinensis. Next base: position 10,469,092 of record CM062371.1, read on the forward strand.
ATTAAGTACTGTTCACGCGTTGAAAATTCTCCTTCTGTGCCAACTCTTTACGCGTGAACAGTGATTTCACTGTTCACACGTTGAAAGCACTGACATCATCATGCGTGAACAGTGAAACTGTTCACGCGTGTAAAAAACTCTTCCTGACTGCTTCAAACTTGCCAGCTGAACCCCACACTATATACCTATTCTTGTATTCCTTTCAATACTTGAGCTCGTCTCTCAGCAGTGACTAGAGGTTTTGAAAAATAAAAGGGCAACAAGCCAAGAACCAATCAGTGCATTTTGCTTTCCCTTGTCAATTCATGATTTAGCAACTGATCATAGTTTGCTTGTCTGAAATTTCAATTCGGATGATCAGAACTTAACAAATATGCATCGGCAGAACAGAAGACAAGAGGAAGAGACAGTTGTTTTGTTTTGAAAATAATACTTAAAGGAGTGCAACTTGGGTTGGCGGAATGATACCTAGTCTTTTCATTTTTATTTCATTTAATTTGCGAGGTCTTTCAGTTTATTAGTATTTGGTCTTCTGTACCTTGTATTTATAAATTATGATTAAAAAAAATCTTAAAAAGATGCAATTCCAACAAGTCATACTTTGGTACACTTACAAAAAAAAGTTTATGAAATTCAAATGAGTTTATCTAAAATAAAATTGATGAGATTTATTTTTATTATGAGTGTATTTAAATATGAAGTATTTAAAATTATATCTTTTGTGAGAATCTCTTACGATAATCTTCATGACACAAATGGCTTGGATTATTCCATTATTCTAGCAATCATATGGTCAGTGCTGACCCGAATGAATGGCTAAAGAGTCAGTGATATATACGGATTTAATAGTTTGATAATCATGTCACAAAATTGCGACGTGATTGTAATGTTTTGCAAGACACCTAAATGCATGCAATGGGTGTCTTATTATATAAACCACAATTAATTGACTCATCAAGTCTACGCACGTTGCTGGAAAAAGATAATAGTTTGGTCATACTTTTTCACCTTACCATAGCCATACGTTGTAACCCTAGCATACTCCAGACACGCATTGTCGCATTGTCAATGCAAGAGTGACAAAACTTGACAGCTAGAAAATTGATAGCTTGAGAATCACCGATGCATGCTGGGCCAGGTTACAGACAATAACGGTAATGGAGGATTCCAATCTAACAATTTAATGGTCTGTGCTAACTGACACGAATGATTGAGACACGGTATAAGACAGTTTCTAATTTTATGCATAAAATAATCTTTTTTCCAACAACGCTTAAACATTAAATGCCACATATACACAAAACTGTTGGTTCAGGAAAATCCGAAAATCCGAAAACTGTTGGTTCATTAAATGCCACATATACACAAAACTAATGCAGTTTGGTTCATGAATTTTTTCCTTTCTTTTTTTTTTTTGTGAAATTTTGTTCATGAAATTTAAAGCTGAATTACCCCAATAATTTTATAGAAACCAAATAAAAAATTGACCCAAGAAAGTGTAAAGGAATTTCTATACCTCACATGGTTTGTGCCAAGAAAATTTTCTGTATATAGCATGCAGCCATTTTCAAAAATAAATGCCTTTTCCAACTCTTCCCAGTCAAGACGGACACACGCGTATGGACCACTTGGCAGTGCGTGGAAACTCTTCCATTGCTGATTTTAAATGTGATGTGGATTTGAGAAGCTGACGAACAAATTCATCAAGTCTTTCGAAGTTATTTCCTTGAAACTTGATGACAGTATTATCCATTTTGCTTTTTGTAACGCGTAGCTCTTCAACGATACTGAAACAAAAATAGATATAATAACAACAATATGGCTAGGCACAACCAAAAATGAACTATAATGTCTCAAGTAGTAATAGTTTTCCCACACGGCAATATATATATAGCATTGAGATGAAAATTCTGATACTTGAATTAGCACTTCCAACTAACAAGTATAGGTTGCACAAAACATTCAACTTAACCGTGACTATTTGAATTGCAAATAGGAAAGGCAATTTCCTTGCTATGGATGAATGAATAAATCTATCAACTGGCAATAGCAATGAGGTCCGAAAATACAGAGTGGGAGGGGGAAGATTCTGGCAGTTGAAAGGAACCGCCGATGAGAGGCAGAGAACCTTCGGCCAATAGAGAAGAATAAAAGAAATGTGCAAAGAGGTTGCTAAGAGAACACATTTTTTTTTTTTTTCATGTCATGCTAAGATAAAACTCACCTCGAGGCTTTTCTCCGCACAATTCAGCCCCTACATTTTGTTCGCTTCATTCTAGTTTTTGTCAGGGCCAGCCAAGGCCCAAAATCAATCATAATAGACTCGTGACACTTTCCTTTGGTAACAGACTCACAACATCAAGGCCCAATAGTTACAGTTATAGGTGTTATTACTGCCACTGTGGCCTTCTGGTTCTTCATGCCCTCATCTATGTTTAGGCCACGTGGAAGCTAGGGAAAGGAAAACGTCCTCACTCCTCACCATTATCTGCTGCCACAGTTATTCTTATTTTTACTGTGTGATATCCAAGGAGAACAAATGTTGTGATGAAAAAAATTTCATTTTTTTGTTTATTTTGTGTTGTCGAAGAAAAAGGTATGCTGTAACTAAAAAATAAAAATGATATAGTCTCTTATAAATTCTCCTAAGTATCCTCTTAATCAATAAAAAATAATGGTATAACAACTTAAAAATCTTCATAAGTATCCTCTGATATACTAAATAAAGTTAAAAATAGGTACAATTAATGTCTTGAAATCTTAGAAAACAATCAATTTTTCCTTCCTTTAATAATTAGGAGGATTTGTCAAGAGGATGAATCATTTCTCATTACTAAATAAGATAAACAAATGGATATAATCAATGTCTTGAAATTTTAAAATGTAATAAATTCTTTCATCATCAAATTATTAGAAGGATATTTAAAAAGATTTGTTAGGAGAATAAATCATTTTAAAAAAAATTCTTACACACAACACACACACACACACACACACACATGGAGCCTTCTAAGATGGGGAGGGAGGAGTTCTGGAGTATGATGAAGAGGGTAGAAAAGTGAAAATATAGAAAGATAAGGGTAATATTTGAATTTAGAAAAGAATGATAGTTAATTTGATAAATTAGTTCATTAATCTGAGATTAAAATATTACTAGCATTTTTTAATAATTATTAGTGCTTTCAAAGACAATTATACCAGCAAATCATGCGAATTATTAGCATCTAACAGTCCAATTCAAAGGAAATTCTAATAATTTTAGCCTAGTTTCATTTTTAATTATTGGTATTAGTCCCAAAAAAGAGGCTACTAGTTATGGAAGACTTTAATTAAGTTGAGTATAACTTATGGGATTGGAAAAACATGTTTTCAAAGATATTTGAATAATTGCTAGCTTTTTTACAAAATTACCAGCGTCTTCTTAATGAATTACTAGTAATGGATAGTCCAATTCAATAGGAATTCTAATCATTTTTGCACGAGTTTGATTTTTATTTGTTAATATTAGTCCCAAAAATGGGCTACAAGATAACGAACACTTTAATTAAGTTGAATAAGACTTATGAGATTGGAAAAAAAATTGTGGAAGAGATCTATATGATTACTAGCTTTTGCAACGAATTACTAGTTTTTTCAGAATGAATTACCAGTGTACCATGTCAATTACCAGTAGTGGACAGTTCAATTCAAGAGGAATTCTAGTTATTTTAGTACTAGTGTCTTTTTTATTTGTTCATATTGATCCCCAAAAAAGGGCTACACAATATAATGGCAGGAATTGGTATCAAAAAAATTCAAGAGACTATGAGAGCCTTTTAATAGGTTGAGTAAGACATATGAGATTGGAAGCTTCAACTTCAACTCTTCCAAAGATTTGTTAACTGTGAGTAAAGTAAATTTTTATCAATATTTCATATATTATATTTACATAAAAAAATCAATGGTATATTTGATTGCACAATTGACAAGTTTAAAATGGGTAACTTAAGATTTTTTTATTGTACCATTCATTACAACCTCTCTTGGATAATAGCAATCAATATAGAAGAGTGAGGCATATTTGAAATTAATATTAATTAAGGATAGTATCATAAAATTGATATAAAATAAGAATAATAAAATAAAATTATATCAATCGCAACATTTTGTGTTTTATTCAATGGATTTCTTTATTTTATTTGATTGAAATATGGATATATTTTGCATCGATATATATTATTATTAATATTCATCATAGATATTCCTCTTAACATATATTTTGTCATATTAATATTTGTTAAAAAAAATGGTAAAGATGTAGTATATAGTTTTACTATCACTTTATTTAAAATGACAATTAAGTTTAATATGGAAAGTAATCAATAATTTTGTAAAAACATAAAAAAGAGATACATAATCAATAATAACCATAAAACAAACAAATGAAAAATATTAACTTAATACATACTCAACTACTTTTCAAAATCACTGTGTTTGCAAATTGATGACCCTAGTACATCATTTCAAAACCCCAGTTATTCTTGACAGCAAGCTTCTCAAAAATATTTGAGTTCAAAGATTTCAGAGTCATCATATTTATTTAATTTAATTGCAAATTAGTTTTAGATATTACATATAGAGAATGGTGAAGAAGCTCCACAATCTCTTCAGATTCACTCAAGATTTTTTGAAATCGATAAAAAAAGTTTTTAACTAATCAATTCATTTTTTTCAACCAGCTGCAAATATTTATATCGGCCATACTATCCAGAATGTCATGATTATTGATTTCATAAAAATTATAATATTTTCAATTTTTTTAACAAATCACATTTTACATTTACTTAGCCATTTTTTTTTTTACCAAACCTAAGAAATTAATATTTGCTTAAAGCATTTACTTAATATTAATAACATCTAATATAATAATTAATACACACTAAAAGAATAAAGCCCCTTTTTTTTGTTTGTTAATATTTTTTATATTATACAACGCTTTATATTACATGATGCAGTATGTCATTTTAAATACTGTAAACTTTCACCTATATTATACCATATGTCATTTACCCTTATTTTGTTAGTCGTGCCAACCAGATTTTGATAGTAGAAGGTCTATTAGCATTTTAATAATATACAAAGTGTTTCATATACCACTGTATAACGTATTTATTTAATTCTTTTTTACTTTTTTTGAGTTTTCGACTGTATTTACCACTGATACCCATATCTAATACATAGGATCTTCAGTTATATGATATACTAATATTATTCAATTATCACAAAATTATTTTTATTAATTATTTACAAACAAAAATTATATATTTTTATCTCAATATTTTTTCTGGTACTTACCAATATTATTATGTGTGAATTATGACTACGTCAAATTCGCTCTACGTCAAACTAACAAATTATTGTACCTTAACATTCCCACTACCCTTCATTAAGCCCATTAACACTAATTGCAAAAGCTAAATCTAGAGTAACAAACGTAATTCGCGAATTTCACGTCCATATATCTTGGGTCACACATGTAATTATAAGGATTTTGGCCATTTCTTGCATTATAGGCACAAGGAGAAAGGACCATGGAGGTCCTGGCCCATGTTAGAAGGAGCCATTTTTCACACTTTGTCACCCATTCTCTCTTTTTTTTTCACCAACTGAAGCTGGTATTTTTATTCCACCAAAAAAAAAAAAACTGGTATTTTTTCAACTTTTACTTAAAATCTAATTTCTTCGGTATCCCCCGCAACGTCAGTGCTCTGGTCCGTCTGCCGCAAATCCACCATTCTCACCGACAACTATAATTTTGTAATTTGCTTAATATACCATGTTAGCATCATTAGTTCTCTTTTCTTTTGTTCTCATCTTTTTCTTCAAATGGTAAATGAAGTTGATAAATGAAAATGCAGAAAGCTGCTATTGCATTATATGGCTATTGCATAATGAATATAAGAGACATTTATTTTAAAATGGAGAGTATAAATCTAATAAAGAATAAACTATTGAAAAAGTTGTATTGAAATTTCTTGGCTCTTATATTAAAATTAATAATCCTAACACATTATCATACTCAAAATATATTAACAATACAAATTAATTAGTGAATCAATCTTATCATATACTTTTTCCATGAGATCATTGACATCATATCTATAATTAAATTATGGCATGCATAATTTATGATAACGTAATTTATATTACATATATTATTTTTTGAATTCGCATGGCATTAACGATCAAAACTTGAGCAATAATAAGTTAGTTAAAACAAAATTAATTGAGAACAAATAGTTCTGCTTATACTATAAAAATACGTATAAAGGGAAAAACTAATATTTTTCGTCTATTTAGGGGGTTTAGGTTCCTAAAAAAAAAATTTATACCTACATATTTTTAGATTTAAGTCTAGTATCTCTACATTAGATAAAGAAGAAGGGTGGTAGTCAATTTTTTTTGGATAAATTCACAATAAAATATTTTATGCAGAACTCCCTAAAATTGATATTATATTTATGACTCTATATATCTTTTATTATAAATTTTTTTGTTACTGATATGAATTTTCAATCACTTATCTCACTCAAGATCAGGGAAAGGGAAAACGTCAAAGATGGTGCTTAAGAATGCCATGCACAAATTGATTATACTTATATGAATTCATAAATTTCTCAACATTGAGTTTTTTTCCATTTTATTTTAAATAACTAGAAGAAGGAAATGAAATAGGGGAAAGAGGAAGGTTATATGATTATGTTTTTTTAATCTCTAAATTCTTATCCATTATTATTATTCATCACTTCTCATTGAAAATTATCACAAAATGTTTAAAATGAGAAAAAATTATACTCACTACTCTTGAGGTTTAGCAAAATACAATCCACACCTGCACTATTTTCAAAATTTGCCTGACAAGCCCTTGAGATTTGAAAAATCCTACACTATCCTACCTTACTAATGTTAATTCATTAATGACTTTGACAAAACAATATACATGTGCATAGCACATAGTTTTTAATAGTATTATTATAAATATTAAAGACTGTTATAAATATTTAAGCTATGGGGTTTAGGTTATTTGTTTGGTTTAAGGATGAATCACTTTGAAGTTGGAAAGAAGAGAGTATAACAAGAAATATGAAGAGAGTGTGTTTTTATAACTCAATAAAAAGATAATGTGATTGCTCAATAGTTATAAAAATATTTAATATTTACAAAAATGCCAACAAAAATTGTGTGCTTTGCATGTGTGTTGTTATGTCAAAGTTACCAACATACTAATGTCAGTGAGAGAGACTAGTGCAGGATTTTTCAAAATTCAATGATTTGATGTGCAAATTTTAAAAATAAAGGGGAAGCATGTTGCATTTTGTCAAATCTTAGAGAAGATGTGTAACATCCTAATAATTAATCCCATATGCTTAAGTTATATCAGAATTTATTATTAGATTATTATACTTTAACGTCATGATTTTCCAGTATCAAAATATAATGTAGGCAAATAAAATATGGTAATATTATTGCTTTACTGAAAAAAAAAATCAAACTAAAAGCCTGGCACATACATAATTATATGTAATACTAATTTATAGCGGAATTACCTAAGTAATAATAAACACATTTATCCAAGCATAAGTCTAAAACAGTATATTGCAATAACAAGTAAATAACTCCAACAAGTATTTAGCAGCTATAATATAAATAACATGAACAATAATAAATCTTCGGCTAACAATAGTCTGGTAAGCAATAAACTAAAACACTAAATAATTAAATAGATATACTCAACTAAAGTATTATAAATGGAACTAAATCCTATCTACTCTTTAGGTATGTGTTCCTCTTCATGGGCCTCACTAGTTTGCTCCACATCTAGAGATGGCACAAAAAAAGGAAATGGGTGAGAACTCGAAAGTTCTTACTAAGGATAAATGTGCACATTAATTAGTGTCATTGAAATCCCTAGCTACCTTGATTTATTTTTGAAAAGCATGAACATATGTTAAAATCCAATTAATAAGTTCCAAAAATCTTTACCCAAGGTAGACATATCTTTTAATATGATCTTTCTTATCATGGATGCACTCCTAAATTTGCATGCGTGCATAACAATCCAGTTAATATTTACATACATGAAATTTACATACAGTCACATAAAACGGATAGTTCAGTCTTTTTCTTTATACCTCTCTTTCTTTATACACCCAATTTATCCAATCAGTGGGGTAATGAGCTCAGACCAATAGCTAGTAGTCACCAGCAAACATCAATGGGGCTAAGATAGGTTACCACTTTTTAATAGAAGATCCAAATTATTACTGTGAGATATTATATCTAGTATCATTATCATGTAGATGCATGTGCAATATATATACATATCTTAATATCATAGAGTCACATTTAACTGGGCATGTCATCTTATAGTAACTCAATCATAGTATAACAATCAATTTTATAGATGAAGGCAAAACACATATATTTCAAGGTCATGTTTAGGCTATTATAAGATTAAAGGTAAGATGATAATTACTCATAAATATAATCATACAGATATAAATATGTGTGTGTGTGTGTGAACGCACCACGACATGAACTCAAAGGTGTATATATATATACACACACACACGATGTTCGCGAAATCAGAGGTACATTTTGACTGGGTCCAAGAATTTTAGTGCATATTGTGAAAAACAGGACATGGTGAGGCAAATCAATTCGCAATAATTATCCATGGAAAATGATTTGCACAAAACCCTTTCTTAATTTGAAGATTACCAGAAATTAGAGACTCCTAGGATTTGTTGAAGTGAAAAAGGGAAAAATTCTCCTCGTCTATGCTTGGTGTGCCATGGCTTCAAGACACAGAATTGGGAATGAATTTTATTCCTTCAAAAATAATGATGATTTGTGATTAAAGAGCGTAGAGATCACATATCACTCTAACAATGAAAATTTTGGAGAAGATTAAAGAGATGAAGTGAAGAGAATTTCTATGGAGATAAAAGGGTGTGTACTCATATGCTTTGCTAGGAGTTAGTGGTGAGAATTAACAATAAAAGTGAGAGAACATGGGTAGTGGGTACTACTTTTATTCTTAGGGATAGAAATAATAGGGTAATTCCTTCCCTGCTAATCACAAATAGACTCTTTTTTAAATAAATAAATAAAAAAGATCTCATCATATATTATATTTTAAAAAAATATTTTCTGAATACATGTTATATATTTTATACCAAATAAATTCGATTACTCTTATATTATTCATATTGGATCAAATATTATTCTAATGCATTAATTGATTTCACATATACAAATAAAAGGAACTAAGAATAAAATAAATTGGAGCCTTACAAGGTGAATATAAGTTTCTCTTAAAATAATAAATTTATTATTTTAAAATAGTGGTGGATAAATCGATATTGTGTTTTAAGTGAAATGGATGCATATAACATTTCTCTTATTACGTTATTGAATTGAACACATTTTATTAAACCTTTCTGAAAATGAACCGACCACAGCACGAGTTTTTAACTAGTTTGAGTTCAAGGACCTATTTTACACAGTAGGGTCTTTGTTTCTTGACCTTTTCTCAGTCGAGACTCAAGACGGCACGTGCATGGTGTGAACCACTTGGTATTGAATCGTGCCTCAAGTATTGGTTCTTTAGTTTTGAGTCATTTGACATAATTACTTTGGTTGCAACTTGCAAGTCAGTAGCCACAATAGCTCTCGAATTTCAGGCGAAACATCTTTATATACAGATGTCACGGTTTTGATTTTTTGAATATGGAGAAGCCTTAAATCTTCAGGTCAGCTGTCTTACCCTTTGAGGTGTCTACAAGTCAGCATGAGATTAATCATTGTGATTGATGATAGATACCCTTGATTGTAAAAAAAAAAAAACGTTGGTGATTTCTGTAACGATCACTCTTGTGTTGGTGACTAACTTGGCCATTGAAATATTTTAATATGAATGAATAATAAATTAACTGTTTTACCCCTCTCTTTTATCTTCATTTCCTATCCTGCCACTCCCATAGTACACCACCTCCACCACCACTCTTTGACCTCCTTCCTTCTATCTTTTTTCGCTTGTGCTCAATTGAAGGGGAAAAAAAATTTTCACCCCACCGTTCACTCCATCCCCATGGCGTGTTACCTTATTTTCTTGAGTGAAGTTGTAAAACTAGAAATACTTATTTTTCACTCCCCCAACTATCCCTCAAAGTGATTGAAATTGGCCTCCTCCTCCTTCTTCTTTTGTATCTTAGTCGACATTTACACTATTTTTTTAAGGAAAAAAAAAACATGCACTCCATCCCCAAGCACCAAATGGACACAATCAGGTTCCTCAAAATAAAATAGTGAATGTTTTCGTTCATTAAAGAATGGCAAATGCTTCATACTAGGCCTTCCATCAAATGCTCATATGGTTTTGTGTAATTGTGTGTTCTTTCAACACACTTCTCAAAGAATTTCCAGCACCTTTTTTTTTTTGAAAAAAAAAAAATATGTGTTCTGAGATATTTATTTCCTGGGTTGAAACTAGATTTGTGATCTAAACATTACATCTGTTAGATTTTTTTGAACGCTCAAAGTGTTAAGTTCTATGGATGAAGCTATAAAACACTCAATCCTTTGCAGGCAGCGGGTGGTGGCCATGATTTTGGGGTTGGAGATGAGGGTATGTTTGGTAGTGTGCTTCTCAATAAATATTAAAATATAGAGATATGTTATTATAGAATTACTTTTTTCATTAAAATCTTTTAATTTCAAATGTTAGATAAAGTTTGAATGGTTGAGATATAATAACCAATTTGGTCACTAACTCACAAGTGACCACCACAAAATTCGCCACAAAATGTTAATTTATGAGTTGTGTTAAATGTATTCATGAAATAGGAGATACTGTATCAACTCATACTTTATTTACTATTAGATTGGTTGTGAATTCTATTTAACCAGGGTCCATAATCAATTCAATGGTGGATAGAGTGTGAGTCAATATAGTATCTTACACCTCAGAAGTATGAGTAATTTGTTCTTTATTAATTGTGAACCGTTTGAGTTTATTTTATTTTTAGTTATGTTATATGTTACTAGAAGGAGAGAAAATGATGACATCCTCATAGGCTTAAAACATAATAAGATATTACCATGTTAAGGTGTTAATTGCCCTACTAATTGCGCGTGAGTTTATCATAGTTCATCCCTAGAATTAAACCAAGTACCTTGAAGTCTTGGGATAGTACTTCTAAAGACTTCTCATAGAACATATCTTAATAAAAGAAAAATTGATGTATATTAGGATTAGAGTTTAATTTTGATACATTGACAATGTACAACTATTTTATACTATTATCCAATTAAAATATTTAGTTTGGATGTCTTTTCAAGTAATGAGTATAAAAGTTAACTATATATTATGGTTTATGAGATAATATATGATTGGATAACTGTGTAAAAAAAAATTTACACTATCAGTACATAACAATTAAATCCTTTGGATTATGGCAGAAGAACACACACGCACACATATATATAAAGAGTTTAATTTCCATACACCAACAATGTGAAATTTTTTTGTACCGTCATCCAATCAAATTATCTCATTTAAATAACTTTTTAAATAGTAAGTGTGAAAGTTAACTACTTTTGCTAATGTGCCAGCATGTGGTTTAATGACAATGAAAAAAGTTTTACATTGTTAGTGCATAAATATTAAACTTATAGACGATGTTCTAAAATAAAATGATTGTTAAATGTAACGCTTGGTGACCAAGTTGGAGAGTGATTGCTGGTGCAAGAAGACACTGACAAGGAGCGGCTCCTGGTAAACTTCTAAGCAGAGGGATACATGAATAAACTAATTACACATTCGAATGAGAGGGATCCTGAGACTGTATAGGTTTGAGACTATACAGTTAAGAATGACTTGTATGAATTGATTTGTACTACCTATATCAACAAGATGCATCTTCTTTTCGATAGCCTATCGCTAAAGAATTCTACAGTTAAGCGTGCTTGACTTAGAGCAATTTTGGGATTGGTGACTGTCGCAACCGGGATCGCGACGGGGACGGCGAAAAATGAGAATTCTATTTTTTAAAAATTTAATGGAGTCGCCACCAAGTTTATTAAAATTGGGAAAACGTTGGAAAAAACCCATTTATTTTGAAAGATGACCTTTGAAACCAGATTATGAGTTCGGGAGTCGATTATGCATAGGGAAGGGTATGAAATTAATTTTACGCACCCCTAGTACACCCGTCCTTAGACGGTACCTTAGTGATTTGTGCAAATTAATTAATAACCTTCAAAATCCCTATTAAAATAAAGAAAAAAAAACTATGCAAAATATTTACAATCAAATAAACAATTTATGAAAATTTAATTTTGGCTTGACAGGGATTGCCTGCTCCTACGTATCCTCTGGTACAATGAGGAACTCAAAGTCACGTAGTTCTCAGAAAGAATGATTGTGGGTTGATAAATTTTATTTATGAAAAGAAAAAAAAAAGATTCGTAACAAGAAAATCTGTGATTGCTCAGAATCCAAGTCAGCACTAGGCCACTCAATGAATTCTTATGACTCAATAATAGCGAAGATGACATTTATCATTCAATCATCATTATTGAACATCACATATTTGTGAATTACCAATTTTTAATAAAAAAAGAATCAAATAAAAACTGATTTAAACAAAGAAAGAAAATATTTTATTAAATCAAAGAAAATTCATTTGTGCACAGAATTCAAGCTGACACTAGGTCATTCAATGAACTCTTATGATTCAAAAATAGTGAAGATAACATTTGCTATTCAATCACTATTATCGAATATTGCACAAATATAAAAAGATTTTTGAAAAGAAAATTGATTACTGAAAAGACATATTTTTGTTTTATTTCTCAATTTTAGACAAAATAAAGATAAAAAAAACTGACAAGATTAATTCATAAACATAAATATACAAATAATTTGAGCAAAATATATACATAACTAAAAAGTAAAATTAAATCATAAGCACAATCGCACAACTAACTTAAATAACACATAAACCTATAATTAATATCAAACGAAAAATAAAATTAAATTATAGACATATACAATTAATTAGATAAAACATATGAAATAATTAAACTAAAACAATAATTCACAACCACACAGCTAATTTAACCAAAACACATAAACCTATGAAACAATTAAACGAAGCACAAATACTTCAATCAAAACACATAAGATAATAAAACTAAAAAGTATAATTAATTCATAAACATCATTACTTATTTAATTTAAATAAAACCCAAATACGCAAATAAACAAACCAAAAAAAGAAAAAAAATCGTAAACATGAACACATAATGTAATTGGAGCAAAACACAAAAATGTAAGATAATTAACACCAAACGAAAATAAAATTAATTCATAAATATAAACACACAAAACAAAAAAACATAGAGAATAATCAAAACTAAAAAATAAATAAATAAATAAATAAATATACAGAATATGTAAGATAATCAAACTTAAAATACAAAAGTATTACAATTACACAATTAATTTAATCAAGACACATAAACACAAAGTATAAAAATAAAATTAATTTTAAAAAAAACATAAACATAATACAATTAACAAAGCATATACAAAAAGCTCTAACTACTCTTTTTCTCTTTTTTAGTCTTTTTAAATTAATCAGAAAAAAAATCGACGCTAAATTCACTAAAAATCAAAATAAAACAAATTCTATTAATTAATTTTTATTTTTTAAAGAAAATACCTAAATATTCATTAAAACTCAAATGAATAAAGAAATTGGGTATTAACTTAATCAAAAATAATAAACAACACAATCAAAAATAATAAACAACACAATAAACTCTAAATACCTAGGACACAAATAGATTCAAATACCCAGAAATAAAATAATAACACATCTTATTACACAATAACCCAAACCCACAAACAAATAAACTCTCAGCATATCTCGAGTAATACATGGATTTCATTTTTTCATTTTTGGGTTGACACAGAATATGGGCTGAAGACACACAAATACACAAACCACTAAAATATTCACATGCTAACTATACTCTCTCTCAAACAAGAACACGCGTGGCTATCTCATATTCCCACTAACTTATGTATGTACACACTCACACACTAATCAAAATGACAATTCTCACAGCTCCTTACTTACCTACAACACACGTGCACACACAGTAGCATTACATTTAGCTAAAAGAAAGCAAAAGCTGAATAAGGAATATGAGAGAGTGGGAAAATAGAGAGTGAAAAGTAAAGAGAGCGAGAAAGAGAATGAAAGAGGGAAAGGGAGCCATAGAGAGGGGAGCAGAGGCGGTGGACGGCGGAGAGAGGAAGAGAAGCAGAGGAGGAGGGATCGCGGCCAAGAGAGAAGGGGAAGGGGGAGGCCGCGCGGCTGGCTTCATGCGATGGGAGGAACCGCGCGGCCACCACTGAGGGTAAAGAGCGGTGGCGCGGTGTAAAGGGGATCCGACGCGGCGCAAGAGAAGGCCGCGCGACTGGAAAAGTAGGGAGCTCCGCCACTACCGGTGAAAGAAGACCGTAGCAGTGGCGGAGTAGCGCGCGGAGGAAGGGCCATCGCGGTGTTCTCGTGTGGCCGGCGAGTGCCAAGGAGGCGCTGATGGCGAGAGAGGAGCCGCCAAGGGAGCACGCGGGGAAGGAGGCCGGTTGCGGTGGTGGCGGCGCTAAAAGGGGGCACGGTGGAGGCCGTTCGCGATGCGGTGATTTTGGCTGAGAACCTTACGCGGCAGCGGCTTGGACAGATCTAAGAGGAAGGAGGCTGCCGCGAGGAAAGGCAAGGGAAAAGGAAGCCGGCGGCATACGCGGCTGTGTTGCGAGAAGGGTGGTCTTTGGGCTTCTGTTTAAGGAGGGGAAGGGTGAGGTGGTGATGGTTTTCTTCCTAATCTCTCATTCTTCAAAACCAGATTTTGGTTATGTGTGTGATTGGTATTTGTTTTTTTTTTTTTCAGGTAGAAGATTGCAGTAGATATGAAAGAAATAATGATGGTGGTGGAATATGGTGGAGGGGAGAAGAAAGATGGTGGGGTGGAGAAGGAAGGACAAGCAGAGGCTGCGGCTGTGGTGGTGGAGGCCGCGGCCTCTCTCCCTTTTTCCCTTTCTGATTTTTTTTTATGGAAATATATTCATGGCTGTGGTTATTACCTTGCTTACTGTCTGGATTGAATTGCTAGTCTCCTCCTTTGTATTTGAATTGGTTAGGCTCAAATTTCAGGTGATATGCTGCCCGATTTTTGTTTGAAACTCTTGAATGTTCACCCCCCTCCGAAAAACTGATGCTAATTGTTATATGGTCGTTTTTCTCTTCTTTTTTTTTTTTTACCCCCTCATGCCAATGGTTCCCTCCTTTTTATAAAACAATCAATATGTCCACCTGCCCAACATCATGATCTTTGCCTTTGTAAGTGGAGAAGGAAAATCATTATTATTCAGGCAGTGGAGGCATCATCTTGCCTGCCGTTGCCAATTATTCCCTTTTTTATTTTTATTTTTTGAATGGGAATTGGGGAATCCAATGTTCCCTTCTCCCCTTTTTTAATTAATTATTTTTTCATGGGCCAACAATTTTGGGCTTTAATATAAAAACAAAACTTGGACCGGGCTGAGACACAAATGGACAAAAACATAAAACGCAATAAATAGATAAAACTCCTTTTTTTAAAAAAAAATTCGGGAATAAATAACATAAAACGAACAAATTTTTTCACATTTTTCTCTAAAGAAAATGATGAAATAACTATAAATGAAACATGCAAATTTTTGGACTTTTGTTTAACGGGCCGGATAAAATCGGGTGTTCACAGTTGCCCCTCTTTACTTATTTCTTATAAGAGAATATGAAAAAACCTAAGTTTTGCATATTGTCTTCATGAGGAATGAGTAAAGACATGAACATCGATTTTGTTCGACAATGCATGAAATGCAAACAATCTAAATCTAAAAAACAAAAGAAAATGCACATCTAATGCAAGCTACGTAACTCAGAAATGAATTTACAACCGACACAATGTAGTAAAATTTGCGGACAAATCAATATGGATTGACAAATGACAAGAAAAGTAAAAACCAAATGCACAAGTTGACAAGAAATTAAAAGCAAATAAGGCTAACAAGAATTTACAAGGCGACGGGGCTAACAGGAATTTACAAACCTTACAACCAATTGGATTGGTTAACAAGCGACAAGTGACAAGTGACAATCTGAGGCCAACTGAAAAGGTAAATTGGCAATCTGAGGCCGAAATGAAATACGAATTGGCAATCTGAGGCCGACTGGGAAGTAAAGTTGGCATTCTGAGGCCGACCGGGAAATAAAGTTGGCAATCTGAGGCCGACTGGAAATTAAATTGGCAATCTGAGGCCGACTGGAAATTAAATTGGCAATTTGTGGCCGACTGGAAACATAAGTTTGGAAATCTGAGGCCGAAATGAAATAAAAGTTGGCAATCTGAGGCCGAAATGAAATAAAAGTTGGCAATCTGAGGCCGACTGGAAATTAAAGTTGGCAATCTGAGGCCGACTGGGAAATAAAGTTGGCAATTAGAGGCCGACAAGAAAGGTAAATTGGCAATCTGAGGCCGACAAGAAATGTAAATTGGCAATCCGAAGCCGACAAGAAATGTAAAGTTTGGCAATCTGAGGCCGACTAAAAAACAAATTTGGCAATCTGAGGCCGACAAGAATGTAAATGACAATCGGAGACCAATTGAGAAGAAATTGACAAGGAGGACATTGTTGTTTTTTCTTTTTTTCCTTTTTTTTATGTGCAAAAACTTTGGATTTAACATCCACTTTCAGTCTGGAAAACAAACCGTCAGCCAATCAAGCAAACCTCGAGGAAAACTTAAACCGATCAAACTCATACGTCTTCTTGCATTGAACTTTCTGGCATAACTTACAACCTTCCTTTCCTCTGTGACCTCGCTCATTTCTTCTTTTCTTCTCCACTTTTCCATCTTCAAACTGATGATTGCTTTTCCATCAAACTCGAATGAAGTTTCTGGATTATAATGTTAGTCATTGATGTATTGTTGTGAACATTGTTAGATTGTATAATTGAAGCTTAAATTTATCCTACTTGAGACATCATAAATGAATATGCATTTAAAAAGAAAGTGATAGGATCAACTGACTGAGCATCTCTATTGTTTGGTATATTGGATAACGAAATGTTTGAAGACAAGGTCACAACATAAGAACAAAATGCAAAGAAGAAATTCTAAAAAGCACAACAATTTGCCCCAGTATAGGTACTCTGCAGCTCAATCAATCAACTTCCTGGCCGCAAGTTGAAAATGCTAGCCCTGATATCTGATGATATGACCTTGAACCTTTTTCTTCCCACAAATTTTCCCCAGTTTCAGTCTTTGCTCTGCTTGGTTTACTGGACAAACTCAACACCAAAAATTGCCCCAGTGTAGCTTTTAGAGATGATGCATATCTTTTTCTGCTCTAACTTTTGCCTAGACCGCTCTTTCGAGTTTTCAGCCTAGCGAATCTTTTCTTCATTTTGCTTTGTGGTTTGCCCTAATTTTTGCTTAGGCCGCTCTTTCGAGGTTTCAGCCTAACGAGCTCTTTCTTTATTTTGTCTTATTTTGCCCTAACTTTTGCTTAGGCCGCTCTTTCGAGTTTTCGACCTAACGAGCTTCTTTTCTCTTTTTTTTTGTGTTGTTTTAAGCATAAAACTTTTTGACTGTATCACTATTGATTGGTTTAGGCAATTCCTAGCCATCCATGTTTTGCAAAATCAATGGTCCACCTGAGAACGCTTGCTTGACAATGTAAGGTCCTTCATAACACGGAGCCCACTTACCCCGTGCGTCTTCTTGATTGGGGAGAATTTTCTTCATAACCAAATCCCCTGGATAAAAATCTCTAGCGCGAACTTTCTTGTTAAAAGCTCTAGCCATTCTACTTTGGTACAACTGACCATGACAAATAGATGCAAGCCTCTTCTCTTCGATCATATTCAGTTGCTCATATCGAGCTTTTACCCATTCAGATTCTTCCAACTCAGCTTCCATTAAAACTCTGAGCGAAGGGATTTCAACCTCTATAGGGGACACAGCTTCCATTCCATAAACCAATGAGAAAGGAGTCGTTCCTGTGCTTGATCGTATGTTGGTGCGATTGGCGTACAAAGCATACTGGCTGACATTTCATGCCAATCTTTGTAATTCACTACCATTTTGGCGATGATTTTCTTGATATTCTTATTTGCAGCTTCAACCGCACCATTCATTTGAGGCCTGTAAGGAGCTGAGTTATGATGCTTGATCTCGAAAGTCTGAAAGAATTTTTGAACTTCGGCACCATTGAGGTTCGGAGCATTGTCTGTAATGATCCTTTCTGGGATTCCATATCTGCAGATGATGTCCTTTTTGATGAACCTGAGAAACACCTTTTGTGTGATGTTGGCATATGAAACAGCTTCCACCCATTTAGTGAAATAGTCTATTGCCACCAAGATGAAATGATGACCATTTGATGCTTTGGGATTAATCGGGCCGATAACATCCATGCCCCACATCGAGAAAGGCCAAGGAGATACCATGTTGTGCAATGGAACTGGTGGAGCGTTGACTCGATCTGCATACATTTGACATTTGTGACACTTCCAAACATAACTGATACAGTCACTCTCCATGGTTGACCAGTAATAACCACTCCTTAGGATTTTACGTGCCATCATCTGCCCATTGGCATGAGTTCCACAGATCCCTTCATGGACTTCAGTCATGATTATTCGAGCTTCATAAGCATCCACACATCTAAGGAGAGTAGTGTCATAATTTCTCTTGTAAAGGACTTCACCATTCAGGAAAAAGGCTATAGCCAGTCTTCGAATTGTCTTTTTGTCCACCTCATTCGCTTTCTTTGGTATTCTCCTTTTTGAATGTACTGCTTGATGTCATGATACCACGGTCGACCATCTGGTTCAATCTCCACATTACCACAGTATACTGGCTCATTTTGCACCTCCACATGGATGGGTTGGACATTAGCATGGATCTCCAACTTAGTCATTACGGCCAAGGTCGCCAAAGCGTCAGCAAACTGGTTCTTGTCTCGAGTTAAGTGAGAGAACGATATATTATCAAAGCGCTCAATTAATTGAGACAAGTACTTCTGATAAGGCACCAGTTTTGGATCTTTTGTGCGCCACTCTCCGTTAACTTGATAGATTATGAGTGCAGAGTCTCCAAACACCTTCAGTTCTTTGATTCCCAAGTCAATTGCAACTTGCAAACCATTTGCGCATGCTTCATATTCTGCCATGTTGTTGGTACATTCGAAGTCTAGTTTGATAGAAATTGGGTACTGCTTCCCAACTGGTGAGACTAATACAGCTCCTATTCCACATCCATTCATATTAGCCGCCCCATCAAAGTACATCTCCCACACATTCTCCTCTTCCTCATCTTCTCTTTCTAGTGCCAACACCTCGTCATCAGGGAATTCAGGCATAGCGGGTTGTACACCCTCCGTAGGGTTTTCAGCTAGATAATCAGCAGTTGCGCTTCCCTTGATGGACTTTTGAGTAACATATTTGATATCAAATTCGGACAGCATCACTTGCTATTTTGACATTCTCAATGACACATGAGGACTATCAAATATGTATTTTAATGGATCCATTCGAGAAATCAACCGGGTGGTGTAATATAACATGTACTGCCTCAACCTCTTGGAAGCCCATACTAATGCACAACAGGTCTTTTCAATGGCCAAATAGCGGGATTCACATTCATTAAACTTCTTGCTCAAATAATAAATGACCTGTTCTTTCCTTCCGGATTCATCATATTGCCCCAACATTGCCCCAAGTGAAGTGGGCAACACTGTAAGATACAATATCAAAGGACGGCCTGGCGTAGGAGGAATCAAAACTGGAGGTTTCATTAGATAAGCCTTTATTTTGTCAAAGGCTTCTTGGCATTCTTCGTTCCATTCTCCAGGTTGATGTTTTCGCAGTAACTTGAATATAGGCTCACAAGTACTAGTCAAGTTGGCAATGAATCTAGCGATGTAGTTGAGTCTCCCAAGAAAACTTCTCACTTCTTTTTCAGTTCGGGGAGCTGGCATTTCTTGTATTGCCTTCACCTTATCTGGATCCACCTTTATACCTTCTCTGCTGACAATGAACCCAAGTAATTTCCCTGTGGAAGCTCCAAAAACACATTTATTCGGGTTCAGCCGTAATTTGTACTTCCTGAGCCTTTCAAATAGCTTTCGTAAGATTGCTACATGGCTTTCTCCTTCCTTGGACTTAGCGACCATGTCATCAACATACACCTCAATCTCTTTGTGCATCATGTCATGGAACAGTGCAACCATGGCATGTTGATAAGTGGCACCGGCATTCTTCAAGCCGAATGGCATGACTGTGTAGCAGAATGTTCCCCACGGAGTTATGAACGTAGTTTTTCCTTTGTCATGAATATCCATGGGAATTTGATTATACCTAGAGTACCCATCCATGAATGAGAATCTATGATTTTTGGCTGTATTATCAACGAGAACATCAATGTGAGGGAGTGAAAAATCATCTTTCGGACTAGCTTTATTTAGGTCTCGATAATCTACACACATTCGAACTTTTCCATCTTTCTTAGGCACAGGAACAATGTTAGCCACCCAATCTGTGTGTCTTGATACCTCCAAAAACCCAGCCTCTAGTTGTTTAATCACTTCTTCTTTTATCTTTAATGACATGTCAGGCCGCATTCTTCTCAACTTTTGCTTTTTCGGCTCGGCTTCCGGATACAAAGGAATCTTGTGTGAGGCGATCTCTGGGTCCAATCCTGGCATATCATGGTAGGACCATGCAAAGACATCCAAGTATTCTTCAAACAATGCAATCATTTCTGTTCGCTCAGGGTTTTCTACTATTTTCAACTCTTTCTTTTCTTCTTCAGTGCCCATATTAATCACCTCAACCTCCTCATTGTCTAAATCAAATCTCTTCTCTGTATGCTCCAACAGACTTGCAAATTGCCGAATAGCTTCTTCATCATCCTCAGACCCAAAGCTATCACAATCAAATGCTGTAAGAGAATCAATTGATTGGTCTCCAGAGTCCCTTTCACGTGGCAAAACATTCATAATATTTAGGTCCCTGGAAAGCATTTGTAGGGGTTGGAATGCTAAAACAGATAGTGAATAGAACGCAAATAATATAGGAAAATGCCAATTAATGGTTTGAGTAATGGTGATAGAGATAAAAGAGAAAACAAAAGAATAGGAGTTGAAACAAAGAGAATGGAAGACACAAAGAAAATGTAAAGATTACTAGATAATCATGCAAATTTATTCAAATGATGTCTCAAAGTAGCATACATGAAAGCAAAAACAATTAATATAATTCCACATAATTACTTTGAAACAATAACATCAATCAATGGTTCAGCTGTCCAATTTATCAGCATCTCCTCACGGTTGGCAGCATAATCATTGTTGCATTCTTCAAGCTTCTCAACATCTACCATATTGATGGTTGGACAACAGCTAAGGACACAATTTTCTTCAGCCATAATCACTTCAGCCGGATAAGGAAATGTTTCCTTCAGATGAGGGATCTGCTTCATCTTCTCTTTTGGTTTTTGCTCAAGAGCCATATTCTTGATCTGCTCCTCTAATGATGCTTCATATCCTAAACCGAATCGGTTAGACTTCCCTGAGACCGTCAAAGGTGTTTTGATACCCTGCAACTGTGGCCCCAACCCTTTGCCGTGCAGATAACCATTTTTGGTCATGATATGAGCCACTATCTGATTGACATCTTGCTTTGGAAACACTCTCTGTTCCTGCTTCAGCCCTACCACTTCCAGACTGTGCCATAAGCTGTTTTCCACTAACTCCACATTTTCAACATATGGAAGTGTGACTGGTTTTGATCCAATGATTTCTTTCTCTCCATGAATCGTAATAACTGAACCATTCTCAATATACTTAACTTTTTGGTGCAAGGTTGAAGGAACAGCACCAACATTATTAATCCATGGTCTTCCCAGCAGCATATTGTAATCAGACTCAATCACCATCACTTGGAATAAAACCTCAACCGGCTTGGGCCGATTTCCAATGGCAGCACTATTTCCCCAAGGATGTTTTTCTTCGCTCCATCAAAAGCTCTCACGATCATCACTTGCGGTGAAATATCGTCTTTGCTCATTGACAAGTAGCTCAAAGTTGACGCTGGCAAGACGTTTAATCCTGACCCTCCGTCAATGAGAACTTTGGGCACTATATAGCCTTTGCATTTAAGGGTTATATCACGGTGCTCGTGGGTTAACTTTGTGATACAATCTCCTCGTTTGAGAAAGTGATCATATTGACACGCTTTACCGGATCTACCATATTCACCATATTTTCCAATGAGACGTCCGGTTTCACATAAGCATCTTTCAAGACCTTTAGTACTGCCTTTTGATGAGATTCGGATGACAAAATTAATGACAACAGGGAGATTCTAGCAGGAGTCTTTTTCAATTGCTCCAATATGTCGTACTCACTTTGCTTCATGATCTTCAGGAACTCTTCTTCTTCATTTTCTTCTCTTCCTTTTCTTTCCGCACCAGAACCTTTTCCCACGTTCTCTTCCTCGACAAGCTTTCCCTTTTCCAGTTCTCCAGGTCCATAAATCCTCCCACTTCTTGTGATTCCTTTTACTTCCAAAACATCATTCGCTGCCCCACCTACTTAGGCCCTTGAAGTCTCCCCTACTACCTTGGCTTCATAATTCCAGGGCACCGCATGAGTGTTCTTGTAACTGAATGGTGTTGGCTTCTTCACGGTGATCACCACTTTCTCTGGTTTCGGAGCTTGGTTCAATGGAGGGATGCGGAGTACGAAGCGATCAATCACATTTACCTCTTCAGGGAGATTCGACTTCCTTTTCACCTGAATAACACCCAGGTCGAGCAATTCTTGTACTCGAGCTTTAAAACCCCAACAACTTTCTATATCATGACCAAAGCCTCCAGAGTGGTATATGCAGCTTGACTTTATGTCATCTTTCTCATTTTCCTCTATTGCAAGAGCAGGCACTGTAGTGTTGTAGCCAGCCTTCTTCAAACTGATGAAAATTTTCCCCATGGGTGTTCTGAGACTCAACACCTTCTTAATCAGGGGTTCCTCTACTTCCAAGGCATTTATCCGACTTCCTCCTTCATGGTTTGGAATTGGGTTATTAATAATATCTGGCTTTGAATCTTCCTGAAGGTCTAACCTCCCACATGCGATTAGTTTCCTCACCGCGGTCTTGAACCCTTCACAATCTTCAATGGAATGCCCTGCTATGTCCATGTGATATTTACAAGTAAGGTTCGGGTTGTACCAAACTGGGTATGGTGGGTCTAATGGGCGTACAGGATAGGCTGCAATCAGATGGGTATCAACTAATCTTTGGAAAAGGTCAGTGTTTGAAATGGACAGCTTCGGGAAAGGTGGAAGGTTAGGGAATCGGTTTCGATTTTGACTTTGGAAATTTGGTCGGGGTGTCGGAATATTTGGGTAGGTCTGGTAATGTGTGGTAGGATATGTAGGACGTGCTGGCTGGTATGGCCGTATGTGAATGTTATTAATTTGAGGCTGGTGATATGGGGTAGTGTTTGAGGTAGATGGGTAACGGGGGACAGGGGTTTGGTGTAAAGTCATCTGGGGTTGTGGACGTGTTGATGCATACCTCGGGATAAAGGATTGCTGACCATGGACATAATTCACATCTGTCTCTTTCTTCTTGGGCGGGAAACTTTTTCTTGTGTCTTCATTGTTCATGGGAAGTTTGCCAGCTTTAGCCAAGCTCTCAATCCTTTCTCCAGCAGTTATTAACTCAGAGAAATCCTTATATGCTGCTCCTACCATTGCTCCGATATAAGGGGATCCCAAGGTTCCTAAGAAGTAAGAACACATCTCAGTCGGGATAAGCGGGGGCTGAACTTGGGCAGCGAAAGCTCTCCATCTTTGAGCGTATTGCTTGAAGGATTCATCTTTCTTTTTCTGCATGGAACTTAATTGCTCCCGTGTAGGTGCCACTTCAAGATTAAATTTGTATTGGTTCATGAACAAATCAGCTAATTCTCCCCAACAGGAAATCTTTGCATGATCTAACTGGATATACCATTCTAGAGCCGATCCGGTCAAACTCTCGTGGAAAAAGCTAATGAGAAACTTTTCATCCTTGGACCAGATTGACATCTTGGTGCAATAACTCTTTAAATGGAAGAGTGGGTTACCAGTTCCGTCATATTTCGAAAAATCTGGAATTTTAAAATCTTTAGGGACAACTGCAATAATAAGAGGACAAAGTTGCTCAATCTCCATGTAACCATAATTGTTTGGTCTTTGGATTGCCTTAATTTGTTCCTGGATTTTCTCTATCCACTCTTCTCTCAACTTATCCTTCTCTGTTTCTGTACGATTGTTCCCCGAGGAAGAAAGTTGCCTTGGGATGACAACCGGAGGCTGCTCCCAAATGTGGGTAGTGTGTCCATACCCTTCAGCATGTGTATTCTCCACAGCGTGATATCCTTCTCCAATGGGAATAGTAATTGGCATTGTCGGTGGTGGTTGATCATGGGGATTATCATTCATCCCTTGCGTGACATTCAGAGCTGCATCCGATACCACAGGTATGGTTATCGTTGTAGCACTTGGTTGTACACCTACTGGCATACCCAATTGGTGTTGGTTTTGATGGGCTCTCAATAAGTCAATTGACTCCATCATAGCTCGCATCATCTCCTCCATTCTTCCTTAGTTATTTGACAACTCGTTCAGTTTTCCTCTCACTGCGTCAACTTCCATGCTTAAGTTTCTTCCCGGTTCAGAAGTAACTATAGCTGAGGTGGTTACAGCTGGAATAGCTCTCCCTGATTCAGAAGCAATTACAGACGAGATGGTCCTTCCTAGTTCAGTGTTTCCGCTGGCCATCTTGGTTTGAGCTCTAGTGTTATGAACACGAGTTAGATCGGTATCCTCTTTCCTTGGGCGCCCAATGGTTGCAAGGTTTTATTTTCTCTTTCCTTCACAATCAAAACATCAAAACTTAATTTTCATTTTTCATTTTTTATTTTCAATGCAAAATTAACAGATAAAGGTGAACAAAAATCATTAAGAGTTCTTTGTGCAAATAAGAATGTCCCGCCCCCGTTCTTATGGGTATACCATCCTATAAGTCAAGGTGCGGTTAATAGCGAATCTCTAGGGAGGAATTGCTCCTCTATAGATGCTATACAATGAACACTAGCAATGTAGCTCTTCTTTTCTTCGTGACTGAGCTTCTCACTTCCTTGCACAAGGGTAAGCAACCTCAAGGCAAGGAAAGTGATTGATTGCTTTCTAGGGGAACATTTGATCCTCTACAGAAAGTATCGAGCAGATTAGTAACACGAACATGGAGAATTTCATTCATTTCAAGGCAAAGCTTTGAGTACAAATCATTCCAGGATACATCACACATGTGCCAACAAAGAAACGATTACATCAAAAGGATTTTTTTTTTTTTTGGCTACATCAAAAGTTTCATCTTCTTCTTCCTAAGATTCTTAGCAACACTCTCACATGAATCCATGAACTCCACCACTTCTTGAGGTAACTTGAATGGAGGCATCTTACTAATTTGCTCGCTGGCCTTTTCAAATCGATAAAGAAAGTTTGGAATGTAATGACTCAACTCGCTAGTTAGCTTTCCATATTTCTCTTTCCACTCAAGGGCCTTTTCTCTCCATGACTTTCCAAATTCAGTCGCGTCAACAAACATGTCATGATATTGGTTTGCTGAAGTCCATCCACACACAACATCATGTTTTGTTTGTGCCAACATTGTTGACAAGTGCTCCACTCGCTCTTCTAGTTCCTTTCTCTTGTCCTTCTCTTTGTTGACCTCCATTTTTAGAATTTTGTATATGTGTTTATCTCGCTTGCTGACCTCCAATTCTACTCTTTCTACCATGCGATTTTTCTTGTTAACCTCTTTCTCCAACTGATTCCTTTCTTTTACGAGCTTGTGGAGTCCTCCTTCTAACTCTTGGATCTTGGCCAGGTGCATGCTTGATATTTTCTCTTTGCCTTTTCTAGACTTGGTAATTTCTGCTGCTCTGATACATTCGTCTTTTAGGGCCTCAATTTCCTTAGCCATTTTCTCGCATCGGCTTTGGAGGATGGTGTTCTTTAGATCAGCTGCTTCCTTTTTCTCTTCCAAGAATCACATCTGTGCCTTCATTATCTCTACCTGAGATGTTGACGGAGGTGTTTGTAGGATTTTCACGGGAGTTGAGCTGCTTGGAATATCTTCGAGCTTCCCAATTCCTGCTTTTCTCCATTCTTTATATTCTTGAGAGGAGGTTAGTCGTTGTTGCCTGAGTTCCTTTCTTCCTAGGATTTTGACATTGTCCCATGCCATCTTGATCCTCTTTTCTTGCTCCACAGTGCTTTTATCCTTTTGATACAAGAAGCTAAACCCTTCAAGCTGCTTTTCTTGTAGTTTTGTTTGAGTCCAATGAAGTTGTCTGAGTACTAATGCAGGCGTATAGGAGATACATCCCCTTGGACCCATCAAAGGAACGTTGTGAAAGTCACCACAGCTATATATAACATTTTCTCCGTGGTACCAAGGGCAGACCCACTTGAAAGAGTCTGACTGAATCTCTGAGAACTCCTTTTTCCAGGCTGGTGCTTCTTTCGGGCTTATCTGTATATGATGGAAGCTTCCCAATGGGTCAGGAAAGAGGCCCATGCGGTTATTGGCATATGCATGAGTCATAAACCAAACATATAGCATTGGCAAACAACACCGTAGCCTACCACCATTTTTCTTGAGGCAAACCCCCAAGGAAAGAAAGGTATCTGCCAGTATTGCTGGAATAGGATTCATGCCTTGTGTCTCAAATTTGAAAAACACATCCATGGCTGCCTGATCAACAATGTCTGGTGTGAATGGGAATAAGACCAATCCATAAATAGTCAGTGCTAATGTTCGATTGAAGAAGTCCCAATTTCCTTGTCTTGCCAATGCTTGCAAATGGGTTTCCAGAAAACTTCTCTTGATTCCTTGAGTAGACCCCCTTACTTCAATTCCCATCCGGTTTGCTTCAACTCCAATGATTTTGGCAATCTTTTCTTTACTAACATAATGCCCTTGATAGAGATACACACCAGATTTTTCTCGAATTGGTAGCCTTGTCATGACCATGTATTCTTCTATAGTTGGCATCGCATCGAGATTAGGCAACTCAAAACAGCCAAGAGAGGGATTCCAAAACTGTGAGAGAGCACTTAATGCGGGTGCTTCTACTGGGATAAGTAACAGGTCCAATATACGTCCATATATATCTTTGAAAGATGATCGGACTTCATGAGGCATCAACTGAATCATTTTCTTTACTTGCTCTAGCTCATTATTAGTCACTGTAACTTTGATATTTCTTCTCCAATCATATGCATTGCTAGTGTTCATTTGTGATGCTTCCATTTGCTTTGAACTAATGATGATTCTTGCTTTATTGACAATCAAAGGCAACTCTGGAAAATGATAAGATAAATGAGTAAAACAATGAACTGAAGAGAAATGTAAAAAATGCATACTCTTATTGAGAATATGATGATGCACAAGTCTATGAGAAATGAATGAATATGGCAATTAATGGAATGCTTATCTACATCCTAGACACCTAAACGTACAAAGCATGACCAAGTTATGAGATGATGAAATAGCTGATGCTATGTGATGATGTTTTGATGCAAGATTGACTAATAAAGCGTAAAGAAGTGTAAAGTAAAAGGATGAAAGAAGCATGCTCCCATTGTCCTGGAGGGTTGAACTTAATAGATGGGGAGCTCAAAGGCCAAAACCCTAATTTGGGTGGTTGCTAAGTTCAACTAGGCGTGCATACACTCATGGTGGATCTAGACTTCTAATTGTCATGGTCCCCAGATTGCCCTTGTCCATGGGACAAGGATCCAACTTTCGAACCAACCACTAGTAGGGATGAACCCTCTCAATATGATTGACCCATAAAGCCAGTAACAATCTGAATGGTGTCTCAACAACTATCAAGTGAGCATAAAGCCCCTCATGACAATGTCAAGAAACCCCTTATCCTTGGTTCGCACAGGCTCGAGTATAGAGCCCCAAAAAAGTGTGTGAGATAGGTGATTGTGAAGTGTGTGCAGGGAACATACAAACCTTTCAATCCTAAACCTACATACACTCCTGCAAAACAAAATACAAACGACAGATACATACAGAACAACAATTGTCATCTACCCTAAGGTTTTAACAAATAAAACTGACACTAATAAACAAATACATGAATTACAATCATAGAGCATAAAAAACAACTGTACAAAATAAGATAATAAAACAAAAACATAAAGAAAAACAAAACAAAAGGCTATATTTAATTTGCACAATTAACTAAAAGAAGGCCTGACTCTCTTGGAAATCCCCAGTGGAGTCGCCATCTGTCGCAACCAGGATCGCGACGGGGAAGGCGAAAAATGAGAATTTTATTTTTTTAAAATTTAATGGAGTCGCCACCAAGTTTATTAAAATTGGGAAAACGTTGGAAAAAACCCATTTATTTTGAAAGATGACCTTTGAAACCAGATTATGAGTTCGGGAGTCGATTATGCATAGGGAAGGGTATGAAATTAATTTTACGCACCCCTAGTACACCCGTCCTTAGACGGTACCTTAGTGATTTGTGCAAATTAATTAATAACCTTCAAAATCCCTATTAAAATAAAGAAAAAAAACTATGCAAAATATTTACAATCAAATAAATAATTTATGAAAATTTAATTTTGGCTTGACAGGGATTGCCTGCTCCTACGTATCCTCTGGTACAATGAGGAACTCAAAGTCACGTAGTTCTGTAAAGAATGATTGTGGGTTGATAAATTTTATTTATGAAAAGAAAAAAAAAAGATTCGTAACAAGAAAATCTGTGATTGCTCAGAATCCAAGTCAGCACTAGGCCACTCAATGAATTCTTATGACTCAATAATAGCGAAGATGACATTTGTCATTCAATCATCATTATTGAACATCGCATATTTGTGAATTACCAATTTTTAATAAAAAAAGAATCAAATAAAAACTGATTTAAACAAAGAAAGAAAATATTTTATTAAATCAAAGAAAATTCATTTGTGCACAGAATTCAAGCTGACACTAGGTCATTCAATGAACTCTTATGATTCAAAAATAGTGAAGATAACATTTGCTAT
Source organism: Dalbergia cochinchinensis (assembly GCA_031216125.1). Taxonomy (NCBI): domain Eukaryota; kingdom Viridiplantae; phylum Streptophyta; class Magnoliopsida; order Fabales; family Fabaceae; genus Dalbergia; species Dalbergia cochinchinensis. The sequence goes on from CM062371.1 coordinate 10,498,376, forward strand.
TCAATCACTATTATCGAATATTGCACAAATATAAAAAGATTTTTGAAAAGAAAATTGATTACTGAAAAGACATATTTTTGTTTTATTTCTCAATTTTAGACAAAATAAAGATAAAAAAAACTGACAAGATTAATTCATAAACATAAATATACAAATAATTTGAGCAAAATATATACATAACTAAAAAGTAAAATTAAATCATAAGCACAATCGCACAACTAACTTAAATAACACATAAACCTATAATTAATATCAAACGAAAAATAAAATTAAATTATAGACATATACAATTAATTAGATAAAACATATGAAATAATTAAACTAAAACAATAATTCACAACCACACAGCTAATTTAACCAAAACACATAAACCTATGAAACAATTAAACGAAGCACAAATACTTCAATCAAAACACATAAGATAATAAAACTAAAAAGTATAATTAATTCATAAACATCATTACTTATTTAATTTAAATAAAACCCAAAAACGCAAATAAACAAACCAAAAAAAGAAAAAAAAATCGTAAACATGAACACATAATGTAATTGGAGCAAAACACAAAAATGTAAGATAATTAACACCAAACGAAAATAAAATTAATTCATAAACATAAACACACAAAACAAAAAAACATAGAGAATAATCAAAACTAAAAATAAATAAATAAATAAATATACAGAATATGTAAGATAATCAAACTTAAAATACAAAAGTATTACAATTACACAATTAATTTAATCAAGACACATAAACACAAAGTATAAAAATAAAATTAATTTTAAAAAAAACATAAACATAATACAATTAACAAAGCATATACAAAAAGCTCTAACTACTCTTTTTCTCTTTTTTAGTCTTTTTAAATTAATCAAAAAAAAAAATCGACGCTAAATTCACTAAAAATCAAAATAAAACAAATTCTATTAATTAATTTTTATTTTTTAAAGAAAATACCTAAATATTCATTAAAACTCAAATGAATAAAGAAATTGGGTATTAACTTAATCAAAAATAATAAACAACACAATAAACTCTAAATACCTAGGACACAAATAGATTCAAATACCCAGAAATAAAATAATAACACATCTTATTACACAATAACCCAAACCCACAAACAAATAAGCTCTCAGCATATCTCGAGTAATACATGGATTTCATTTTTTCATTTTTGGGTTGACACAGAATATGGGCTGAAGACACACAAATACACAAACCACTAAAATATTCACATGCTAACTATACTCTCTCTCAAACAAGAACACGCGTGGCTATCTCATATTCCCACTAACTTATGTATGTACACACTCACACACTAATCAAAATGACAATTCTCACAGCTCCTTACTTACCTACAACACACGTGCACACACAGTAGCATTACATTTAGCTAAAAGAAAGCAAAACCTGAATAAGGAATATGAGAGAGTGGGAAAATAGAGAGTGAAAAGCAAAGAGAGAGAGAAAGAGAATGAAAGAGGGAAAGGGAGCCATAGAGAGGGGAGCAGAGGCGGTGGACGGCGGAGAGAGGAAGAGAAGCAGAGGAGGAGGGACCGCGGCCAAGAGAGAAGGGGAAGAGGGAGGCCGCGCGGCTGGCTTCATGCAGTGGGAGGGAACCGCGCGGCCACCACGGGGGTAAAGGGCCGCGGTGGCGCGGTGTAAAGGGGATCCGACGCGGCGCAAGAGAAGGCCGCGCGACTGGAAAAGTAGGGAGCTCCGCCACGGCTGAAAGAAGACCGGCGAAAACAGAACCGCGGCGGAGTAGCGCGCGGAGGAAGGGGCATCGCGGTGTTCTCTCGTGTGACTGGCGGGAGCTGCCGAAGGAGCACGGTGGCAGGAGAGAGGAGCCGCGAAGGGAGCTCGCGGGGAAGGAGGCCGCTTGCGGTGGTGGCCGGCGCTAAAAGGGGGCACGGTGGAGGCCGTTCGCGATGCGGTGATTTTGGCTGAGAACCTTACGCGGCAGCGGCTTGGACAGATCTAAGAGGAAGGAGGCTGCCGCGAGGAAAGGCAAGGGAAAAGGAAGCCGTGACATGCGCCGCTATGTTCTGAGAAGGAGTAGTCTTTGGGCTTCTGTTTAAGGAGGGGAAGGGTGAGGTGGTGATGGTTTTCTTCCTAATCTCTCATTCTTCAAAACCAGATTTTGGTTATGTGTGTGATTGGTATTTGTTTTTTTTTTTTCAGGTAGAAGATTGCAGTAGATATGAAAGAAATAATGATGGTGGTGGAATATGGTGGAGGGGAGAAGAAAGATGGTGGGGTGGAGAAGGAAGGACAAGCAGAGGTGCATGTTTGTGGTGGTAGAGGCCGCGGCCTCTCTCCCTTTTTCCCTTTCTGATTTTTTTTTATGGAAATATATTCATGGTTGTGGTTATTACCTTGCTTACTGTCTGGATTGAATTGCTAGTCTCCTCCTTTGTATCTGAATTGGTTAGGCTCAAATTTCAGGTGATATGCTGCCCGATTTTTGTTTGAAACTCTTGAATGTTCACCCCCCGTCCGAAAAACTGATGCTAATTGTTATATGGTCGTTTTTCTCTTTTTTTTTTTTTTACCCCCTCATGCCAATGGTTCCCTCCTTTTTATAAAACAATCAATATGTCCACCTGCCCAACATCATGATCTTTGCCTTTGTAAGTGGAGAAGGAAAATCATTATTATTCAGGCAGTGGAGGCATCATCTTGCCTGCCGTTGCCAATTATTCCCTTTTTTATTTTTATTTTTTGAATGGGAATTGGGGAATCCAATGTTCCCTTCTCCCCTTTTTTAATTAATTATTTTTTCATGGGCCAACAATTTTGGGCTTTAATATAAAAAAAAAACTTGGACCGGGCTGAGACACAAATTGACAAAAACATAAAACGCAATAAATAGATAAAACTCCTTTTTTTTAAAAAATTTTTGGGAATAAATAACATAAAACGAACAAATTTTTTCACATTTTTCTCTAAAGAAAATGATGAAATAACTATAAATGAAACATGCAAATTTTTGGACTTTTGTTTAACGGGCCGGATAAAATTGGGTGTTCACAGTGACTTTTTGGGAATTTTTTTCAGGAATATGTGAGTGAGGACAAAATACGGAGATGTGAGGACAAAACATGGGGATGCCTCTTGGCAGTAGATATAAACATTGATAATAGCCATATTCTTTGACAATAAACAAACCAATTATCAGTAAACTTAAGAGTCATTTGTTTTTGTAAACTACTCAGTTTTTCCAAGTATCTAATTACATCATTCCTTTATTTTAGGTTATAATTTTTCTTATACTAATAATATATCGATAGGTAGCCTTTAATTCACATTTTTCATAGTTTGTTGATAAGTTAAAAATAATTAAAATAAAGAGAAGTTGAATTTTTCACAAAAATTAAAGGGAAAAAAATTGCCATGAACTCGTAACAATAATTATCACTTGGCAATATTTGAATTTAAGAAGCGGTAAGGAAAATTATGTGGCGAATAACGTGAACAGAGGCTCCAGCGTTTTCCTTGGGCGCTTATCATTCAACTCCTTTCTTTTCGTGTATTGCTCGCTCGCAATCTCGACTTCAATTTGTTACTCTATAAACAATGTTTGCATAAAAGTGATCCCAGGGAATTTTCATTCAGATACACGAATCAAGGACGAGTTAAAATGTGAACAAAACGAAAACAAGTAAACCAAAATACGAGTCAGATAAATCAGAAACGCGACCATCTTTGTCCTTGATCCGTCCAACTTTGATCGGCCAACAGTATAGCAGAGGAAAGACTATAAAACGTAACACGTACACATGATCTTTTAAATAAAATCAACTCTTTACTAAATAAAAAACTAATCAAATAAATAATTATAAGATGAGTCATGGCTAAGTCAGGATTGCTGTGAAAGGTTCCAAAACTTTACCTTGTTCTAAGGAGACAATGGAGGACCCGTTTGACTGTGATAGAATATATTTTCTTGGTTAGTTTGGTGGGTTCGAACTTAGAATAAATAACTCATGTTTCCTCAAGAAAATTTCGGAATACCGTTTAGTCCCTTAAAAATTAAAATTAAACTAGCAGTCCCTCAAGATTTTAATAATATAATACATTAGTCTCTCTATAAGTATTTGATTATTTAAACATTAATAGGATTGCACATTGATCTGCTAACATGATATTAAATAATCCATATGTCATTTTCAGTATAATATAGTTTAAAATCATTCATTTTGGTGGTCTAAATTCACAAAATGGGTAATTTAAATCTCTATCATAAGTAATTAAGTGGCCCATTTTATATAATTGTAGACATTAAATGAGTGTAATATATTCCAAAATAGTTTCATTTAACTTATTTTTAACATTTTAATTAAACATTATTATTATACTGTGTCATATGTGTAAGTCCACTAACGAAGAACTAACAAATAGACTGTCTATCATTTTTAATTTTAAAGACCATCAAATTAATTTTTTTTCTTAAAGAATAACATAATTTGACATAAAAATCTTAAAGGATGAATTAGGGTCACTCTCTAACTTATTTTTCACATTTCCTTCGTGCTGACTAACAACTCCAAGGAAGACTTGGCAAGAAAGTCTTCCTCTCTAAATTTGAAAGTGACATTGATTTGAGAGGTTGATGGTGAAAGTCAAGTCTTTGATGGGAAGTTATTTCCTTGAATTTATCAAACAATGCTAGGCAGTGATAATATTATCGATTTTTGCCTTCTTGCAATGGGTAGCTCTTCACTAACAACACTCACACAAAAAGATGTAATAACAACAATATGGCTAAGCATAACCATAAGTTAACTATAAATGTCTCAAGTATTAATAGGGTTTCCTATACGAAAATACAGTATTGAGATAACAGTTCGAATACTTGAATCAGCACTTCCAACTGAACAGTATCAGTGACACAAAACATTCAACGTAACACTAACTATTTGAAATGCAAATAAAAAAGGCAAATCTATTGCTAAGAAGTATGAACAAATAAATCTAGCAATTGGCAGTAGTAATGAGATTGGAAAATACGAAGCGAGAGTGGGAAGATTCTGTCAGTTTTATTTATTTATTTTTTTTGTCATCGATTCTGCCAGTTTAAAAGGAACCAACCATCGATAAGAGGGAGAGAACCTTCAGCATAGAGAAGAATAGAAGAAAGGTCCGGACAGAGTGGTCACAGTCTTTCAGAAAAGTCACATTGACTGTTTTTCCTGCCCACAATTCAGCCCCTACGATTCTTGTTCGAAAGCCCCCATATTTATTTTGGTTGCAGGCCCAAATTCATGATAGACGCATGACGCTTTCCTTTTGTAACACCAAAAAAAGAAAGACCATCAAAGCCCATCCAAAAAAAATTCCTACTTCATGCCCAATTGCTTAGGCCTACTGTTGAATCCTACTTCAACAAAGCAAAATCCTACCTTCAGTTGCTCATGTCCTGCACAGGCATTGTTCCATGAGTGCTTTGTCCAATTATGCTACCTCAACCTCAATTCTTCCCTCACATAAAGGCACGTATATATAATTTTTATCCGTACAAATTCATATTAACATACCTTACACAAGTATGCGATGGTTCAGTTGCAAATGCTGGCTGCAGAGAGGAATCTATTTGCAAAAATTTACTTTGAGATGCTTTGAAGTGATTGATGATAAAAATAAAAAAAAATCACAGCCAGATGCCACATGCCATGGATCGAATTATCTCGTGTGCTAACATCTGCAGTAATAAAACAGAATGACATGATTTGACTCTCGTCTTGTTGCCTCGTTGGCATAATACTCGTTTATATTTCATACAAGTTTAGTTTGTGATAAAGGTATCAGGCCTGGGGGAGAAAGAAGAGAGAGCTCTGAAAGAGCAGAAGAGAGAAAGTTGTTGTATTGCAACTGGAGAAAATGATTACAGCTAATGAATTACAATTAGTCTCTGGAATTTATATGAGGAGCTTAGCTTAATTGAATTGTAGCTAACTAACAGAACTATGGCTAATTAGTTACAACTGATAACAGACTGGCTAACTGTTATGAGCTCTCCCTTTCATCCCCCCTTAAGCTGATGGGTGAAGAACCATGAACTTTCAGCTTGGAACGGAAGGGAAGAAATGATGTAGCGGAAAGAGGTTTAGTCAGGATGTCAGCCACCTGTTCTGAGCCAGGAATGTGGCTAATGAACATATGCATCTGCACAATTTTGTCTCGAACAAAGAATAGATCTAGTTCAAAATGTTTTGTTCGGTTATGTAGGATTGGGTTAGCTACAAGGAGGATGACACTTTGGTTATCTGAGAAAATGAGAGGTGCAGTGGAACATGGCTGATACAGTTTAGTCAGAAGGGATTGAATCCATGTAAGATCTGTCATAACTGATGCTATGCTGCGGAACTCAGCTTCAGTACTGGAACGAGACACTACTTGTTGCTTTCTGGAGGACCAAGAAACTAGGTTTGGGCCATAGAAAATGCAGTAACTAGAGACAGATTTTCTGTCTTCAAGATCAGAGCCCCAATCAGCATCACAGAAGGCAAGTAATCTTAGATCTGAGGACTTGTGGAAGGCTAGGCCATGGTTTAGAGTTCCTGAAAGGCACCTAAGGATCCTTTTAACTGCTGCCCAGTGTGTTTCAAGGGGTTGATGCATGAATTGGCTAACTTTGCTGACAGCAAAGGAAATTTTTGACTGAGTGATTGTTGCATATTGCAGCCTACCTACAATGGATCTGTATAAAGAGGGATTAGAGTAGGGGGTGATCCAGAAGATGTGAGTTTTAGGCCACTAGTCATTGGGGTAGGCATGGGTTTGGAAGAAGTCATTCCAGCTTTTGTGAGTAGGTCAGAGATGTATTTGGTTTGTTGAAGGGTGATAGCTCCTGAGGCAGAGTATTTGGTTTCAATTCCTAGGAAGTAGTGGAGATTTCCCAAGTCTTTAAGAGCAAAGGTGTTGTGCAGATCTTTAATTTACTGAGAAATGGCAGGCTTGTTATCTCCAGTGATCAGGATGTCATCAACATAGACAAGAATATAGGTTGTGGAAGTTGGTGTGATTTTGACAAAGAGTGAGGAGTCACATTTGGTGCTGGTGAAGCCAAAGGCTTGAAGAACTGTACTTAACTTGTTAAACCAAGCCCTTGGGGCTTGTTTGAGGCCATATAAGGACCTATTGAGCTTGCAAACTAGGTTGGAGTCCGAGATTGCAAATCCCTCTGGTTGTATCATGAATACTTCCTCTGACTATTCACCATTTAGGAAGGCATTGTTGAAGTCACACTGCCGTATTGACCATCCTTTAGATAGTGCAATTGTGAGAACAATTCTTATGGTTGAAGGTTTGACTACTGGGCTAAAGGTTTCTGAGAAATCAAAGCCTTCTCTTTGGTGGAATCCTTTAGCTACAAGCCTGGCCTTGTACTTGAAGATGCTGCCATTAGGATTGTGTTTGATCCGAAATACCCATTTGCAGCCAATAGGCTGCCTGCCAGGTGGTATATTAACCAATGACCAAGTGTTGTTCTTTTGTAATGCATTGAACTCCTCTTGCATGGCTTGAAGCCACTATGGTGAGTTGAGGGCTTGCTGGATTGACTTTGGTTCAGTATTGACCAAATCAGGAGGAGTAGTGAGAGCAGCTAGGTAAGTATTTGGTTTCACAATGCCACTTTTAGATCGAGTTTGCATTGGATGACTGTTGATAGGTGCTGATGTGTTAGCAATGGCTATAGGTCGTGCTGCTGTAGCTGCTAGGTTTTGTGTTTCTGCTGTAGCAGGCAATACTTTAGTACCTACAATTGGAACAGAACTACTAATTAGTAGAGATGTGTTAGCAATAGTCAAAGGAGGATAGGAAACATGTGGGACATTCTTAGCATGATTAGATGGTGATGATATGGGATGGTGTGTTTGGACAATGGGGATTGAGGGAATGGTATATGAGGTAGGGTCAAGGGTGGGTGGGGTAGGTTTTGGGAAGGCTGAGGGAAAGTGTAGTTCATCAAAGAACACATGTCTGGCGATATAAATTTTGCCATCAAGAACAAGGCATCTGTAACCTTTGTGGTTTTCAGCATAGCCTAGGAATATGCATTGGGTAGACTTAAGGTTGAATTTATTTTTGTTATCGGGCCTGAGATATGGATAGCATGCACAACCAAACACCTTAAGGGAATCATAATCAGGTGTTTTGTTGAACAATTTTTGAATGGGGGAGGTGTGCTGTAGGACAAGGGTTGGAAGTCTGTTAATGATGTGTGTGGTTGTGAGGAATGCACTGTTCCAGTGATTTAAAGACATTGAGGATTGGGCTAACAAGGTAAGACCAAGTTCAGTGATGTGGCGATGTTTTCTTTCAGCTGAACCGTTTTGTTGGTGGGTGTGAGGGCATGTTAATCTATGGATAATTCCATGTGATTGAAGATAGGAGGTGAAGGCATTGGAGAGATATTCTCCACCATTATCAGTTTGCAGAGACTTAATTTTCTTATTGAGTTGGAGTTCAACCATTGCCTTAAATCTAAGAAATGTATCAAAGACTTGGGATTTGGCAGTTAGTATATAAATCCATGTGTACTTGGAGTAGGCGTCAACAAAGCATACATAATAGTGACCACTAGAAAAAGAGGGAGTTGGGGTAGGCCCCCACACATCAGAGAAAATCAATTCTAAAGGTTCATTATATGTGGTGGGAGAGGAGTAAAAGGGTAGGCGATGGGCTTTGCCCAAACAACATGCATCACATAATGAAAACATTTTATTCCTCGAAATGTGAATTTTACATGAGTTTAGAACTTTTTGTACAATCAAATCAGATGGGTGACCTAAGCGGTTATGCCACAATCTAAACAAAGAATCAGTTTGTACATGTTGGGCTAGATGAGCTTGCTTAGTAGAATTGATGCAAGTTGCAACAGCAACTTGATCAAAGGGGTAAATGCTGTCTTTAACAGTTCCATGATGTAGAATTTCTGCTGCTTCCTGAGATTTCACAAGCCATTGGTCAGCGTGAAATTCAAAGAAAACATGGTTGTCTTTGGCAAATTTATGTACACTTTACAAGTTTTTGGTTAATCCAGGGATATGTAAGAGGTCTTTAAGCTGAAATGATTTAGTTGATATGTGAGAGTGTAAGAGAGAATGTCCTACATGCTTAATAACCATACCTTGGCCGTTACCTACATGAACTCTGTCTGAGCCAGTATAATCTGTCATGCTTGTGAGGTTCTTTGTCCGTGTCAGTGTCGATTGATGAAGCTCCAGAATCCATGTACCAGGAAGAGTCAGCAATAGATTCAGGAGTTGCAATGAGTGCTTGAGGATCAAGGGTGGAAGGTGTGGCCAGATAAGCTTGAGGAGTATTGTGAAATTGTGCAGAGGGTGGAGGAGGAGTTTGTACAGTACCTTGATAAGGATTTGGAAAAAACTGATCAAATCTATGGTAACAGTTCCATGCCATATGACCAAGCTTGCCACATACTTGGCATTGTGCTCTGCCATTGTTGGACCAAGAATTTCTTCCTCCTCTTGCAAATCGTCCACCTCTGCCTCTTCTTCCACTACCAAATCTTCCTCCATAGCTAACACCTCTGTTGCCTTGAATTGACGTTTGTGCTAGATTTGCTTGAATCACATCAAGTTCATTCTTTCTTCGTTTTTCCAATCTCTTTTCTTGAGACATGAGGAGTGCCTTAATTTCCGATACAGAGTAAGGATCTGTTCTTGAAACAATCGAGGTGATGAATCCATCATATTCTTCAGGAAGTCCCTCTAATATGACCTCAATATGTTCACTGACACTCACCGGTGAACTGATAGCAGCCAACGTATCTACGATTTTCTTGATGTTCAACATATAACTTGCAATTGATCTTTGCTTCTTTGAGGCTTTGAGTTCAGATTTGAGTTGTGCGATCTTCGCACACGTTTGAGATGCAAAGTATTCTTGAACTCTGCTCCAGATCTGATGAGTGGTGGTGCAGCCAACCATGCGCGTGGTGAATGGCGAAGTCATCGATGCAAGCAACCAAGAGATTAACAACTTGTCTTGGCACTGCCAATTCTTGAATTCTTGGCTGATCTTGCTTGTGGCACGATCTTCATCGGAACAAAATTTGTTAGGGATTTCATTAGGATCAAGGTGATTTTGCAAATCATAGCCGTAGATTGTTGCTTCGGCTTGTTGCGACCACAAGAGGTAGTTTTTATCATCCAGCTTGTCAGAGACTGGATTTGAGAAGGTTTGCACTATAAACTTTGAGGAACTTTCATCATCCGCCATGGTAGTGGACCTCGAGAGCTCTGAAAGAGCAGAAGAGAGAAAGTTGTTGTATTGCAACTGGAGAAAATGATTACAGCTAATGAATTACAATTAGTCTCTGAAATTTATATGAGGAGCTTAGCTTAACTGAATTGTAGCTAACTAACAGAACTATGGCTAATTAGTTACAACTGATAACAGACTGGCTAACTGTTATGAGCTCTCCCTTTCATGTGACGTATAAAATTAAAAAATTTCGTGAAGGAATGTTAAACATTGAATCAATCTAATTCGGGACATAAAGTAAGAAATATATAAAATTCGTAATCACTTGACGCGTTTAATGCTGAGAAAATTGCCTGCCTCCCTTTTCCGTACCTTGAGTTGACCAACATTTACCAGTCAAGACGGCATGTGGACCACCTGTTATTGAAGTACGCTGGCTGTGGAAAAGTAGTGCTCATCGTGCAAAAAATTCGGAAACCGGGGGCTGCTTTTTCCTACTTCTGATCGATGCCAGCTATGGTGTTGGTCTGTTGGACTTGTATCAACGCATGAGATGAGACTCAGTACGGTCTTCAAAATGGGAGAGTTTTTCTAGTAGTCTCAAATTAACGTTCGGTCCTTGCTTAGCTGTTTTGCTTTGGCGAGTGAGTTGATTAATAAAGAATCATATTGTTCAGTTGGGACACCCGAAACGCAGTTTCTAAATCCCATGGCTTCCAATCCCATTCTTGCTCTGTTCTTGTTGTCCTTAATTATGATACTAGCACTTGCAAATGAAGCCACTGCTGAGAGAACGATTAGGTTGAATTCTTCGCTCTCTCCTGAAGGCAATCACCCATCTTCATGGGTATCAAGTTCAGGCCATTTTGCATTTGGGTTTTACACTCAAGGTGATCACGGCTATGCTGTTGGAATATGGCTGGTTGGTGCAACTGAGAGTGACAACACCGTTGTCTGGACTGCTAACCGTGATGATCCGCCGGTGTCCTCCAGTTCCACGTTGCAGCTAACCAAAGATGGCCTGCTTCTTCGACAAGGGAAAGAAGAAACAGGACACCTCATTATTGCTATAGTTTCGACCGCAGAAGAAGCAGCTTCTTCAGCATCTATGCTTGATTCTGGTAACTTTGTGATCCATGGAAAGGCTAACACTTCATTTGTCTGGCAAAGCTTTGATTACCCAACTGACACCATATTGGGAGGGCAGAGCTTAACTGGTGGACAAAATCTGACCTCCAGTTTGTCCAAATCAGACCATTCCAGTGGACGTTTTCTCATCATGCAGACTGATGATAACCTTGTTGCTTACCCTGTGAACAGCTCAATGAAGCATGAAGATGCTTATTTGGATTCTCATAACTTATTTGGGCCAGCCGGGTAAGACATAAAGCATAAGCCTTAGGCCTCCAAATTTTTTCATACTGTATTATTCTTGAATTCATTCTCTGTTTCAATTATTTATCCCTTCAAATTTTGTTCCACTAAATTTTGATTCTAATAAATTTTCGATTTGTTGAACATAATGCTTCTATAAAATCAAAATGTTGATTTTATATATATAATTTTTCCTTTAGGCCGTTGCAGCTCAGTCTTGAAGGCTTTCTTTGCCTAGGAGAGTTTCGTTGTTTGGCTAATAACACAAACCTCAGAAAGAAGTCGCAGAACTCAACTTCGGTGTTCCGCGCAACACTTGATTTTGATGGGAACTTCAAATTGTATGAGCACCAGTTTGAGGCTGAGGGCAATGCAAAGTCAGTTGTAACATTGTGGGAAGCCTTGCCTGATCATGACTGCCAAATCAAGGGTTTATGTGGCTTCAACAGTTATTGTTCCAATGTGACCGGCAAGGCTGCATGTGCATGTTATCCTGGTTTCGTTCCCTCCCAAAACAGTAATAACATGTTTCTGGGCTGCAAACTGAACTACAGCAAAGATGATTGTATGATTAGTGCTGACCCAGCTATGTTGTATGATGTTACTTATTTGGAATCTATGTGGTGGGGTGAATTCCCATATTTGATTCACCCAATGACGATAGAAGCTTGTGTGAAGTCTTGCAAGGAAGATTGTGATTGTGCGGGAGCATTGTATGTGAGTGGCAGCTGCAAAAAATATAAGCTTCCCCTTAGATATGGCAGAAAGGCTCCAAATTCACCACCATCCACTGCCCTCTTTAAGGTGCTTTCTTCTAGACATGTCATTAATCCAAATCGCACCACTTCACCACCAATGAAGCCCAAAGTGGTTGTTGACAACAGGAGAAGTCTGATAATGATTTTGGCCTTTACTTTGGGTTCAATTTCATTGATTGGTGTAGTCTCCGCGGTATGTATTTTCTTTACTTATAAGCGTCAAGTTCATAGTTACACGATGTTGTCTGCAAGTTCAAATATGGGATTTACTGAGGAATATTCATTGTGTTCATTTTCCTTTGATGAACTTGTGAAAGCAACTGGTGGCTTCACAGAAGAGATAGGCAGAGGATCTTTTGGAGCAGTTTATAAAGGTACAATTGGTGATAGCAACAGAAGGATTGCTGTCAAGAGACTAGAGAAAATTGTTGATGAAGGGGAGAAGGAATTCCGAGCTGAAATGACAGCCATTGCTCGAACTCATCACAGGAATTTGGTTAAACTCATTGGCTATTGTATAGATGGGTCTAGGAAGCTTCTTGTTTATGAATATGTCGGCAACAGGTCTCTTGCAAATCTTCTCTTTAAGGCTAAGAAGCATTTGCCTTTAAAAGAGAAACTAAAAATCGCATTGGATGTGGCCAGAGGAGTCCAGTATTTACATGAAGAATGTGAAGTTTGTATCATCCATTGCAATCTTAAGCCCCAAAATATACTTATGGATGAAACATGGACAGCTAAGATATCTGATTTTGGATTTGCGAGGCTATTAAAGCCTGAACATAGAAGAACTTGGTCGGGAGACGAGGTGACAAGTGGGTACTTGGCACCCGAATGGCAAAAGGAGGCTTCGTTGTCTATAAAAGCTGACATTTACAGCTATGGGGTGATACTGTTGGAGATTATCTGTCGCAGAAGAAGCATAGATGTAGATGTTTCCTCTCCAGAAGAAATACTTATTTCCAGTTGGGTATATCAATGTTTTGTAGCCAACCAATTAAATAAGCTTGTTGCATATGATGAAGAGGAAGATGAAAATGAAGGTACAGATTTGAAGACACTAGAGAGAATGGTGAAGGTAGGGTTGTGGTGTGTCCAGGACAACGCATCTCTGCGTCCTTCAATGAAGAATGTGATCTTGATGTTGGAAGGATGGAAAGATATTCCAATTCCTACATGTCCATCCCCCTAGTTTTAGTAAGTTTATAAATCACATTCCCATCCTGTGGACATTTGATTATTACATGTACACGTCGTGTGCACGTACATTTATTAAAGTTAACCACTGTAGTTCAATTTTCATATTAGGTTCCTGTTGCGTTTTTGTTGTTCTTGTGATCTGGTGATGATTTCTATGTAAAAGGTAGCTTCCATGCGTGGAAGTTCATTCATGTAATAAAAAGTTCTATCAATTCATGGTATGAGTATTTCATTTCGGTTGTGACACGTCTAGTTTACTAACTAAATCTTTTTTACATTAAAAAAAAAACTTAATTCATCTTTTACCCAAATAAAATATTGCTAGGGTCTGATTGGATATTGGAATTAGAATTGTAACATGAAATTTCAATTTCAATTATAATTCTAAAAGAATTGAAATTAAATTATTAGAGTCTTAAATTTTATGTTTGGGTTTTACTAAAGAATTGTTACATAATTATTGAAAAATGAATGAGAAAGAGAAAAAAATTATATGAATTTTAATGATGAGGGAGATATTTAATTTGATAAATTTTGAAATTGACAATTCATAACATATAGATTAGTAATTGAGAATGATTCATTTTAGTTATTTTTAAATTTCATGAAATTGAATTGCAAAATTATACTTCTAATTGTACGTGACACTCCAAACATCAAAACTGGTTCCCAACTCAAATTCCATACATGGTCAACCAAATGTGATGCAAATTGAAAAAGAAAATATTGTCATGTACGAATGCTTTTGGTGTGATCATTTTTTGTTTTCATTTTCATTGAAAATGGAAAATAGAAATGAAAACATGTTCAGTTCAATCTTTTTTAAAATGGTTTTAGAAAATATTTCCAGAAAAGCATGAAAATTTGGAAATAACAAATTCCTGTTTCCATCATTTCCTTCGAAAAAGTTGAAAATAAGGAAATACTATAAACACGGTGGTATTTTTGAAAATTTAAACATATTCATATATTTTTTTGAGTGAATACTTTATTTGGTCCTTAAAGAATTTTTTATCGGGTTATTTCGTCCTTTAAGAAAAGAAATTAATGTCGCGATCCTTTAAGATTAAAAATGATGGACAAATTAGTCTATCTTCTAGTTTTTCATTAATTGACTTACATATGTGGCACAGTACAATAATAATGTGCATTTAAAACATTAGAAGGAAGTTAAATGAAGCTATTTTGGAACATATTACACTCATCTTGATGTCTAAAATTGTAAAAAATGAATCATTTTATGACTTATAATCGAGTTTTAAATGACTCATTTTATAAATTTCAACTATCAAAATAAGTCATTTTAAACTTTATTCCATTTCAAATGATATATACATCGCTTAACATCATATGAGCAGGTCAATGTGTAATTCTATAAATATTTAAAGAATCAAATATATACAGAGAGGCTAATGTGTCCTATTATTAAAATCTTGATGGACCACGAGTTTGATTTAAGTTTTTAAGGGGCTAAATAGTATTACAAATATTTTTTGAGGGACTAAATTAGTTATTTACTCTAAATTTTTTTTGTCTCTCTCTCTCTCTCTCTGCTTCAACTAATGAGCCTTTTCCTTCTTCTGTAGCTACTTGTTCGCTTCAACGGCCACCACTGCCATGGCCGATTACAAGTAAGTACTTCATTGTCATCGTCGTTGCAAGTAGGAGGGCTACACTCGTAGCTAGTGCCTTTATCATTGGTCACTTCGCTATCGTCGCCAACTGAGGTCAGTGTAGTAGTGTGGATATGTGGTTTCTGTCGCGGAAGTATTGCCTCTGTTATAATGCGTGGATGCTGCTGCTGGGTAGTGGTGTACGCTGCCATTGCTGAGTGGTAATGTGCAACACTGTCTTACATGTTGCAGTAAATAAAAGAAAGAAGAAAGGGAGGCTCCCAATAGCGGTAAACAATTAAAGAAAGATAAATTAAATTCAAAATAATATATTTAGTTTGATTAAAAACTATGATTTTTATTTGGTTTATAATTAATAATAATATAACAGAAGGTTACTGAGATTGGTTTAGTAGTGAAAGATTTAGTGTAACACTCTAGGTACATGTGGCACTAGATAGATTTAGCACGGCCTCAGGGTCTCTTAGGATCCACCCGTGCTACCAGAGAAGCCCCAGGTACCAAGATAATCCAGTTATGCAGAACTTGGCTTTGTTGTCACTGCTATAGCGATCGGGTGGATGGGTTGGCAGGTTTGGGGCATCTGCCAACCATTATAACAATCTAAGACCACTATAGCAGTCCCATGTTGGTGGGCGGTTGAGGCTTGAGGTGCCTTGATCGCTATAGTGGTCCCATACACACCGCTATAAGAGTACCCTCGAGCCCATGAACAGTGTGAAATGTCATTGTTTCGCTTAAATGAGCCTTTACCTCCTTTATATGCTCCAAACTCGGGTTTTACTCCCTATTTTCGAACCCTATCACTCCCAAACACTCTTCCACCCCTTTCTCACTCAAATCATTTCAATCCTCATTCTCTAATCTTCAAGGTATGTAAATGTTGATAGATTATGTCTCCTTCCTCCTCATTCTTTTATGTTCTAGGTTTGGGTGTCTTGTTCTCTCATTTTTGTCAAGCAAGGGTGTTCTTTCAATGTTGTTAGAGTTGGTTTACGGTAAAATAGAGATACCCATAGATTAATCATATTTTTATGATTGTAATGACAGACATTGGTATCATCCCTACTCTTCGGAGCTCTCCCGAAGTCGACACTTCATATTCTACCCCTCTAGGTGTGTGAGTTTGATCTCATGACCCTATTTTGGTCATTATATATTTATTTTCTTAGTGTTATAATATGTTTTAAGGATTTGTTCTTGAGATTTTGCATAACACAAATTTATGTGCTTTTGTGAAAAATGGAAAATGTATTTACAAACCATCATGAAATCGTTGTTACAAGCAATGCATGGGACCATAAATGAACTATGATTTCTTTACATGATTTAATTTATGGTTTTGAATTAACTGTGAAAATTAGATTTTATGGCTGATTATATGAATTACAAGCATTATGTTCAATTACGAGAAATGAGAAAAGTTGAACTTAGAAGCATAGAGCTCCCTTTTAGAATCATAGAGCTCCCTTTTTTTATTTTGTTTTAGCATGGACTAAGAATAGGGAATTGCTGAGAGAAGCAATATGAGTTAATGACAGTTATTCCGTTAATCTTGGTACCAAGACTTGCAAGAGACATTTATCCACATGTTAGATTAATCTACAAGAAATGCGATTCGCGAGGGATTGTTAAGATCTCAGTTAGGTGCTCTTATTTGCGAGGGACTGAGCACCACCGTACCATTTAGTTTATGGATAGTCTGTTCTTTTTAGTAATCCTTGAGAATTAATGCAATTTTATGTTTCCTGCAAAATCTATGATTTCTTAGTATTATGTAAAATAAATGGAAATGGTTTATGAGCATTGTATCATTATTCATGTACTCCCTTCTTGTCCCATGTATGGTTATGGGTGAGGATCCATTCACTGAATTTTATGATAAAACTCCCATCTCTTTCTCTTTTTCCTTACATCATTAGTGTTTTTGCTAGAGTGCTCCAGTAAGTTGCAAACAGGGTCCTGAACCATGCATTACTTTCATATTTTGTATACCATGATTTATTTTGTAATTAAAAATGATATAGTATTCATGGCTTTTGCACTAGAGCAACTCAAAATTATTTTGTATGCAGTTACAAATTCAGATTTAAATTATGGAAAAGGGCTATTCAGGTTTATTATGAATTACATTTACAAATTGATTTATGTTTGAAAAGGGATTTAAGAATAAAATATGCATATATTATGACTCAACAATCACAAAACTTACGTGGGAATGAGATTTCTCACGTGTGAGTCACGATCAAAATTAGGTCATGCATTTAGATAGTATGCATAGGTTCTAGATTCAAACCTTATTACAAGCATTGTTGTTTCAACATTCAAAAGTAAGTGTCCAATTGGGACACGCACTTCATCACTACTGGATGTAATGGATTAATGAAAAAAGTGGCCCACCGTCACATCAATGGTAATGAAGTGGGTGTTCTAATTAAACACTCGTTTTTGGGTATTGAAATAACATTTGGCCTAAATATATGTATACATGGCAATATTATGATTGATATTAAAAATTTATCTAAATATTTATGTAAAAAGTTGGTTTTATTTTGCAAGAAAAAACATTCTTGATAAACTTTAGTTGAGTAAAATTAATTTTTATTATTTAACATGAAATATAATTTTATTATCTTAAATTTAAATTCAAAAACTACATCTTAAAAATAGATAAACCAAACATATTTTTATTAATTTTAATTTCTATAAATAGAATATGCTTTTATAAACTAAACACATTTAATAATTTTAAAAATCTAAAAATAAAATTTCTTTTCAAAAAATAAATATCAAATTATTTTTACAAACGAAAAGCACTCTAAATTTTTTTTACTCGGTAATATTTTATCATGAAACATGGGGAAGGGAATGTTGAAAAAGTAAACTTGCTAATAAATTAATGATAAAAATTGAAGGGTTATTTATAACCACAATTTTAGTGAGTAACGCTGATAATTTTTAGATATTTTTATTATTAGATAAAAGTATTCATTGTTTGGAAATGGTAAATTTAGGATGCGTTGTACTATTATATAAACCTCTGTATTATAGCTATTACATGCAAGGCAAGAAAAACACGTAAAACATAAATACATTGCAGCTTTTTTCTATATCTTTCTTCTTCCTTCTTGTGTTTGTGTGTATGTGTACATTACCGTATTTCCAACAAAATAGTATCAGAGCCATTTACGAAAAATGTCTTTCAAGGGAACCACTTTATCCTTCCAATACCCACAACTATCTAAGCTCAATTATGACAATTGGGCAGCTTGAATAAAGGCTATCATTGGTGCTCAAGGTGTGTGGGAAATTGTTGAGAAATGTTACGTAGAACTAGGAAATGAGGAGAATCTAGAAGCAGCTCAGAAGGAGGAATTGGAGAATAAAAGAAAAAAAGATCAAGGTGCACTTACCATAATCTATCAATGCTTAGATGTTTGAGAAGATTGCTGATGTAACCAATGCCAAGAAAGCTTGGGATACTCTTCAAAATTCTGTCATGGGAGTTGAAAAAGTAAAGATGGTGTGTCTTCAAACTCTAAGGGCTGAGTTTGAGTCTTTAATAATGAAAGAGACAGAATCCATTTCGGATTATTTCACTAAAGTTCTGACAGTAGTGCACCAAATGAAAAAGCTTGGAGAAAAGTTAGAAGATGTTTGTGTTGTTGAGAAAATCCTTTGTTCTCTTAACTCAAAATTCAACCATGTGGTAGTAGCCATTAAAGAATCTAAAGATTTAGAGACAATTTCCATTGATCAATTAAATGGTTCCTTACAAGCCCATGAAGAAATGATGGACAAAGAAAAACAAGAACGTGTGGAGCAAGTCTTGCAAGCAAAATTTTCATGGAATGGTAAAGAAGAAGCCAGCGAAAGTGGAAGACGAGGCTGAGGTCAAGGACGAGGAAGTGGTCGAGGCTATGGACAAGGACATAGTTATGGAAGAGAATGAGCTGAGAAAAATTATTCTCAAGAGAGAAGAAATCAAAATTTTTCTCGAGGTCATGGAAAAGGAATAGCAGTTGACAAAAGATACATTGAATTCTATCTATTTGGAAAGAATGGTCATTATTCTTGGGAGTGTCATATATCAAAAGAAGAAGAGAACAAACTTATTGGTCACAGTGAAGATGTTGAAGAACCAACATTATTCCTTACGCTCAATGAAGATCAAAATTCTGAAGATAGTACGTGGTATCTTGACAATGGAGCTAGCAACTACATGACAGGTGACAGAAGTAAATTTGTTGCACTTGACACCAATATGACAGGCCATGTGCATTTTGGTGATGAATCAAAAGTAGAGATCAAAGGTAAAGGGACAATTCTATTTGAGCTGAAGAATGGAAGCCATAAGATTCTTCCCAATGTTTATTACATCCCAAAGATGAAGAATAACATTTTGAGTATCGGGCAACTTATGGAGAATGGTTGCAAAATAATTATGGAAGGTAGCTATCTTTGGCTCAGATATAAAGAAGGAAACCTTATTGCTAAGGTTTCTATGACAAGAAATCGTATGATCTTTTCAAACATGAGAACTGCTGCAGCTATGTGTTTAAAATCTTGTATTGAAGATTCATCATGGATTTGGAACATGAGATAGGGACATCTAAACTTTGGAGGGCTCAAAAAATTAGGAACAAAGAAGATGGTAAAAGACATTCCAACAATAGATCATCCTCACTAGTTATGTGAAGCTTGCTTGCTTGGAAAACATTCAAGAAAGAGTTTTCCAAAGCAATCCAAATCAAGAGCTACCAAGCCACTTCAGTTGATCCATGCAAATATTTGTGGGCCAATTAGCCTCTATCACTTGGTAGGAGTGCTTACTTTTTGCTTTTCATTGATGATTATTCATGAAAAACATGGGTTTATTTCTTAAAGCAAAAGAGTGAAGCATTTGAAACATTCAAGAGGTTCAAAGCTTGTGTAGAAAAAGAAAGCAGTTATGAGATCAAATCTCTAAGAACTGATAGAGGTGAAGAGTTCACTTCAAATGAATTCAAGACCTTTTGTGAGAATCATGGCATTTGGCGTCCCTTGACAGTTCCCAGATCACCTCAGCAAAATGGAGTTGCTGAAAGAAAGAATAGAACAATTTTAAATATGGCAAGAACGATGTTGAAGAGCAAGTCATTGCCAAAAGAGTTATGGGGAGAAGCAGTTGCATATGCAGTTTATCTTTCAAATCGCTCACCTACCAAAAGTTTGAAAGATGTTACACCTTAAGAAGCATGGAGCAGCTTAAAGCCTAATGTATTGCATTTGAGAGTTTTTGGATCTATTGCATATGTTCAAGTTCCTGAGCAAGAAAGATCAAAGCTTGATGATAAAAGCCAGAAGGTTGTGTTCATTGGCTATGAGAAGAACTCAAAAGGATACAAGTTCTTCAATCCTAACAATAAAAATGTAATAATTAGCAGAGATGTTGAATTTGAAGAAAGTGCAACTTGGGACTAGAGTACACAAGCTGAAGCCGCTTATGATTTTCTACCCTACTTTGAGAAAGAGGAAGCTCCAACACAAGGAATGCAAGGTGATGCTGAATCCCCAGTAGATTCATCCCCAATAGCATCATTATCATCATCATCATCATCATCATCATCATCATTGTCTCCATCTTCTAGCTCAAGCAAAGGCCCTCATAAATACCAAAGTTTCACTGATCTTTATGAGCAAAATGAAATGCTAGAGGATGGGAATTTATTGTCTCTAATAATGAGCTGTCACAACGTACCCCGGAGGGCGCTGTGACGGGAATGACAATCGATTTTAAAATAAAATAGGAGTCGCCACCAATTTTAATTCTGGTTAAAATTGAAAAACCTTTTAATTTGCAAACTGGTCTTTTAAAAGAGATTTGAGGTTCGGGAGTCTGATTATGATTAGGGAAGGGTGGAAACTTAATCCCACTGCACCCTTAATACATCCGTATAAATACAGTTACCCTAGAGCTTATTATGCAAATTGATTATAATTTTGTAATATTTATTTTTCCCCAAAAATTATGACAATTACATAAATATCAAGCAATAAATCTAAAATTAAAACAAGAAACGAAGGACACATTTTATAAAAGAGATTTTGACTTGATAGTTGTTGACTACACCTACGTATCCTCTGGTACAATGAGGAACTCAAATCCACGTAGTTCTGTAGCAAATGATTGTGTGTGAATTGGTTTTATTAAAGAAACCAATTTTAAAGAAGCTAAAACCCACTCTTGTACAGGATTCAAGATAGTATGAACTATACAATGAACCCTTACATTCTTATGAAACTTGAGGATAGCAAGCTATACATCAATATCACAAGTTGTTGCGTGGATTTTAAAATAAAATGAGAGATGTGTTGGTTGATTTTAATTTTTTTTTTAAAAAGGATTTTTTATTATTAAATAGAATGAAAATATTTTGGCAAGTTCTAATTTTAACAAGAATTAGGAAGATTAAATCATAGACATAAACTCACAATTAATTTAAACAAAACACATAAACATATAAAATAATCTAACTAAAAAGAGAGAAGAAAAAAAAATCACAAACACTATACACACAACTAATTTAAGCAAAACACATAAATACATAAAATTATTAAACTAAAAAAAACACAATTACATAATTTATGCAAAACACATAAATCATTAAACCAAAACAAGGTCCTAATTATTATTTTCCTTTTTTATCTTTTTTTAATATTTTTCCCTTTTTAAAAAGAAAACATTAGCAATAAATTAACCCAAAATCAAAGAAACAATAAAATCACTTTTTATTTATTTTTATATTTTAAACTAATTTATTTAATTTCACTCAAATGATTTGAAAAGAAAGTTAAGAAAGACATATCATAAACTATTTTCTTTTTTTCCTTCTTTTTTTTTAAAAAAATTCTCAAATATTTATTTTAAACCAAATCAAATAAAATCTTTTTTATTGTTCATTTTAGACCAAAACAAATCTGCTAACTAAACCAAACAATGGAAAATCTAATTCAATAAAAAAAATAAATAATAATAATAATAATAATAATAATAATAATTTCCCCAACCCCCCAATCTATCACCAGACACTCTCTCTTTCTCTCTTTCTCTCTCTCACTTACACACACACACACACTCAGCACTCTTTCTCTCACACACAAATACACGCGCACACACTTAGCACTCTCTCTCACACCCACACACGTGCTCACACACTCTTACACGTCTCTCTCTCACCGACACACACACATACACGGACTCTATTCTCTTTCTTTTTCTCATATGCACACACGAAAAGGAACAAAGAAAGACAGAGAGAATGATAGAGAAAATGAGAGAAGCAGAGGGAAGGAGAGAAAGAGAGGGATTGAGTGAGGTGGAGAGTAAGAAATCTGGGAGAAGCCACGAGTTGCGGCGGCGCGCGCGGCTATGCTGGGAGAACTAGGAGGAGAGCCGGAGGCGAGTGCATGCGGAGTTGAGGCCTAGATGGTGGCGACGATGACCTTGATGGAGAACTTCGCGCTGCGGCGATCTGGTGCTATAGGTGCGCGATGGTGCACATGGAGGAGTTGGCCCGAACTTCAGAGGATCTGGGCTTTGAGGCAAGGCGGTGGTTGGGTGGCTGGATTGCGATATTCACGGATGCTGTGCGGAGGTGCAGATGATAGATTGGGTGGCTCCATGGCAAGAGGAACGGCGATGCGCGGTTCGACTTGGTGGTGCGGCGGTGGTGTGGCCTTGTAAAGGATGTTCCGTGGTGGTTGTGGGCTTCATGGGGAAGCTCTGGTGATGACGATGTGGTGAGCACCATGGAGACCGATCCGGTGGTGATGGAGGTTCAGCTAGCTCATGGTGGTATGGGTTATTGATGATGATGAGGCTGTGGCTGGAGCTCACAGCAGTGGTGGCCGCGGCCTCCTCCCTTTTTCTTTTTGTTTTTTGGTTTGTTTTGATTTTGATTTGGTTTGATTGTGGATAGTGAGGAGGTTGTAATAATTCTAGATGGTGATGGTAATGGTTATGGTGGTGGTCAGTTTTGTTTGGGTTTGATTTGGCTGTGGTGTTGTGATAGATCTTGGATGGTTCAAGAATGTGTGGTTGTTTGGCAATGGTGGGTTTATGTGATGGTAGTGAAGGCAAAGGTGGATGTTGCTGCAGGTATGTGAGTCTCCATTTTGTGGGCGGAGGGCTAGGAGTTAGAGCTTACAAGATGAAGGCTTTGATATTGTTGTGTAAGTGGTTTTGATGGATTATGGTGATAGATGATGATGAATGGATTATGGTGATAGATGATGATGAAAGTGTGGTAAGGTAGGCGTTATATGTCAAGGGTGAGAGTGGTGATGATTTTGTGATGGTGAAGAGGAAGGTGATGATGATGGTGTAGAAGATGAAGGAGATGGGGGAAGTAGGAATGAGGGGACGCCGATGCGACCGGGCTGCAATGGGGAGGAAAGTGGCGGAGCACCGCCGCGGATTCCACTTCTTTTCTCTTTTTTTTGTGTTTTTTTTTTATTTTTCGCTCTTGGGTTAGTTTTGATGTATTGTTGTGTAAGTAGTTGAATGATAGTTTTGGAGAAGATTCCCCCGATACCAGTGAGGGAGCTCGGTTATAGACTTAAGGGTGAGTGATTTACAAGCTGTGAGGATCCTCATGTTTCATCATTTTTTCTTTTTCTTTTGTCTGCCATTGCGGGAATGAAGGAGTAAAGGGAATGAGGAGGAACCCGGGGTGTCTGCCACTCCTTATTGTTGTTTCTTTTTTATTTTTATTTTATTTTTATTTTTTTAGAGACGGGAATCCAACGTTCCCTTCCTTTTTCTTTTTCCTTTTTTTTTTGATGAAAGAACGGGCTGGATGGCTAGGCTGAAAGGAAATAAAATGGACTATGCAAGATTTTCATTTTTTATGAAAAAAAAAAGAAAAAGACTAGACAAAATATGGTGTTCACATGAGCCTTTGTGTTTTAAAGAGGCTGTGCAGGATGAGAAGTGGATACAAGTTATGGAGGAGGAAATTGAAGCAATTGAGAAGAACAACACTTGGGAACTTGCTTTACTTCCAGGAGGTCATCAAGCTATTGGAGTCAAATGGGTTTATAAAATTAACAAGAACTCTAAGGGTGATGTAGAAAGGTATAAGGTAAGACTCATTGCAAAAGGGTATAAGCAGAAACATGGAGTTGATTATGATGAGTTTTTGCTCATGTTGCTCGCTTGGAGACAATAAGGTTATTATTGTCACTTGCAGCACAAAACCATTGGAAGATCCATCAAATGGATGTGAGGTATGCCTTTTTGAATGGTCACCTTATGGAAGAAGTTAATATTGATCAACTTTTAGGTTTTGTTGTTAAAGGTTATGAAGATAAGGTGTTAAGGCTTAAAAAGGCCTTATATGGATTGAAGCAAGCTCCAAGAACCTGTAATAATTGTCTTGATAATTATTTTCAAGAAAATGGCTTCACTAGTTGCATTCATGAATATGCACTCTATGTGAAAAAGGAAAATGATGATCTATTATTTGTTTGTGTATATGTGGATGATCTTATATTCACAGGTAACAAGCAAATCATGTTTAAAGATTTCAAGAAGACAATGGCTCAAGAATTTGAGATGAGTGATATGGGGCTTATGTCTTATTATTTGGGAATTGAAGTAAAACAACTGAAGAATGAAATTTTCATCTCACAAGAAGCTTATGCAAGAAAACTGTTGAAGAAACTCAACATCTCTAATTGCAATCCTACTAATATACCTATGGAGTGTGGAGCTAAACTTTCTAAAGAGGAAGAAGGTGTACAAAAGATTGATCAAACATTGTTCAGAAGTCTCATAGGAAGTCTAAGGTATTTGACTTGTACCAGACCTGACATTTTATTTTCAGTTGGTTTAGTCAATCATTATATGGAGAATCCATCTGAAACCCATATGAAGGCAACCAAGAGAATTCTGTGTTATCTCAAAGGAACTCTTGAGTATGGTATGTTTTATTTAGCATCAAATGAGTTTAAGTTGACAGGCTATTGCAATAGTGATTATGCAGGGGATATTGATGATACGAAGAGTACTACTGAATTTATTTTCTTTCTGGGAAATAATGAAATTTCCTAGTGTTCAAAGAAGCAACCCATAGTCACTCTTTCAACTTGTGAAGTTGAGTATATTGCTGCCATTGCTTGTGCATGCCATGCAATTTGGTTGAAAATATTATTGAAAGAGCTTCACTTTGAACAAGCTGAAGCTACCAAGATCATGATGGACAACAAATCGGCTATTGCTCTAACAAAGAACCCAATGTTGCATGACAGAAGCAAGCATATAGAGACAATGTATCATTTTATTCGACAATGCATTCAGAATATGCATGTGGAGATTGAATATGTGAAGTCACTTGATCAAATTGCTGACATTTTCACAAAGCCTCTCAAGTATGATACTTTTCAAAAGTTGAGAAAGATGATTGGAGTTGAAAAGATATCAAGTTTAAGAGGGAGTGTTAAAAAGGTAAACTTACTAATAAATTAATGATAAAAATTAAAGGATGGTTTGTAATCACAATTTTAGTAAGTGATGTTGATAATTTTTAGATATTTTTATTATTAGATAAAATCATTCATTGTTTGAAAATGGTAAATTTAGGATGCGTTGTACTATTATATAAACCTCTATATTGTGGCTATTACATGCAAGATAAGAAAACACATAAAACATAAATACATTTTGCAGCTTCTTTCTATATCTTTCTTCTTCCTTCTTGTGTGTGTGTGCGCGTATATTATCGTATTTTCAACAGGAAACACCGGGTAAAACTCTTGACCAAAAAAGTTGAACCTTATTTTTCCACGAAACGATAGAGAACCTTTTTGAACCTTGACATTGTACGATATCATATTTACTCAGTTTGGTTGGAACTTATTGATATTTCTTTCTTTCCACCTTCATAATAACTTCGAGGAAGACATGATAGTGGAAAGTCTTGCATTGCTATTTACCCAAAGTAGGGATAATTGGAGACTTTTGCATTCCTACTTTTCCCACTGATGTTGACTTGAGACCTTTTCATTGCTATTTTTCCAAGTGGTATTGATTTGAGAAATTGACGAAGAAAATGAAGTCTTTTGAAGAGATTTCCTTTGATATATTAAACTACGCAAAGCAGTGAGTTAGAGTATTAGCAATTTTGCATTTCTTTCATAACAAATTCAGAGCATCAAGGCCAAAAAGTTATGGGCACTATTGTAACAACTATGGCCTTATTGCTGTTAATGGCCTTATTATTTGCAGATAGTGCAATAGTTGGCACACAACATCCTAAGCAGATACCACTTGGTTCATCATTGCACCCTACTACTCGCCCCACTTCCTGGCTTTCCCCTTCTGGTCTATTTGCATTTGGTTTTTATCAACAAGGCAGTGGCTTTGCCATTGGGATTTGGTTGGTTGGCAAGAACAACAACCATACAGTGGTATGGACTGCAAACCGGGATGATCCTCCACTCACCTCAAATGCAAAGCTACAACTAACCATGGATGGTATGCTTGTTCTGCCAACACAACAAGGACAAGAGAAACTTATTGTTGATGCTAATGCAACTGCTTCCTTTGCTTCCATGCTTGACTCTGGAAACTTTGTACTATACAATAATAATTCCAATGTCATATGGCGGAGTTTTGATTACCCAACTGATACTATGTTAGGTGATCAAACTCTAGCTTTTGGAAGTCAATTGATCTCTAGTTCATCAGAGACCAGCCACTCAATTGGACGATTTACTCTCGAAATGCAGCTTGATGGAAATCTTGTTTCGTATCCAGTATACGTCGACACAGAAATAAATGCTTATTGGGCCTCTGGAACATATGGTTGCAAATGTCATCTTTTTCTCAACAAAACAGGACCTTTGCTAATCAGGAATGACAGTGATTTGAAGCCGATCCAATATCTTTATGGTTCAAATTTGCCTAGCAACATCAACAACAAGAAGGCCATTTATCGTGCAACACTAGATGTTGATGGAGTTTTTCGGTTGTATGCTCATGATGACAACGATACTAGCAGCACTACAATATTACGAAGTTGGCCAGACAATCAGTGTTTAGTAAAGGGATTCTGTGGCTTTAACAGCTACTGCACATTCGACGACCAGAATCCATATTGCAGCTGTCTTCCAGGATTTGACTTCATTGATTTGAATCAAAAGACTCTTGGCTGCAAAAGGAACTTTTCGGAAGCCAAGTGTGACGCGAGATCCAATTCAACTTTATATAATATGGTCTCTATGCCGAATATGGTGTGGGGTGATACTCCTTATTTCCAGGTCCAAATGTCACAGGAAGAAGAATGCTCATCTTCTTGCTTGGCAGATTGCAACTGTTGGGCTGCACTTTATCAAAACAGTCTCTGCATGATGCAAGAGCCCCCTTTGAAATATGTTAGAAGAACTGTGCAAAGCGAAGCATCATCCTTAGCATTCTTAAAGGTGGGAAACTTGAAGTTGAATGAAATCCTTCATAAGCCTCTTGTGCCTGAGGCTGACCAACCACAACCACCTCCAATCAAGAGTACTGATAACAAATCAATTGTGCAGATTATTGTTGTTATATTGAGTTGTACTTTGCTTTTATGCTTGACTATTGGAATCTCTTGCCATTTTACTTACAAGATTCGAGTACTAAGGTACAAAAGGCTGTTGGAGATCGGGGACTTGGGCCTTAATGAAGAGGTGGCTTTGAGGAGATTTTCATATAATGAGCTCAAAAAAGCAACAAATGGTTTCAAAGACGAATTGGGCAAGGGTTCTTTTGGAGCAGTGTACAAAGGGGTTTTGTACAAAGGTAGAAGTAGAAGATTGATTGCAGTGAAGAGACTGGAGAAGTTAGTTGAAGAAGGAGAAAGGGAGTTTCAAGCAGAAATGCGGGCCATAGGAAAAACACACCATAGGAACCTAGTTCGCTTGCTGGGCTTTTGTGCTGATGGTCCCAGGAGGCTTTTAGTTTATGAGTACATGAGCAATGGTTCCCTTGGAAATCTTTTGTTTGGGGATGTCACAAGTCCAGATTGGGAAGAAAGAGCAAGAATAGCACTAGACATTGCAAGAGGAATACTTTATCTCCATGAAGAGTGTGAAGCACCGATTATTCATTGTGACATAAAGCCTCAAAACATTTTAATGGACGAGTTTTGGACTGCTAAAATATCTGATTTCGGACTAGCAAAACTCCTAATGCCAGATCAAACAAGAACATTCACGGGTGTTAGAGGAACTAGGGGGTACTTGGCCCCAGAATGGCAAAAGAACACCCCAATAACCGTGAAGGCTGATGTTTATAGCTATGGAATAGTGCTACTAGAAATTGTATGTTGCAGGAGAAACATAGAAGTTAACACCTCACAACCAGATGAGATTCTTCTCTCCGGTTGGGCATATAAATGCTTTGTTGCTAGAGAGTTGCATAAGCTTGTTCATTGGGAAACAATGGATAAAAATATCCTGGAAAATATGGTAAAGGTGGCACTTTGGTGTATCCAAGATGAACCTGTTCTTCGGCCATCAATGAAGAGCGTGGTCTTGATGTTAGAAGGGATTACAGAAGTAGCGGCTCCTCCTTGTCCAACCTCTAGTTCTATGTAAATTCTCTCAGTGAGGCAAATGTGGCAGCGTCCATGTGGCTTCCAGTTTATTTGTTTGTGTTCTGTACTTCTGTTTACTAAGTTTGTAATCGTTTCAATTATTAAGTTTGTCTCCGAGCACTGTTCATATGTAACAAGGTAGGAAGCCAAAGAATAGCTGCAGTTTTAATAGCAGAAGTCTTATGTGTGGAAGTTTATTTGTTTGTATTGTTATTTGTATTCCTTTCAATAGTCGAGCTCGTCTCTCAGTGGTGACCAGATGGGAAGAAAAATGCAACAAGCAAAGAAAATCAGTACATTTTGCTTTCCCTTGTGAATTCATGTTTTTTTTTTTTTGTTAACTCTTGTTAATTCATGTTTTATCAACTGATAGTTTGCTCTTGTCTGAAGCTTCAATTCGAATGATCAGAAATCAAATAACGCGCAGGTAGAACAGAAAACAAAAGGGAGAAACAATTATTTCTTTTTGGTTGGTCTGAGGAAGAAACAATTTTTTTTTTTTTGTCATGAGGAAGAAAACAATTTTTTTGTTTTGAAAATAAAATAAATAATACTTCAAGGAGTGCAACTTGGGTTGGCGGAATGATACCTTTTTCTTTTTCAAGTCTTACATTATTAATTTTTCTGCGAGGCCTTTCGTTTGATTAGTATTTGGTCTTCTGTATATCATCTTTATGAATTTTTATCATGACACAAATGGCTTCGATTCCCTTATTCTAGCAATTTGCGTTGACGCGAATGAATGGCTAAAGAGTCAGTGATATACGGATTGGGGGTGTAAACTAATGCAGTTTGGTTCATGAATTTTGACCCAATGTTAAATATTCTCAAACGTATAAAGGAATTTCTATTTCTGGTACCGCACATGGTTTGTGACTTTGTGCCAGGAAAATTCTGCACCATCTCCCAGTCCAGACGGCACGTGTATGGACCACTTGGCAGAGGAAACTCTTCCATTGGTAATCTTAGAAGAAACGTTGATTTCTGAAGTTGACGAAGGAAATCAAATCTTTCAAAGTTAGTTCCTTGATGACATTATTATCCATTTTGAAGCTCTTCAACAATATGCTGATACAAAAGAGATGTAACGCGTACGACAACATAAAATGAAAGTTGGAATAGTTGAATAAGCACGTCCGAATAATAAGTATAAGCTCTCCCACTGTCCCACAAATCATGCAACGTAGTAGGTAACTATTTTAAATGCAAATAGAGAAGGCAAGTCCCTAGCTATGAACGAATAAATCCAGCAATTTGCAATAGTAAATGAGATCAGAAAAATACAGAGTTGGAGTGGGAAGAATCTGCCTGCTGAAAGGAAGTCCAAAGAGGATAATGGCTTGAGATTAGAGAGAGATGAGTTGCTGGCACAAAATGGATGCCATATTGGGCTCCAGATGCTTTTGTAGATGAGGTGCATTGGAGAGCACTAGGCCCAAAACCAAAAACCAAAACGAACTTACAACGCCATTTGACGCCAAGAACCCAAAAAGACGAAAAAATAAAATACCAACGCCGTTTGACGGGGGCGTAGGGACTGGTCAAATTTGTAGTTAATATTCGCACAAATTTATATTAGCATGCCTCACACGAGGCACTTCATCGATAATAGAGTGAATAACAAATCCTTCACTCTCAATCATTGTTAATTTGTATTTTTAACATTAGTTAGTGTGATTATAAATTTAGGATATGAGAGTGATAATAGACCAAAGTTTAAAACGAGTTTTAATGTGTCTTTTAGAAATATCAAAATAAAGGCCATGAAAAAAAGTGGTAATAGACAATAAAGAGTGACTCCCTTAAATAGGATAGATAATACATACGCTAATAGGATTAGCAATTTACACTTTTTCTTTCGATTAAAAAAAGTGATTGTCATGCACCCGTAGCAATTTTATTACTTGGCAATATTTGAATTCGAAGAAAAAAAAAATTAACATGTGAGAATCTTTTGACGAAGAATCTGTGTCCTTGGATTTAGACTTTCTCATTTATCTTGATTAGTTATAAAACTATGTGATTGGTGATTTTCTCCTTGATCGGTTTGATCTTAATTTGCTTGTCTGAACTTTCAATTCGAATGATCAGAAATTTACAAATATGCACAGGTAAAACCAAAAAACACAAGGAAGAAACAATTGTCTTGTTTTGAAAATAGTGCCTCAAGGAGTGCAACTTGGGCTGGTGGAATACCCTTTTTGTAAGTCTTTCATTTGATTGTTTTTCTCTATTTATTTTCTACGAGGTCTTTCATTTGATTAGCATTTGCCTATTTGGTCTATGTATCTGATATTTATAAATTATGATCATGATGACACAAATGGCTTGGATTCCGATCTAGCCATTTAATGGTAAAGAGTTAGTGGTGTACGGATTTAGCAATTTGACAATCATGTCAATAAATTCAATTGCGACATGATCGTAATGTTCTGCAAGATACTTAAATGCATGCAATGGGTGTATAATTGTAGTATAATATAAACCAACCCTTTAAATTCATTGACTCATCAAGTCTAACCAGAAATGAAATGGTTGAACTTGAAACTCTAGTCTAGTGCAATGTCATACTTTTTCACCTCGCCGTAGCCTAGGTTGCAGCACTAGTGAAGTCCAAGACACGGCAATGTAAAGAAAAGATGAGTAAATGGGAGTGAGAATAGATAAAATGGAAGTGAGAATAGTCTTTCCTCATAAATTTTGACCCTATCTTAAATATTTTCAAAAATTTTTAGGTACTCCAAAAGAAAAGCATTTGCTCTAATGAATTTTTTGACTGAACATCAACTACTATATTAAATATATAGGAGAAATAAAAGATAATAATAGTATATAAAATTTACACGTAAATTAATAAATAAAACAAGCAAGTGTTTCCTATTGCTAGCATTTAAGCATTTCTCAAATATTTGTCTATTTTTGTACCGCACATGGTTTGGGGCTTGGTGCCAAGAAAATTGTCTGTACCATGCACTCATTTTTGAAAATAGATGCCTTACTCCACCTTCTCCCAGTCTAGACGGCATGTGTATGGACCACTTGGCAGAGGAAACTCTTCCATGAGGCGATGTTGATTTCAGAAGTTGATGAAGAAAATCAAGTCTTTCAAAGTTGGTGAAGGATAATTTAATCTTGCATGTGTCTTGGACTATGTAATGGTTCTCTTATTTATACTATTGAATTTCACAGGACAAAGTTTAATGGTAAAGATCTTTTAACAAAACTAGAAAACAAAATTGATATTAATTTAAATGACATATTTGTCTCTCAGTCACTTCAGATATGAGTATGAGCTTTGTCCGCTCCCCTCTCCACACTGTGCAATGCCAACGGGAGGCACTGAAAAATGTTCACCATTATCATTCTTATCATCTCTTCTTCTAGGCAATTCTCGGTGATCTTCTCAGAACCTGATTGGATGAAATCTACGAGCTCCATTAGCATCTGCCACGATCTCCTTTCGCCGAATGTTTTTCAACGTGTCAGAGAAGTCCAATACGTAGCAGCAAAATATATCCTCAATCTCCTTAAAATCTAGCTTCCACAACTGAAGTGTTGAAAGAATTTGCAAAATAATGGGAATCTAAAAAATCATTGAAAAACATTCTTCATTCATCATAATTCCAGACAAGAACATGACAGCAATTATACAAATGGCTAGGATACAACCCCATTCTTGAATTTTGAATCTAATTAATTCAAAGAACTATTTTTAGTAAGTGAAATCGAGTGTATGAAGAAGCATGTATAGGCTTTAAGCTTTTAAGCATAATCAAAGACTTTCAAGTGTTACTCTTGTTAGGCACCGAGGGGTCCTCCATATCTCCACATTGGTATGATATTGTCCACTTTAGGCTTATACCCTCATGAATTTGCTTTTGGACATTAGCCAAAAGGCCTCATACCAATGGAGACAACTTCCATACTTATAAACCCATGTCCTTCCTTTTGTTTAGGCAATGTGGGACTTTGTTTGCTCCTCAACAATCCTCCCCTCAAACAAAGAACCATGGTTCATCCTCCCCTCAAGCGGAAGCCTCCGAGTATTTTTAGCTTGTTCTTATACTTGTACCGCCGACTAACGGGACACGCCGCCTGATCACCACAGCCAGGAAGACTTTCGACATAAGGATCACCCCAATAGCTACTCCAATACTCGCCCAAGCCAACACCATCGGCTCTGATACCACTTGTTAGGCACCGAGGGGTCCTCCATATCTCCACATTGGTATGATATTGTCC
This sequence comes from Dalbergia cochinchinensis, assembly GCA_031216125.1. Lineage (NCBI taxonomy): Eukaryota > Viridiplantae > Streptophyta > Magnoliopsida > Fabales > Fabaceae > Dalbergia > Dalbergia cochinchinensis. Next base: position 10,531,437 of record CM062371.1, read on the forward strand.
ACTTTAGGCTTATACCCTCATGGATTTGCTTTTGGACATTAGCCAAAAGGCCTCATACCAATGGAGACAACTTCCATACTTATAAACCCATGTCCTTCCTTTTGTTTAGGCAATGTGGGACTTTGTTTGCTCCTCAACAACTCTTACTACTGCATTTCCTATAAAATCAATACATAATGGTCTCTTATTCTGCCCACTTTGAATTTGATTTTAGTTTCATTTTTTATAAACAAAAGAAGGACTTCGTCACTTAATAGTTCACGAAACTGTAGCAGTAGCATCCAAAGCTATATATTTTATTGAATGTGGTGGCAGTGGCAGGTGGAAGCGACGATAGCTTTAATAATGATGGTGATGAAAAACGGTGAGTGGTTGAAAGGTGAATTAGAGACTGCAAAATAGTCATTTTAGTTACTGAGTGGAGAAACTTTTCGCATGCTGTAACTAAATTTTACAACAAAATAAAGTAAGTATATTTTCAACCATCAAATTTTAATAAATTTCAATCTAACAGTAAGTAAGTGCAAACTATGAGATGGTCCAGGACCTATGGGGGCTAACAGATCCGCCACCTTCAAAATTATTTCCTTGATGACAGTATTATTCATTTTGTAGCTCTTCAACAATATGCAGATGGTGGCATTTATTATGGACCTCTTATTTTTGGATATAGAATCCTCTATTATTAGTCCATAAAAATTATAATTATCCAATAGCTAATAATAAAGAGTCCATAATAATTTAAAAATTTGAGGTCATCTTATAATTTACCTCTATAGATACAAAAGAGATGAAACACACATGACAACATAAAATGAAAATTCGAATAGTTGAATAAGCACATCCAAAAAATGTTTAATTAATCCGTCGTTCCTTATAGTTTCATCAAATTTTTAATTAGATCCCTAAATTTTAAAAATTTTCAGTTAGGTCCTTATACTGAAAACAAATTTTTAATTAAGTTCCTAGTCTCATTATCTATTACAAAAACATGATAGATAACGGAATGATGTGGCACCATTTCCTTTCCCCTTTCCCTTCTCACCATCATCATCATCCATTTATCACCATTGTCTTCTACTGGGCAAATTAGAATTTTACTAGAAAGCAATTTGAAATGGTGAGCAAAAATCCAAAATTACATTTCAGAGGCAACATCATGACAACATCTCAGCATTTGTAACTCAACAACAACCACAAATCCATATACAAATTTCTACACAATTTCAACTAATCCAGAAAACAACCAATGCAAATTTAGATCCAGATTCAAGTTTGGATTCAGAGCAACAAATCAACAAAAAAATAACAAATCAAGATGAAGATTCCAATGCAAAGCTACAATTTTATAATCAAGAAGCAACAACATTAGATATAAGAAATTACATTAAGAAGAAAACAAAAATCACAAAAATAGAACCAACAGAAGAAGAAGATAAACTAGCTCTGACCACGGTGTGAAGGGAGGTCTAGCCACTATCTCCAGATCTGCAAGAGTCCAACAACATCACCAACACCAGTGCGTCAACTCCAAATCTGCAAGTCTAACAACTAGTGGCGAGATGAAGAAGAGAACATGAGGATGGAAGAAGATACAGCAACGGTGTGGTAGAAAAATCTCCAGATTTGCTGTTGAAGGTCGCACACTCCTCTCGTTCGTGTTACAGGCCACCGGACGCCTATGCTTCAGTCCACTAGAGCTGCCGCCACAAGCTAGAATGTCGTCGCATCTGCCTTCTTCCTCCAGCACTGGTCACGATGATGAATGATAATGATGAAGATTGAAGAACAACAATGGTGGTGCTGTTGCTTCTTCTTCTTCTCATTCGTGTTACAGGCCACCGCACGCATGTGCTTCAGTCTGCCAAAGTCATCACCATAAGCTAGAACGCCTTCGCATCTGCCTTCTTCCTCCAGCATTGGTCACGATGATGGATGATAATGATGAAGATTGAAGAACAACAATGGTGGTGTTGTTGCTTCCTCTTCTCCTCTGCTCACTGAGAAAAGGTTGTTATCACTCTTGTTAATGTAGATGATTACATAGTTCTCTCTTCCCCACTACATGAGGTGGAGATGGTAGGGAAGAAGAGGGAAGATTTGGGGGAAAAAATTTGTGGCTCCTGTGTTAGCCATGATTTGTGTTTCCAGCCTCGTGATTACTCATATGATAGAGTTTGAAAGAATATTCCATTATCTATCACGTTTTTGTAGTAGATAATGGGACCAGAGGCTTAATTAAAAATTTATTTTCAGTATAGGGACCTAATTGAAAACTTTTAAAATGTAGGGGTGTGAACACTCGATTTTGTCCAGCCTGTAAAACAAATTTTGGCATTTAGTCCATTTCAAAAAAACAAAAAATGCATCAGCCCATTTCCTTTTCCCTGATTAAAAAAATAAAAAAAAGTAAAAAATAATAATAATAAAGAAATAAATCTGTAGCAATGGCAGGCATAATAATCTTCACTCCGTCCCTCCACTGCCTGAACAATGATGATGTCTTCTCCACTACTTGGACTATGATCATGTCTTTCCCTTTACAGATGAAGAGGACCCTATCACTAATTGGTGCTTAATAATGGTGAGGACCTATATAGGAATAACCATGGCTATAAATCCAGGATGAACGGAAGGATGGAAGGGGGGGACTCTGAATATCAGCAACATCATCATCAAAATTTTTTTCAACATACAGATTCAAACCATCATCAATTTCCATAATCATCAATAAAGATTTCCAGCAATATCAGGAAAGGATTCATCAGAAGCAAGGATAATAGGTATTTTTTTTTTCAATATCAATACAATTAAAAAAATCAAAAAAAAGAAGAGAAGGGAGGGAGGCCGCGGCTTCCACCGCCATAGCCGCGGCCCCTGTTTGTTCTTCCTCTTCCATCACCCCCCCAACGAACCACCACGCCTCTCTTCACCCTTCACCACCGTCCACCACCTCCATCATTCCACCCCTTATCATCTTCTTCCTCTTCTCCTCCACCGCAAGGCCACCATCATTACCATTCAAACACTCCATCAATGCGGCCAGCACCTTCCTTCTCTCCCTCTTTCTCCGTTCATCTCTCTCTCTCTCTCTCTTGGCCAAAGTCACCATTACCTGAACTTCCTACCTTGACATGGAACCGTGAAGCCACCGCCGCTGAGGTTCACCACCACGAAGCTTTCCCTTTGGGCCAAGTTGTTGCCGTGCCACACGGTTTCCTTCCTTCACCGGAATGTCATCCCCTCACGCCATCTCCATCTCTTTTTTTTCTATCTCTCTCTTGGTCTCTTCTTCTCTCTGTGTGGGCATGAATGAAAGAGAGTGTGTGTGAAAAATTTGTGAGTGTGAGCCCGTGTGTGAGAGAGAGAGAGAGAGACAGAATTTTTTTTTTTCGTGTTATATATGTGTCTGTGTGAGAGAGTGAAAGGTGTTTGTATCAGTATGTGAATGTGCACGCGTGAGAGTCTGAGAGAGTTTTATGTCACTGTGAGCATATCTCTGTATTGGGTGAACACGCAAACGGGGGGTAATTTTTTTTATTTTTTTATTTTTTTTCTTTCTCATGTGTGCTGCGTGTGTATAGGTTACAGCAGGTGAATGTCGAAATTCTTATCCTTTAGTTGTGTGGCTGCCAACATATGTTAGATTTAGGATATTTTATTATTTTACTTTAGTGGGTAACAACTATTATGAGCTTGGCTTTTAAGTTTGATTTAAATTTGAATCATGGCCTCCAGTTCATTTCGTTTGGGTTGTGTGAAATGAAAAATGACTATTTGGGTGGCTTTCATATTTTCGAGGTAATATATGTTTTAGATAGTGTTCTTTTTATTTTTTAATATTTGTTTGGTTTGAATCATGCTTTCTTCTCGTGTATATTTGTTGGACCATTCTTTTTAACTTGTCTTGGGGCTTCTTTTTTTCTTTTTCCATAAAAAGTTCTTAATTAAGTCTTTCTATCAAAAATAAAAAATATCAAAAAGGGAAGAGTTTGTAACATGTTCTTTATTTTGATCATTTGGAGGAAATTAAATAAATTAGTTTAGGAAGTGATCTAATTATTATTTTGACATTTAATTTTTGTCTTTTTAAATTATTATTATTTTTTTAGCTAAGATCCTTGATTTGCTTTTGTTTATTTATTTATTTTATTTTAGTTGTTTGTGTTTTTAATAAAATTAATAGTTTGTCTTTGAATTAATTTTATTAGTCCGTGATTGGAACCTTTTTTTTTTTCAAAAGTGTTCTCTTTCAAAAAAAAAAACAAGATGATTTAATTATTTATTTATTTTTTAAGTGAATTTATTGTTAAAAATTTTATTAATTAAAAGGGATAAAAAAATAGTAATTAGGACCCCTTTTTTTAATTATATTTTGTTTAATTGTGTACTTGTGTTTGTAAATTAATTTCCTTTTTTATTATTTTATATGTTTATGTACTTTGCTTAAATTAATTATGTAATTGCGTTTGTAAATTAATTTTGCTTTTAGTTAATTTATTTCATAGGTTCATGTGTTTTGCTCGAATTAATCGTGTTTGCATTTACGAATTAACTTTGTCAATTCCTGTTAAGATTAGAATTTTGTTTTAAGAATATGAAATAAAGCAAAAAAATTTATTTAATTATCCTTTTTTTCAAAAAAAAACAATCTTTTACATTTGTGCGATGTTGATCTTGGTGGTTGAATAGCTAATGTTATCTTCACTATTATTGAATCATAAGGATTCATTGAAGAAATTTAATAGCTAACTCAGATTTGTGCACAAATGGATTTTCAGTGATCTGACAAGATTTGTTCTAATCCGCGCAATGATCAATGATGATAATTGAGTAACAAATGTTATCTTTATTCTTATTGAATCATAAGGGTTTATTGAGTAGCTAAATGCTAACTTAAATCCTGTGCGAGATCGGATTTTGTTTTCTAAATGAATCATTCATTCACAAAAGTCATTTTAATCCGTGTAATGATCGATAATGATGATTGAGTAGGAGATGTTACCTTCATTGTTATTTAAATCATGGGAATTCATTGAGTGACCTAGTGCTAACTTGGATTCTGTGCAATAACGGATTTTCTTGTTATAAATTCTTTTTCATAAATGAAATTTATCAACCCACAATCTTTTCTACGTAACTACGTGACTTTGATTTAATCGCACTGGGGACACGCAGGAGAGCGCGACTTCGCTGCCAAAATTAATTTTCCTTAATTTGTTTTGTTTGAATTTGTAAATATATTTTGTCTCTTTTCTTGTTTTTTTCTTTTTTAAGGGATTATTAATTAATTTGCACAATTTTGTAAGGAACCGTTTAAGGACGGGTGTATTAGGGGTGCATAGGGTTAAACTCCTACCCTTCCCTATGCATAACCGACTCCCGAATTCAAAACTGGTTTCAAAGATCATTCTTTAAAACAAATGAGTTTTTCCAATGTTTTTCCCAATGTTAATAAACTTGGTGGCGACTCCATTAATTTTCAAAAATGAAAATTCCTTTTTTCGCCATCCCCGTCGCGATCCCGGTCGTGACAAGGGGCCTAATTGAAAACTTGATAAAACTATAAGGACCGACGGATTAATCAAACCTCCAAAAAATAAGTATAAACTCTCCCCCAAAACATACAATGTAGTGGGTAACTATTTGAAATCAAATAGAGAAGGCAAGTCGCTAGCTATGAACGAATAAATCCAGCAATTGGCAATACTAATGAGATCGGTAAAATACGGAGTGGGAGTGGGAAGAATCTGCTAGCTGAAAGGAATAGAAGAATGGTCCAAAGAGAATGGTTAGGGACTAGAGAGATATGACTTGCTGGCACAAAATGGATGCCATATTGGGCTCCAGATTTTTTAGATGATTTTGTTTTTGGTGCATCGGAGGGCACCTAGGTCCAAAATGAAAAACCTAAACCAACTTACAACGCCATTTGACGTCGAGAACAAAAACAAAAAAAAAAAAGAACACCGCCATTTGACGGGGCTAGGGACCCGTCAAATTTATAGTTACTATTCGCACAAATTTATATTAGCATACCTCACACTAGGCTCTTCACCTATATTATGGATAAAGGGGATAATCCCTTTAACTACCTTTGGTATCTATATCTTCTATTTCCTAAAATTTCCTTGATGCACAGGGAGTTTAGAGAAGTTGCAAAAACAATGAAAGAATTTAAAAAAATTAAAAGAAATTACCAAAATTAAAAAGTAGATTGATAAGTATGCAAGTGTTTATAATTTATTAATTGATAATAGAGTGAATAACAAATCCTTCATTCTCGATCATTGCTAATTTGCATTTTTAACATTAGTTAGTATGATTATAAATTCAGGATATCAAAGATAAGAGACCAAAGTTTAAAACGAGTTTTAATTTGTATTTTAGAAATATCAAAATAAAGGCCATGGAAAAAAAATGGTAATAGACAATAATACTCCCTTAAATAGGATAGATAATACATACACTTATAAGATTAGCAATTTACACTCTTTTTTTTTTGGATTTAGACTTCCCGTTTATCTTGATCAGTTATAAAACTATGTGATTGGTAATTTTCTCCTCAATCGTTTTTCGTACTATAGCTTTTAGAATCATTGAGCACTGCTCTTAAGAAGGGGCTTAGGAAAATGAATAAATGATGTACAAAAAACATGGACAGATGCTCAAATGTTTTACTAAGATACTTGTTTTTCAACCCCTTTTTATGTGTGTTGCTTGCTAATCAACTTTAATTTGGCACTGTATTTACGATGTATGAACAAAAGGGATCCCCAAGAGATACATGAATCAAAGCTAATGTGAACAAAATGAAAACAAGTAAACAACTAAAGCAAAAAGGATGAGCATTACAGGGCAAAAACAAGAGACTGATAAAGCAGAAACGCGTAGAGGAATAAAGCAGAGACATCAATCAAAAAAATAATGCAGAGAGGCATCAAAGATGAGAGTGATGGAATCCAAACTGTGAAACCCAACTTCGATTCTCTAATATGAGCTTCAGAAAACTTTAAATGGGAAACCATCTTTTAATTTCTCCACTTTATCAAAATGTCATGGACTAATAGGCCAAAGCCTTATTAATTGGCCGAATAAAGTAACTAAGAATAGCTTAATCATATCTCAGAAGATCCACTTTTTTCTCCCGATCCAAACCCTTATATAAGCGACAATCAGTGCTACAAATGCTGCAAGTGAGGGAGAGAAAAAGAACCATCAAATACCAAGTTTGAAATTGCCAAGATACTAGTTTCTCCTTGCATTGTTGGTACAAAATGGATGTCATATTGGGGTCCCTAATTATTTTTATGCTGACTTCGGCAGTACAAGCCCAACTAAAAACTGGGTTTTATTCTACTTCATGCCCAAGTGCCGAGGCCATGGTACGGTCCAATGTTGAATCCTATTTCAACAAAGATCCTACCGTTGCTCCTGGCCTCCTCAGGCTTCATTTCCATGATTGCTTTGTACAGGTTACCATGCTGCCTCCACCTGAATCATTCACGCACTTATCAAATAAATTTTTTTTCCTTCAATCTCTGTTTTTACCATAAACTAATGTTAACATGCCAATGGAAATATCTCCCACAGGGCTGCGATGGTTCAATTTTGATTACAGACTCTTCTGCAGAGAGGAATGCATCGCCAAACCTCGGTCTAAGAGGTTTTGAAGTGATTGATGATGCAAAATCACAGATAGATGCCATATGCCCTGGAGTTGTCTCGTGTGCTGACATACTAGCACTGGCAGCCCGTGATGCCGTCAGTTTGGTATTAAAATAATCTCTTAATAACTCTAATACTTCTTGAAACACACACTGCACTAGCATAGAGACATGGTCCTTATGAAGGAATGGATAAAATTAACACTTTTGAAAATGTCAGAGTGATGGCCCAAGTTGGCTAGTACCCACAGGAAGAAGAGATGGGAGGATTTCTTCATCAACTCAAGCCTCAAACTTGCCTTCTCCACTTGACCCAGTTTCTGTCCAGAAGCAAAAGTTTGCTGCCAAAGGTCTAGATGATCATGACCTTGTAACCTTAGTTGGTATGCTTTCCATCACAATATATCTAATATATAAAATATATGAATTTAATTTTTATGTTTGTACTATTATCCACTCATATATTGTTGTACCATCAAATATGATTGGATGACACTACCAGTGAGTATCAAAGTTAATCTGATAACATATAACCTGTAGATATTTATGCTACTAGTACATATGATGTCCAATTATATGACATGTATTTCGTACTTGCGTGTATGTCTGCAGGCGCACATACCATAGGCCAGACAGATTGCAGGTTCTTCAGTTACCGCTTGTACAATTTCACCACCACTGGCAATGCGGATCCCACTATAAACCCAGCTTTCTTAGCACAACTTCAAGCTGAGTGTCCCAAAAATGGAGACGGGTTGAGAAGGGTGGCTTTGGACAAAGATAGTCCAGCCAAATTTGATGTTAGTTTCTTCAAGAATGTACGTGATGGTGATGGGGTTCTAGAATCAGACCAGAGGCTATTGCAAGATTCTAATACGCAACGTGTGGTGGAGAATTATGCTGGGAACTTCAGAGGGTTACTGGGGTTAAGGTTTGAATTTGAGTTTCCAAAGGCCATGATCAAATTGAGTAGCATTGAGGTGAAGACTGGTACTGATGGAGAGATCAGAAAAGTATGCTCCAAATTTAATTGATAATGGTTGGTTTTGTGGTTTGGGTGCATGAGTAATGGAGTTCTGTAAATGACAAATGTTCAAATAATAATTGATGAACCAATCATCATGTCTGAAAAATAAAATAGTATAAACTTAAAATGGTCTATTGATAATGAGTATTGACTGCCAAATAAAAAAAAATGACCCAATCGTCGCCTGAGAGATTCGAACTCTCGCGGGGAAACCCCATGTACTTAGCAGGCACACGCCTTAACCACTCGGCCAAAGCGACTTGCTTGGCAGCAGAAGGAAAATTAGATAGACATCGCGTGCGTTGAACGGCATAATAATTACCACGTCTAGCCACTCGATTTACAATCATATATACGACTGTTGTTGACAAATTCATGCAAAGAAAATAAAATATAAATATTATAAATTGAATTTATACGTTTAAATATTAGAACAATTCTACTAATTGGCCCCTAGTTAAAGACTTAAAGTATTGAGTTTAATTTTAACATATCTTTTACTCTCATCCAATTAAATTTCTCATGTTAGCCAGTGTAGCATTACATGATTGAATGACTGAGTAAAACTTTTTTTTATACTATTAATGTATTAAAAATAAATTCTAAAATATTTATGTTTATAATTTTATGATGAAATTAGTATATTCCAACTTATAACATGAGTGTTTTAGTCTTTTAAATTGATTTAGTTTTAATGAGGTAAGTGCTTTTTACACGCATTAATATGACTTGAAAACTTGATTTAAAGATGAGTACTAATCATTTGATTAAGAAATGAATCCAATTACCATACACCAACCGTGCAATTATTTTTATATGACTATAATCATAAACAATTACATTAAATGGATCAATTAAATCTTTGATATCATTTTACTTGATCCAGAATGAATCCCTAATATCTTGGCATCATAATTCAATATTTTTTATGTGGCGTAATTCAATCTTTATTATATTAAAAAAGGCCTTTAGGTATAATAAATCTCTTGATGCAGCATATTGACTCGATCGTGGAGCGTTTTATACGAATCCGTTAATTAATTAAAGAGACAAACAATTTTGGTCCCTTAAAATGACAATACATATGAATTTAAATTACTCAAACTCATAAAAATATTTGACGCACATTATGACATTAAACATTTTTTGATAAAGAATGACTTTAAATATTAGTTGTTGGAAAGTAAAAAACAAAAAGGTTGAAGCTGTAAAATAATAAACAATTAGTAAACTTAAGAATTATACCTTTGTATAAAAATCAATTGCACTGTAAAAGATTGCCTATCAAACAAAGTAACAAACGTCATAAAGATAAAAAGAAGAAGTTATTGTGGCTATAATTAATCACACCTAAACATGCAACAAGTAGGCAGTCCCTTAAAGTAATTACCTAAACTTTTAAAGTAAGTACATTCATTTCGTAAAATTGATAAAAGAAGAATACAAAAACTAATAGGCCGTTACGCCATTAACCCAGAAGAAAGAAAAGGCCAGAGCAATAAAGCAGCGTCTACCTCTGTTGCTTGAACCGAGGGAAATAGGAAACCGAGAAATGACAATCTTCTTTGCCCTTCCAACCAACCAGGAACATAATTGGTATGTAACTTTGTATTAAGCAACTTGATAAAATATAATTTACCAGTGTCCTTAGATTACTGGTCAGATAAATCCTAAATTTTGTAATTAAATAATAAAAAAAATCTAATAGTGCAGAAGTTCCAACGTCGAAGTGTTGAAACTCTATTTGACATAACCTTGTATTAATAGTGATCATTTTACTATATCTTCTATTAAAAGAAATCAACTATAAATTATTTAAAATGCATAGCCAATCAAACTGAATATATTAATCACAATAATTGTGGTTTAATAATATTCTTTGGACCTGTATGATATTATTGAAAATTTTCATTTTTATAGTAATCTTTTAAAAAGTCATAAAAATAATATAATTAATTAATAATATGAAAAACTTTGTTTAGACATTTTTCGAAATTATAATAAACTAGAAATGTTTTTAAAAATTATTTAGAATTAAAAATTATGATCTAATTTCTAATAAAAATAAATTACACATTAAGAATATTTGTTATAGTATAATTTTTATATTATCAAATTAAATCATTCTATTTATGTAATTTTTTAAATAGTAAATATGATTGTCAATTATATTTATTATCGTAATAATATATTATTAAATAATACTGTAATTTTGATTTTGATGCATCGTAATCGAATTGATAAAAAGGAAGGATAATTTTTCAAAAAAAGTCGCACAGTAAAATTTACTTCGTGCTGCAATGTCGCAACTTCAATACTGTGGGCGTAGCTCTAGTTTTTTTTTTTTCATTTCAAACAGAGTTTTTCAAAGCATCAGTGATTCCGACCTCGTACAAGATGAAAAGCACACGGAAAGTGAATGTGGATAACAATGCAAGAAGAAGAGAGAATGTTAAACACGGTAAAGATGGGTGAAAAGTTTAAAAATATAAAATATTCCTCCAATCATAAACATTTCCTTACAAAGCAAAAAATTTCGTACTGCCAATCATTATACGAAAACACGACAAAGATGACTAAAAATTTCGTACCGTAGGTGCGCAACTGAAGCATTAACTAAGACTTTTAATTATAAACAGTTGAGTTTGGTGGTCATTGTTTGTTGCACACACTCATCAGTCATCACTATTCCAACGTCAAGCAGTTTTTTCTTTTTTTTTATATATATAAATATATATATTCAGTGTCTGTCCTACTTTCATCTACGTGCGATTGTTGATCATTTACCTGTTACTTGCGCAACCTTCCATTCCCTGCACTCATCCTTTTATTACAACTTCATCTTTTCCTGCTCTATAATATATATATATAGTATTATCAGATCATTCACCATATAACATCACCTCCTCCAACCCCAACATTCCCAGAACTTTGAGAGAATTTTAAGGATGTCCCTTAAGGTTGTTTCTGCTTCTGCACCCCACAAGAAGTTTGTGGAGGAGATGAGGTCTGTGGCCATGAAGATGCATACCAGAGAGCAGTCTAAGCACGGGGAGAAGCAAGCTAAGGAGCCTGAGGAGCGATCAGTGACCAAGTGGGAGCCAACCATTGATGGCTACCTTAGGTTCCTTGTGGACAGCAAGTTTGTTCATGATACACTTGAGAAGATCGTCCAAGATGCTTTTCATCCTTCATGTCAGTTTCCACTATGAGTTGATGTTACAATGATTATTCTATGGGGAAGGCCTCTTTTTCTTTAATTTGTAATATATATATCTAGTCAGTTTGATTAGTGCATGATTGGATTGACGTACAACTTTTTCTGATGGTCTGCTATTGATAAAAACCTCATTAGTAATTTAGTATGCCAACAGTGAATTTCTTTCGCAATCAGTTTTACTTTTTTAAAAGAAAAAGATAACACTGTCTTGTTTCTTATTGGAAGAAACTCTTGATGCATCTTTTAGAGGTTCTAATTTATTGGGCAAATAATTGCAAAAGTAGTAGATATTCTTCCTAGCCATTTATCTTCGAGCTTGCTGATATTTTTGGTCTTGGTCTTGCTTGTTTCATTCACTCAGTTTCTATTATGAAGGTTTGCTCCTATTATCAATACTAGTTGTACTCTATTCTCTTGCATATTATATTTTCTCAACTAATCTGGTGACTAATGCTGAAGCTCTAAGATTCCTTCATTTCCTTGCACAGATGCTGAATTCAGAAATACGGGATTGGAAAGGTCTGCAAGTTTGGCAAACGATTTGGAGTGGTTCAGGGAGGAAGGTCATTCCATTCCTGCACCTTCCTCCCCAGGTCTTACCTATGCACAATATCTCAAGGACTTATCAGAGAATGACCAGCAAGCCTTTATTTGCCATTATTACAACATCTACTTTGCCCATTCAGCTGGTGGGCGAATGATTGGGAAAAAGGTAACCTAGTCCGATAGGGTATATCCTTTTCACAATACCATCTTCTAGACCTTCTTTTAAGCCATTTTCACTATCGCCATCTGGCAGTAAAAAACTGATAATGAGTGCTAGATTACCCGTTTTATACTCAAGATCATCTTGCACCTTAATCTTCACTGTTGCAGGTATCTGAAAAGATACTTAACAAGAAGGAGTTGGAGTTTTATAAATGGGATGGTGACCTGTCCAAGTTGTTACAGAACGTGAGGGACACGTTGAACAAAGTTTCTGAAGTAAGTTTCTTGAACTTTTTCAATTTCTATGAGCTGGGGTGATAAATTCCTTTGCTGTTTTCTCAGGGATGGACTCAGGACGAAAAGAACCATTGTCTCGCAGAAACAGAAAGAACATTCAAGTATTCAGGAGAGGTTCTCCGTTTGATACTGTCTTGATAATACGAGTCATTTTATCTGTGTGACTGGTGTGTGTGTTTAATCATAAACTTTGTGTACTCTTGGAATAATGTACCAAGTAAATCAAAGCACATGTAAGTTATTGAGGTTTTGCCGTCATAATAATTGTATTGTAAAATGTGGACGGTTTGAAGCATTTTCAGAATTTTCATTGCCCCGTAACCCAAAAATTTGTATGAAATGTATACAGAAAGAAGTCAACAACAGCCTTTATATTTTGAAATGGAATGTGTATTTAATTTTCAATTCAAGCAGAGATTGCTGTGCTAGCCTTGCATGATTATCATTTCATTATGCTGTCTAGTCTCAACTACTAGTCTACCAGTGAATAGTGATTTCCAATTGAACATCTTCCATTATTGCTTGGACCAATTACACCCAAACTGCCAAGAATGCAATCAACCAAGGAACAATCATGCTCAGACAAAATCTTATTGCTACAACTGCAGAATACAATGTTGATTACACATCACCAAAGGAAAAAAAAAAACCAAATAGAGGAACAAACTGATTCCCACTTCCTTTTCTCTCTCTCTTTAGCTATGAGGAATCTTCAAAAATTCAATCTAGGCAATCTTCTAATCATCAAATGAGCTCATGAATCCACCAAGAAAGCCAGCCCCATTACAAGTTCCACACAAAATGTCCTTCTTACCTCTGCAAGAAACATGTATGATGGATAGGATTCGATTGTAGCTAAACAAAGAAGAGATTTGCCATTGGGTGGTCTTCATGAGTTTGTTATGTTTATGTCTTCATATTTTGAGACTTGCACTAAATATTATGTTTGTAGGTGTTTTCGGCAGCCAACTTTTTAAAAATTTTATAAAAAGGGGATAAAAAATCATACGGCTACTAAAAAAATAAGTCAAGGAGGACCATATATACCAACAACTACAGCTGCACGCCTGCACAAACAACTAGATCCTCGTCATTGACTTCTACATAAACAAACTAAACCATTTCATGCAAATGACAATATTGCTTGAATTGCATGAAGCAAGCATGATATGGTAGCAGAATTGATATTTATGCCTACAATAGAAATTGATGTACATAAGTATGCACTGATACAACATACAATAAATGCCATGGAAGAGATAGCACAGTCACATGCTCATACAGGGTAAAATTAAGGCAGAGAGACAGGAGTGTGGTATTTTTATCTAAGTACCTGCACAACCAACATAATCCACCAGCTTTAAATTGTCCGTTGAAGTGGTCTACCGAATTAACTCCAGTACCTTTGCATTGGGTACATAATATTGCACCTGGTAGTTGAATAAAAGTGTAACAACCCAGTGAGTTGAATGCTGAATTGCTGATATTTCTAATGTAACTATGTAAGGAAAACAAACTAAAAGAAATATCTGCTAGCTCATCAGACATCAAGAAATTGGCAGTATCTGTTATGTTGACGACTAATGTAGCAAAAGCAGCAGGCCTCAACTGAAGTATGCCTTGTGAACATATTGCGGTTCATCGTCAAGAATTATAGATAATCTGAATATAAACTTAAAGGAGAGAACTATCATGAGCAATTGGCTACTGATAGCATGAGAAAGTATCTCCAATCTAATAAATTGGCTAATCTCATGAAGAATGAGACTTTGAATTTGAAGGCTAAGCAACTACCAAATATACTTAAGTAGGAAGCAATATGGTTCAAGTCAATAGAGCTTAACGACATTGCCTACACTATTGGCATAACAACTGTTGAGGTGTTGAGGAAGAGGCATAAAATCTCTCAACAAGGCCAGAAAGCACTGTTGACCCAAGTTTTCCCTTTCAAATTTTTGTACCAAACTAGCAATTGCTATATGATATCACATTAGAGTACTCATTAATTTCACCCCTTCTTTGAAGTTTGAATGAAGCATAAGAAAACTACAGAAGATTGAGATACAAGGCAATTAAAATATAAATTTTCACTTACCGTTTCCGTCACAATCAGAACAAACAATGCTCTTTACTTTTGTGCTTTGATTGTTATCCTCTGCAGCCTGTATTGAATCAAGATCAAAGAGTGATTCAAGGTATTTCCATTGCTATACACAAGAAAAGAAACTAATGGCATTTAATGCATGTTCAAGTTACATGTACCACATTAAATTTCTAAAGAAAAATAAAATGACTCAATGATCTACTCAAGTCCTGAAGCATCAGTTTATGAAATTCAACACCAAATCCTATCATAGAACTTCAACGCTTCCACAGTACTGATTTCTTCCAAATGGTTGCAGACAAACTACTAATCGATGTTGTGAAACGATATGGCTTCAGTGTACTTTTCATTCGATAAACCATGTATGATGAATCACAAACCATGCATGCATAAACCGTTGTCCCCATGCCAGCTTAAATCTAGGTATCCCAGCACAGGACTCCAGAATCTGCCTTTCTCAGTTTCTCCTTTTATTGGTTCTAATTAGCAACTAGCAAGAATAATAACAAAAGTCCCAATGGATGTTATTTACTATTCCTGGATTGGCCGCATGTATTTTCACTAAAAGTGATGGAAATTGATGACTCAATGTTATAAGTGTCCCTACCCAGTTAAAATTTAACTATCAAGAGAAAGATTAAGGTTACCAATTTTCAAACTCAACTAAACAAACTTAAAAGTGAAAACAAAGAACTGACTGACTACAATGGCATCACTCTTCAAGGAACTAATCAAGTATCTTCGACATAAAAAACTGAGCACAAAGAATCTTATCTATATCAACGGGATATTGAATTCAATCTCACCTTAACCTCCAAAGACTGAAAGTTTCGAGCTTTAGCATTCTGACATGCTTCTTTTATCGGAAAAGCCTTTCGGGCAACCGAATTACTAGTAACTACCCCTATTTAACATCAAACAAAATTTCATTCAATTAAATAAGACACTGCAACGATCAACAAATACAAGAAACCATAGAGAGAGAGAGAGAGAGAGAGAGAGAGTTAAACATACCTGGTCGGTTCGAGGACTTCAAGGAACAAATAGGAGCGAAACATAGAGAGTGCGCCATTCACAACCGCAGCTACTTCGAAAATCCGCTGAGCTGAACTGAAGGGAGTAAGTTCTTCTCACTTCTCAACTAGTGTAGTTTTAACGAATGATGGCGAATTGGATCAGATAAGGCGTCGAATTCGTGGGGTAAAATTCACAACTTTGTTCCTTTAATGCCCTTGGACATGTTGCAGTGACCTCACAAAAGGGTGGGCATAACCGTAAAATCATCCCTTCAAGGCCCTCATACTCCCTCACTCTTGCTGCTCCACCCACATAAAACAAGAACATCGGTTTTGTGGAAGCACAAACAGATGGCCAGCACTCTGTTGTCCGTACACGGTTTTCTTCCCACCCAAAGTAAGCTCAATTGCATGTACTTTCATCTGGTTTCTTTCTTTCTATTCATTCATTGTTTAGTGTCAGTTTTGGTCAAAACTCCGTTTCCCTTTTCAATAAAGTGTGCATATTTGTTTCCACAAAAGGGACTCATTGATATTATACTTTTTAATGCTTAAATGGGAAGGTTTGATGTTTGGGGGTTGGCTTTTATATTTGCAGTTATGTGTTTGTTGCAGGGAGGGAAGAGATTGGGTGCTTGAGTGCTTTCAGGACTTCATTTTGTGGGCAGGTTGTGTGTATTCCAAGTTTCTCTAGGACAAAAATTGCTAGAAGAAGCCATGGAAACCATCTTGCTATTAACTCAGTGGTCACTACTTCACTCTTCAATGGCTTTATTTTGTTTTTTCAATTTATGCTTGCAATTTGGTATTTTTGGTTTTGAGTGTGTTCCATGTAGTTCATATGACATGAGTTCTAGCTGTGGTCTGTGGGATTTCTTTGTTGACAGCTTGGAAGAAAGGTGAGGACCAGAGAAACAGTTATTCCCGATCCAGATTACCGGATTCCAATTGTGCTACTCGGTGGTTACTCCTTCTCTATTTATTTGTATGCATCTTAGCACATAATTTTAGGCTTTCAAGTAAGTGATAAAGCTTATTACAGGGGAGATTGACATGGCAATGGCATAGCCCTCCATATTTGAGCTGATTGTGTAAACTGTTCTTTAGATTACGTCAGTAGCAGACTAGCAGTTCATACTCCATACTACTTGCATAGTTGCATGTATAATATGTGCAGTGTCCTGAATAATCCATCGATAACTGCATAGTTTGTTGAACCTTTAATTGGGGAATTTACAATTTTATGAAGGAATGGATTTGATTCATCTGAAAAATAAGTACTTCTGTACTTTGTTGCCGTAGTTTTCGGTTCTTTGAAAATTGGTGAATTAAAATCTTAAGGAATGAGATTAACCAACTGTTTTGGCAATTTTAAAGGAAATGGAGTCTTCTTTACTCTCTTTTCACCATTCCTGATTCCTGAATCCTGACATGAGCAAATTCACTAGAGTCGTAAATTATTGTGACTTAAAATTTAACTATCAGGTATAGCTGGTGGGTTGGCCTATACAGATAATCTGGTGCCTGCAGTACCTGTTGGTCTCCTTGGATTGCTTCTTTTGATCCAGGTAATTGCTAGTAGATGGTGGTGTCGTAAAGAAAGGCGAAAGCATGATGATGATGCAAATAACTTATTTCAAAGAAGCTATAATATTTTCTTTGGCTGCTAATTTTTTGCTCTGTTTGCTTCAAGATGTATTATTTCTTTCTATTCCATTTTTCACAAGCTGACTTCTATTTTTTGTCTTTTATTTCCTCAGGCCACTAGAGTGAGATTCGTCTTTGATGATGAGGCTCTGGTTTGTTCCCTCTTTGCCTCTCTTGGAACTCTGGTTTGTTATCTTATCTGTTCATATAATGAGGTACAAAACTTACGGTTTAGGAAGTAAGGATAGGGGACCAGCTCCAGGAATCAGGAGAAAATGTCTTCGTGGGAGGGAAAAACCGCTGGAAGTAAGAGCCCAATTTAGTGTTTATACTGACTTGAGTTTCACAGCAGTTGCATTAAAGTAGCTGTTTGATATGCTGGCAGGTACTCAACATTTATTAATTGGGAGTTCTGGTGGCCAAACTTCCCCGTCTTAGTCTACTTCAAGGAGAAACAAACAAAGCCCGAGGGACAAATTCACTTCTTCCCTATAATCTTTGTAAGCAGCATGGAAGCACGACTGTGGCACTAATATAGGAAATTGTTGAGATATTTAAATTTGTATTCACTTGAGTTAGAGATTGCAGAAGTTAAATTCAACATTTTCTTCATATTTAATGTTTCTGGCTGATTTCTTTTGATGAGCAGAATGGGAAGCAGCTTTATGACGTTATGGTGGAAAGAGCTGGCCCTTCAAAAACCAGTGGGCCAAAAGAATCCTAAAGACTGAGCTGTGTGGTTGGACCCTCGGGTCTTCTCAAAGTGGCTTCAGAAGATGGAATTGATATTGTTTGCTTCGCAAAGGCAATAAAGATCTTGTGCTTCTCTTCCACGCTCTACCCCGCTGTTTAATGAAGCTAAAGAAATCATTCGATAGTGTTTTGCAGTTATATGAGGACATATGAAAAGTACTTCCAGTTTCTTTTGAACCATGTTGGCCACCACATATGATAAATTCCCTGTATAATTTAGGAGGAAACATTGATTTATGACATAAAAAATTGGTAGCTCGGAATTCCTTTGTACGTTTCATACACATTTTATTAATAGATCTCAATGTAATTGGAAATGTAATATGCATTTGTCGAATACCTACAAGGAAAAGCTCGTGTACAAAACCTCAATAAAACCCAAACTGATCTACTTAAGAATCATACAGAAGCCAAAAGGTAATGCATCTCAGGAACGTGTCCATCCACCTTTTACGTATTGATGCCTTTGGTATGACTAACCATCAAGTTATTAGGCAAACCAGCTTTTAGCTGTGCAGCTGCTGCCCGTCTTAACTTGTTCCGATTAGCATCTCTGATCAAATTCATCAGATTGTTCACCACTCAAGGCTTAGATGACATTCTGTTAGTCAAGTGGAATATGACTATGCAGAAACTAGCAATGAATTGGTTTTCCATGGAAGGGCTGCAAAAATGAAAGCCTTTTACAAGATCAATCCTTCTTGATGCAATGTGCGTCTGTGCCATGCTGGGAGCAATCATTATAACCCACGCTACGTAGAAAGTCTCGAATCTCTTTAGCAGTGCTATTACTGGCCTGTAGCAAGCGTTCATCTTCCTCATATATGAGATAAGGAGCTTGGCTTCCCTTTCTTGAGAGCAACTTTGTTGCTCCTTTAAGAACATGATATTCCCAGCCCTGAACATCTATTTTGAGCAGAAGCACCCGCTCTGATTCAGGAATTACTTCATCAAGTGGAACAGTCTTTACTTGAAAAGCAACCTCTTCATTGGACTTAAATGCCATCTTTGCACCTGTGGCAGAAACAGCACTGTTGTCCAGCCTCCCAACCAACTGGTAAATCAAGTAAAATAAAGACTGTCGTGATCAGCACAGTGAATCAATTTCAACATAAACAAGAGAGAGTGGAATTGAAATACCACTAATTGCTATCTAAAACCGAAACTTGAAGCAACTGAGAACAATTACATATGGCGTTTCATGGTCAATCTTTGAAAGTAGGATCAAAATGTGAAGATCACCGTCACATTTTGCAATTGATTAATTTGGAATATCCAACCAATACCAGAAGTTTGAGCTGATTCAACTTTTCGCTTTAGAGAGTACAGTGTAAGTGAATAACCACAAGAGAAACTCAAATAAGTTAGCTCTCAGCCCCTCAATACTCACAAATCCATTTATCATCATCTAAAACTATTACAACAACAACTAAGCCTTATCTAAAACCAATACTTTATTAAAAAAAAACTTGGAGAGTAAAAATAAGGGTAAATTTCTCCATAAATGAGTTATGTATAATGTTACACATACAACTCATCCATGAAAATTTCCACCACATTTCTATCCCCTAACCTAACATACCCTGAAAAGGTATTTTTCTTCATCATCAGCTGCAAATCTGCAATTTCCTACATTACTCCTCAAAGTGCAACCTTTATTTTAATGAATATTTTCTGAGTTGATTAAATTATCATATCCAATAATCCAAGTAACCAAAGCCTTAATCCACAATCCTTCATTACAGCTCCTCAATTACTAAAATCAGCATAAACAATAGAGAACCAGAATTCAATTCGAGCATAGCAAAATCACATGAAAAACAAAATAAAACAAAAATAACAAGTCATTAAAAATGAGAAATATCAACCTTGTGAACGGTAATGTCACCAAGCCGATCCGAAGCTGCGGCCTCAAAAACGGTAACCAAATCCGCTACCCTGTTGAAGTAAATCCCTTCACAGATCTTCTGCAAGTTCTCGAAGACAGGCTCAAATGCCAGAACCCGGAACCCCATAGCAGCAGCAGCGAAGCTCGCCATTCCCACATTGGCACCCACATCAACAACAAACCCATCAATACTCTCACTCTTCGCCTTCTCCAGAACCTCCTGAACCGTCACCGAGATGTCGGGTTTCCGAAAGGGCTTACCTTTGAGGATCCTGGCGATGTTCTTGTGGGGCTTGTCGGGCAGGGTTCCGAAATCGGAGAGAGAGTAGAGGAACGGGTACCGAACCCCTTCGACGATGCTGGCTATTACGGGGTGGGCTTGCGGGGATTTGATGCAGTCGAATGGGGAGATTGCGTCGAAGGAGAGGTGGGTGTTGAGGGCGAGGAAGTTGTTAGGGTTAGTGTTAGGGTTCGCGGCTCGAGGGGTGAGGAAGAGGAAGAGGAGGAGGACGAGGAGTAGGGTGGAGGAGAAGAGTAAAAAGAGGAACTTTGGGGAGAGGAGTCTGGTGGGTTTATCTCTTTTCCAGGCATTTGCCATGGAAAAGGACGGTAGAGTTGATCCGAGGTATTTGGTTTTCTTGTGGAGGAAGTGAAAGGGGGAATTTTGGAGATTTGGATCTGTGACTGTGAATTGGGAATGAGATCTTCAAGCTGACGATGACTGAGGACGGAGCGGTAAGTGTTTTGCAAGGTGAAATACATAGGGAAGTTGGAACATTGTATTCAGATATAATTGAATACAATTTTTATGCTTAGAATTCAATTAAATTATAGAATTTAGTTTAATTATTTAATTTTGAATCTATTTAAAAATAAATTAAATTATTTATTTTGATAATTTTATCCTTCGTTGACAAAACAACGCATTTTATCAACAAATCTGAATTGAAACAATCAAAACCAAATCAAACAAACATCAATATTTAGATAAAACTTTTAATGTTGATCATAAAGCATGCTACTTTGGATATCTCAATTTTGAAATTTTTTTTACGAGGTAGAGCTGGTTGTGTTTAATTCATATTAATGTATCGCTCATAAGTTTCGAAATGCTAGACTAAATTGATAAAAGAGTTAAAAGCTCACAACAAAAAAAGAAAAGTGATTATAACTTGTTTTTGGTAAGGTGAGAACCGAAACAAAAAGGAAACAAGAGATAAAGTCTCAATAAATACACGTCCCTGCACTATCAGAAGAAAGCAAGGCCCCACACTCATTTAAACGAGAAAATGTTTTAAAACTTTCTAATAATTTTCGGTTGGATAAAAATAAAATAAAAGACTAAGGAACCGAGAAAAAGCATAAAAGAGCTCAAAAGCATAGCAGGCTTGGGAACAGAGAGTTGCAGAGGAGTGAGGTGATTGCTTGAATGGCGAACATTATTGCAACAGCCTAGCAAAGCAGGTCGAGAATAATATGCAGAACAAGGGCATATTAGGTATGTCCATCTTTTAACCTCAAATTCATAATCAAATTAGGTCTACTTTGATCTGATTTGCTATTGGGGCTTTAAAAGAATTAAATTCCACCAAATTAGTTAGTTCCAAATGAATTAATTGAATTGCAATTCTTAACTAAATTCAATTCCAGAGGTTTTCAAAGATATTGTAAGAATTAAACCATCTAGACAAATAGCTTTGATTTGAAAGCTGTACTTCTAATTAGTATTAATTTTGATATGTTGTTATTTAATTATATATTCATATTAACAAGATTTTTTATATAGGATTTAATTGAAGTAACGAAGTAAAAAAGTTTTACATGTCCATCTTATTATATAATGACACCTCAATAAATATAGTTATTTTTTAATCTTTCTACTTGAAAAGTTATATAAAAATATAAATTTGATTGATTGATAGTATAAAGCTCTTTTACACGACTCAATATATTAAAATTAAACTCTTTAATATGATAAGTGATTGAGTCAAATACTAATTTAGTAAGAGTTTAATTTTGATTCACTATAGCGTAAGACTGTTTTACATTATCGTCCACTAAAAATATTTTGTTTGGATGGTTTTTCAAGTAATGAATGTAAAAGTAAACTATTATGGATTATATCATAATATATGATTGGATGATTGTATAAAACTTTTTTATACTGGTAGTGCATGACAAATAAATTCATACAATAATATATGTTTAGATGTTTGTGTAAAACCTTTTTATTCTGATTGCGCATAAAAATTAAAAGATTATTTTTGATACACTAACATTGAAAAATAGTTTTACACTATTAATATCTTTCATTTGTGTGACTTTTCAAGTAGTGAACAAAAGAGTCAATTATCATGACCGATAGAACAATATATAATTAAATGATTGCGTAATAAAATTACACTTTCAATACATAAAAAAAATGCATTATATAATCACAATAATAAATTTCCTTTAACCAAGAATCTCATTTTCATGATAATAATCCCAACAATCAATGTAAATCTTTCTATAAACACTCTATGAGCCTGGAGGTTTTGTTGCCTTAAAGCATGATCAAACTCTCTCCATAAATTTTGTTGCATTGGTAAAAAAAAGTTTGTCAAGATTCTATCATCCTATGTAATCCTTCTAAGGATAACTTTAATTTTGGCCATTTTTTTATGAATCTTTGGACAACGTTGCCTCTAAGAAAAAATTGAGACAGATAATATTCTAATTTACTCCATAAAAACTAGATTAATTTTAATATATTATCAATAAAATTTTTAACATCATCAACTAATTATATTTTATACTATTATATGTACGACTTATAAAGTAATTATAATGATAGCTAAACATTTTTAGTGATGATTAATAAAATTAAAATATACTCAAGATGAATACTATAAGAATCAAATAATTTCAATGATAATTAAAGAATGGTATAAAAATTTTATATTGAAAAATGTATCAAAATTAAATCTTAATAAAATTGTACTCTTTTACAAAGGAAAATCTCGTTTTAGGTTCAATTTCTATGAGATTAAGAAGTTTATTTTAAGAGTTGTAATTATATCACGTACCTCTTGCATGTTTTATTTGTTTTTTGGGTACATGTTTTAATTTTTTATTGACATTTCTTTTTCCAAGCTTTACATTTCTTGTTTTGGTTAGACATTTCTTTTTTGTTGGTTAGACATTTCTATGAATATATATGCACATAAAAACGTAGTCATGTTTTGTACGCCCATGCATAGTAAGGTTGGGTTTCCCAAAATGTGTTGCCTATCTTTTTATGAAAAAAAAGATTGCCTCACGCAATTTTATTAAAAAATAGAAAATACAATACTTATGTGAAAAGTTTGAAAATATTGATATGGACTGAGCGAAAGCTAATTTGATATGGATTACAAGATTTTTTAAAAAATTATGAATATATACTTTTTTAATTTTACAAAGATAAAGAGGTGACATGCACAACTAGGAAAGCTTGTTTTTCAAGGATTGTTGCTACATTCAGCTGTTCAATCATGACTCGAGGTCAATATTGGTCACTACTTTGAGGGCATGCATGCAAAATGCGGATGCTTTGACTTAGTTTTGTTTCCTTTCAATGATGCTGGAGCCTGAAGCACCCTGAAGCATAGAATGCTATGATTTATGGTGTTGCTATTGAAAGGTGATGCAATGAAATCACTGGACTGGTTTCACAAAACAGCTAAAAATGAAATTTCTGGATCTTATGTTCTTACATACAACATATCATGCATGTTTGGTAATATATTAATTTTGAGAACTGATCTCTTTTTTTTTCACTCAAAAGTCAAAAGTTTGCGAGAGAAACTTCTAATTACAACTCATTTTGAACCCGAAATAGACATATGAAAACACAGTAATGGCAAACATATTGAAACTTGCGATGTGAGAAGCAAGAATGAAAAAGAGACCTGGTTGCAGAACAATAGAGGCGTGTAGTGCAATTCGAGTATCCTGCAGCCGCACAAGAAATGTGCAAGCTGCTTCATTCATTTCTCATGATGGTGCATTAAGAGGACATCTGAGAGGCTCAACAGTGAATGATCTTCTTAACACAGCTTGAGCATGTGTAGTTAATTCATGCACTTGCAATAGCCTAGCCACCACAAGAAAAAACCAATAATGAATTATCGCTACTTCACTCGTGAATTCATGAGGGCAATAACTTCAATCCAGAAAAGGGATCACTGAGCATGTGCTTGGAATGATTTGGTGAGTCTCTTTCATGAACTCGCAGCACTTCCAGCATTGCAGGCATCCAACCCGCGGATTATGTAATTGATTTGAGTCCCTTGGTTTGGTACAAAGACATTATACAGTGTACACCAATTTCATTGATGACTTGTCATTGTCATCCAGTAAAAATTCAATAAATCATGTGAACCAATTGGTACATATATTGACTACAAATTTGGGGACCGTGTTAAAATTAGTGTGAAATATAAGGCTAATGTAAAGAAACAATCCTTGATGTTCCAATCTGTTTTCTTCTTGTCTTTGCTGCAGTCTCAAAGCAACCTCGTGTGACAACTGGATATAGCAACCGTTTGCCTGTTGCTGTGGGTGATGAAAAATCAGCAATGAGCATAAAGCAGGTGTTTAGAACCGGGGTGTCAAGAACACTGCTTTGTCAGAAACTCTTCCGATGATAACAAACTGTTGATAAGGCGTTTAAGCCTTTCTGCACCAGGACCAGGCCTAAGTTCAGTGATATTTCTTATACCAGAATAAGATTTGGTGATGTTTGGATTTGCTTGACTGAGCCACCTGCCAGGCACATAACCATCAGCATTTCGTCCCAATAGTTCAGTATCGATCTTATCCAAGACAGGTTCTTTCCTGCCAAATTTCCGAGCAAAAGGGGCATTGCTTTCCACCATTTTCTGGTAGTTATTAACTGTAAGGTAGTGTGGATGTTGTTTTGGAGGGTTGTCCCATGATATGAAGTGTAGGTCATGGTTCACTGTTGTGTTACGAAATTCATCAGCATTGCAGATCACTGTGTGGAAATATCCTTCGGGGGAGGATAGGAAGTTGGCATAATACATCAACACTATTCTAGGCAAGTTATCCCATCCCCATAAACAGTATTCAACGAATTGGCGAGAAAGCATCATCCAGGCAGAACCTGAGCAAAATCATGTAGCAAAGTTAAACTCAGATAGCAAAGAACCAGAGCCTAGAACCAACTATTTCAAGTTAACTCTTTATATGGTCTAACTTTTACAGTTATGGGCAGATTTTTAAGAAAAACTCGATATTATGATGATAAGGTGCTGCATCTCACAGATGTAACAAACTGATGTAAATAAATGGCTTCTTATTTAACCAAACTTACAAGATAGAGAAAGGACAACAGCATGAGCATACGCAAATTATGCCTTATGCATGAATGAAATGACTTACGGGGAATGGATACACAGCTCATGAGGAAAGGCTTGCTGAGGGCTATATATCCTAGCAGACAGTACAGAAGTCATATGGAAAACTGAGGTCAAGACAGAAGTAGAAAATTGGAGGCCACAGAGAGAGAAAGAGAGAGAGAGAGAGAGAGAGAGAGATAAAAGAATGAACAAAAGTGTAAAGGTGCTATCATTCTGAGCAATCACAATCAAAACCACTAGGCATTTGATTTATATATTGCATTCACAACACTATCAGTCATTGCTCTCCCTTCTTTTTCCCTTTCCATTATGAGTGCTTGACTTCGATGAGAAATTCTTTTCTTTTTTTTTTCTAAACTTCTTTTTTGGCTATTGTAATTCTTCAATCTATCCAAGGGTCACAACTTACAGTTGACATGTCTCATATGCCATTCTAAAAATTTGAAAGAGCTAAATAATTAAGCAGGCATGAGGAAAATAACAAAAAAAAAAAATATTGAATGAAATTGAGAGGTATTAGAAACCAAGTTTCTCACCTGTAAACAGCTTATATGCTGTGGGCACACTTCTTTTCTCTGTTACCCAGAACACATCAGATTTATTGACGCTATAGAGAGCTGGATCAATTATAACAGGCTTGGCTCTCTGATCCCTATAGGAAACAGCAAAGTCATACTTGTAAAGAAGAAGCACATTCGATATTTCACAAAATTGTGTGTTACTTTGTAAGGAAATGTAGCAAACAAGAAACCAAACGAAGGGGTAAAAGGAATAGCAACATACTCCTTCCATCCAATATCACTGGTGTGCTCAATGAAGTTAAGGTGTCTCGGAATAGATGACAGTGTATGTAGCAGATCTGTTGTATAAAAAAGATTAATTAAATTGAAAGACTCAATGAATTAGCAAAATCCAACAAGCTAACCATCAAAGTTCTCTACAATTAAAGTTTCTCTTATGAATATCAGTTGGTATCTATTCAATAGAAATGGAAAAATGTGATTACACTTCCAAACATATCGAAACATCAATGCAGAATCTAGTGGAATAACAAGCAGCTTAATTAATCAGAAACCTGATATTCCTCCCCCAACCAGGCCGGGCTACAAGAAGAGAGAGAGAGAGAAGAAAAGAGGGGGGAAGAAAAGCCTGCCGGAAAAAAACAAGTAACTGATGAGCAAACTAACAAGACGGAACAATTTGAGCACAGATAGGGACCAGAACACACTAATTCAATTTCAAGGAAAAAAAAGAGAAAAGTCTTCATATTTATCTGGGGACTAAAATTAGCAACAAAATTACAGCTGGAAATTAACCTCTACTAAGAAACAACAAGCAGATCAGGCTCCCACTTCTCAACAAAATGCCCTCCAAAACCAACAAAAAAAAAAAAACAGCAATTTAAATCATCAACACTCAATTCACAAACAGCCAAGACAACAATTACCCGAACCTCATTTCAAAACACACCAAACAATCCAGCTAAAAGAAAACCGAATCAGCTCCCACAAAAGCGCAAACACTACCAACAAAAACCACAGCATCGTTTTACTCACCAAGACACAAACTTGACAAGAGAAAACAAACAACGAATCAAAAGGGTCATCAACCAGAAAAAGAAAAAAAAAAAGCAAAAAACTCTGCAACTTTGAAAGTTCATCAGAAAATCCTTACCATCTTGGGTAACCAACGGATAATCCGAAGCACTAAGATTGATGAACCAATCCCAGTCTCCACCATCCCTAAGCAAAATGGCTGCAGCGTGAAGGGTATTCGTGACCATAGTAGGACCCCTGTAA
The DNA here is from genome assembly GCA_031216125.1 of Dalbergia cochinchinensis. Lineage (NCBI taxonomy): Eukaryota > Viridiplantae > Streptophyta > Magnoliopsida > Fabales > Fabaceae > Dalbergia > Dalbergia cochinchinensis. The sequence continues at coordinate 10,558,968 of CM062371.1, forward strand.
GTGACCAAGTTAGCCTTCACCACCATCCTCACGTTCCCAACCTCAGCAAACAAGGGCTCGTTCCTCACGAAGTTTGCAAGGTCCAATCTTTCGTGTGCAGGCGCTTCAAGGTCCAGGTGAACAGCGTACTGGTTCCTAGGATGGTAAAGTGCCTTGAGGGTCCTCTTCAAGCTCTCACCATCACCCATTGAACCCGAGATCAAGTAAGCGATCCTTGGAACAGTGTTTGTTGCTGATGTAGGAGATAAACTCAGCTTTGACTCAACGAAATGGGGTGCCTCTGGTGTCTTGAGGCGTGAACGGTAGAGGTAGAGCAAAGAGGTTGAATCTGAGGAAACGAAAATAGAAAGGACAATAAGCAAGGTGGTTAAGATTAAAGAGAAGACCAGTGGCATGAACCACTTCTTCTTCTTCTGTTGCTTGTTAGTTTCCATAGAAGATGAAGGAGGAAGAAGAAGATGATGGGAAGGGGGATGCTGGAGCGAAGAGACAAGTTTTGAGGTTGTAAGAAGGGCCGGGGCGGCGCAGGATGTGGGAGTGTGCGCCGGAGGATCTATGTGTGGGGTGTGAAATGCGCACTGGCTGCTATGGCAAAGGTAGATTGGAGGAAACAAAACATCAGTCCATGTACTGTGTGTGTTTTTCTTTTTCTTTCCTTTTTTTTTTGTGTCTGATGATTCTTTTTGCCTTTTTTAAGTGAATTTAGTTGGTGTTTTCTGTTGCTTAGAGAGGGAGAGAATGAATCGAAGAAAGGTGCTGATAAACGAAATTTTAATTTAGAGGGTATACCAGTATATGGTTTTGTTTTATGGCTTTTTTGTACCTGTGACTGTACAAAAAAAAGAAAAGGATCCGTGATTGACTTGAGAATTGCCTGAATAGCCAGTGAATTTTTCTACACGTTGCTAGTTGCTTTGTTTTCTTGGTTTTTATTTCATTTTCCTCTGTTCCCATTCTTACACGCGCTTTTCTGTCTTTGGGTTAGTGCTCATAGTGGACCAAAGCATCCATTATCTGGGATTAGTGTTAATCTTTCTGTTAAACAACGAGTTCGGTCCTATCTCCTGTTGTTTTCGTTGAAGGGAAAAAAAAAAAAGAAAACGTTTTTGCCTGTTTCCAGGGCAGAGTTATGAAAAAAAATATGTTAGACTCGTGTTTTTTTTTTTTCCTGGAACTTGTTGAACTGTTATTAGTTGTTAATTATAATTAATACAATTTAAATGTTTGTTAAAAAGGCAGTAATGGTCAATAAATGTAGTTTATCTAGAACTGCAGTTCACATTTTGAATGTAATCAATATGGTAGTGGTAAATGTCACGAAAGTTTTTGGTGAAGTCATCACGATTGGTTTGGTTCTGAAATCAGTTGAATTTTCATTTTCTGTTATAAATGGTTCAGTCAAAAAAAATTTAATATTCATTTTACTCTCTAATTTTTTACTTATAAACTATTTTAGGCTATAATTTTTAAAATAAATTAAATTAGTCATTGGTATTATAAAATATGAGTAAATTAGTTTCTTATTTGAATTTTATTTAATACTTTATTAATTAAATAATAATATATAATATTAAATAATATCTTATCATATAATATGCTATCTGAAATAAAAATAAGTTTAAAATAATTTATTTTAATATCTAAAATTTACATAAAATTAGTTATTTGATAACTTAAAATGAATATTTAAATAATTTATTTTATTTAATTTTAGATATCAAAATGAGTCATTGTGAATTCTATTATACTTTATATAACATGTGATATGTCAAGGTATCACTTAAAATTATCTATTATTATTTAATTAATAAAATATTAAATAATAATATATAAAAATTAATATGACTCTTATTTTATAATGTCAAAAATTAAATTATTTATTTTAAAAATTAAAGATTAAAATAATTTATGAATATAAAAGAGAGAGCTAAAATAAAAATTAAGTCTAAAAAGAAACAAACGCTGATGGGTGGGTTCATAAGGATTCCACGGAAATAGAATCGTGATATTTACTTATTTAGCACTGCTCCAATCAATTAGTTATTTAACCATTTCTGAAGGTATTAGGATCTAATTGAAAACCGCAAGCGTATTTTGTTGGTGGAAGGAATCCGAATTAAATTTGATATTCTCTTTGTGCATGGATTAATATCTCATTTGTTTACCAGTTTTGGTTTAGTTTGATTGATGACGATAATTTCCTACCAGATTTGGCAAATCTCAGCTAGTAATATTCGAATAATTTATTTTAATCACTATTTACTTTGAAAATAATTAAATTAATTTGTAAATCTTACATATTTCAGAGCTTTGAAATAAATTTTTAAAAATATTAGAGTCTCTACATCACCCTAACATTACAGTTACTGCGGAAAACATAATATTAAAATAGTAATGTTACTCTTTTTGAAAAAAATAAAAAAAATCAATATTCAGAGATCACTTTTCCTCATAAATCTAATTTCTAATTTGTGTATGACTGGGGCGCTATAAAAATAAAATTCTATTAATATTAGTTAATAAAAAAATTGTATCAATATGAATTTTCTTTAATTATAAAATTCATTTTCTAAGTCTATTGGGAAAAAAAAGTAGTTATCCTGATATTAAATTTCACAAGGCGTAACACATGATAATACCAATAGTATTACGGAGGAAGATAAAAGGTTGACATTTTTTAGCATGGAGTTGAGAAATTGAAAGCTCAGCTGCTATGCTGGTGGGGGAAAAACCTAAAAGCGCGAGTAAAGCGATATAATTGTTGCAATTCAGTTCAACTTTAATTTAAACGTTGCACAAATGATTAATTAAAAAAAATGAAAAAGATAAATGTAAATTATTTTCAGATCTTTACTGAATAGTTATTAGAAATAATAAAAAAATTACAGTAAATCAAATGAAACATGTGAATTTTTCATTTTTTTTTAATGTACTAAATATTTTAGAAACTTAATTTTCAAGTGTTTTACAAACACTCAACATTTGTCATCAATGAATGTGGTTAAAGGTGGAGGGGGAATAAGAATATGTAAGGTGTGGATGCAAATCCAAAAAAGAGAGGGCATAAGGGGCACGAGACATGACCGCTAAACTGATCAAGTGTCGGTGGTGGCTGCTACACAAGCCAGGAACACGAACACGGTTGTGCTGTGACTCACTCAACCCATTGTTTTTTTTTTTTTTCCACCCACTCACTCACCATTAGGTAAACGGCACCGCTCACTACCCACCGACTCACATATTGGGTTACCAGTTGCTGCTTCAGAACTCTGGCTTCGTTTTATATTAACTACTGAATATGCACGCATTGAACAAATTTTCACAACAAAAGCATTGAAACAATAGTTTATTGTATTTAAATTTGCATTAAAATAATGAGGTTATATGCTATGCAAAATTTGAATTAGACATATATTAAACCTTATTGAGATTGACAAGCTAAAATATTTATTCATAAAGAATATAGTCTCAATAATACACATAAATAGATAGATTGATAGATAGAGAGTCAGTTCGTGAATTATTAAATTGTGACTAGTTTCGTAAACGACCTTTAGCTCCATTCCTATCCATGAGCTCATAAAATGAGTCTGTTGAGCTATTAACAAATCAAGCAAAAGATAATTCATGAGTTAACTTAACTTACTTGTGAACCTAATGAATTTTAATATAATTATTAACTACTCATTTGATCGTGTGTTGCATGGAGTAATAATAAAAAATAGTTTGTTAGTTATCAAGGAAAATAAATAATAATTTATTTGAATATATCTTATAAACAATTGAATATATAAATTTATTTTGAAAATAAGTTAATAATTAAATGAATGGAGAAAAATATAAACATGTCATTCTATGTTATATCTTATTTTAAATATCATATTTATAAGACTGAAAAAATCTCGATAGATGACCTATAACTAATAATAAAGAGTTTGTTTTATAAATATTTTGCACATTTCAAAAGTTGAAATTGTTAAAAAAATAAAAGAGAATAAATGAATAATTTAATTATATCATAAGACATTTTTAGGAATGACAATAAGTATTTATGAGAAAGGGGACATATCTCACACCAATCCCAATTTAGAATTTTGCTCCGATCCCGATCTCCATTGGCGTCATGGATTCACATTCCCTATCCTCAGGGGGATTTGAATCCCTATTGATATTCATGGATCTATTAAAAATTTTCAAAAAGAGAAAAATTCAAAATATAAATATTCATAATAACAAATACTACTAATACAACATAATCCAAATTAAAAATGCATACATAATGTAAATCTAACAAAGATAATTGAAAAAAATAAAGGTGTGTTATCCCTATCCCTGTTCTATTTAACAAATGAGAACTTTTCCCCCTCAGTTATCCCTAAGAAGACAAAATCTATCCTTATTCTCATTCTATTATTGCCGGTAATCTCTTTGTGTATCTACTTTTATTGGGTTTTTTATGTCATCTCTAGTCATTTACATCATTTAAATAAATTAAAGTATTTAATTTATAAAAACATAAAAATATATTTTCTAATTAATAAAAAATAAATTAATTAATTTAATTTATGTGATTTCAATTACACATTCTTTCCTTGTACATCTTTTTAGTAAATTAAAATATAAAAAAATCATATATAATCCTAATTTATGTCATCTCAATTATTGAAGTAGTATATCAATTACATAATTATTTTTAATTAAAAAAGTATTGTAATTATTTAATTTTTTAAAAAATAATAAATAATTAGTATCATTATCAAAGAAATATAAATTGTGGAATTTATTTTTAAAAATATTTTAATTTTAAAAAATTAAAATTTATTTTTCAAAAAAATAATATGAAACAATTGTGGAATTGACAAATTGAAATGTTAACAAAGCTCTAGATTTGAAGTTAAAACTTTTTTCCTAACCCCAACTTTATTTAAAATTTTCCTGTCATCCCTATCGTGGGTTCTCATTCCTCATTTCTTATAGAAATTTAAATCCCTACATGTATTCATGGATTTATTAAAAAAATTTCAAAAAAAAGAAAATTTTTAAAAATGGTAATGGAAAGGATAATAATATTGTTAGTATGTATACTTTATTGATTGATATGGATATCAATATCAATTAAAGGTATTAGGCTTATAAAAAAAGGTAATAATATAATTTATTATTAATTTTTGCTGTATTTCTATTTTTTTGGTGTGTGTGTGAAATATTAGCTTTTTTATCACTTAAATAGTTAGCTGGGGATTTGAAAAATAAAATCAATAATCTATCAATAATTATATTTTTTCAAATAAAATAATATATTAATAATGATTATACCTTAAAAAAGCAAACACAAACAAATATGAATTGTATATAGATACAAAAATAATATTTTAAACTTTATCTACTAATTTAAAGTTTTAGCATAAGAAAAAAAAAGGGAACAATAAATACATATATTAGAGAAAAAATCAATCAATAGATATACATATATCAATATATTCGATTCATATCAAAATAAAAAAAATAATAGTTAACAATTAAATTGTACAATATTAATGCTCAATGAAAATTTTGAATAAAAAATATAATCTTGTTCCAAAATATTATTCATCCTCCATAATTAGTATTTGTAAATGGAATTGAAACTGCAATTCAATAGTTATGTATATATTTAATTCAGCAATCTTTAAGCCTTACAAAATGATGAAGAAAAAATAAATTGAAGAAGTTGGAACAACATAAACAAATTCCAATGAAGATTAGCTGATGCATTTTGTCTGATATTGTCATTGGAATCATCAATTAGCTTGGTTGTGCACTGAACTGAATCAGAAAAGTGTTATTCTCAACACAATAATAATTTCTTCTCATATAAATGTTTTGCCAAATAAATGAGCAAAACAAAATCAAAGGTAAAAATAGAAGTAAAATCAAACATAATCTTCAATGATTTATTATTCTTAATCTTTACTATTTTAAATTTAGTGAAATGAACAATTGAGATAGTCCATTAATAGCATCTCCTTTACTTAATTTTGGCTTCAAATTTTGGAAAAAGAATTATAAATCATTAATACTCATTTATACAATAATAAAATTAATCTAAAATACAATAAAATGTAAATTAAATTATTTATGGAAAATACAATTACCTTTGTCATAAAGGATTGAACAATATAAGGTTGAGCTTATAGCCTAATGGTTATCTCCTGCACAAAACATAGAAAAATACCATTAATCCAAAATTCAAAACATCAAGGTGAATTTAAAATTTAAATTTTTTTAATTAATATGGAAAAATACATATTTAATTAAAAAATAAAAAAGATTATAAAGAAAATAAAAAAAGATATGTATTATGTAAATATCCGTTTATAATGTTAAATAATTTATATTGACATATTTTGATCAATTATATCATTTAAATTAAGAATTGCAATGGTTTGAAATTTAATATTTAATGTGAAATATTTATGTTGTATTAATAAAATAGATATGAAGGTAAAAATTATGGGGCTATAAGTTACCCAATGAGTGATATCTATAAAACTTTTCTTAAAATGAGTTTGGAATATTAGTATTATAGATTTATTATAAGAATTATATAAACAATTAACATTAATACTGCATCGAAATTAATTTTTTTTTTTTTGTCAAAGAAATTAAAGTGAATTGAGATACACCCACATACAACGTGTGGGGATTTTGCTAATTTAATATACTTTGTTGTCATGGGCCTTAGTGTTATTGAGAGCTAAAAACGTTGTTGTGTGAATGGTGGCTGCATAGGCCTACATAGTATGGGGCCTCCTTGCAGCCATCCTAACCCAAATAATGTACTGGCCGGTAGTTTCACAATTGAGCCCAAGCTATCATGGGAGCAACAACTATTACTATTCACACTTTTCATTTTAATAAATAGGCCGAACAGAAGCCCATCCATCAAGGTCCATGATTCATTTTTATTTAATTAAATTTACATGATTGCTATCGCAAAAATTCTGGCTCTCCCTGTTAATAAACTTACTTATAAAGTTATAAGGTTGAAGTCTTAGTATAGTATTTGTGAACATGGTCTTTTAATTTCGTGGCACATGATATGCACAAAAATGTAAGCAAATGGAAAGTGTTAATAACATGATAATATCAAATTTCATCTCACTTAGTAATGATTGCTAACGTAATTAATTTGGTAAATTTACAAATTAGGGAATATATCTACTTCGTCAATCATCAGGATGGTGCTGTAAGCTAATATATCATGACATCTGCCATAACCTATAATTGTCAATATAATCTTGATGGTTTAACCATTTTTTGTTCTCATCCCACTGTTTATTTAATTTGTTTCGACTTTCAAGTTTTTGCTAGAATATGCACCCAATGCAAACCGATTCTTCTAATTTTGCTTCCTTTACCAGTTGCTGCTTCAGAAGTCTAGCTTCATTATTTTATACAATAATACCATCTCATTGTTAGTATTCACATTCTTTTTTATTTTAATTTATCCGTTTTAGTCTCAGCAAATATTCGCAATTATATGTTCATTCATCATCGTGAATTGAGTAATTCGGTTGCCCTTTTTACTTTCATTAACATAAGTATCAATGTGTTATGTGTGATTTTGCTCCCTGAATTATTATTTTTTTTCCTTTGGAAAAATTCAAGTAATATATTTGCTTGGAAAACGTATGCAAGCAGTCCAAGACTGCTCTTCTTTTAGTTTTAACTTTTAAGGAAAAGGAGGATCGGGAGGGGAAATGAAACTGCCTTTTTTTTTCAATAAAAAAATTATACTTTTTGTATTATATATTAAGTGAGATTTTCTGCGGACGATAAAATACATAACATGTCAAGAAAAGTCAAGAGTTCGTGATAAAGACGTAATTTATGATCAAATTTAATTAAATTATTCTGTGGCATACATTTGTTTTTCTAAATAGATTACTAGTACTCGAAATTTGTTGGAAACTGATTAATCTGAATGAAGTAAGTCGATCCACTATAAAATATTTTTGCTTCGCCAGTTTTTCTATGCATGAAAAATCAAGCTTTGTACCTTAAATACCACATGAGATTATATTATTGTATGACCAACAATGTCATAAAAGGAAGAAAAATAGAAGAATCGGTTTGCATTAGAGGTAGAAGCATGAATGTGGAATCCGAACGCATTTTTGACTTGTAAACCAAATCCAGGAAAGAAACAGTAAACTGCCACGTATATATGGCAAACAAATGTAGAAGATATATTAATCATCAGTGCACCTAAACCTTACATTTCCCCGTTACTTTGCACTAAAGTTTGGGGCTTTCTTTGTTTGCTTGCTTAGATATTTTCCAACATTCGGTCCATTTCTCTAAGGATATCACAGATTTTTTATTTTTTCTCTTTAACTACATATAATCGGATTTCACTTAAGTAAATTCCATATACACAAAGCAAAATCTTTTTACTTGTTTACACTACAATAATTTGAATTTAAGTAGATCTTAATTCTCAATTGAGCAGTTTGATCTCTTGTCTTAATATCTCATTAAACTGAAAATAAAACGTGCTTAGCACATAGTATTTGTCAACAACTTTTTTTTTAAAAAAAAAAACTGAAGACTCAACTCAGTGAGAGAGAATGCATGTGAGACTTTTCCATGCTTATTTCTTCTTAATTTTATTTCCTTTTCACTCTCATTTTCGTTAGTATGCTAACAAAAGATTTGTAAGATTGCAAATTGAAGCAAAGGTCCCAAGGCTTTTGTTATTACTTGTGAATCCTTGAACCTCACTTGTGATTGTATTCAAAGTCAGCTATCCCATGTGAAAAAAACTCGTCAAAACACGCCAAAGTTCGGGGCAATGGCATCATCCCCAAGATTCCAAACTCAACTCCGCCACGTGATATGCCAGTTGTTTGTTGTCTACTTCTCCTCCACACAAGCACTGCACACTTTTGGACACCTTCCTCACGCCCTTGGCCCTTCACCCCCAAAGAAAAAGAAGAACTGCTACCCTGGGTTTTTACCATAATAAAGGCGTTACAATTAAAGACCAACCGAACCGGCTTTTGATGGTTGCCATTTCTCGTGCTCCACTGAAAATCATTGGTCCAATTGGATTGCCAAAATTGGCTGCCTCTTTAATTATTCATAAATAGGTAGATTTATTCCTTAATTATTCAATGCCATCTCAATTACAAGGCGAACAGCACACCATTGCGAAGTGCCAACATGCATCCCAATTTTCAACCCACAAAATACTTAAAACACCTACCGTAATCCGTAATTATCTTTTCCTTTTTACTAAAGTAAAAAACGAAAACGAAGCCCATTTAACCTTCTTTTAATTTTCACTAGCAAGCCCCCAAATTTGGCAAGTGACACAACTAGACGTCACCTAAATCAACGAGAGTCCGAAGTCACTGATGTTGGACACCAACAACATCAACAAAGAAAAAAGCCCATCAACGTTAAATAGCCCAAACTCCCATATCACCAAGTGACACGCCACATTAATATTCCAGCATCACAATAAAATACTCCCCATTAAACTACGATTATTATTATTATTAATTACCAGTAGCACCCTCCACTCAAATTGAAACACTCAAATCCAAAATTAAAATAGTCAAATAATAAGTACTCCCTCAAATTATTGTTTTTCTCTATTCATTCAGTTTCCCCTTGATTGTTCTTCTTCCCCTCTTCCCCCCTAATATATTGAATGGCGAACCGCCTGAAATTCCGCCAGATCTGAGATCTCAGTCCCTGTTCCTTCCACGCCACTCTCCCCTTCTCCTCTTCAAAAAGCCGGCACCCCCTTCACCAAATCCGAAACCCCCAAATTGGAATCACAGTCCAGGGTTAGGGTTAGGGTCTCGGAGCAAGAACAAGCAATGGCGGTGTCAGACGGCGTTGTGAAGAAGATCATCCTGTCGTACACATACGTGGCGATATGGATCTTCCTGAGCTTCACGGTGATCGTGTACAACAAGTACATCCTGGATCGGAAGATGTACAACTGGCCGTACCCGATCTCGCTCACGATGATCCACATGGCCTTCTGCTCCTCCCTCGCCTACCTCCTCGTCCGCGTCTTCAAGCTGGTCGAGCCCGTCTCCATGTCACGTGACCTCTACCTGCGCTCCGTCGTCCCCATCGGTGCGCTCTACTCCCTCTCCCTCTGGTTCTCCAATTCCGCCTACATCTACCTCTCCGTCTCCTTCATCCAGATGCTCAAGGCCCTCATGCCCGTCGCCGTTTACTCAATCGGCGTTCTCTTCAAAAAGGAATCCTTCAAGAACGAGACCATGGCCAACATGCTCTCGATCTCCCTCGGTGTCGCCATCGCCGCTTACGGCGAGGCCCAATTCGACGCCTGGGGTGTCACGCTGCAGCTCCTCGCCGTCGCGTTTGAGGCCACGCGCCTTGTCCTCATCCAGATTCTCCTCAATTCCAAAGGGATCTCGCTTAACCCCATCACCTCGCTTTACTACATTGCTCCTTGCTGCTTGGTTTTCTTGTCGGTGCCTTGGCTGATCATGGAGTACCCTTCTTTGAGGGATACCTCGAGTTTCCATTTGGATTTCGTTATTTTCGGGACTAATTCGACTTGTGCTTTTGCTTTGAACCTTGCTGTCTTCTTGCTTGTTGGGAAGACTTCTGCTTTGACGATGAATGTTGCTGGGGTTGTGAAGGATTGGCTCCTGATTGCGTTCTCTTGGTCGGTGATTAAGGATACTGTGACCCCGGTGAATCTGATTGGGTATGGGTTGGCGTTCTTGGGTGTTGCGTACTATAACCACTCGAAGTTGCAGGCTCTGAAGGCTTCCGAGGCGCAGAAGAAGGCACAGCAGGCTGATGAGGAGGCCGGGAGGTTGCTGGAAGAGAGGGAAGGGGAAGGGACTGGAAGGAAGAGCGAGAACCAGAGCTGAGCTGATTCAGATGGTGGGATGATCTTCATTTTTGGAATGAGGCAGGTTTTTCGTTTTTGGGTATGTGGTGTAATGTACCGTTATTAGGTAATTATTATTATTATAATTATGATTATGTTACTAGTACTTTAAATCCTCATATTGCCGTTTAATTTTGTTATCAGTTTTTTTTGGTTCTTATTATTATTATTATTATTGTTAGTAGATGTGTATTGGGGGGGACTGAGATCGACATTTGTCTGTTCCTTTATATTGCTGATTCAGAGATTCGTGTTTTCATGACTAGAGGAATGAATTATGAAGCGTTATTGATGTTCCGCAAGCTTATTTTTTTATTAGCGAAGTCGGTGGTTGTTATGGCTTGGTGTGTTTTTGGTATGCTTTCTCGCTTTCACTGTATTATTGTTTGTGTATTGGGGTTGGGGATTGAGACTGCTGATTATCGTTCAGATAGCATTTGATATGATGATATTGTTTGTCGTTGTCATTTTGCTTCTGAGATTGGAAAGGAGAGAGATGTGTGTATGTTATATTGATGGAAATTAATGAATCCTCTGTTTCAACTTTCTACTCCCCTCACTTGAAATGCCATTGTTTGATAGTGTTGAAATTTTGGTATATCCATGCCCTGAGCTGATATAATCTTCTTTTTAGTTTATAGGTTCTACTCTCTGCAAGATCAATGCTCATTTAGTGTAGACCCACTATTTACATTGTGTCCACTTTCCTGTCAAGTCGCCAGTTTTCAAGTGTGGTGGAACCCCCCAGCTGCCCCCAACCCACAACCAAAAAAATTGAGAGAATGTACCTGCTTTTGGGTGGCTCTCTTGCTTTCCTTTTGAACTGACCCTTCATTTTTTACGAACCAGAATAGTGTATTTAGTTTTAGAAAATAGTTTTCAGTTTTCTTTTTTAGTTTTCTTAGTTTTTGGATTTTGTGAAGAAAATATTAAAAATTAAAAATTATTTTCTAAAATCATATGCACCCTTAATGCCGCACGAGGTTCACTTTTCATTGTGTCTTCTGCTTTCTCTGTTTTGTTGCATTTGCCTGGCTTTGGCTCATTCGAACTTATTGTACTTAGGCCAGATTAACACGTCGGCATTTTGCTTTTTTTTTTTTTGGTTATCTTTGTACCCATGGGTGATGAACTGCAACCTGAACTCTTTCCGACGACCACTTTTGGTCGGATTCTGGTTGCTGCCATTCCTTGCTTACTTGGTTGTGCTGATCTTGATATGTTGCCTCTGAAAGTATGTGCTGCATAGGATGTTCTGCATTTGCTTCGAGGGGCATCTCTCTCTCTCTCTCTCTCTCATGGCCCTTTGCTTGAGCGGTGCAAATAGCTCTCTATGTCCGTGTATTGTTTGATACGATGTTGTTTCTTCTTCCCTTGTCAGAAAGCAACGTGTCGTCTAAAATATCTTGTTATCATTACGTTAACTTATGCACTTTGCTGACAAGTGTATGAAAGATTTAAAAATCAAAGTGCATGAAATGTTGCATTTTTACTAAAAATTTGATAGATTTAAAATTTAAAAGATTATTCACGTGAAATTAATTTTTCTGAATCTTTATCAAGTGTCGTTGGCAAAATTCTTAATTTGGTGCTAAGTCGCATCAAGTCCTCTTCCAAATATCAGTTTTCTTATTTAATAGCGTACTACCACCCCATCAATAACTAGTAACTAGGTTTATATAGGGCAAACGAAGGAGCTATATTTGATCAATATTCAAATATGGGGCGTTTCTGGATCGTTTATTCGAGCCATGCAATTCCAATTCCTCGCGAATGTACATGATAAGCATTTTAGCATAGCAGAAACTATTTGACAGCGGAAGTATGTAAGTATTGAGAGCACAAGGGATTTGTAAGGTAGAGTTTGTTTATTGTAAATATAGAGACACTGGAGATATAAATCTGTTTAGTAGAGGAAATAAGAAAATTTTCTGTCCTCAGGATAGAAAAACATAGAATTTTTGAACCTTCAAATGTATGGATAATGAGGATATGATATAGAGATAAAAATTTAATATTTTATTTTTTTAATATTTATTATTATGTCCCTATATTTATATTTCTGCCCCCTATCAAACGCTACCTAAAAGTGGTAAGCAATTCTAATTTTCTAAGACAAATATACGAGTTCAAATTTTGTGAAATTAATTTGTGAAGAGATTGTATAATTTTCGTATACTCACATTCAAATAAGAATTAACTTTAGGGTGAATTGGTATAATCCGCGAGAATATCTTATGATTTCCTTAAAAATTACAACTATTAAGCTTTGGGAAATTAATGGATGGACAAATCTAACCCAATGAATTATTGAAAAACTGACTTATCCTTTCTCGAGTTTTTTTTTTTTTTTTTTATTTTCCAACGCTTACTTTTTAGAAGGGTGATAATATACTTTATAAATTAGTGATTAATATTTAGTTATAAATTTACTAGTTCTGCTTTGGTACACCTGAATATACTAGTTTGAATTAAAATATTTTATTTATAATTATATTTCGGAAAAAAATATGGACTTAATTTTAGTCACTAATTTCTCAAAGTATCAACATCCCTAAAATGTTAAAAATGTAAAAGAATAATTTTCTTTTTCTTTTTCTTTTTTTTTCCTTTATCGATAAGTTGAGGAATATGCTCAAATCACCAAAAGGTGAGGAGCAACCAACAGCAACGACAAAGACTCACATCTTAAAACAAAATAATAACTATAATAATAATAAAATGAAAAATACTAGCTAACTTGGAAATGGAATTTATCCTGTGACATTAGGATCTGCACAAGGTCCTGAGTGTCATAACAGTAGAAGACTCCCAAGTTATCCACCACAAAAGACTCCGAAAGTGTTGACCTGGAAAAAACCAAAAACTCCAAAAGCTTCCTTGACTATTCCAGCAACCATAAATTCCTATCAGATTTTGACCTCATTCCACGGCAAGTACACCAATCACTGCATCATCTATTCGCAACCAACGGCGAAATTTTCTCCTTGAGACCAAAGAAACACGCACAGATTGCATATTAACCACATGCAGAAGGAAATTCATTCATCTCACCAAGATTGGATACTTCAGCTTCAGCACCTCAAAACGGTGCTCCAACAAAAGAAGGCGTAAAGGGGGAGGGGCCAAGACAACGAAAGAAAATCTTATGGTGCTAGGAAGGGTTTATTTACTTATTGTTTTTTCCTTTTATTTACTTTTTATTGGCGTGACACAATTTGGAGGCCCTATTTTATTCAAATATGAGCTCAAAGTCCCAAACTGTGACAAGGAAAAAGAATAGGCCCAAATCATTTCTTCTCCATTATTACCTTTTTGTGGATCAATTTCGATCATAGTAGACATAATTAGGTATGACAAAAAATATGTCGGGAAATATTTCTTACATACATGTACACACATAAGAAGAATGTGAATTGTAACGAGGACAATAAGATATATAAAGTAACAATGATGAAATATGTGAGATTTGTAAGAAAGTTTTTTCATGTAAATAAAATATTAAATAAAGATTGCAGACTCTGAAAAATGTAAGCTTGCAACAATCTAACACGTCATAATCGCCACCTACCAGCAGCGCATGCGAAGCTTCAATATCGCTCGGATCATTATTCCTTAGCATTTTCTATGCACCATCTTCACCAAAATGTGTTGTCCGCAATTTGTGACACTAGCTTTGTAAATTGCCAGTACACGACCAAAAAATAGGTGCAAGTAATAAACTATCCATTGTTCCTTTTCGTTGCTTATGAGTGCTGCACCACTCTTTTTCTTTTTTGTCTTATTACATACTTGAAGTTTGTTTGATTGAAGGAAAAAAAATGAAATAAAGTATTATGGATAAGATACATGATTAGAAATTTACAATTACCCATTCTCATTCATAAAATTTTTATCATAATTTTTATTTCTAATCAATGGCACTCTAATATTAATGATTTTTTTTAAAAAAGGTCTATAGGGAAAAAAAATGAGTAGTCAAATTAGTGAACAGTCACTCAAAATGAATAAAATAAGCTCCTCGAAACATGGGTAATTTTTGTTGTTAGCTGTCAAAAATCTTACCTACCGCAAGATATGACGCAAATGGATAATTAATTTCGGCCTTCTGTTATCTTCAATTCCTCACTGATTTTACTTTATTTTATTTTATATTTTCAAGCTGAAGCCAACAATATATGCTATTGTCAAAATTCGTTATGTTTGGGTTAGGAACTAGCCAGGCAGACTATTTGTCCCAGGGTTTCTATCACATTTGCCTCCCTAGTATGCCTACCAACCCAATACCAACTTCGGTTGTATATGATCCGGCCTTTTTGGGTGAGAATATTTTTTTTTTTAAAAAAAACAAAACTCAATTGATAATGACCCCATAGAAGTTGGGTTAGGCCGAGTAAAACTGATATTTGTATAATATACACAGATTTAGATATTATGTATAATAAAATAGTAAAATTTGTTAAAAACAAGAAATAAAATTTAAAAGATATTTTATGATATATTTTAGAATAAATAATATCAATATAAAATATCAATTAAAATCTAAAAGCTTTATAAGTTTTCACTATTTTTTTTTCAATACAACTATTACAGAATAACGCGTTTTCAAGTTTTCGATCAGCTAGTCCAACCCAAAATGTAACCTAAAACTAAAAGCACTCAGCGTCAAAATTTCAAAACTCAAAACATTGACCGACAAACTTTTGGAGCATATTGTCGAGTTAGGCTGATCTTGTATTCTTGCCCCTGCTAACAAGGTGACCTTTTGCTTTATACCTGGACATCAATCTGTATTAGAAAAATTTTAAATTACATTAGGACCTGTAAATTTTATTCTTGAGTAGTCAATTGATTATTTAATTTGATACTGTTTAACTACTTAAAAATATTTACTTCATCAGTGTCGCATTTTTTATGGTATAAAAAATTTTATTTTAATACGTTATCATATTTATGTAAGATTTTTTAAATTATCAATTACTCATATTTATTAATATAACTTTTAAAGTATAATATAACTGAAGTATAATACAATTAACTTATAATATAATTATGATATATGACTTTAATTTCTATGCATGATCAATGCAAATATATTTTATACTGTCATTCAATCATATGTTTCTATTTATAAGATTTTGAGGTAATTTAAGGTTAAATTAATTATTTTTATTAATATAACAATATATGATTATTAAATATCTGTATAATTTTTTTTAACAACAGATAGTGTATTTAAATTAAATTCTTATATATAATTATAATTTGCACAAAAAACTACACATAAATTGGGTTCCTTGTCATCAATAAGTAATTTGAGTCACATCTATCCAAACTTTAGTATACAAATAAGAGGGCAACCTAATGAAACTATAATCCGATTTTTTGGTAACCTGAGACTTTAATCCGCTAGACAATAGTATTTACCTTACCAAAAAAGTTTTAAGGAAAGATTAGACGACATGTGCCCGATGCTTTTTGTCATCAATAGGCTTTCATATTTACAAAAGATTATGTCTGCCAAGACATGAAGGGAGTGAGACTATTAATTGTTGATACGATATGCGAGTTGCTACTTCCTGGTACAAAGTTCACTCCGAAATGATTTTTTGTTTTTTTGTAGAAACTCCGAAATGATGTTGAAATGAAGGTTTTTTTTCCCCTCTCTTTTTTTAGGATCGAGATGGACTTGGTTTTAACTCAAGACTAAAAACTAGCATAGGAGAGAAGAATTGTTGAAGTTATGTTCTAATATGATATTAAAATTAAGGTAACAGAAAAAAAAGGCGGTCCAAGGTGCTAGTCTTAACCCAACTCTGAAAGCTAACTAATGATTAACTAATTATTCAAGTGACTATGAGAGTGTGTTTGGTTAAAGAGTAAAATTAGGAATAAAACTTATCTAGATGAGTTTTATATGTAAAATAACATATGCAATTCATCTAGATAATTTTTATTCTTATTTTTATTCCTCAATCAACTACACCATAAAGAGTTTGATATATGCCTAGCTGATGTGGATTTCATTCTTTCAAAAGCATGTAACTTTAATTTTGATGTAAGAATGTTGATAAACCAGTAAACCAAAAATATTTCGCCGTGAATCTGTGATAACATCTTAGACAATTTACGCATATTGCCACCCGTAAACCATTCATGGACTTGAAGTGATATAATGGAATAATGCCTTATTCGCGTAAGATTTTACCTTAAAATCATAAAAAAAAGTATATAGATACAATTTTTAAAAACATTTCTCAGACACACATATGAAAAAACTAGTAAGATCTATAGATGAATAATTATATGCTGAATAAAGTTGATAGAATTTATTTTTATTGTAAGTGTGTCTAAATATAATGTGTTAAACTTATACTTATATAAAAATCTCTCTAAAATCATATAGTCACATTATAATATTGCCCTTTTTGATCTTTTCTGCTTGCTTTTGTCCTTTGGTAGATATTGCGGACCACTATCTCTTGGTTCAACGTTGGAGGCCTTTGTTTCAACCTAAATGGATAGCGATCCAAAAGATGGCAGTGTGGGTGAGAATACCGGAACTCCCTGTGGAGTTATCTAACCCTCATTTTCTTTGGAGAGTAGGCTCATTGATTGGGACAATGCTAAAGGTTGATACGCTAACGTCGATCCAATCCAGAGGCAAGTTTGCTCGGTTATGTGTGGAAGTTGACTTTCGCCAGCTGCTTGTTCCAAACCTCACCACGCTTGGTCTCGATTTGCGAGTAGAGTATGAAGGACTTCACTTGGTGTGCTTTGGCTGTGGAAGATACGGTCACAGGATTGATCATTACGTTAAGATGGTGGTGGTGCAGATGCCCACGGAGGTGCGTCCTTGCATGCAAGGTAAAGGAGTTAACCCTAGTGATTTGGGAAACCTGAATCACAGTGAGGATATTACGGGCCAGGAGCATGGGATGGATAATCAGGACCATGCCACTACGCAACCAGAAGCTAAAATTATGCTATCTAACCAAATGAACGAGGCGAAAAACCGTTTGGCCCTTGGATATTAGTGAAAAAGCCTCAATGTAGACGTTTTGATGGGCAACGTATCTACAAGGATCTGCATGGAAAAGAGTTTAGTAAATCTCGCTTTGATTTACTTATTGACCGTGAAGCGGACCCCACCACGAGTGAAAATGTGAAAGAGCAACACACAATAGGAAAGGATATGGAGGTTGGGCCAACGACTTCTAAACAAGTCCAGAAGATTGCTCTGCCAGCCCACAAGGATAAACAGAAAGTCATGTTCAGGCAAAATAAACATCAAACCTAGTAAATGGCCCAAGTTAAACTTGCACCCTATACTACAAAATCCAAAGGCAAAAGCAGTGTTGTTCCAGATAGCTCTTCCTCTTTGGCTGCCTCTATGACCAAGGCCCCTACGTTGCAAAGAAAATCAGCAGCCATGGATGAAAAGCATAAAGACTATTGGCACGCTTTTAAATTGGCCAGTCATGGGGGCTGGGTTCTTTGGCCACCAAGCTCATGAGATGTTCATGGAGAAATGCACTATTGTGATTGGCCCCTCTGAAAAGACCCGAGCGTTCATTGGTAAGATGAAAGGAGACACTTCTTTAGATGAGTCCTCTAAGAATCCACCAGATCTGGGTAAGGGAGTGCAGCGAATAGATGAGGAAGGGTATGTAGAAGATGATGTTAGCTCAGAACTGGAAGGAGATATGGAGGCAAAGCAAAAGGGCCTAGGCCCCAAACCAAGTTTAATCCTGTGTATGATGAATGTTACTTTTTGGAATTGTAGAGGTGCGTCTAGCAAGGGGTTTAGTCTCTTACTCAAGGATCTCTCGATAAATTATCGGTCTCTTTTTTATGTTTTGATGGAAACTCATGTATCTGATGACAAGGCTAAGAAGGTTATCAAAAGATTTGGTTTTGATGGTTTCTATATTCAAGATGGTGTTGGGTTCTCTGGTGGTATCTGGGCTATTTGGCATACTAGTTCTTGGAAACTTGACCCTGTCTTCTCCAATAATCAGATGATACAAATGAAAGTTTCTTTTGGGAATGAAGTTCCTTGGTTTCTCACTGCCATTTATGGTAGCCCTTACTCTTGCTATCGTAAAAATCTGTAGGATAACTTGGAAGCCTTGGTTGAAGATGTTGCTGGCCCTTGGTGTATTGGGGGTGATTTTAACTCGGTTATGACTAACAATGATACAGGAGGTACGTCTGCCATGTCATGTGACTCTACTCATTTTGTTGAATTTATGTTTAATATTGGCATGACCGACCTTGGTTTTTCTGGGCAACCGTTTTCTTGGTAAAGGCGCATCATGCGTAGAAGATTGGACCGTTATCTGGCTAATTCTTCTTGGTGTGACCGGTTCCTTCGTGGTTTTGTCCACCATCTCCCTTGTTTCAAATCAGACCATATTCCTATATGTCTCTGCTTGGACTCTATCTTCTCAAATAACTCTTCTGGTATCTTCCGCTTCATGGCTCTATGGCAGCTTCATGAGAAATTTAAACCTTTTTTGGGGGAGGTTTGGGGAAAGTATGAGAGTCTTCTCCAGAATATTGAAAATTTTACCACCCAAATTAAGGTGTGGAATAAAGAGATTTTTGGTCATCTTAGAAAAAGAAAGGTCAGGCTTCTTCTTCGTTTGGATGGTATATCTCGTAAGCTTTCTTTTCAGACAAACATTTTCCTTGAAGACTTGTAGAAACAACTTTGGAAAGATTATAATGAAGTCCTCATTCAGGAGGAAACTTATTGGCGTTAGATGTCTCGGTGTAAATGGATGCAACATGGGGATAGAAATACTCCCTATTTTCACGAAGTGGGCTCTAATCGAAAACGGCGCAATAGAAGTATGGCCCTTCAAGATGAAAGAAGCCAATGGGTAGATGATCCTCAAGAGCTTAAGGAGATGGGGGTTGCCTTTTTCTCCAAGCTCTATAAAAAGGTTTCTGAGTATAAAGTCCTTTGTCTTACAAGTTTGTTCCCGTCTCTTACTGTTGAGGAGAAGACATCTCTGAATAGGTGTGTCATTGATGATGAGATTCGCACTGCTCTCTTCTTTATTAGGGGGTAGAAGATGCCTAGTCTAGATGGGTTCCCTGCGTTATTCTACCAGAATAATTGGGAGTAGGTTGGGTCATCAGTTAATACTTGGATGAAGGATGCTTTCAGTGAACCCCAAAAGATTGGTTTGGTTAATCAGACTTTCATTGCTCTTATTTTGAAAAATGGCTGCTCCTGTTAATTACTCTCAATTCGTCCCATCAGCTTGTGGAATGTTACTTATAAGATCATCACGAAAATTGTAACCCTCCATCTTCGTGATATTATGAACAAGGTGATTGGTCCAACTCAGCGTAGTTTTATTCCTGGTCATCTTAGTGCGGATAGCATCATTATTGCACAAGAGGTAATTCATTTTATGCGTTTTAAAAAAGGTAATTCTGGTTTTATGGCTTTGAAGATTGACCTGGAAAAAGCTTATGACAAGTTGAGTTGGGATTTTATTAAGGATACTCTTTTTGATGTAGGTCTCCCGGTTGATATGGTTAACCTTATCTGGCACTGCATCTCTTCCCCTTCTATGCAGCTAGTCTGGAATGGCTCGCTTAGTAGTTCTTTCTCCCCCTCCCGTACTATTAGACAAGGGGATCATATTTCTCCTTACATTTTTGTCATGTGCATTGAGTGGCTTGGTCATATGATCTCTCAAGCAGTTGCTTGTAATCTTTGGCAACCCATTCAGATTTTGCGGCCTGGGCCAAAGCTGTCCCACCTTTTCTTTGCGGATGATTTGGTTCTATTTGCTTAAGCTAGTTTGGAGCAAGCCATGGTCATTAAAAGTATTTTACATCTCTTTTGTAGTATCTCTGGCCAAAGGGTCAATGCTGAAAAATCTCGTGTTTTTCTCTCTAATAATATCAACCATGTTAGAAGAAAAGAGATTAGTTAGACTCTTGGTTTTTAGATGTCTAACAATCTAGGAAAATATCTTGGTGTTCCCCTCCTGCATGACAGATGTAAAAAGGAAGAGTTCCAGTATATTTTTGATCATATGTCTTGTAGGCTTAATGGATAGAAGTCGCGATCCCTTTCTTTAGCTGGGCGCATTACTCTTGCCCAGTCTGCACTCTCTACTATTCCGAGCTACATCATGTAGATAGTCAAGCTCCCAGTTAGTATTTGTAATCGTATTGATTCCATTTGCAGGGATTTTATTTGGGACGGGTCTGTGGATCATAGGAAGGTTCCCCTTGTAAGTTGGGATAAAATTTGCACTCCTAAGCAAATTGGTGGCCTGGGGTTCCGAAAAGTTAGAGATATGAACAATGCTTTTTTATCAAAGCAGGCTTGGGGTTTGATTGACCTGAGGGATGCTCTTTGGGTAGAAATGGTCCGTGCGAAGTACAAATGTTCTATGGATATTATTCCCGTGGTTCGACAACGGGCTACTTCTAATGTTTGGAAAGGTATTCTGGCAAATTGGAACAATGTCCAGGATAATATTATTTGGCGAGTAGGAGATGGCACCGCTGCTAAGTTTTGGAAGGATCATTGGATCCCGGGGATTCATGCCCTCAATGATTTTGCAATTACAAATCTAGATGATAGGGAGCTTGATTTGTCAGTTAAGGAGTTCGTAGCCAATAATGGTGCTTGGGGTTGGGGTTACCTCTAACCATACCTTCCCCAGGAATTTCTTGATGTTTTGCCTTTTGTCTGCACCCTAAACTCTACTTTAGGGACTGATGTAGTGGCATGGCATACTACCCAAACAGGTAAGTTTTCTGTTAAATCTGCTTACGAAGTCACTACTTTGGTTTCTGGTTCCCTTGTTGACAAGATCTGGAGTCGTATCTGGAAGTTGGATGTTTCGCAGCTTTCATATGGCTAGTCTTGCATGGAGCTCTTCTCACGAACCTTAGACGTTGGAAGTGTAACTTGGTAGAGTCCTCTGCTTGTCCCCGTTGTGGTGCCAATGAAGAATCGGTGCTCCATGCTCTCCGCGACTATGGTGTGGCGGCTGAAGTGTGGAAGAGCATCATAAATTTAGGAGAAAGCATAAGAGAGATTCAAATGCTTTATGTATATAGTTCTTAAAAGGAGAAAAATAAATTATAAATTTATAATAAATTTTTGTACACAAAAGTTTTTATATGCTAATATTCAGTTATTATTTGAATTTGATAATTATTCTTTTTAGGAAGGTCAAGTCTAAGCTATGAGAATGTTGGATAAAACATAAGAGAAATTCAAATGCCTTATATATATAGTTCTCAAAAGGAGAAAAATAAATTATAAATTTATAATAAATTTTTGTATACAAAAGTTTTTATACGCTAATAGTCAGTTATTATTTGAATTTGATAATTATTTTTTTTATAAAGCTAATATTCAGTTTGTGATATGATATTTGATTTTAAACTTTGATAGTGTTGGATAAAGCATAAAAGAGATTCAAATGCCTTATATATATAGTTCCCAAAAGGAGAAAAATAAATTATAAATTTATAATGAATTTATGTACACAAAATTTTTTATATGCTAATAGTCAGTTATTATTTGAATTTGATAATTATTCTTTTTATAAAGCTAATATTCAGTTTGTGATATGATATCTGATTTTAAATTTTGAAGCGATTATCTTATCGAAATAGATTCAATATTATTTATAATAATTGGTACTATTTAATTTTTAAACTTTGAAAATATTATCTGATCAACTTTATTAGATTCAATATTATTTATAATTATCATTGCTATTGATATTTGTATCAGCATTGTAGATATTGCTAGAATTAGAAAAGGTACAACGTACTAAATTTGCCTTTTCACATATGCTCTTCATAAATTAGTTTTTATATCATTTCTAAGGTTATGTTAGGATTTATTTAGATATATATCATTCATATTTATGATGTTAAATATCAATTTATATTTGAATATATGTATGTGTGTGTGTAAGTGAAGTGTCAATTTGAGATTGATTTATACCTTTCATTAGAGATTATAATTATTCTATAAATATTTAAATATTAGTGTATATATACAACATTCACAGATACTACTGTATAATGATGTTAGCATAAAGTATTTTATAGTGATAATAGATATAATTTTTAAAGTAGTTATAAAATAGTCAGATACCTTCAAAAATATAAATTAATAGAATTAAAAAAATATGTTAGAAAAAATATGTTTCTATGTATGCATATCTATTTCATGAAAATTTGGATACAGACACATCTATAGTTAAAGATTTTTAAAATGATTGATAGTTAATCAAAATCATGACCATTGTGATTTGAAAATGATTTTTTCAAGCATTGCTGAATTACAATGATACTTACTTGAAGATATTAGATATTATTTATATTTGACATGTATTATGAAAATAATTTGTTAGATACTATTTTATAGAGAATTATTAGATATTTTCAAGAAGTTATTAATTACAAGAATTGAGTACAAAATTTGTTTATCATGTAAATCATCATCATCATCATCATTATCATTATTATTATTATTGTTCTTGTTGTTGTTGTTATTGTTATCATTATTATTATTTCAAAAGAGAAACAAATATATAATATAAATATACTAAGGTAGATGTTATTTGTTTTATAAACTTCATTGGCATTTCATTTCAATATATATGTAGATATATTTGTGATGCAAAAGATAATTGAGAGATGTGTTAAAGTAGTTTGAATTCAAATTATCCAAGTAGTTATAAAAGATATGATTAGATTTATTCTTGTTACTATCCTTATTTGATTGTTGTTGATATCACCCACTTAGTTAGGATATATTTATGAAAGATCTTTAATATAGCTTTATTCTTGTGCTATCAAGTATAACCCATGTTTAGTATTTTACAAATATCTTGAGTTGTAGATGTCCGATTGACACGATTTTTATGGTATTAGAAAGCTAACTCAATTATCTAAAAGTTTTATTTCTAGCTTAGAGGCCAAATTCTAACCTTAGGGAAAGTTAAATGCTTACAAAAAGTCATAATGAAAAAAAAGAGAAAAACAAAAAATAAAATAAAAAAGTAAAATTTGTTAATGATATCTTTTACCTCCTAGTATAAATTTATCATATTATAGTCTTTCTATACATTCTTTTAAGAACCCTAGTCATCTAAGGAATTTTTTCTATAGAAAAAGACACAATTTCTCCCAGTCATCTTTGAATAATCTCTTCTGGTTGATCCTCTCATCCTTATCCTTATATGGTTATGAGTTTAGCAAATCTTTAGATGATTATGATATGTTTTCTCTTCCCCAAGTCATTCCCAATTCTTGTCTATAATTCCATGGCAGTTGAGAGTGTCATTCCAATTCTCTAGTATCATGTAGGCAGTGGTTAGACACTCCCGACAACGAACAGTGAGTGGGTTTAAGCTCATGACCATACTTTTGGTCATTATTATTATTTTTTCAATATTATATAAATTATTTATAAAATTTTAGAATGATTTATGTCCAGAAAATATGCTTTTATGGATTATAGAAATTTTAGAAAAATTATTATTTTTCATGGTTATCATGAAAACCTTATTTTAGAAAACTCGTGGGACCATGTTTGATACCTTGCATGTTATGAAATATCTTTTTCCAGTTTAAAAAATTATGATACCTTAGTTTAATGTTTATAGCAACAATATTGAATATCATGTTTTCAAACTATGGATTTCGTATTAAGATTTTACAATACCAGATATGATTTATTGAAAGTATTGAATAAAGTATGATTCATAACAATTGTCAGATACATACTCTGTTGGCTTTTGAAATCACTATGTCTATAAGCTGGTGATCCCTTGAGCATGATTTTAGAACCTCAATTATGCTAAAGTCAGATTGTTAGAATGTAACAATTGTCAGATACATACTCTGGTGGCTTCTAAAATCACTATGTTTACAAGTTGGTGATCCATTGGGCATGATTTTAGAACCTCAGTTATGCTAAGGTTAGATTATTAGAATATAACAATTGTCAGATACATACTCTATTGGCTTTTGAAATTACTATGTCTACAAGCTGGTGATCCCTTGAGCATGATTTTAGAACCTCAGTTATGCTAAAGTCAGATTGTTAGAATATAACAATTGTCAGATACATACTCTGTTGGCTTCTGAAATCACTATGTTTACAAGCTGATGATCCATTGGGCATGATTTTAGAACCTCAATTATGCTACAGTCATATTGTTAGAATTATATGAATTCAGAGTTTTTAGATTTATTTAATGTTGTTGCAAGTTGTTATTATTTTAATAATTAGTGAGAAACAAAATAGTGAATTAATGGCTGTAGGAATGATCGTTAACTTTGGTACCAAGTGATCCGCTAGAGGACTAACTCACCCAAAGTAAGGAACCTAGCGAGGTGTCCATTTATGAGACCTAGTTAGGTGCCCATCAGATTAGCCATTGGCTCAGATTCATCTATTTATCTCAGATATTTATGTACAAAATAATTCTTGTTTCTCTACTAGTTATTGCCATGGATTCAGTTAAATTATTATTTACAGTACAACTATATGTATTTAAATATTAAAAATGTTTTTATGATATGCATGTATATATTATGTATGTTATTGTTGTCCCATGTAGGTTGTGAGTGGAGGCTCGCTTACTGAGTTTTGATGAACTCACCCCTCTCTTTTTCCTCCCTTCTACAGTTGTAATTGCAGATCCAGTTATTATTCAAACCCAGACTCGATAGCTTTGCAATTGTTCTAGTGGTGAGCTTCACTTTGTAGTGAAGTTTAAATTAGGATCATGTTAGAATAGAGTGCTCCAGCAGTGTACAGACAGGGTCTTTGTATATCATTTATCATGCATGATTATTTTATGGTTGTATTATTTTATGCAATTTCTTCTAGAAATATGATTTGAGATTGTCTATTTAAGTTGTGGATTTTGGAACAATTTAGAAGAATTAAATGTTTTATGTATTTTATTGATAAAATTTGTAAGAAATTTTGAGAAATTTATTTATTTATTTTATAATTTATTATGAGCATTAATTTAATAATTTAATATACATAATTGCATAAGATTAGTTTCAGAATACTTCCATAAGACATTATTCCTTACATGCCGGTTAGGAGTTTTGGGTCATGACAAACTTGGTAGAGTCCTCTGCTTGTCCCCGTTGTAGTGCCAATGAAGAATCGGTGCTGCATGCTCTCCGCGACTGTGGTGTGGCAGCTGAAGTGTGGAAGAGCATCATAAATAGGTCGCCTCATCATTCCTTCTTCTCAGCTGATCTTCTTCGTCGGGTCTCCGAGAATTTGGATGGTGGATCTCATTCCCATGAAGGCCTGAGCTGGCCCCGGTATTTTGTTACCACCTGTAATGTTCTTTGGTGGGCTAGGAACCAATTCCTTTTTGAAGCAAATAATATTGCTGTGCCTGCCCTTGTCACGCGATCTTTATATTTGTCCAAGGATTATGCGAAGGTCCTGCAACTGGGATTGGCTAAGAGCATTCAAGAATTCAAGATTGTCAACGTGGCTTGGTCTCCTCCTCCTACTGGTTGGTTGAAAGTCAACGCTGATGGTTCTGTACTCCATGCGTCTAGGGAAGCCTCTTGTGGGGGCCTTATTCGGGACTCATTTGGCAGGTTTCTTACTGGTTTTAGTGCTAATATTGGGCATTGTTCCATCACTTTTGCTGAGCTATGGGGAGGTTATTTTGGTTTATCTATGGCCAAGAGGGAAGGATACTCCCACATCCTTCTGGAGCTGGACTCATTGATTGTTGTTACTATGCTGAACGAGGGTGTTCCTGACCGGCATCCTTGCGCCCCTTTGGTTCGCCGTATTTTTGCTTTGACTCGGGCTTTGACTTCTGTTTGGTTTTCCCACATTTATAGGGAGACGAACTCTTGCGCTGATATGTTGGCGAATCATGCTCATGGTCTTAGTTTAGGAGTTCATACGTTCTCCAATGTCCCCAGTTTTCTTTCTTTAGCGGTGCACTCAGAGCTTTGTGGTGTTAGTTTTGCTCGTGCAGTGGGCATTTAATTTTTCTGTTTCTCTTGGGCTGTTGCCCCGTATCTTATCAAAAAAGAAATGTTCAGTAGTCACAGCAACCAAGCTCAGATTAACATAAAGAAGCTCAAAGCCACAGCACTCTGACTTATGTTTGGAATCTCTAAAATGATAAAAGTCATTCCGTAGCCAAATAAACACTAATGTAAAAATTTATTTAAGTGATATTGATTTAAAATACATTTTATAATTGGTAGACAATATTGTATGCAATATCTAATTAAACCATTTCATTAACTTCTTTTCAATTCTACAATTCATGAAATGCATACTCCATATATATATTTCCAATATTGGGTGTTGCAACTTAGACGGCAGATATATATTAGAAAAGAAAGGGGAAAAAGGGCATATCATAGTTACTGCAGAAAAGTATTTAACGCCATTGATTAAAGGCATGCTGATAGTGAGCTACTTTTTGTGTCAACGGTAGGTTCATATACAGATGCTAAAATTAGATTCAATTGTTCACTTGAATGTTGTTTGAGTAGTGTTTTGCTTTTCAGATTCTTGTAGATACCTAACTACCTATATTTGACCTTTTCTAATTTTATCAAAGGAAGAATCCTCTCCAAAGACTTGTGAGATGCCAAAACAATGGTTCAGGTTAATCAACGCAGGCCCAATATGGAAATGTGAAGTGCGGTTGTTACAATCAGTGTTTTCATATCCGTTAATTAAACTGCTGATAAGACCAAAATATGGCTCTTACAAGAAGTAGCCTTTCATAGTCCCAGCGGTTCATGACTGATTTATAATGCAGCAACAAAAAGAAGAGAAAATAAAAAGTTGGGTCTGTGTTTTATTATGCATAGTGAGGTGTTTTATATACACACACTCCTTTCATGTTCTCTGACAAGACTGCTAAAACATGACGGTATATAGTACATACCACGTCACTTTGGACCGATGGATTCATTAGCTAAACACAGCACAGTGGAAGAACTTGTGGTATCTGCCCACTCTAAGTCAATGGAGAGGGTTTGAGGAAGGGAAACAAATCAACAACAACGTTGTCCGACATTTGGAATATTTGGATTTTGATTAAAATCCCAGTCTTAATTATTTGTTTGAATTATTCTTTCTTTCTTTCTTTTTATTCCCCTGATTCCTTTCACATTCCTAAATTATTTACTTTCATTAGATGCGTTAGATTGAAACTCGTGCATCGTGGGGAAATAAAGTGATCGAAATTAATATATTTTTTGTTGTTAATAAAAAATAAAAAGAGATAAGTAATATTTACTACTGATATAAAAATAATTTAACAGATATTAGTATATTAGAATAATTTAAGGTGAAATAATTGTGTAATAAAAAAAAACACTCTCTACTTATTATTAATTGGTAGTCTAGTAAGATATATATTGTAAGTAAAATCAAGGAATGTGCACCATATGACCGTTTATGGGCGTATGTGTTAGAGATAAGGGAAGTTAGTTTTCTTCATTTAACTTCATTGAAATTGGATTAGAGGATTAGAGAATTGCTGAACTGCATTCTGCGAAAAGGACTCAATTGTTTGTGAGGAGGAAGAATTTTCGGAAGCCATGGTAGCACTGCAAGCTCTGGTACCATGAAAGGTATCGGGACCAGAGGCTGGATAAGTAGGAAATAGAAAGCGAAGAAGAAGAACAGTAGAGAGAATTGTGAGTGAAGCTTTACTGAGAGATAGTAATTACTTGAGAGAAAGCATTACAGAGATATATACTCCTTATATACAAGTGTCATGCACCAGCTCTATTGTGAGTTGCGAGTCTATCTACTACTGATCACTAACTAACTGACTTCTAATTCATGACTTACTTCCCTTATCTCTAACAGTATGATACTCAACTGATGACCATTTTTGTGTTTATCCCTTTTTGCTTTGTGTCTTCCTATTTTGCACTTGTTTCCCATTTTTAAATTGAGTTGTGTGTGAGTTGTAATTGTTTGATACCTCATCAACATAGGAATTAATTAGAAGCAAGCAAGTGATTTGCCATTCACTGAAATACAGTAGAAGCATATAGTAGAATAATAATAATAATAATAATGTGGATGAAAAGATTGAAATGGAAAGCATAAGAAGACAAAATGATTAATGTCGATTTAGTTGCATAGCTACGAATGTACCGGAGCACTCATCAATGTAACCATTGTTGACTGTAAATTGAAATGATAGTAGGAATATTAATTCACTTCGATGAGTACGTAACTACATAAAAAACAAGGGACTAAGTTTAGAACAACTTGAATATAATATATAGATATGGCAACATTATGAGACAGCTAAGCTGTCAATAACACAACCTATGTTCCAATTTTTATATATTATAAATTGCTAAATTGATTGATTGTATCCCAATTTTTTGTTATAAATTAAATTAAAAGTGAATTTTTCTATTATAATTTTTCAAAAAATAAATGATGTGAACCAATAAAACGACTTGCGAGTTAATGTGATGAAATTAATTTCCATTAATTAATGGATAAAGAAGCATGTAATTATGTTACCATATTTGAAAATTTAAGGACATCTTTTGAGATGAAAAATTTCATTCTTTTTTTATTTTGGAAAGGATAAAATTAAAGGAGTATTTGCATTTTTCAAAAGTATTAAGAAATAGTTTTATTGAATAATGTGTTGTGTATTATTAATGAGAATCAAGAGTAGTATATATATGTACAATGTTGAAGGAAAGGAGATAATACGGATGTAACTGACTAAGCTAACAAACACCTAACAACTTGTCATTATGACATGTTAATAAACTATACTGTTACTAACTGAAAGTTACAAATGGTTAAGGTTGTTTCTAAAATAACTAATACTCCCCTTCAAGATGGGTTGTGGAAAATGTTATGAATGCCCATCTTGGACAATAAGGTTTTAAAAAGAGGATTAGGAAGAGCTTTGGTAAGTAAATCTGCAAGTTGGTGTTTGCTTGGGACATGAACTAATCGAATCAATCCTTGCTAGACCTTTTCGCGGATGAAGTGGAGGTTAATCTTGATGTGTTTTGTCCTCTCATGGAAGGTTGGATTAGAGGCTATGTGAATGGCAGATTGACTGTCACAATACACCATTGAGCTAGGCAAATTAATCTGAAAGTCTTTAAGTAGATTATGGAGCCAAGTTAATTCACTTGTTACGGATGCTAAGGATCTGTACTCTGCCTCTGTTGAGCTTCTTGCAATTGTTGGTTGTTTCTTCGATTTCCAAGATATCATGGAGTCTCCAAGGAAGGCACACTGACCTGAGACAGATCTCCTTGTGTCAGTGCAGGTGCCCCAATCTACATCTGCATAAGCACTTAGCCTTAGCTAAGAAGTCGAGGAAAAAAGAATTCCTTGGCTTGGTGTTGATTTTAAATATCTGAGAAGATGATGAATGGCCTGCAAATGAGAGGAGTAAGGCCTTGAAATATACTAACTGAGTTTATTAACTACAAAGGTAATGTCAGGTCTAGTAATAGTTCAATAGAGGAGTCTGCCGATTAATCTCTGATAAAATGTGCTATCCTAAAGAGGTTCTCCTGATGTTGCGTTCAGTTTGGTGTTGGGATCCATTGGGAGGGCTGCAGGTTTTGCTTCTAGGAAGTTGCAGTCTTCAAGTAGTGAAAGAGTGTATTTTCTTTGAAAGAGGAATATCCCTTTAGATGATCTAGCCACTTCAAGTCCAAGGAAATATTTTAATGATCCGAGATCTTTTAACTTGAATGCTTTTTGTAGTTGTTCTTTAATTTGAGAAATTGCTGTTGTGGATGTGCTGGCAATGATAATGTCATCTACATATACCAACGAGAAAATAAAACCAAGGTCAGTTCCTTTAGAAAAAAGAGAATAATCATTCTTGGATTGGGAGAATCCTAAGGATATAAGGGTGGTAGAGAACTTCATGAACCACTGTCTTGAGGCTTGTTTGAGTCCATATATGGATTTATTGAGTTTGCAAACTAGATTCTCCCCCTTAATTGGATACCCAAGAGGCAAGTCCATGTATACTTCTTCAAAGAGATCCCCATTTAGGAAGGCATTATTAACATCTAGTTGTGTTAAGTGCCAATTCTTAGAGGTTGCTATAGATAGAAGAACTCTGACAGTTGTAAGCTTTGCAACTGGAGAAAAGGTGTCCATGAAGTCAATTCCTGCTTGTTGTGTGTAGCCTTTAGCTACTAATCTAGCTTTATGTCTATTAATGGTTTCATCGGCATTGTATTTCACCTTGTAGACCCATCTACAACCTATAGAATGTTTGCCAGAAGGTAAAGTGGTTACAATCCAGGTATTGTTTGCTTCCATAGCATTTAATTCTTCTTTCATAGCTTTCCTCCATTCTTGGTGGGGTACAGCTTGACGGTAAAACTGAGGTTCATAGGCTAAATCAACTTGCATAATGTAATTGTGATAAGATGGAGCTAAAGAGTGATATCCAATGAAATTGGACATGGGGTGTGGAATGTTATGTTCATAATCTGCTAGGTAGGCAGAGGTTTTCGGTATTCTTAATGACTTTCTCTATTGAGCAGGGAGAGTGACATCAGAAATTGGGTTAGAAGAGCTCGAATTTGAGGTTTCAGTGGTGTATTCAACTGTTCGTGGCTGAATAATAGGTTGGGGGGCATCTGGTTGTGTTTCAGGTTGAGGTACAGTAGGTTGGATTTGCTGGATTCCAGGTTGAAGGATGGCTGGAACTGAGATTTCGGTTTGAGGTATATCAGTGGCAGGTTGTGGAGTAACAGTGTTAGGAAAAATGTCTTCTGCTATTGTTGTTGTCTGCTGTAAGGAGTGAAAAAGGGGTATGTCTCCTCATGAAAGGTCACATCTCTTGAGATTAAAAATTGTCTAGTGGAAAGGTTGTATAGCTTGTAACCTTTAAAACCAGGAGGATATCCAAGGAAGACACATGGTATGGCCTTTGGTGAGAATTTGTTCCTCTGTGAAGGTAAGGTACAAGCAAAAGCTAGACAACCAAAATTTCTTAAGGCAATATAGTTAGGCAATTTATTGTAAAGCAACTGAAATGGTGACTTAGCATGAGGTAAATTTGGAAATGGTGTTCTATTTATAAGATAAGTGGCAGTAGATAAACAATCTCCCTAAAAAAATAAAGGAACCTTTGATTAAAAAAATAATGATCTAGCTACATTAAGGAGATGTTGGTGTTTTCTTTCAACTATTGAATTTTGTTCAGGCCTCTCAACACAAGAAAACTGGTGTAAAGTTCCTTGCTTGGCTAAAAAATCTGTCAAGGCCAACTCTTTGGCATTGTCAGATCTAAAGATTTTAATGGTGACACCAAATTGTGTTTTAACCATTGCAAAGAATTTAGTAATAAGCTGAGGTGCCTGTGATTTATTTTTCATTAAGAAGGTCCAAGTGAACCTTGTGCAATCATCCACAATAGACAAAAAAAATCTGTGATTCTTGTAAGTAGGAGTGTGATAGGGACCCCATATATCACAATGTATTAGATCAAAGGGATTAGCAGAAAAATTGTTATTAGAAATGAAAGACAATCTTCTTTGTTTTGCTAAAGGGTAAATAGTACAAGTATCAGTATGTACACATGCATTCTTATTGGTTTTACAAGTGGGAAGTAAAGGCTGTGACAAATGTAGCCTAGAAGCAGAAATATGGCCTAGTCTAGAGTGCCAAATATTAATAGGAACATTATTTGTGTAAGTGCAGTTGTGAACTACATCAGTATGTGAATAAATCTTCAAGATATAGAGTTTGTCTTCGAGGTTAGCATTGCCAATCATCTGAGAATTTGGGCCCTGAATTAAGCAATGATTGGCATTAAAAAGAAAATAACAATCTGATGTAGTGGTAGCAGTGGAAGCTGATACAAGGTTAACTTTAAAGGATGGAATAAAAAACACATTCTTTAGCAACAAGTTAGAGAATAATTTTATATCACCTATTCCTTGTACAGCAACTTTGCTATGATCAGGTAGCAAAACATATGTATTCACAACAGGTAATAAGGAAGTAAAATGTTGTGAAGTACAAGCAATATGTTTTGTGGCACCTGAGTCAATAATCCAAAGATTGCTTAAGGAATAAGAATTATTTTCAATGAGTTTATTAAAGGTACTTCCCGAGAATTCATCAGTAATAGAGGGTTTAGTAGCCTGAGAAATCTGATTGGTCAACAGTGATAGCAAATTCTGGTATTGTTGTTCAGACATGCCAAGGGAATGTATAGTTTCTGAAGTGTCAGAAACTTGATTCACAAAGTTAGCCAAATTCTTGCTTTTTGCTTTGTATCCAGGAGGGTAACCAACTAGCTTATAACACTTTTCTTTAGTATGACCAATGTAACCATAGTTTGAACATTGAGGTCTCTCTTTCTTGCCTTTGGCTTTGTTGTTTTCTATGCTCGGCTTGATTGCAAAGGTCATATGAGTTTCTTGACTGCCAGAGGATTGTCCAACCTATTGTTGCTTCTCTTCTTGAAAGATGAGAGAAAAAGCTTTAGTAACATCGGGTAAAGGATCTTGCAGTAGAATTTGTCCTCGAACAGAGGAGTAGGAATCATTAAGTCCCATGAAAAAGGAAAGAAGGTATTCCTGTTTGAAACTTTCAAGTAGAGATCTAGAGCCTCCACAAGTGCAGGTGCAAGGGGTTTTGAAAGAATTAAACTCTTCCCAAATTGCTTTCAGTTTGGTATAATATTGATTCACAGAAAGGTTACCTTGGGAGAGTGTCATTAATCTTTTCTTGAGTTCAAACACTCTTGGACCATTTTGTTGTTTGAATCGAGTTTGAAATCCTGCCACATCTCAGCAGCAGTATTTGCAAAGATGATGCTCTCCACCAAATCTTTTGGAACAACATTCAGGATCCAAGACATGATGACTTGATTGTTTCGATCCCAAGAAGAACGAAACAAAGTTTGAGAATCATCAAGTTTGGGAATTGAGCCATCAATGAAGCCAAATTTGTTCTTGGTAGAAAGTGCAATAGACATGGATCTACTCCATGAAGCATAGTTATCAGAAGAAAGCACCTGGGAGACCAGAACAAGCCTAGGGTGATATGAGGGATACAAGACATAGTGATTGGAAGCTTCATCCATGGGAGGAACTTGAGCCATAGCTTCAAAAGAAGGAAGAATACAGAAGCAGAGAGCGTACAAGTTGAAAAAAGAACACCAAGGGATGAAGTGAAATCTTGCTTATGAGAGAAAGAGCAGAAGTGGAATTTTCTCTAATACCATATTAAGAAACAGTTTTACTGAATAATGTGTTGTGTATTATTAATGAGAATCAAGAGTAGTATATATATGTACAATGTTGAAGGAAAGGAGATAACACGGATGTAACTGACTAAGCTAACAAACACCTAACAACTTGTCATTATGACATGTTAACAAACTATACTGTTGCTAACTGAAAGTTACAAATGGTTAAGGTTGTTTCTAAAATAACTAATAAAAAGTAAAATGTGAAAAATACAAATCAAATATTAATTAAAACTGTTGGTTAGGTGCTACACCAATATCTCTCTCCGGCTTTGATAATTTTTACGACAGCGATGCTATTTAGCATGAAGCAAATTCATAAA
The DNA here is from genome assembly GCA_031216125.1 of Dalbergia cochinchinensis. Taxonomy (NCBI): domain Eukaryota; kingdom Viridiplantae; phylum Streptophyta; class Magnoliopsida; order Fabales; family Fabaceae; genus Dalbergia; species Dalbergia cochinchinensis. The sequence continues at coordinate 10,593,530 of CM062371.1, forward strand.
AAATTATTCAAAGAAATAATCGTATTGATCATAGAGAGAAAATTAAAAAATGTGAAAAGTACAAGGACATATAACCAATCAAATCACTCAGAATACTACTAGGAAAATGATTTTCATAGTAAAGGACATTTTTTAATAACATAAAATTAGAATTCAATTATATTCTACTTCTTTTTATTCACTTTATTCACCTTCATTCTTCTGTCTTCTTGCTTATGATTGATATGAAAAAGTTGTGATTAAAAAGAAACGAACATTTGCATTTCTTATACTTCTAAGACCGAATATTTTCATTTGATTCTTGATTTTAACGGGTATAACATTTACAATACTCCGGGTAATATCTATTATACCATTTAAAATTTTCAAAGCACTCCTGCATAAAGTTTACTAGCCTCTAGCTGATCTGATAGAAGTCAGGTCGCTCATTTTAAGGTAAAGCTCTTCAACTTTATTTTTTGATTTTTCATTTTTATTCTCTAGATTCGAATAAAGAAAGCACCAAAAAACACTTAAGCAGCTGATCATGCTTTGATGCAACCTCTGTAGTATAATTTATCAATTGAATCATGCGTTGGCACAAGCAAACAATTAATTTGGTAACCAGATATAATTTATATATATATATATATATATATATAGCAAACAAAAGCAAGCTAAACAGAAGAATAATAATAAGCAAGCTGATTGAGAATAATAAGGCAAGGGCGTGAAAATCCAGATAATATGCTACGCATGGAAAGCCAAACCTGAGCATTATTTCTAAAAGAATAATGCTATTTTAACACTTAAAAAAGTGAGTATTTATTCAGACACTCACTTTATAATCATTGGATGTAATGAATATTAAGTATAAGTGGGAATTATCATTACATCCAGTAATTATAAAATAGATATCTGAATAGACACTCATTTTTTAAATGTCAAAATATTATTATTCTTTCTAAAATATCACAGAGAATAACCCAAACAATCCATTTTTTGTATACACACTGCCTATCTACATGTCAACCAAAAAAAGAGACACAGAGTAATTGATGGATATAATCTCCAATCCTTAAAGCTCTCTTGAGTGTTTCAGCACCTGTCCTCAGCAGAAGACCCATTAATTGCTCCCATTTGCACAACTGGTTTAGGTTTCTTAGGCTTGTACCATATTGCACACACCACAAATGCTACAAAATTAATGAGACTTATTATGGTAAGGAGTGCATAGAACAAATCAAGCCTTCCCTTGTTTATATTGTCTGCAAGCCATCCCTGGCCATCTTTGGTTCCAGTTACTTTCTTCACAACTGAGACAAGGAAACTGCTCACGAAGAAACCAAGGGACAAAGTTGAGAGGAAGAGGCCAGTGCTCATGGTTTTCATCCCTTTTGGTGACTGTGTTATGAAGAAGTCGAGTTGGCCAGTGTAAATGAATGCTTCACCAGAACCCACCAAGAAGAACTGTGGGATCAGAAGGAAAACGCTTATAGGAAGCGTTGCCGGATTGCCGCTCACGCTTTTTGCAACGGACAACCGTTTCCTCTCGCATAGAGAGGCTGCTGCCATTCCAAAAATAGAGAGGACAAGGCCAATTGCCATCCTTTGTAGGTTGGTGAAACCTGTAACATGGAGAAAGAGAAAACATGTTAGTTCCTTGCATAAAATGGTTGCTTTAATTTTACTTGAGGGTTAATGATTTGGCTTAAAGTTTTGGTATCAAGGGCTATGCTATGGTTTTGTTATCCAAATTATTAAGCAATGAGTGTTCACATGTGATTTTGTGAGAGGCATAGACACCGCTATATTATATATGGGTTGCCCATGCTGTTTTATTTGCTAAATAATGATTATCTTAATCACGACAAGTGGCTATGTTGAATAGCATCAATAATATCAATGTCAGAAATTAAGAACAGAAAAATTATAATATCGTAACAATTTGATTAGCTAGATTTATTAGTTGCATGCTGGCCGATATAATTGTTCTTCTTTCTGCAAAAAAAAAAAAAAAAAAGGTTAAAGAAAACATTCGCCCTAGTCTATTGTCATATACTCATATCTCTTGATTCATTATCAATCGTTTATAGAGATACTTTCAAACCGACTAATGGGTTAATTTGAAGATGAAATCTAAGTCATAATAATACATAAATGGAAGAATTATCCGATGAATAGCAACCCCAGTATGCCTCGACATAACGTTTTTCAAGTAACTAAATTCAGTATTGCCTCTCCTTCCTAGCTAGTTTACCTGGTTTGCCTTTCAACTTCTTCCAAAGGGGCATGATGAGTCTGTCATATACAGCCAAAGTGATTAGTATTGCTGCCACGAAAAAGACTGTGAGGGAGCCAGCAGGGATTTGGAAACCCCCAATATTCCTTTCCATGGTGGAGGCCTGCTCAACTGAAAAGGTGATCATCTGTGCGTATGTGGTCCAGAAAATGATGGTTGTGGCCCATACTGGCAGAAGCCTCACCATCATTTTCACCTCCTCTACCCTTGTTAGTGAGCATAGTTTCCAGGGGTTTGGTGCAGAACCGGATAAATTCTTCTCAAAATCACTTTCTGTCACAATGGCTGCTTTCTCCAGGAAACTATATAATTGAAAATTATTGGAAAAAAAAGGCGGAAATTCAGACAATTTCATTAAATCCCACAAAATGATCACCAATGTTATTTCTGCATTAAATGTGGACACCCTTACTGGACATATACAGGACATCATAGAGAAAGACAAAAGGCACTATAATGAGTGAGGTGAGGATTTTGTGTTTTTTTTTTCCTGATATTGACAGAAGATGTCCAGTTTTAATGTACAAAGTAAAGATCAAAATGGTTCATTTGCTTCCAAAATGATTGATCAGCTTTAAAAAAGATTTAGAGTTTAGGGTTTAGCACATTTGAGAAAAAAAAAATATGAAATATTTAGTTATGGTGAGTGAGGTCAAGATTTTGTGTCTTCTATTTTTCTATGATATTCATAGAAGGTATCCACTTTAATATCGTGTTCAGTTGAGAGGTAAAATAAAGTGGGAATAAAAATTACATAGATGAATTTCATTTGTAAAAATACAGAAAATTTATTTATGTAATTTTTACTATTAGTTTTATCGTCTGACCAAATATACAAACTATCATTCAAAAGGATTGGTTAGCTACCAAAAGGGTTGATGAAGATATTAAGCTTACCGGAACTGGTCAGTGTGTTCTATTCTTGAAGCATCTAGAGTGTCCTCATACAAAGAGCCAACATTGTATGGGAGTTCCATCTTCTTTTTCCTTATTGCAGCAGCAATAACTTGGAAGATGTGGACAATGGGGCTTCCCAAACTTTTCTTGTATCTGTATCTCTTAGTTCCTGATAAGAACACCAATATGGCTATGATCATGCAAACAGAACATACTCCATATGCCCAAGTTCGACTCACTTCATCTTGTACATACACAAGCACTGTGACGGCTGCAAGAGTTCCAAAACTAATGAAGAAGAAGAACCGGTTGAAGAAGTAGGCCATTTGGGATTTCTCCTTCTCATCTTTCTCATCGAATTGGTCAGTGCCAAATCCGGAAACACTAGACTTTAGGCCACCGGTCCCTAGTGCAATAAGATAAAGAGCCAAGTATAAGATTCCCATTTGGAATCCATTGGCTGGTTTGCAAGTGTTATGGCTAGCCCTGACATTGCACGGTGGTGGACGTAGCTGTGGCAATTTTGTTGAGATTGCTAATGTGGCAGTGCCCTGAAATCACCACGACCTCGAAGTTAAAACTAGCTAGTGAGAATACTAACAATCATAACAATGCTTGGATTTGTTCAGAAATTTTTCTTCAAATAAATAAATAGGTGAAATTGAAAATAAAGGTTGATATTTTGTGACAAATTAAATGTAACATGTAGGCTTAAGGTTAATGTATACAAACCAGTGTTTGTATAGCAGCAAAGATTCCGATTGTCTTATATCTGCCAAGGAAGGAATCTGCTAGAAATCCTCCAAGCAAACACAGGAGGAATGATGTGCCCATAAAGTCAGTCACAGTATTGGCGGAGGTTGAGCTTGGCAGATGCATGACTCCGATCATGTATGTCACCAGGTTGACAGCAATCCCCATGGTGGAGAGCCTCTCAACGATTTCAATCCCTGTAAGAATTTTGAGAATTACTTTCTACTCTTAGATTTGATGTAACTAGTTTGTTAGGTGAAAAACTAATATTGGTGTTTACTGTTCAGTCACATCCTCTACCTTAGAAAGAAATATTGATCTCTTTGCTGTTAGGAGCAGCCATATGGAAAGATTATTCTACTGCTATTATTTGTTGGCTTCATCTTAATTAGTTCCTTATTGATTTGGTATTCTATCCTTTTTGTGCGAAAGATGACAGAGAAGCAGGGGGTGATTAATTAGCACGTGTAACAGAAAATTAATAATTTTGCTTTTGTAAGTATATAGGCTAGAAATGAAAAGTGTGAACCTTAATCTAATAAAAAAGCAGAAAATGCATGGAGAAAGTTAAGCTAAACTTTTAGAAAGCGGGGTAATAAAGTAGGAGAAGAAAAGTTGAGTAACGTTTTTTTGAGATAAAAATGAAAATGAAAGAGCAGATACTATAGAGACAGTTTTGCCCCTTCCGCCATCACCACATAGTTTGTGTTTCTCTCTATAATATTCACTGAAGTCCATTTTTCATGTCAAAATAATCTTACTGAAAAAAATTATAGATGAAATGGAATATCCTTCTATTCTTCACATCGCATGGCCGGGATATGATAGTATGCTGTTTTTTCCCAAATCCAGACAGAAAGTGACACAAGAATTATCCTTAAGCAGTATATATGTACGTGGCTAAAGACACCCTTGGTTTGTCTCCTTTCTCAGTTGTAATCATCACACTTTTTGAGTCAAATGGAGTAGCACATCAACACACCCTATTGTCTGTTCTACATCACACCCTTTGATGGACCACCCAGCTTCTCTCTTACTTTGAAATATGTGAATCACCAACTTATAACCAAAAAAACATGCAAAGCAATTCATCCATGAAATTAGCATTACCGTCTAATCCTTCTCCCATGAATGAATAGGGTGAAGGAGATTGTCATTTTTAATTGAATCTTTCCTCAAATGTAATACACATATTGAGTCTTCTTGAAGCAAGTTGGATAATTAAGAGGATATATAGAGAGGAGTGGGAGCATAAGGCTAATATTACTAGTAGTATCACAAACCTAAGATAAGAGCAGCAGGCACCCAACCGCCAGTTTTGGACATGTCAGCAGGGAATCCTTTGTAGTCCACAGCATCTGCAACTGTCCAACTCATTTTACCATCCTGAGATACCATGCCAAATATTTATAAAAACCCAAGTAACATTTCAAGTTACACCTGTCATTGACCAAAAAACTAATCAGAAACTAATCACAAAATGCAGCAAGCACTAACCATTTTCTCAAGTTTCCAGTCTTCCACAAGGAAAAGAACTTGAGGTGTGCTAAAATAGGAGGCTATAGGAAGTTTTTTCTCTTCTAGGCTTCAACTCACAACTTAAGTTTGTATTGAGAACTTCCCCATTTATAGGCATAGAGGACTCAACAAATACCAATAAGATCCTAAAAGTGACCCACCACATTACCCCGAGACAGAATGACAGATCGCTGCTTGTTTTTATTTTATTTTATTTTATTTTTCAATAAAGGTAAGGATTAGGTTCATCACAATTTTAAGTGGAAGGTTCTAGGATAGATTCAAACTCTGTTTTCTGATCAGATATTTTTCTTGAGAATATTAATAAGTAAATATAAAGTTGATGTTGATTGAAAATGAGGAATTTAGAGGGAATATGTGGAACCAGGAAGTTGCAACAACAACAGCAGCATTGCAATCTCGCCTCTTCTTTTGTGGTAGGAAGGATTGATTTGGGGTTGTGAAGGCTGTGAGCCACTCCACATTTGGCCGACTCTCTTAAGTGCTTTTGCTACCCCACACTTCAAAAAGCATCTCTTTACCTTTAGTTTTTTTTCTTTTTTTCTTGTGTGCGTGTAGAGTAGAAAAGGAAAGGACATGTAGCTTCCTACTCTCCTTGTCTCAAGGACAGTTTGGACTTGAAGACCTTATGATTGTTGTGTTTGATTAATTACATGATCATGGCCTTAACCAATAACCGTAAACACCTAAGCAAGCTTTACTTACCCAACAGTCAAATCTTCAAAAGAAAAGGAGGTTGAATTACCTGTGCGCATGCACCCACTTACTATTTCAAGGAATATATATGCGGAGGAGGAGCCATATACACCGCACATTAATTTGAAAATATTTATTTTCTGGTTTAGCTCTCAACTCCTTTTATCTCTTTTGGTTCAGCATTTGAATGTGTTCAGGCCCTTTTTTTTTTTTATCTTTTATAATTCTCTCAGCCATTATTCATTGTTTTTTAAACTGTATCGTTAGATAAGGATCACTCTTTTTAATCCCGTTCTTTCCTTGCTTCCAAAAGCCAAGGAAGATTTAGCGAGTACCCTTGGAATGAAGGGAATGTTAGAGCGGTGGTCGCGGAGATCGAAGTCGTTCAGGTAATGATGAATGTCCGGGTCTTCTCACTATTTTTATTTTATTTTATTTTTATAAAAAATTGTGAGAGATATCACTCTTATAATTATACAAATGAAGCATTTAGGGTAACTCTACTTTCAATAAGTGCACTTGCTGGGACTTAAACTTATATTTTTATTCTTATAGAAACTAAATTGTTTATCACTCATATGACAATTTGCTTTATTGCATTTTTAATGAATTAATGTAGAACTTACCCAGCAAACTGTGGGCCCTAAAACTACTTGTTGGAGTGGGAAGGAGAGACCAAATTAAAACCTGGGAAAATATTGATTAATATATTAACCGAGAAATCACGATAACTAATCTGATCCTACATTTAACTCAAAAATCTCGAATCAATGAGTTTATGAGTTTTTTTTTTCTCTTATGCGGTCTTCATATAGTTCACTCATAATCAATATGAGATTCGATTCCTCACAATTTTAATTTCCATTAAAAAAAAATTTAACGAAGAACATTAAACGTCTCTTTGATTAAATTTTGATCTTTTTAAGCTTGATTATATTACAATAGGAGATTCATTAGGAGGACTGAACTTGAATGAAACCGAGAGTCATATATAAACAGCGAATTTAATTTTAATACAGTCACCATAAAAAAAAATTATACAGACATTTAGTAATATATTATTATAGAGTGATGGTCCTTGGCTCAAAAATAATTCAACGGAGACATTACGATTCAAATGGGACAAGATAATAAGTTAAAATGCATGATTGTAGTACAAAGAAAACGGAAACTCTGCGGAATAAACGGAAAACGTGTGCTATAGTCTATTAGTATGAAAATGACGAAAAATGCTTCGTGCCACCAATCATTTCTTATTATCGTATAAAGTAATACTATTTTGTTTAGCCTCCTTGAAAAATTTTACAAATAAAAGACATGCAATTAGATTGTATTATTAGTATATTAAAATTAATCTCATAGATAAATAACGATTTTAGTTGCATCATTAATGAACTTGTGCTTTTGGAGAAATATATGAAAAATCATATTTTAATTTAGTAGCTGAAAAATTCGGTTATTTTATTGTTGAATGTGTTAAAAGATTCTGCATAGGAAAAATATACTTGTAATATCCAATTATTTAAATATTAATAGTGTGTCTTGGGTGCATGTATCTTTCCCAAACTCCACCTTAAAGGTACTAGGTGCCACCCTTTACTTCAAGATCATATTATCAATATATACTTTAATTATTTATAAGACTTTTAATATAGTAAGTGATTGAGTTTAATTTTAATATATTAAATTTTATACTATAATTTAATCATATGTTATCACATCAATAAAAATAATTAAATTTCACATTTACTACTTAAAAAATTATGCAAATAAGGTTATTTGATTATATGATAATATAATTTTTTTTTATATATGATAGTGCATAAAAATTAAACTCATAAATTAAACACTTTTATTAATAAAATAATATATGATTAGATTTGCCTGTGAAACTTTTTTACAACTATTCGCGCATTCAAATTAAATTCTTAATTGAAAATGGTGTTTTAGCTTGGTGATATTCAAACACATACTCGGAAATCTACTTGAAAATGAGTGTTGACTCAAATAATTGATACTGAGTAGGTCCAGAGAGTTGACAAAGGATAATCTGTATCTCCCATATATACCTTTGCATGTGGGAAATTTTCAACTCAGGATGTAATCATACTCATTCATTACCCCCACACAAGTTCCATGGGCACTGTACCGCACGTGCAAGCCATTCTCGCACGTAGCAACAGACAGCAACAGCGAGATAAATCTACCGTCCAACCATTAGACCAACATGCAACATGGAAAAATCGCACTCCCACTGTTTCAAGTTGAGAGTGGCCAATCGAACACACTATCAATGAGACAACCCCCTTGTGGATCGCCATTCGCCTTCACCTTACTTAGCTTTCCTACCACTAAAAAATAATAAGTAATATTGTGTGATGGCCAAAAAGCATGACCAATAATAAGTATGAATAGCAGGTACTAGTAAATTTGTTTATATTGCTTTCATAAGTATGTATGCCATTGATCCGAACCCCTTCCGAAGATCTATCGACTTTATTATAATGGCATATCGTGATTCATGAACTAGTTCCTCAATACATATCCCTGTATGAAGGATCCAAGGACACGAGTCAATCGTATATTCCCCCATTCATTATATCGATAACTTTATTATTATGATTATTATTGTTGTTGTTTTCATTTCTATTTGTTCCGTGCTTGAAGTAATGGGGGAGAGGGGGTGTGGATAGAGGCTTTAGAGATGAGTTTTCTAGTAAAGGCCTTAAAGGCTGTCTAATAAGACATGGGAGAGTAAGTGAGGATAGAGGAATAGCATTTGCAAAAAAATAACTTCGGCTGTTTAGTTTACATGTCTTTATACTCATTCTAACTTAACAGGAAATACTGGAGGGATTCTCTTCTTTGATAAGGGCATAAGGTGATTTAATCCCTGCTCAAGGGTCTACTTGAACTAGAAAAATGTTATTTTGTATATCCATAATTGACAGTTTGACATCCTTTAGACTCGATGTGAGTGAAGGGTGAGAAATAGAGGGAAAAAAAATTAAAAGGAAAATTTTGAAGTGATTTTATGCATGGAATGAAGTTAATAAGGTGTCTCATGATAAGTTTGTAAGAGTGATAAAATAACATCACTCTTTAATTAAATCTATTCACATGGAGATGAGACAAGTGATCCACACATTGTGGTTGTGGGTTATCTCTGTGTATCAGTACGTTTCCCCACATTTCAAGCATGCAAATTAAGTAGTCTGCCTTCTAAATTTTGATTTGAAGATTTTGAGGTTTTATTTCCTAGTTAAGATCAATGATAGGGCTAAAGAATTATCAATTCTTTATCTATTCGTTCTTATTCTCTTGAAGAATAGATTAATTAAAATCTATTGATCATGACACTCTGAATTACTTAAGCAGTGAATTCTACAGAGAATTGATTGAGTAAACCTTTTGTGCATGCAATAAACGAAAGCATATATAAATGGTGCTAACCAAATATCCAATTGTGAATCAGATTTCTGTAAAAGGAACCATTGATCGCCAAGTTTTGCCATGGACGATAATCTTAGGAAAGACTCTCATTCTTATTGAAGCCTGCTTGCTTAACAAGTTGGTGTAGTATTCGATCATTCTGCAATTCCACGCTGTAAACAGCTCTATATAACTATATGATTCTGATATGTCCATCACACTTTCCATTAGTCAATATTTACATTTCTATATCTTATGATTGTTCTGAAATTCTTCTGTTTTCTTGGTTGATGTATCTCCAATTCCTTTTATGAAACAAAAACATAAGCTCTGCTTTATCCATAAAGTATTACAAGAGCATATCCCTTTAAATATTTACTTATTCTCCCACATGCATGCGTTTCGCTACTATAGCGATATATATCTTGACAATGTTGGTGTGACGATGAGATATCTTTAATCTTTCCCCAGTCACCGGGAAATAGCATATGGGAAGCAATATTATTATCATAAAACAAAAGCATAATCAAGTGGCAGCACACTGTTGCGAACAAACACAAGCTGACAAGTTTTGAGGATGTGCTTGGTTATTCACAAGTATTAATTAAAGGGTATATCTTTGCTTCCTATACATGTGTAAAGTGGCTACTATAAACAATATCAGGGTTCACTTTAGTGCTGCATTCAAGTTTTCACATCCCCAGCTGTGATTTCAAAATAACGTCCAATCGATGAAATGGAAGGCAATAGTGTTGATTATATTGTTATGATTTGCTTCTCACTCTAGTTGCATCTCAAATAAATTGTTTTCTAATGTGATAAGCCTCCCCGTGTTGAGAAAACACTGGCGATTATGCAAAAGCATATGCAACTGGGGAGGGGTGGTAACAAAATCTGCAATTTGACATTGGAAAAAGAGCACGCTGGTTGGTTTGATTAATCTGATGACGATGACATAGTTTTGTCGCATACTCATTGGCTTAATGGCGAGAATAATAAAGTGTGCACTATGGTTTGTCATGTGTATATATAACGTTATTTTATTCCCACTAATAAGGAGTGTTTATCAAATGATTTTGAAATTCAGTAGCTCTTAATTGTATTTGAGTACATTCAATATTTGTGAATCTCAAAGTTCAATATTCACGTTTTTCCCACACTTCTCTCTCTCGTCCATCTGTAAGACTTTTATTTTGTTAGAAAAGAAAAAATGGAAACAATGAGTCTTCAACAGTTTGACTGGCTTATTTGATTTGCGAGATCTGACCCCACATATCAATTATATGGTCCATGATAATGATGCTTCAACAAATATACATCCACCATAAAATCAAATAGGGAGCAGGGATGTACTCTATTCCTGAATAAATCGGAATAAAATCCGTTTCTTCTTTTAAAGATATCCTCAACATTGCAATACCACTTCCGATTCAAAATTGTACTTACAATGATATAAGGTGTAATTTACACAACGTTTAAAAACTATTTATTAAGATTTAAAATTTTAAAAAAAAGACACACCAATTCAAAAGATTTGACATTTTTGTTGCAATAATGCTGAATGACAGCATAGTAGAAATATGTAATTCAATATAAAAAGTATTACATATACACAATTCTAAGAATTCATTCTTAGACACACTTGAAAAAAAAGCCTATAGGACCTATATAGATAAATCAGCATATATTAAATGAAACTGATAGAATTTCACTATTATTGTATGAGTCTAAATATGATATATTAAACTTGTTTATACAAAAATCTCTCAATTCAATATGCTACCCCGTGGCTTATATTTCTTGGGTTCACGGGTTAATAGGGAAGATACAAAGGTGGTTCAATCATTCAATCCCAAATGGCTTCTGAAGATCGAGAAGGCCTTCTTAGGATTTCCTGTGGGCACTAATGGAGATGGAGTCCAACCAATACACATCTAGTAGGACGTTGAAGACAGTAGGTGGTGCTGCCAGGGTATACACATATATATGTATGTATATATGATTGAATTTTGTAGTTGGAGGAAACATAACATGGCCAAAAGGTTGTCTGATCTTCCTCTGATCAAGAAATGGGCCCCCATTTTGTTGTGCGAGCTCACATTGACATGTGTGTGAGTGGTGAATTTGTTTCAAAAAAATGCTAAAAGTCTGGAAAAAGGAACGTGAGCGGCAGGACTCGAACCTGCGCGGGCAGAGCCCACATGATTTCTAGTCATGCCCGATAACCACTCCGGCACGCCCACTCGATGTGTACAGTAATTCACATACTATAATAATCGAAATGAAACTGTCCAACATAATTGTGCTCTTGAAGTTGGGGAGATTGAGAGGTCCATTGTTTTTAACAGACACGCATTGTGGGACAAGAAGATCAGCGGGTAGTGCTTTGGAATAGTTGTGCAAACTTTCGAGTTTCCACACAACTTTTCTGTACACCCATCCATGTTGTTCTTACTGGAACTTCTTGTGGTGTATTTGGTTCTGCTTTTTGGTATCCCAAACTTGGGCTTAGAAGCATATAGGGGGATTTAGTCAAAATTATTTTTCTAATATAATTACTAAACATAAACAGCTTCAATTCAAAATTACTTTAAATTAAAACCAATTTTGGTAAAAGTAAGATCATTAAGAATCCAATTTGTAACAGCAGAATATAGCACATAGTTAACTTGAAAAGAGAAATTGCATTTAACAGACAATAAATAATCATGGCTCTAATAAAACCAACCTGTAGGGGGGAAATCACAAAAGAAACTACACTGATCTCCATGAGGTGTAAAGTAATTACATTTGACATCTTTTTTGTTTTGAAAAATAATCACTGAAGACCCTTGAAATTCACTAAAATTATACAACTTCTCATATATTGATTTGTTTAATTTAGTGACAAAAAGGATAACATATTGCATATACATAATTGTTAATGGAAATATTAGAATATTTTGACAATATTTAACATATTGATTGAATAAAATATTTTTTTATCACATAGAGATAAAGCTTATAATTATTATTTATGATTAAAAAATAGGATATTTTAGTCAATATATGTGTTAAATATTACCAAAATATTATAATTTGTCACCAATAACCATGTACATGCTATTTGTTATCATTTAAATTAATACATTAATATCTATAGGAAAGATCATTGTAATTTTCCAAAATAGAGAAATGACAAATGTAATTACACTAAACTTATAATTTACCCAAATTTACAATATATCTTCATATTTTTGTTATTTGGGATTGTATAATCCATCTAATTGTCCAAAGCTTTCAAATAATATATACACTAGGGTTATGGTTGCTCCATGGCAGTTGTTGATGCCATTCCAAACTCTTCAGGTCAAGTTGGTGGGACTCACATACTCTCGGCTTTAAACGGTGAGTAGGTTCAAATCCTATGATTCTTATATTGATCATTAGAGTTAATTTCAGTAAATTATAGCATGAGATATATATGTTTTTCTGAAAACTCATGGGACCATTATTGTTAAAGTGATTTTTATTAAAGAGCTAGAGTATATATTTAAAGAATTATGGAACATTATGATGATTTTCACAGTAGAAAATATGTATATGATAGAGTTTTAGAGAAAATAAGTGTTTTTATGATTATTAGAAATATGGAATTCAATATGATTTGTAACAACTGCCAGATACATATTCTGTAGGCTTGAAATCAGAATGCCTACAAATGGGTGATCCATTGGGCATGATTTCATGGTCACAGTTATGCTAAAGTCATATTGTTAGAGTTATATGGGACCAGAACTTTTCGAGTTTCAAGAGTTTTCATATTTAAATAATTTTATGAATTTCAGAACTGTTGATTTATATGCTATAGCTTGTGAACTCTAGGGTAGAAGACTTATGAGATATAGAGGAAATATTTAGATTTCTGATTGAACTGGACAGTAGCTATAGAGAAACAGACTGTGAGTTAACGGCAGTTATTCCGTTAACTTTGGTATACCAAGTCGCCTTAGGGCCAGAGAAATAACAAACGGGACCTATTTAGGTGCCCCAGAGATTAGAGACTTTGTTATGTTATGGATAACCAGAGATTTGTTATGTCACATGAATTGGGCATAACCAGAGATTCCTGTTTCTTTATTAGCATACTATGGTTTATGATTTCTACAGAGTAATGATTTTAGAACTATTTGTTGTTCCTAAGAATATGAACTTGAGAGTTATTGCATTAATTGGTTTGATGAATATATATACATTATTATTTATTTCCCTTGACTGTCCCATGAGAGGGTTATGGATGAGGATTTACTCACTGAGTTTTAGATGAAACTCACCCCTCTCCCTTCCTCCATTACAGGTGCAGTAGACTCGCAGTAGAGATTTCCCAGTTGGTGAGCTTCACTTTGTGAGTGAAGTACTTTTGGTATTCTGTTTAGAGATAGAGTGCTCTAGTGTGCATGACGGGCAGGGTCCCGGACCATAGAGATAGACTGACATGTTTTTATCATGAATATTTTGTATTAAGAGCAATTCATGTGTTTTGTATCAGAAATATTTACCAAAGCTTGATTATGAAAGTATTTATGATGATTTGTTTTTCAAAGAGTTAGACGTTTATATCAGAGATGAATTTATGTTTTGGAAAAGGATTTTATATGAAATTATGCATATAGAGGGACTCAGAGATTACGAGACTTACGTGAGAATGAGGATTCCTCACGTGCCGGTCATGTGCCCAAGTCGGGTCGTGACCCACAGTTATCTTAGAATTTTCGGACTAAGTTTATACTTGTTAGTTTGAATTGAGTAGAAAAACTTTTAAAATAGTTACTCAAGAATAATTAAAGAAACCAATGCTTGGTTATTTTAAATGATTAAATAAAGTGGGCCACCCTAGTTTTTGAGCTGAAATGTTAAATCCGAATTGGCCTACTTTATTGGTGAGATAGGAAAATGCCAACTCAGTAACCCACCCAAGCTGGGTTATGCGTGTTGGCTCGCCAAATAAATGGAAAATTAAAAAAGAAAAGTCTAAAAATTCATTAAATTTGTTAAAAAAAAAAGAATGAATGAAGCTAGGATGGACCACTTGAGTGAGAGGACGAAGCTACAAGTGTTTTATTATCATTTTTCTTTTGTGGGTAGAAAATGTGAAAGAATATGTAGTATATGGACTTTGGCCAAATATGAGATAGAGAAGTTGGATTTTTATTAAAAAAATAAATAAATTGTGGCAACACACTTAACCCGCAGGTTGAGTGGGTCGAGCCAAATTAATCCATTTTTAAATGAGTCAATATTTTACTAATCCAATCCATCAAAATAGTGGATTGAGTCAGGTTGACTCGCAAGTTGCAACTCACTTTAGCATCTCTAGATAGGAAAAATACTTATTCTCCTTAAGAAAAATTGAGTTCAAGTCTCGTAAATAAAAAAATTAATGTCAAACTAAAAAACTTTTCTCTTGTAACGGATTGATCCAACTCAAATTAAATTATTTGAAATTGAGTATTTGACACCTTTAAGTATTTTTTTAAATAAATAACAATCAAAACAATTTGATGATATCAAACTAATCCAAATCATACTCCCTTTCTCTGTATAAAATCCTTTCTGGATGACCATACATTCACTTAAATAAAATGATGTCTGTAGAATTGCGGAATTGTAGGTTTATTCATTTATACTTGATGCATGGACATATAATTTGGCACAACAAATTTAAATTATAATTTTATCACGATAATTCAATTATATATCCACGGTTTTCAATATGCTATTTTGTTTAAGTTCTTTTTGGCCAAGATACAAAACCTTCTAACTTCTATGCTTTTGACAGATAATCCTATGCAATTTTAATCCTTAAGTTCCAACAAAATCTCATCTCAAACAAATGGCAGATTAGTCTTTACCCTCTCCACGTTAGAATGCTCCTTTAGTTTTATATGATATAAAATGGGGGATTACAGGGATATTCTTTTAGATGTAAGCTTAGTCACGTGAGGAGGTACCACCATTTACATGTTTTTTTTTTTTTCGCTTCATTTGTCTGTTGAAATAGTATATTCTAAGAAGGAAAGACAGGTGCTCTAAAAATTTCCAAATAACAACAATAGAACTGCATTGAACAATTTATAATAACGATTCAAAACATCACTCACACTAACTTAAAACAAAAATACCACTCGCAAATAATAATGTTTTAAAGTAGAGACACTTAAAGTAGGTTAACATATAGAGCATCTATGCCAAGGTAAACAACAACATCTGGTCCAGTCAAAGCCTCTGAAGGTGCATTCGGCACAACTCAAGAAGCCCATCATACCGAATATGAAATTTTCAAATCATTAGCTTCTCAATAGCATCCTGCATATCCCAACCAAATATTCAGAATGTAAGTTTATTCAAAAGACATCACAATAAATAATATAGCAGTAGCAGCTACAAGTAAAATCATGAACATCACCTTTAGTTGCTGTATTTGAGACTTCAATTGACTTCCTTCATTAGTTGTCACAGAACAAGCAATCACTGGCCGGGTGACGCCACAAGCTCGGCCAAGTGCTTGTTTTGATGGGACAAACACATAGGGCACATTCTGAAAATTCCAAGTCATACATATACATTGATTAATAAACTATACGCTGCTGGAATGGTAAATCTTAATAAGATATACAAAAGAAATCAGAGAAACATCAATTTTAAACGATAGCAGCTGGAATGGTAAAAACTTAAGATAAAGCCTTCTATTTTCTGATCTGCAACACAGATAAGAAGAATTTCAAATTGAAATTTACATGCAAAGCTCCCTAAATTTTGCTACAATTATTTCTGTGCAAGGCAATCATGTTTCCCCTAACTAATAAAAGATTCAGCAAAGCCATAACATAAATCACTTTACGGATATACACACAACAATAGCATTAATCAATTCATTACAAAGTTCAAAAGATTAGTTGTCACATAATCACAGTTACATACAGTGCATACGGTATAAGTATATAGTATGGTATATAATAGTAAACCAAGCATCTAAAAACGTGTCAAAAATAGAACCCACTACATACATAAACTAAACCATGTAATGGCACAAAGCATATAACCCAAATCAAAGGTAATTCCTTAGTTACGAGATTTAGTCCAGCAAGGTAAGCATCACTAAAATGAAAGTGGATGAGACAAGAAAGAGAGGAGATACTTTATCCTCGGCTAGTAGAGGGAGGTGGAGAAGAATCTCAAGGGGCTCAGCATCAGCAGCCATGACAACGAACTCAGAAATACCCCTGTTCAGTGTCTTAGTGGCTGCAGCAAATACAAATTAAAACTGTGTAGGTTAGCAGTTAGAAGTAATAAATAATAATAATAATAATAATAACAGACCTTTATTATCAATTATCAACATGGTCAACCAAAATCTTTCTCTCTTCAAAATTCAATAAGCAGCATTCAGTAACCAGAACCACGAGATAAAGCTAAAATACAGTTGCACATCTCCAAAACCAGTTTGCTAAATGCAATTATAAACAAATTCACCAACATGATCAATCAATTCCCAAATGATAATTAACACAAAAAAAAAGAAGTGCAGGAAAAAAGGAAATCTATTTAAAATGAAGGTAACTAAAAGAACCAATAGACCACGAGCTGCAACACAAAATTCTACAACAGAAGAAATGCACATTTTTTAGAAAGCAAGTTGTGTGCGTATACACACACACACACACACACACACGCACATACATACATATATACACGAGATGCATGTGACATTTTCGCCTATCGCGGATGAAATTATTAGAGAAAATGAATAATGTAATGAAATTTAGGAGATTCGGCGGTTGAAAGCTGAGAATTAGAGGGTGGTTGAAATTTCGAAAGATTGGTGTGAATATGAGTAGGTAAGCTTAGATTCCTCTAGGGTTTGGTGTCAAAGCCACACCTTTGATACATATATGGAATGTAAAGAAAGAGAGAGATAGTAATGATGATGATATATACCTTCATTAGCACCTTTCTTGAGCTGCTTGTAGTTGGCAGCTTGTTGAACAAGGTCCAGAATGGTTATTGTCAACTGGGCATCTGCCAAAGGGTAAGCTTTTGGGTTCACAGCCTCTCCTGTCTGCACATTTATAAAATAAAATAATAAAGAAAGAAAGAGAAAAATTCAGCATCCAATCGAACAATGAATAGAATCGATTAGACAAAGGAAAAGGGATAGAGAGAGAGTACCATCTTTGATTGAAGGGGAAAGAATAGCAGAGAGAGGCGCTAGGGTTTTCGAAACCGAGCAAGGGGGCTGCGAGGTTTATGCGAGAATGAGAGAAGGCTAAATGCTACATATCATTGTCATATATATATATATATATATATATATATATATATATATATAGGCAAATGCATTTGCTTATGCCCATTATCCTCTTTTTATTTTGTTATCTCAGGCCCATTAATTGTATTGTATTTCGCACCAAGGAATGTGCTTGCTGGATCTTCCATCTTCAAGCCCACTCTCGCATTTCCCTTTTCGAATTATATTGCCAATTTTGCTAGCCCAAAAATAAACTGGGCTTCGTAATCGTCTCTATTACAGGGCTCAGCTTGTAAGATTAGTGTTGTCTTGGGAAAAATACCTCAGTCTCGCGATGGTTAGAAATTATGAACACACACACACACACACACACACACACACACACACACACACACACACACACGTATATACACGGATTAAGTTACATAGGTTATATATATATACACGGATTAAGTTGCAAAACCTATGTTTGAATTATAAGTCTACATCATATAGAACATGCCTATAAAATTTCAAATTAATCTAAAATCATTTGTACATAAAAATCAACATAATATATATGCCCACATAATTCTTATTCATGTTCAATTTTTATAAATTTGATACAAATAATCTTTATGATATGTAAGTATAACTTAATGGTCAGATCAAGAAAAAAAATTATTTTATAAAAAGTTATTAAGGGTGTAACTTAGAGTTACCAATGTAACTTGATCCCAATTCCCAACCCATACAACAACATCAACAACAACAACAACAACGATAATAATAATTGCAAGATAGCGGATTTGAAAATTTTTCCTGTCTTTTGACACACAAATAGACAAAATTATTGATAAACCCACGCCCAAGGTGTTGAGTCCGACAAGGCCAGAGGGAAATGGAAATCATGAGAGAAGAGAAGGGAGAGGAAACTGGAGAGGAAGGGACATGACCACGTGCGTAATGATAGCGCATCAATGAAATTTAGTTACGTAATTTCTCTATTAGAAAAGATCACAGTAATTTATACTAATAGGGTTAACGGGTTGGTCGAGCTTTAGCAAACCGGACCGACAAATACATATTTAAATGGTCTTCAAATAACTTGCTCTCAACATGCACAAGCTGCATGTTCAACGAATCAGCTTCAGTGTTACAAAACCGGAACTTGCAATTTTCGATTCTTTGCACGATATCATCGTTTGTTATCTGTAATACCAATATCATTGCATAGATATTGAAATCAGCACAATCCATATTATTAGTAGAAAAATGCTGCCGCGCAACCAAGAGTCAACAACAAATAAATAAACGCTCGAGATTGGAAAATAATTTCAAAATCAGCTCATCGGCAAAAGGTTCAAGACTCTCACCGTATCTCTAAATCAACAAGTTAGATCACTTGACAACCAATTCAAGAAACTGCCACAATACACAAATCACCAACCGATGGACTCACCCGACCAACTGACAACTACTAACAAATCTGGAGAGCAGTGTCATGCTCAAAACACCTTGGGCGACAAGAAGCTTTTCCACAGGTTATAACTTAAGAGACATAGTACACAAATGGTCTTTTACAAGTTCACACATCAACTTAGTACAAATACAAGGGCCCAAAGTTTTGGTAGAATTCAAGGTAGAGGGGCGTGCAAAGAGAATACCACAACTCAGGAAAGAGTCCAGATTCCCAGCGTATCCTCCGAAAACAGGGAATGCTAACACCCTATTCAAAAGATACTCTGCAAAGAAATAATACAAACTCTAAATACAGATCCTACCACTATTAGCATTGTCGCATCACGCATATCAGGGAACTTCATCTCATCAATACAGAAATCAGATTAAGCAACACAATTGCGCTATGTGCCCATCTTTGTCCAATCAGGGAATTTACATCCACTCTCAAGTGCTCACCGAGCTCTACGAACCTCGAACCTTCTATATCACTCGAGTCAATATTATTTACAAATATATTTTTTGATGGAATATTGTGCATATATGTTGACATCCCACTCCATCACAACGGACAAATTAAAGATAATTAAAGCAGAATTTCAGCCAACTGATCACATGACAATTTTGCACTTAACTCTGCAAAATCAAATACATCTACACAAAAAATAGCATAGAAAAGTAACAGCTCACCGTAGTTGTCAAATGACAGGCCACATGGCATGGTGGATTTTGGCCCCCCGCCATGGAAAGATTTGTTCATCACAGCAGCTATGATGGTGCTATGTCGGTGTCAAATGTGGATTTTTGGTCCACCATGAAAAGCCATCTGCCATTGACAACTATGCAACTCACAAGCATGGAAGGCTGGAGGCTAGCTCATTCAGTGAAAATGGAAGGAATAACTAATATCTTTCCACAAACCAATGTGGTTTAGCAAAATCTCCCTACCAATCTTCCTTCTCACTCCCTCATACAAACAAGATTAGCCAAAATTCATTCCTCCAAACCCCTCTTCAATTCTTGCTATCAATGTCAAGAATTTGTTATCATAACAGCAATAGATTTTACTCTACTCATAAGGTGCTGATTGTTTCAGTGAATATGGATACACATTACTGTACTGAATAGTCCAAAGTTCAGTCATGATCGCTTTCGATTACATAACTAATTGATTCAAGTAATATAAAATTACATGACACCTGCCAAATGTATACAAATCACTCATGAAGTGACAAAAATAATAGTAGCTGGTACACAAGTAAGGAAATGCAATATCATATCTGTTATAAGAAAGAATATCCTCGGGGCAATATTTCAAGATGACCAATTGGTACACAACCAAGGCGCCAAATGGATTATTAAGACAGGCTTCAAAATAGGAGTCAAAACTAATGATAAGTAAATTCTCCGTAACCATCACCAGTGAGGGCAAATCTACATCTACACAATATAGGATAAAGACTCGATCTTGATTCAAATTTCATATCAATTCACGGAATTAAAATTCCGAAGCATGTCACAGTGCGGCGTTTCCTGGATATACCCCCACTGGCGACGCTGCACCTCAAGCCGACAATTCTGCCGAAGAATGCTGGAGTATTCCCTCTCAACCCTTTCCTCAATCGTCGAACGCTCAGCGCTACCTACCGGATAATCCTCATCAAACTTGGTCGACTTAACATAGTAGTTAACACCCTTTGGTGTAGTAACCCGATTCTCATAAGGGTAAGACCTCGAAAGCGAATACACAGGCTCCGAAGAAGGTAAGAAATTCAACAGCAGAATCAGTAGAACAGGCAGCAACTGAATCAAGGCCCGAACATTGAACCCACCAGAGCCATTATCCGCTTGCCTCGGGCCCATCCCGGGCCCAAAACTGAACCCCCCAAATTGGGTTGTGGGAGCCATACCGCCAAAGAAGAAGTTCCTGAAAATCTCCTCAGCATCAACATCAGCCTCATAGTACCCGCGATAGGCCCGCGGGCCGGGCCTAGCAGCGGCCCGCTGCTCGAAGAGAGACTCATCTTCCCCTGCGAGATCATACTTTCTTCTGTTGTCATCGTTGCTGAGACACTGAAAAGCCTTTGAAACTGCCTTGAAGGCTTCTTCGGCACCAGGTGCTTTGTTCTTATCGGGATGAACCTTCAGGGAGAGTTTTCTGTACGCTTTCCGCACGTCCTCCACGGTGCAACTCTTCTCCAACCCTAGAATCTCGTAATAGTTCTTCTTCCTCCGAATCTCCCTGACGACCGTGACTTTCTCCTCCGTGTACGACGGCGACGAGGAGGAGGAGGCAGAGGGCTCGGCCGCGGAAACCCTGCGGCGGAGTGAGGGTTGATCGGTGGTGGTGGTGGAGGAGGATTTTGGTGAGGACGCAGTGGAGCGCGCGTCGGGGGTTGGCGCTGGGGTTTGGAAGCGCGTGTTAGGGATTGAATAGTCGTTGGTGTCTTCCATCGCCGACAAAAGGTCGTCGACGGGGAGCGACGGGTCGAGGCGGCGAGCCTTCGTGAGGAACTTCATGGCGCGGGTTCGATCCCCCGATTCTAATGCCTGTTTCCCGATTCTCAGGCACTTCATGGCATCGTCCTTGTTCCCATCCATTTTGATTTCAAATCAATAGATCTAATCTGGGAAAACAAAAAACAGAGAAAATGTGGTGATAATTGAGATTGGGGAACTAGGGGTGGAATTGGGAGATTGGTGTGAAGATTGGGAGGGATTGAGGGGGGAATTGAACTTACAGATAGAGAGGGTCGCAGAGAGGAGATGATCGTTGAGGAATTGATCCGATTCAGTGGATTAGGGTTTCATGATTTGCGAATGGGGTGATTTGATGGAACTGCAGCAACCCTGCGACTCTCGTTCTTCTCTTCCTTCGTGTTGTTTTTTTCGCTTATAAAAACAAGTTAAATTATGTCGTCCACTAGCACGCGTTTTATTACGCGCGTGCATTTCAACCTCTATTCGAGTATTCCATGCCACCGCCGGTGAGATTTTTCCTTCACGATGGCATATTTGCCTTGGTAAAGCACAGTGTTTGCTTACGACGGTCAAACCGAGGTAGACCCAATGGACCGTAACTAAGGCTTTGACATATGGACTGAAAAATGCAAATATGTTGGGGGCCAGGCTACGCCCAAAGACATGAGTATTTATCAAATTATGCTGTCAGTGTATCAAGACCCAAAAACAAAAACAGTGTTGTGTGCGTGTGTGTGTGTGTTTTTGTTTTGCCTTATTTTTGGCCGGGGTCACCCTTTTTCTTGGTCACCTCTTTACTTTTGTCTCCAAAGCAAAGTGCTTTTATCCAACTCTTGTGACCAAAAACCACTTTTGTGGCCAACAATGGGCTTTATCCAATGAAAAAAGGTAGAAAGAAATGGACAATTCTGTTTAGGGTTAAAAAGCTTTGTATCAAAGATGTTATCGTCCATCGTAATCAATATTAAATCAAATAACAATACATAAATATTTTTGTTAATTAATTTCTATATACTAACAATTTAAAATAATATTAAAAAATAATGAATTATATATAATAATTATATTAATAAGTAGTTATTCATTATAGTTTGACATTTTTTAAAAAAATTATATTGATTAACGTTGTAAAATTATTTAAAATTATTAGTACATATATATTAAATCCTTTTCAAATATAAATGTACAATTTTGACATTTGAGTAACTGTTTTAATCAATTGTTCGCATTTTATATACAAGAATATTAAAAGGGTTTGATTTTACCCATAATCTCAAATATCTAATTAATTTCTTCTATCACACCACTATTCAATAAATGAGTGCAAAATTCAACCATATTTACTAGATATAACACTATAAAATTGGATCATAGTATTAAAAAGTTAAAATAAAAAATTAAACTAATGTAAAAAAAGACTTGACAGAAATTATCTTTACTTGAAAAAAAAATGTTTTTTTGCATTATCCAAAATTTAAATGAATAAATTCGAATTGCTTTGGCTCTCCCTCACAAGAAGGAACAACTTCCATATTGCTAAGCAGGCATAGAAAACTACGCCATATCTCATCCTCTCTTCTCTTCTTTCTTTGCCTTTATTGCTGAGGCTGAAAAGAGATAGAGACGGAGTTTCTGGTTGGTGTTCTTCGTCAAATTCAGCCACCCACTGAACATATTCAACTTTACCTTTATTCCTCAATTCATTATTACTTTTGTTCTTCCTAGAATTATGTTGGGAACTTAAACACACAATTCCCTACTTGCAAGAACAAGAGGAAGAACTATAAAGATAAAATTATTACAAAGAATCAACATACACAATAAAGCCGTAAACGATAGGATAACTGACCAAGATTTTTAACGTGGAAAAATTCGCCGATGTGAGAGACAAAAACCACGGTCGTCAGGGCCAAGAAATAGCTCCACTAAGATCAAAAACAAGTACAAGAGAGTCTGAAATATATGCACAAATCGTCTAACAATAATCTAAACCAACCAAACACCAATACTCAAACGAGGAATATGTGAAATCCCCAAAATGGAGCTTCTGTCCGAGATCAGTTCCTCACACTCCAGACCTCTTCTCAATGATCCAACCGTTCAGAATGAAGAACCATATATCCAGAACCTTCTGTCCAAGTTTCAGCCCGATCCAACGGTTAACGGCTTCAAAAACACCGATTTATGGTAGGCAACAGGAAGTAATTCTCCAAACAAGACAGAATCGGGTGTGAGATTTATATCTCACACTCTAGAACTCGTATCGACGATCTAACCGTTCAGAATGAAGAACCAGACACCATGAACCTGCTGTAAAAGTTTTAGCCCGATCCAACGGTGAACAACTTTACAACTGCCAATTTACAGAGACAGCTTAAACCAGAAAACTGATTCTCCAAACTAAAAACGGAATCTCTTTGCGAGCTCAATATCTCACACTCCAGAGCTTTTCTCAATGATCTGACCGTTCAAAATGAAGAGTCGCCTGTCAGGAACCTGCTGTCAAAATTTCAGCTCGATCCAACGGTGGACGGCTTCTAAAACGGCGATCTACGGTGACTGCTCGGAGTAGGAAGATGAATCCGAGTTTGGTTGTGTTTCTCTCTTCTCTCTCTCTTTGTGGCTGCTCTCTACACGAAAATGATCACCCTACCTCAACCCTAGCAGCCCCTTCTTGGTCAGGTAAGAATAGTGTCTTGGGCTTGCTCATTTTGGGCCTTCCTCCACATAGGAAGGGAGCCCAATGCCCAACAAATTATTCGTTTTCAGCTTAGCTTATTCTGTGTTATCTCCTCCAAAACTCGCATATTCTTGCTTGCCCATTTGCTCCAAGCCTCTTAAAAATTCGTAAAGTTTAGATTTTCAAAAGGAAAAGCTGTTCTGCATATTGGTATTGAGAAGTTGAAGGAAGCAGCTTGTTTTGGAGCATAGGATTGATGCGTATAGGAAGCATGGAAAGTGTTGAATATGGCTACAAAGATGTAGTAATACGTAGTTCTGGAATCAAGTTTGAATGGCGATCATATGGTGGAAACGTTCATCCAACTGGCTTATTTGCAAGTGTTGGTCAAGCTGGATTTGGGTTTGGTATATCACCAAATCCTCCAACTGGTACAGAAAGTGCCACCAAACTTCCATTGGTTAATTCGTCCATGAAGTACGTTTTAATGCCTGAAGAAGTTGGTTTTCAAACTAAAGGGTTTCAAGGACCCTTGAATGGTGAGGAGGAGGCACTTGAAGTTGATGAGGAAGGCTTTGGAATGATGATGAAGAAGAAGAAGAAAAAGATGAAGGGGTTTAAGTTGAAGTTTAAGATTGGGAATCCATCCTTGAGGAGGTTGATAAGTGGCGCTATTGCTGGTGCAGTTTCTAGGACTGCTGTGGCACCACTGGAGACCATAAGGACCCATTTGATGGTTGGGAGCTGTGGACAC
This sequence comes from Dalbergia cochinchinensis, assembly GCA_031216125.1. Classification (NCBI taxonomy): domain Eukaryota; kingdom Viridiplantae; phylum Streptophyta; class Magnoliopsida; order Fabales; family Fabaceae; genus Dalbergia; species Dalbergia cochinchinensis. The sequence goes on from CM062371.1 coordinate 10,618,770, forward strand.
GACACAGTTCAAGTGTTTCAATCTATTATGGAAACTGATGGATGGAAGGGCTTGTTCAGAGGCAATTTTGTAAATGTTATCCGTGTTGCGCCAAGCAAGGCCATTGAGGTGGGTAAACATCATGTTTTTTAATCTTTGATATCATGGTCGATATTAGTTTTTTTTTTTTTCAATACTATTTTACATTCTTAACCTTTGCCTCGTATCAAATTGCTTGTCTTCTGTCCTTCAACATCTTTGTTGAAACTTCTCTAACTTTTTTAATCTGACATTTCCTTTGTTTGGAATGACTTAGATTCATCTTTTTTTCCAAAAAAAAAAACTATGAAAGATCAAATTATGGTTATTTGAAAGCTGAAAACCCATATGTGTAGCCGGAAGGTGACAACTTGCTTAAATATTTAGCTTAATGACTTAGGATTGGACTTTGGTTGTTATGAACAACGGTTTAACAGATGATGGCATCACTTCTGTTTTTGAACAAGTACGTGGAAATTGATATAAAGATTAAACTCTTTCACCGTCTTATAAAGATTAAACTCTTTCACTAACGGATAACAAATTATCAATACCCCTGGTTATTCTAGCTTGACAAACTAAGAGTACCAATCATTTTAGTTTGTAGACTTAATTACATTCTAATGACATTTGGTGGAACATGCAGTTGTTTGCCTATGATACTGTTAACAAGCAACTGTCTCCTAAACCTGGAGAACAACCAAAAATTCCGATTCCCCCCTCATCAATTGCAGGTGCTGTTGCTGGAGTTAGCTCCACCCTGTGTACATACCCTCTTGAGCTACTCAAAACTCGTCTCACTGTTCAGGTATGCACTCAGAGAGTTTTGATGATCTTCCTCTCATATGCTTCAAGGGATCAAAGTTTACGTTATGTCAATAATTGCAGAGAGGGGTGTACAAGAACTTACTGGATGCATTTGTGAGAATTGTTAGAGAGGAAGGTCCTGCAGAGCTGTATAGAGGCGTCACCGCTAGTCTTATTGGTGTGATACCTTATGCTGCAACAAATTATCTTGCTTATGACACACTAAGGAAAGCTTACAAGAAAGCTTTCGATAAGGAGGATATTGGGAATGTCACCACACTCCTAATTGGTTCTGCTGCTGGTGCACTTTCAAGTACTGCAACATTTCCACTTGAGGTGGCTCGTAAGCATATGCAGGCTGGGGCTATAAATGGAATGCAATACAGTAACATGCTTCATGCTTTACTAGGAATACTTGAAACGGAAGGGCCTGCGGGCTTGTATAGAGGTTTAGGACCAAGCTGCTTAAAGTTAGTACCTGCTGCCGGGATTTCTTTCATGTGCTACGAAGCTTGCAAGAGGATACTTGTTGAAAATGAACAGAGTCAGTAACAAGTGCATAACTGCATGTTCTTTCTATGGGATTTGTGGGTTTATTTTATTTTTTAGCTGAGCAAAAGACAACCTATAAGTGATGTTAATTTTTCGTTTTCCTTGCGTATTTGACAATTTTAACCAGGGTGTTTCATATTGATTATGTAGAGCATAGTGATATTGCACAAATCATTGATCTTGGCGGGAAGATGACAAGACAACTTGTAATGTATGACGTTTTGTTCGTAATACTCCGTTTGGCTTTCCGAAGTTCACAACGATAACCAGTGATGATTGTTATATGGGGAGTTTGAGTTTCTAACCGTAGTGGTAACGGATGATATTAAAACAATAAAAATATGAGAAAAATACTTTTTAACCGTCATTTGATCTCTCTCTCTTTTTCGCTCTACGCAACTCCAGACCATGAAACGCAATGAAACCAAGGGCCAATACAACAAACAAAAATAAAGCGAGTGGAGACGACGGTGGCAGAGTGGACGGATGAGGCGACAGACAAGACATGGTGAACTTGGATTGTCCGTCAAAGTAAGCTTGGTAACACCTCATGGTCTCAGCAAATGCTTACTTCATGTGGGGGTGGCATCAAAGTAAGCTTGGTAAGAGTGTGTGTGTGTGACAAGATTGACGAAGGGGAAGTGATGAGCATTGACGGGAGAGGCCATGGAAGGGAGAGTGATAGAGACGGTGTGTGGGGGCAGTGGAAGGGGAAGACAAAATTGATAATTTACTTGTAAAATTACTTTCATAAATATTAATTTCAATTTCAATTATTTTCAATTTCGAATGGTTGGGATTCAGTCATCATGTGGTGACAGAATCATCCCTCCCCATAAAAGAAAGTTCCTAACAATTCTTCATAAGATTACAAGCTTCACTAATCATGAACATTATTCATTGTATCTTACCATATGGCAACCATAATATGATATTGTTGGACACCCAAAATTGATGGCCCAACCAGCATAAGCCCAAATGGAAAAAGCCGAATGCTGGCGCAGCCGAGAATAGGATATGGGCTTTATGAAAAAGAACGCAAGCCCAAAAGAAAGAAAATAATAGCTCAAAAACTGGCCTCGCATTGTAATGTTGATCCAACAATACCATGGCTGAACAAACGAGGGTGAAGACATGAGTAGTGGCTGCTACAAAATGGGAGAGGCCATGATTATTTATAGAGCCTAGCTAATGAACTATAAATAGGAGATTTTGTGTGTAAAGAAGGAACACGACAATCTCCGAGCAATTGACTAGTTATTTTACATTTTCTATTTCCTCTTGTAGTTGCTCTTTTCAATTAATGTAAGTTACTTTTATTTCTCGAATCTTACTTCTTTTAGTCTCATATTTTCCAAAGTCTCTCTATAATGATTTGAAAAACCCATAGACTAAAGTCCTGCCACAACATCTTGGAGGGCGTGATGATGAAAATGATAACAAAATAATGAAATCGCTATCAATTTTAATTATGGTTAAAATTGAAAAACTTTTTGACTGAATAAACTGGTTTTCTTATTACATTTCTAATACATTCGTATAAATGCAATCACCCTAAAGCTATTATGTAAATTTAATTTATAACTTTAAAATATTTATTTTTCTCCTTAAAATTCAAAGTAATTATTTACAGAAACATAGTAAAAAAAATAAAAAAGGAAAGAAAACCAAACAAAAGAAGGAACAAAATTTGAAGAAAAATTAATTTTAACTTGACAAGTATTTTGTCTATGCTAACTTATCCTTTAATGCAATGAGAAAATTGAAGTTACGTCGCTGTATAGAAAATAGTTGTGTGTTGATAAATTTTAATCATGGAAAAAAGAAGAAAGAATGTGCGTTGATTAATTTTATTTGCGAAAAAGATTTTTTTTACCAGAAAGGATTTAAAAGAGAAAATATGTTTTGCGTAAGCATTTAGCTATTTGCTAAACCCTTACAATTCAACAATAATAAAGCAAGCATCGGCTTTTCAGTCATAATCGCTGATCATTGCACGGATGAAAACATTCGTATTTCTTATTTTATTTATTTATTTTGGATTTTTTTTTTTTTACTAATCAACATCCTAAGACTGAAAAAAGGTTGGCCCATACACTAAACAAAACTAAAGCCAACCTAAACTGAAGCCCAAACTAAAAACAAAACTTGACAAAATGAAAGCAGAGTAGGGGCTAAGGGATGCAGAGATGGCGGTGACTCAACCAAAGAAGAAGGCTGACGCGGTGATGAGTTCCTCGACTAGGCAGTTCAGCGCGAAGGCGGCTCTGGCGGAGGTGCAGGAGTGGTTCGCGAAGGGTATAGAACGAAGGTAGAGGTGTTGGCGACGGTACTGGCGCTGCGGCACTGTTGTGCTTCGCTGAGTTACACAGCAGGCTTCGCGGTGGCGACAGGACTCGAGGTTCAAGGGCAGATGACTATTAGGCTTCGTGGGGCTTGCTGCTGGGTGAAGGTGGGATGACTGGGCTTTTGGGGCCCACTGTTGCGGCTTTTACAGGTAAGGATTGGAGATTTGGTGTGTTTCAATGGTTTGTTGGAAGATGATGGTGGATGATGACTGTGTTCGCAGTGAAATGGATGGTGGAGTCTAGTGGTTTGGGAGTGATGGTTGTGGTTATGGGTTGTTGACTGTTCACCGAGTGCTCTCTGTGTGTTCCTTTTTTCCGATTTTTCTCCGTTAAATCAGGCACACTGGGACTAAAAAAAAGGTTGGATGACATTTTTTGCTTACAAAATTAATTATAAATAAATAATAAAAATATCCTAACAAAATATGATATTTATAATTGTCCCTCTTTATTTTTTTGTTACTGGAAAATATAAAAATCATGACTTTGATGTTTTATGGTATAGGACAAGTAAATATATGAACTCATATTTTATCCAGATAATGCATGATGATAATTGTCAATGCATGATGGGGATGTTGAATGGATGGTAATGGTGATAAATGCATGATGATAATAGTGAATGTGCAGTGACAATGCTAAACGCAAAATGATAATTCGAAATGATGCTAAATGTCATAATGATGATTCAAAATAATGCTAAATTAATATTGTGATGGATGCATGATGGATGGTGATGGTGATTAATGCATGATGATAATGGTGAATGCGTAGTGTCATTTTATTCGGATAATGCATGATGATGATGATGATGATGATTATGAATGCATGATGGTGATGTTGAATAGAGATAAATGCATGATGATAATGGTGAATGTGAAGTGACAATGCTAAATGCAAAATGATAATTCAAAATGACGCTAAATTAATATTCAAAATGACCAATGCACGATGACAATTCAAAATGATATAGTGAATAATGCTAAATGACTTAGTGATGATTGTACAATGCTAATGCCAGGTTGGCAACGAAAGACATATGGAAACAAACTATATGCATGTGGAATTTAAAGGCAAGTGAAATTTAAAAGTATATGAAAGTAAAGACTTGTGAAATTATATGGACGTGAAATTTAAAAATATGTAAAAGTAAAAATTGTGAAATTTAACGCATATGAAATTTAAAGACACGTGAAAGTAAAATTTGTGAAATTAAACGCATGTGAAATTAAAATTTGTGAAAGTAAATACACTTGACACTGATGATGTGATAAAGGATGCAAACCAATGTTGTGATGGTATAATGAATGAAAGGATGCAAAACTGATGCAGTGATGATGTGATGAATAGCAAAAATGATGAAAACAGCTCTAAAAATCAAAATTGTCCCAATTTGAGATATCTTCTTATTGTTCTTGAAGAAAGCTTTTATCTATCCCAAAATAAGTCGTCTTCCCAAATGAACCATCCTATGAGCCTTTCCATCTCAATTCTCAAACACATCTTCGTCTGATGATGCTTTAACGTCTCCCTCTTACCCCAGTCCATGAACCATCATGGAGGGTTTCCTCGCAAAGCCGCGACCCACGAACAGCAACCATATACGCCATTAACCGAGCCGCATCCATGCTAACCACTATTGAGTTTTCCACTCTGTGCTTAGCCATGAACTATCACCGCCCAATCTTCAACCATTGTCGCATCACCCCCCATCCCAACCATTATCAAGAAATCATCATCTTCATATCCTCATTCGCGACCTAGACACTCCACCACTAAGCACCATATTGAGAACTGCACACCACCACCCTTAAGGATGGGTGGTGGCAGTAGAACATGATTATGAGTAGTGGCGAATGGTGGTGGCGCAGGTATCATACAGGTTAGTGAGAAGGGTGAGGAAAATGGAAATAAGGTGATGAGAGAGAAATGTAGAAGGAAGCTTTTCATCTTTTGCAAAAAGATTTAGGAGATATTTAGAATCGTATATCAGCCACACACTTAGGCCTTCATTTACAATAAAATTAAATTGTCATCATTAATTTAATAGAGAAGATAAAATGCTCAGTGGGAAGACAAATATGAATACTAATTACGCATTATTGATGACTAAATTAATGAGGAATGAAGTTGGAATGTGCATAAACTTCCTATAAAAATCCTTCTTTTTCCATTAAATAAAAGAAAATGCAGCTAAAACTTTTATCAACTATCATCGGTGGCTAAGATTTTGGAGGAAAACCAAACTCACCAAATGAGGACACCTCATCAATTTATGATATATATGATTATACTGATGTCGCTTAAATTTATAAAATCATTATATCTATCTCTCATCTAACACACATTGCACATATATCCAAAGAAAGTGAGTGCTAACCAGACAATCAAGACAAATGTTACAAATATTAGAGAAGTTCAATGCAATCTTATCATAATAAAATTCGACTTTCACTCTGTGAATGCTCGAGCCTTTATATGCTTGGCATTTTGCATTATACATATATTGTGGAGAAAATTGTTATTCAATATGGTCTTTTATTACAAAATCACACAACTAAATTAGTTAAAGATAAATATTGAAAAAAAAAATTTAGCTAATAACTGAAACAGTACTAAATAGTATTTTATATAACATTTGTGTACAATTTTTATAAATTTCATTTTAAGTAAACATGTTTTTCCACTATGAATCATTTCCCATTTATTGTAAATTTTGAGAAGAGTACTCATCGTGACAAAAACCTCTACTTGTTGCCTAAATTCTGCTATGTACATGTTTACTCTGTAGCCAGCTACATTAGTTGTAAGAGGAGGACTACATATGAAATCGACATGAATTACATAAGTGAATATAAGAATTAACATTGCTTTGTACTACACAAGATATATAGGAAGCAATACAAAATAGTGAAAAATAAAACAATATTAATTAGCAATCAATATGGGGGAAGGCTAGAAGCAGTAAATAAAAATCAAGGGCACACATCCATGTCCTCCTCTTTTCAGCCCTTCAATTTGTCATTTTTCCACTACATCTATTTCAACTAACCGCGGCAACACTAAGACGATGATTTACTACACCTCATGTTCGAAACCACGCCTTCATTACCTGCCAAAATCAAGTACTTGTCTTTCCGTGTGAGTTTAGTGCACTCAAACCCCAGTGCACTCCCAATCCGCATTTGTACGTGATTAGCCACCTCAAATCTCGAATCATCATCCTCAAAACTTGTGACAATACTTAAACGCGACACTTGTTGCAATAGCTTAACGATGTAAATAGGGGAAGGGTTCATGAGGAAGAACACTGGGTCCAAGCACTTAAGCCCTCCAGCAGTTGTACCGTGGAACATACTAACGTGGCTGTCAATAGCGATGGGCACAATCTCATTGCACATCTTTGAGAACAAAGGGCTGAACCGCAATACATAAGGCTCTCTGCAAGTGGTCCCCTCAGGGCACACAACTAGGTCCCCTTGACCCAGTAACTGCTGCATCATTTTAGAATCTTGATCTCGGTTCCTGGTTAAACGCACTGTCTTAATTGGTGCCAAAATCTCTGACATCCTACTTAAGCTGTACGTGACGGCGATTAAGTTCCTCTGTAGTGTGAATGAGATATAGAGTGGGTCAAGCAAGGTCCTGTGGTTGCACACATAAAGGTGGCCGTTGGGCATGCCGTTTTCATTATTGTTACCACTGGGGGATATTTGGGGCATTGAAGTTGTGAGACGTAACCCACTGAACGCCAACAAGGGAGTTGAGATGTTATATGGAAGTGAGAGGGCAAGTGAGATCCTAATAATGGCAAAGATTAGCCCATACGGAAGCCACATCAACATCGCCAGAGACTCCATTAGGGTGGGTCTCAAGGCCAATCTCCCATCATGGAAGATAAGTGCTCTGGGGTATCTGTCCCTTGCTAGCTTTTGCCAACTTCTCTTATTAGATTCTGACACTACATACACTTCCTATTTATAGTTCCAAGATGCAAAAATAAGACAAACAAAATGTGAGTTTGAAGAATGGAGATTTTATATGCACTCAAAAATATATACACATCAACCATTTTATGTGTTTTTTCTACTTGGGGCTTTTTATAAGGTAAGAGAGAAATGCTAGAACTTTTGTGCGATATTAGGGGAAAAAATTTAAACGGCATTAATTTCACAAATGGATCTGTTAATCAGTGATCGATGAAGAATAAAACGGGAAAATCTTAAAAGTTTTTAACCTATCTAATGCATGAAAATTCCATTTTTATCTCCTAGATTTTTTTTAAAGATTTTACAAACAGAATAATAAAAATAATAAGATCTTGTTCCTATTTATACTATTTCTTTTATAAAATCCTGATAATATGGAAAATGAAAATAGATCATGAAAATGCAAACAAAGCATCACGTAGTTTTGTTTTTTTTCCTTAATTTGTAATGTAGTATTAGTTAGATAAATCCAAGTTTACAAATGGACAGCACTTGAGATTGTGCAATTAAAAATGACTACTGGAAGAAAAGAAATTATATCTAATGATTAGAAGCGCAAACCTTGCAATGAGAGAACAATTGGTGGTCAAGAATCTTGTTGTATCTCGTGATTCCAATCATATCGGAACACCCTTTCCCTTCCTGAACCTGCTCCACAGCGTGCATGGTTTTCCTCTCGTCCATCAACCCAACGAAGTAACCACAGAACACTTTCATCTCCCTTCCGACAACAACATCAATATCCAAGTACTCCCTCAGGAAGCTGTCCACCATCACTCGAGGCATATTGGTGACACCCACCTTCTTCCCACCTCGATTCAGAACCTCAAACATTTCTGAACCAACGTCCTCTAAGAAGAACTTTGGCAGAACCGACGTTCCAACTCTGAAGCTCTCTACTTTGATCCCAAAGAAGCATGTCATGACCATCATCTTCAGCCCAATCTCTTGTCCTGCTAGACACGCGAGAGGGTATACCAGGACAAGAACAATGGCCCTGATGAGCCCGCCTGCTTCAAATGCTACGAGCATGAAGTATGGGAACAAAGAAGAGGATTTCAGCAATGCGTCCTCTACGTCAAAGACCAAAGTTTGGTCACTGAGGTCTGGTCGGTGGAGCAGAGAGGGGAACTTCTGGTACTTGAACTGTGTTGAGTTTGCGAAGCAATTGGTAATGGTTCTGTGGAAGACTATGAGGTTCTTGAGTTGCCTTAAAAGAAAACGGTACCAAAAGAAGAAAAGGGATTTGAAGAATAACGCTCTGAACATTTTAGCCATGCTTGACAACAAAAGTTTTGTTTTAGTTACTATGATGTGCTGCCTTCTCCCTAACGGAGCCCCTTTCTACTTATAGAGTTACGAATAAATCAATAAAAGGGATGGGTCAAGCAAGGTCAGGTGGTCGTTGGGCATGCCGTTTCCATTGTTGTTGCCGTTGGGGGATATTTGGTGCATTGAAGTCGTGAGAAGACGCGTAACCCACTGAACAACAACAATGTAGTTGAGATGTTACACGGAAGTGAGAGGGCAAGTGAGCCCCTAATAATGGCAAGGATCACTACAGGGAAATGCCATTCAGCCACGGAGGATTATGGTGTCACTTGAGAAAATTGTGGGTATAGACTACAAAAAAATTCGATAAACCAACGCACCCAATTTATTAACCACTTTTAGTTGAAAAAAAAGAAAAAATTACCACTGTGCACGATTTTTATTTTTTACACCCTTGTCACTTTCTCCCATCATCTGTCACCCGCATCCACCACCGTCACCGATTTTTGTCGTCGCAACCGTCATTGCTACCCATCTTCACCGCCGCCGCCACCACCGATCTTCGCCGCCGCCGTCGTCGATCAAGAGTCACAGTCTTCCGCATAATCAATCTCCTCGTCTTTCTCTTTCCATCACTTCCATCATCATTTTTCGCCGCTGTCGCCACCGGCTTCCACTGCCATCGCCACGGATTTCCACCGTCATCACCACCAGTTTCCGTCGCCTGTTCCATCAATTTCCGCCGCGAACCGAACCACAGTCTTACAGTTTGTTGTAAGCTTGTCCATTTTCTGCATTTTAGTTTTCTCGTAGACATTTCTTACATTGCTATTGGATAAGTCGATAAGTAGTTTGGGGTTAATTTTTGCGTTTTGTTCTGACGATTTGATTTTAATTGTGGTCCATATATAGTTTCGTTTTATTTATTTATTTATTTATTTTTTATTAGTTTTTGCTTTCAGCGTGAACTTCACCACAAGTCTTTTCGGCATTTTTTTTTATTAAATTTCCCTTTCTCCATTCACAAACAACTATTTAATATGAAAATTTTACTTTTCCTTTTAAAAATTTTAGATAATATTTATTAATTTTTCAATCATATTTTCTATTAATTTATTTTTTCTATTCCATTAAATATACTCTTAATAAAAAATATTAAAGATATATTATAAAACATGTAAAATTTATATTAATATCAAGATATTATTAATCATTCCCTTAATTCATATACTTATTTAAAATTGGAGAGGGAGTAATTCACCTAATTAGTACTCTTCTCATGCGTAAGCTAGCACACCGTTTTTGGTTTTGCGTTGACCGATTTGAATCAATCTCAGGTTTTTATTTTTTTTCTTTCTGGATTCAATGTGCATTGATTTGCTTGCAAGTGAGAAGATTAATGTAATGTGTAAATCATTGGTTACAGCTCTGCCTACAACTTGTTTGATGAAATGTGTTGCTGACATTTAAATGATTTGTTATTCCTCTGCTTCTTTTTGTGACGCACTTTTGTAATCTCTTTATCTAGATGCATGGTCGGAGATCTGGCAACTCTAACTTGATGTGTCGCAAGAAGACAATTTGGTGACTATGTGTAACAACGGATGTGACTATGATGACCGAAGAAGCACAGTGAATTTGGTGTGTCTCTCTGTGTTGGACACATGCTAGACGCCCACGTCCATTAGATTCTCAGGGATATGTATTAAACACGCATTTAATTAAAAAATAATTTTTTTTGAGCTTAGACATGGTTGGATATTGTTTTAATTCACTGTAGACAAAACTTAGATACCCTACGGATATGCTTGAGTTGGTTTTTTTCTTGCAAATTTTTAATACCATAAGTCTAAAATCAACTATAGACTTGTGTTGTTAGATCATTTTATTTTAAAAATTTTTCAATTGATTAAAAAAAATAAAAAATTATTAATTTAATAACAAATTATACGAACATGATAAAAAAATTCAAAAGCAAAAAATCATACAATGAAATAAATAAACTTAATATATATATATATATTGTATCGTATTCCATAATTTTTTAAATTTAATATATTTCTATTTTCATATCGTGTTTTGTATACTTGCCGATGTGTGTAATTCATAGATGATGACAAATCATAAATTATGATTGAAGGTAGATATATGATAGTTTAAAGATTGAGGAATTTTCGGCCTAGATTGCAGATGTTCACATAATTCTAAATATACTGACAACGTCCTGTATAATGAATGACAAAGTCAGCTTATTCTGTGGCTTCAATCTCTATGTTTGATGACCGGACCTTGTTTTTATTTGATTTTTATGTGTTCTTTGGCATCATGAGTCACCTTTTATTTGTCCTGGGTTAACAGATGTCTGCTGCTGCATTTGCCAACGGTCTTCTTGACCTGGAAGGCAGCCAACACCAATGCTGGTTTGTTTGTTTTTTTTTTCCTTCCATGAATGGGATGTTTCCTCAAGGGGGGAATAGCTGGCCTGGAGAAGCTTCTCCATTTGTCTTTTGTGTTGGATATGTTTCACTAAAATGGTTATTTCTAAAGTTTCCCCCTTGTTAGCAAGGATACCTCCATGTTGGATGGGCTTGAATATGCCAGCATCGAAATGGAAAGAAGCCAAGGTTTGTATCCATGGTGATTTAACAGCACTATGGAATCAAGTGAGCAAATCCATACCAACATCTGTAACATCGTCTATCAGCATGCTGATTGTCGTTAATTGATTGCAAAAGAATGAGAGTTATGGCAATGAAAATTAAGGAGGGAAGTTTAAACTTCCTTAATCGGTGTCACTCATTAATAATTAGTAATGCAAAAGCTATTGATAAATTTATCCATTCCAGAATAAACCGATCATGAAAATCCTTTGTTTTGAATAGTAGAAAAAATACATTGCAAAATAGCTCAGTAAAACCGCAAAGTTGAGATAATCTGGAATCTATCAAATATATAGAAGTAATGGAACATGCTCCAAATGGTGATACAGAATAGTCTTATGTCTCTTTCAACCTCCTAATCATGAAGGAGGCAGAGACATGTGAGGGATAATATCCTGCCAGTTGTTTACTCAAATCTCTTAAGATATCCAATTCCTTTGACTAATCTAGATTTATAACATAGTCCAGCACACTTGCCTGAGTGGGGCTCCGATGACAGATAGACAGAAAATTGCACATTCTGGTCTTATATTAAATAAGGCTGACTAATTAACTGATTTTTAACAGAACAAGTAAAATGTCAATACAATATGCAATCGAAGAACAAATGCAAAAGAAATTGTGACAGTACAGGATTTTCATCGGTCAAGTAGTTTGAGTAACATTCCCTGATGATTACGACGTGCTGAATTACACCACAGTATGCGAAAAAATTGCGCACAGCATTCTCCGTTGCTCTTGGGGATAAGCTTGTAACGTCAGCAGTGTAACCACCAGGATACGTAACTGCCAACTGACTCAAAAATCTCAAACCTGCAGAAATCAATGCAAATCAAACACACTGCAAAGAAATTATTTATGTCACTTCAGAAACGCACAATGAAAAGGCAACTGCTTGCCTCTCCCTTAGATTGCTCCATTCATAAGGCCATGAGTTGTTCGAGCAAAGTAACAATGAAGATAAGCAACAAAACAGTGAATTGACGTATAAAAAAATATCTATCATTTGTTAGTAGCATTCACTTCATATTATGAAATGACAATAAATTACAAAATTAGCTATAAATCTCAATCAATGTACAGCTACACTAGAGTCTAGTCTTATAGAATACCATTCAATTTCCTACTTTCCTGGTATACCAGTCAACTAACTTGGATCGCCAGGAATTGACCAAGCAGAGTATTGAAGAAATTGAAAAATCTTATTTGAGGACCATACAATTCCAGCCACTTCTAAATATCTATTGTAATTTTACTTTCACTAATTTTTTATTAGTTTGTCTAGAATACCCTTATGTATATATTTCCCCAAATCACCATCAATAAAGACTTAAATCTTAGAGTTATAACTACCAATCCTGAAATAAAACTAAAAACCTAATACATATCCATATAAATTTTTTTGTAAAATATTTTGAAATTAGTTCATTACGTAAATATATCATATAAAACCTTAAATATTAATAACTACTTTGATAATATATCTACTTCAATAGTCACAAAAAAAAACAGCATATCTTTTGTAAAATATTTCATATGAAATTTTCATACCTTTTATTATTTCTCAAATCAAAATAACAGTTTAATATACATTTTTGTTATCAATTTTTTTATGAGCAAACTTTTATTATCAATCATAATTTTATTTAAACATATTATTGATAATTTAATCGATAATCATTTCAAAATTTAAAAATTTAATGTTAATCTCACAATATTTATTCGCAAAATTTAACACGTAAATAAATAATTATATTTATTATTAATCTCTTTAAATTGTTTGTTTAAAATTTTTTATATAATAATTATTTAGATCTACATAATTATATTAAATAGATTAATTTTTAGTAATTTCTAAATTCAATAGCAAAATAATTTTAGAGAAATATCCATTTTGTTACCAGCAAATATTAAAGACTTTCTATAATTTAATTATTGTTTATTGAATTAATAAAAAAAATACACTAAGATAAAATCATGATTAATAATGGACAATTGATATTAAGTTCCGAAATAAAAATTAAAAAACTATAGTTTTGATTAAAATATAAGAATAAGAGCATAATAAATAAACTAACTAAAAACTGGAGAAAGTAAGAGCAACAATATACATTTGCCACTCCCATTCATTAGTCCTAACTCCTAACTAATTATTTAGACCAACCATCAACTCTATATTCTTATCGTGTAACATGTCAGGAAAAAAAAAATCCTTTTAATTGACAAAAAATAGAATCTGAAAAGTTGTAATTGGTTTCCAAAAATAAAGCGAATCCTAGTCACCGGCGCTGCTTGGACTTCAACCGAGACAATCTAAAAACATAAAATGCTTAAGAATGGAAACGCAAAAAGACCTGATCTGAGAACATACAATATATAATTGAACATTTTGTATTTTTATTTGGCACAAGCTTCTGTGGCCTTACCTTCTCTTCCAGCTACTGATTCGCCAGTGACTTGCTTGAAACAAATTGTCGAGTAGAGCATCAATGTCATGCATTGAGTACTCGATGTACTTGTTAGCCTGCGAGCCAAGAAAAGTCTGCATCTTCTCAATGAAGTTCCCATAAGCTGGCTGCAAGATTTTCTCCAACGAATTCCTTATTTCTTCCCTTAGCTGCTCGTCAAGGACAAACCATGTGGACTGAACCCTGCATATCTCCTTAAACTGCATGTTGAACAATTTGAGGTTCTCTATCATCGATTCTGCTGTTATTGATTCATTCTCGTCCAGCTTCAGAAGGTCGAGAACCTTATCCCATGAGCTTCTTTGATATTCTTCAAGGTTTTGTTGAACTTTTGTTGTGCGTTTTCGGATCCAATCATCGCCCAAGATGTTCCGCAATTCATTGGACTCCTTTACCCTTTGTTCTATGTACCTCCCATTGTTCATCATGGAAAAATAGTGCAAAGCAGGGTCATTATAGTTCTTGGACTTGACTTCCAAACGGCTATCTAACAACTCCATTATCTTAGCAATCTGCATAGAGACGGAGGAAGAGGTTCCTTCACTTCCACCAGCAGCCAGGGGATTCTCTTGGAAAACTTTCTCAAGGAAAATCCTAGCTTCGGAAACACCACCAAGGAAGTACACCACACCACGAGAAATTGGATGGAGCCCACCTAGAAAATCTGCCATGGCTCTATCATGGCAAATCCGATTCTCAAGCTCCGTGAAAATGCCCCTGGTTGCTTTCTCCAATCTCCTGCAAGTGTTGATTGCTTCATTTCGTAATGAATCATTGGGCGGCTCAGAAAAGAGTGATTCGAACTCTGGAATCAGGTCATGTAATGTACCCAACACTTTAGGGATTAGAGGCAAAAGACTGCTCTCAACAGCAAAGCAATCGGCGAAATCCAGCAGGCCAATCGTGAGTTCCCTGCAAACATCCATGAAAGCGAGATCCGCGGCCGAAGTGAACCCTGCGAAGAAGCACTCGCAGAGTCTCTTTTCGTTGGGAAACAGTATCCTTGTAGCTATGTTAATACTTTTAGTCCAAATCTCAATACGGAATCCGAGGTACATTGGGTCCATCTTGACAAGGTCCCTGCCATCGAGCGGTAGCAACGTTAATCCCGTAAGGAACTGTTCTAAAAATTCCCTGCGGTAACTGCTATACACATGGCAACACTCCTGCTCGAATCCAGCGGTTACCATGAGCTCCACGACTTCGCTGGGGTCATTAACAATTTCCGACTGCAATGCATCGATCACCAAGTTGTTGTCGATTGGAATCAGGTCCTTATTATTGAGGTCATCATCGGCTTTAAGGTATTCTCCCACATGCATGGAAAGTATGTCGATCAGCTTCCGGTTATTTGTCTGAAATGCCTCCATACAAGCCCTGAGCTGTGGCACGACAACAAGAATATCAGTCAAGCTGGCTTCTTGTGAATGCGAATTCACTTGCACCGCTACGTGATGTTGATCTTGGATTTCAGGACCAAGAGGGGACGAACTGAAACCTGCCCCAGCAATATCCTCCAACCCGTGAAGGAACATCAGAGAGGACATCAGAAAAATGGTAGCCCAAAATGTGAAGGTCCATGGCTGTGGATTCTGCTTCACCAAATTTTCAAGAGCAAATATGCACTCCATAATATGTAGCTTTTGCCCGAACTTTGCAAACAAAACCGCAACGAAGATAAAACTGAGGAAACTATAAACACATATTTTCCACAAGTTCCAGTCTCCAAACAGATGGTTGAAGCGAGAGCTGAGAGCAAAACTAAACAGTCCAGCCACAGTTGATGCAAAAGTAACAAAACACGATACACATCTATGAATTTGGTCGAAGTTTGCAAAAGTAACAAAACACGGTACATGATGTTGATCTTGGATTTCAGGACCACTTTCTAGTTGGGCATTTGAAGAGCAACGAAGAACAATAAGGGAATAACTGAAACATACCCCAACAATACCAAGCAACTCTTTTATTTTCATGAGCTGTACTGTTAGCACTCCCAGGAAAAAATACAGCAAATCCACCTCGAATCCAAAGTGAGTCTGCATCGACAAGCTGAGGGACATCACAGCAAAGGCAGCACAGGATATCAAGCCATATGCATCTGGTTCCCCCTTCACCCTTTGGTCGTAGAAAAATGAGTAGACAGAGGTGACGGTCAAAACCAAAAATGCCATATGAGCTTTGAGCCAGTGACTATTCGAGGGATGCCATACCTTCACAAACAAAACCGCAAAGCAGAAGATGCAGCTGACAACAGTGTAGAGGCATATTTTCCACAATTTCCAGTAGCCAAACAGATGGATGAAGGAACAGCTGAGAGCATAACAAAGTAGTGCAACCACAGATGATGCAAAACCAACGAATCTCCATACATGTGGCTGCATCAGCCATCTTCGAACTTGGATGAGCAAGGACGTCAGCATCATGTTCGTTAATTTCTGAAGTGAGCCTAATAAGTAAGTAAGAATTGCTAACAGAGGCAAAGACCCAGAGAGCAGCAGATTTTAAGCTCAAAAGCTCTTAACCTCTTCGCTACAATTCGGATGACATTTCGGCAGTTTCTTTTCCACGAAATAATCTTCCCTTATTTCAGACCAGAAGACTTCTGCAACAAAAATTCCAAGAAGACGTAGGAACCACACACACTCGCTAAGAAGTTGCTTAATAAATTACTATAAGATTGTTACTTGTTAGCTTCCTAAAGTTTGTTTTTTTCTGAAACCAATTAACTAGCCCCTCCCCGACTGGCTGGCTAACCGCAGCCACATAGGGAGAGAGTGTTATCTTGCGGGAATTGAAATGGTGACGGATCAGAGAGGCGTTGATACGTGAAGTTTCTCTTTCTTCTATTTGTGCGTGTGTGTTGGAGGGTGAATTTCTCAGTTGCTTCCTACAGTGTCATCAAGCGTTGTCAGCACAGGAGGAACAAGTCATTGAATCAAAGACTCGTTTTGGTTAATGTGGACGGTGGATTAGTCTTTCCACGTACTTTACTTTCTTACATTTTTTTATCTAATCGTCGTTTATTTCCATGCCAAATAATTTCTGATTAGACAATAATTATCCATGTCCCCTATCCATTGATCATAGTTTCTGATCTTAATTATCTTATATGTTACTTTAAATAAAATTGGAAAGACATGCATTTAAACAAATAATGTTTATTTTTCCAAAGCAGAGAAAAAATAAAATATAATACAAAGAAAATGATGTGAAAACGAAAAATTGATCTTTTGATCCCCCAGTCGCCCTGGTCTGGTTATTATAATGGATAGTACTCTTGTCTCTTGATTTATACCTAATTTATTATTTATGTCATTACATGAACCAACAAACCATGAATTTTCTATATTTTTTTGTCGATATTAAAGTAGGTTGAAGGCTTTAGGATCAAAATCTGGGGGGAGTCCTCCAACTGGTATTTGGGATCTTCTTCACAGTGATGTAACCGTACAGTTTAACAATTTACTATTGACTTAACACAATTTATTTCACGATATATCTGATAAAAATAACTCAACGCATGTGGTATATATAACAAATAGAACTTGCGTTATATTAGCTTTTGATATATCAGCGCTTTAACGTAGATGCCATAGAAATTGTAAGTGACATAGATGCCAAAATGGAAGCCTTGAGACATACTACTTGTAGGCAGATGCTCACCACTTTCCTTTTTCAGCATTTTCATTTTTCTTCTATATAAAGGATATTAAAATTACATAAACAATTTATGTATTTCCATTTATTGTGCACAGTAAATCTCACTGATAAATGTAATTATTGCTTGGCGTGCCCTCTATCTTTGTAACTAGTTCAAGAGTTTTTTTAGGGCAAATTAAGGACCTCCCTTTGGTTCGTAATTACGTTAATCATCTTGTAGATTTTAAAAAATTACTCATCTCGTTTACTTAATTTAACAATTTTGCTAATGAGAGGATTCTCAAGGTAATTGTTAAAGAATTAAAAAAAGAAGAAAAGTTTAATATTGAAAAGATGGAATTTTATATTTTCACATCATGAAATGCGCAAAAAACAGTTTTTAAATTTGTCTTTGTTAGTATCCTTAAAAAGACAAAAAATCCAATTGAGTTTTCAAAACTAATCCCCACCCCCACTGTTCCTCCCTTCTCTCTTCCACTCAAAAACCTCAAACCCCGAACTATTACCACGGCCATCTCCACCATCAAAATGTAAGGGGATAATTTCAAGCACTACTGGAAGAAAAGAGCTGAACCCGTTGATTGTATTGATAGTGAGAAAAATCAATCACAGTATAGAGTTTAACTAAACCAATAACCAAACAGTATTTTTGTGTATTGAATTAAATGACAGCAGTAAAGGAAAATAAGAAGGAATGATTTGATGAAGATAATCCTTGACTAGACTCCACTTGAATTATTTCACATCTATAGAAGAAAGATGATATCAGAATGATTCATAGAAGAGAAGAGAGAAAGAAGTTTTTGTGTGAAGGTTACCACATATTGCCTAATAGAAATAGTCACGCAGCAAAGTACTTAGAGGACTTCTTTCTGCTGCTTCTCCTTGGTCCCTTGATTGCTGGATCTTATGACACCTGTCCATCCTTTGTAACTAACTTTGAATGTGTCCCCATGTGCATTGGACCATCCACGTATTCCTCTTCCTCAGCACTGCCATTAGTAGTGATGTTAGCCTTATTTTTCTTCCTAACACAAAGCCGGTGAGTTTCACAACAAACCCACAACCTTCTTTCTCCCATTTCATCTAGCCATGGCGATGGCATCACCGACGATCACGGGGTAACGGAATAGCTTCTGGTCTTGCTTCTTCTTATCTCACTATCTCTCTGCAAAGGAAAATTCCAAGAACTAGTAGGATAACACATGCACACACCAAAAGATTTTTTAATAAACTACTATAAGATACAAGCTACATAAAAGTTAGTTTTTTTTTTCTCCTAAAACCAATTAGTCACGCTGACTGGCTAACCGTAGCTTCGTTGAAGACATAGGGATCAAAATTTAGTAACTATTTGAAAATATTGAAACAAATGCAGT
Source organism: Dalbergia cochinchinensis (assembly GCA_031216125.1). NCBI lineage: Eukaryota > Viridiplantae > Streptophyta > Magnoliopsida > Fabales > Fabaceae > Dalbergia > Dalbergia cochinchinensis. Next base: position 10,637,926 of record CM062371.1, read on the forward strand.
ATTAACAAGTATTTGGAAATCCTTGGAATTTAATTCTATCAAGGAATTAAATTAAATTTCATACTTTGGAAGTAGCTTAAATAAAAAACTTAAAATCCAACAAAACTAAGGAATTTAAATTGGATCCAAGTGGGTGTGATTTGGTGTAGAAATTAAATTCTAACAAATGAAAATATTAAAATAATCTTCCTTTAATATAATATTTTATTCTTAATCTATTAATGAATGATAAAATAGTAAAATAATTAAATTAATTTATTTTTAAAATTATTTCAAATCAAGGAATTAAATTCAATCATTTAAATTATTGACTCATGTAAAACATAAGAATCCAATTCAATCTATAATAAAATTTAATTAAATTTCATCTTATTAAAAGTTTTCAAATAAACAATTATCAAGTTAGTCACTGTAAGAAAAAAAAAGGAGTGGAATTGGTGAAACCTTGGCGAGATTTACGTAGAAAAACAGAGGCTTTTTGGTGGTAGATACTTGAATCCGATTATATCAACAAACTATTTGAGCCAATTATACCCGTCAACTACCAATCAGAGTGGTGAAGAAATTGAAAATTTTTATTTGGCCCCAATACAATTTCATTATTCCTAATTGATTAGTTAGACAACCCATCAACTTCAATACTCGATTCTTGTCCAGTAACATATCTGAGAAAAAATAAATATCCTCGTAATTAACAAAAATAGAATTTGAAAAAAAATTGTAATCCTTTTCCAAGAGTAAAGCATCTTTTATCACCGGAAAAAAAAAAGTAAAGCATAGTCGCTGCCGAAACTTGGACTTGAACTGAGCCAACCCTAAAACCTAAAAAGCGAAAAAAAATTGAAAGCGCACAAGAACCTAAGCTGAAAACATACAATTTACATATAACAAGGCCACAAATCCTTCATAATTACGTCTGTGATGATGATGATGATAATTTGATAATGAACATTTTGTAGTGTAATTTGGCACAAGCTTGTGTTGTCTCACCTTCTCCTCCAGCTACTGATTCTTTGTCAGTGGTCTACGAAACAAATCGTTGAGTAGATCATCAATGTCAAACATTGAAGACCTAATATACCCATTAGCCTCCGACCAAGAATTGTCTGCAACCTATCGGGTAATGATATTTTGACACCTAAAAAATGAGTATTTGTTCAGACATCCACTTTATAACCATTGGATGTGATGGTGGTCCCCACTTATCCTTAACATTCATCATATCCAATGATTATAAAGTGGGTGTCTGAACAGACACCTACTTTTTAGGTGTCAAACTAGCATTACTCATCAATGAATTTCCCATAAGCTGGCCACAGGATTTTCTCTAAGGAATTTCTTATTTTTTTTCTTAGCTCCTCATCAAGGACAGACCATGTAGACTAAGTTCTGTATATCTCCTTAAACTGCACGTTAAATAATTCAAGATTCTTTTTCATGGACTCTGTTGTTATTGGTTCATTCCCATCCAGCTTCAAAAGGCCGAGAACCTTATCCCATGAGCTTCGTTGATAGTCTTCGAGGGTTTGTTGGACTTTTGCATACTGATTTTGGATCCAATCGTCACCCAAAATTTTCCTCAATTCACTAGACCCTTTTACACTCTGTTCTATGTAACAACGATTATTCATCATCAAAAAATAGTACAAAGCAGGGTCCGCATCGTTTTTGGACTTGACTTCCAAATGGCGATCTAGCAGCTCCATTATCTTGGCCGACTTCCAAATGGCGATCTAGCAACTCCATTATCTTAGCCGGCTGCGTAGAGAGGGAAGAAGAGGTTCCCTCCCCATGAGCAACCAAGAAATTCTCTTGGAAAACTTTCTCAAGCAAGATCCTATGTTCGGAAACACTACCAATGTACCCCATCGCATCGCGAGAAATTGGATAAATCCAATCAGAAAAATCCGCCATGGCCCTGTCATGGCAAATCCGAATCTTCAACTCCGTGAAAATGGCCTTGGTAGCTTCCTCCAGTCTCTTGCAAGTGTTGATAGCTTCATTTCTAAGTGGATCGTTGGGAAGCTCAAAAAACAGTGCTTGGAACTCTGGAGTTAGGCCATTTAATGTCTCCAACACTTTAGAGATTTGGGGCCAACTAAATAGCAATCTTCCCCGAGCAGCAAAGCTGTTGGCGTCATCTAGTAGGCGAATCATAATTTCCTTGCAAACCTCAATGAAAGCGAGATCAGTGGCCGAAGTGAACCCCGAGAAGACGCGCTCGCAGAGTCTCCTTTCGTTGGGAAACAGTATCCTCATAGCTATGTGGAAAGTTTCAGCCCAAATCACAATACGCTCTTCAGGAACGTCCTCGACGTCTAACTCCTGCAACCCAAATCTCAAAGAGATACCCAGTGTCTTTGACCGCTTCCTCCACATCCAACCTCCTCGACAATCTCGATAAAAATGCAGGAAATGTTCTAAAATTTCCCCGCGGTAACTGCCGTATACATCGCAACATTCCTCCTCAAATCCGGCGGTCACCATGAGCTTCACGGTGTCACTGAGGTTATTGACAATGTCCGACTGCAGCGCATCGATCACCAAGTTGTTGTCAACTGGAATATGGTCCCTGTTATTGGGGTCGTCGTATTCTTCCATATTGATCAGCTCCCGTTTATTCTTCATAAATGCCGCCATACAAGCCCGGAGTTTTGGCATGATGTCAGCAATATCAGTGGGCACAGCTACGTCATGTGGATTTGGGATTCCACGATAACCACTTTCTAGTGGGGCGTTTAAAGAGGAACGAAGAACGATAAGGGAATAGCCGAAACATGCCCCAACAATACCCAACAATAGTTTTATTTTCATGAGTTGTACCATAAGAGCTCCCACGAAAAAATACAGCAGATCCACTTCGCATCCAAAGTGAGTCTGCCTCGACAAGCTGTGGGACATAACAGCAAAGGCAGCACACGATATCAAGCTATAAGCATCCGGTTTCTCGTTCACCACTTTGTCGTAGAAAAATGAGTAGACAGAGGTGACGGTTAAAACCAAGAATGCCGTATGAGCTTTGAACCTGATACTATTCGAGGGTTGCCAGACCTTTGCAAACAGAACCGCAAAGCAGAAGATGAAACTGAGGACAATATAAACACATATTTTCAACAAGTTCCAGTCTCCAAACAGATGGTTGAAGGAAGAGCTGAGGGCGTAACAAAGTAGTGCAACCACAGTTGATGAAAAACCAACGAATCTCCATACGCGAGGCTGTATCAGCCATCTCTGAACATGGATGAGCAAGTACCTCAGCATCATGTTCTTTTGAAGTGAGCGTAGTAAGCAAGCAAGAATTGTTAAGAGGCAAAGACCCAGAGAGCAGCAGGTTTTAAGCTCAAAAGTTCTCGGCCCTTTCCCCTATTTCTATTTCCACCAAATAAGGGCATGTTTGCTTTGCATTTTCCTGTTTTCAGTTTTCAATTTTTTAGATTTGTAAAGAAAAAATAGAAAAAATTTTCGACTACTTTAGAATAGAAGATGAAAATTCCAAGAAGTCGTAGGAACACGCACGCGCACACAGTCACTCACTAGGAAGTTTCTTCAGTCCAGTCTCGACTAGTATCTTGGATCTTATTTGGGCTTCGGCCCTTTTTGGTACAAAAAAAAAGAGTAAATTTATTTTTAACAGGTGAAAATAATCGTGTATCTATCTTTAAATTGGTAAAATCGCTCGTCAATCGTAATTGTATTATATTAAATATTATTAAAAATAGATACATCTCTTTTCAGTAGATACGAGCAGATGTTACAATAACAGTGTTCCATATTGCACTTTGTTCTTTTAAGCAGGTACCATCTCTTTTTAACAGGTGAAAGTAAACGTGTATCTATCTTTAAATTAGTAAAATCGTTCGTCAATCGTAATTGTATTATATTAAATATTATTAAAAATAGATACATCTCTTTTCAGTAGATGCGAGCAGATGTTACAATAACAGTGTTCCATATTGCACTTTGTTCTTTTAAGCAGGTACCAGCAAATACCTTTTTTCTTTTTCGGATATGCTTGGTTAGTTGGTATAAATGGGGTAGATAAATTTTACGTTTCAACCAAACCAAACAGACTGATATCGATAAATTTTTAATAAAAATGTACTGACAGCTTGAAAATTTCTTATCCTGTTATTTAATCATGAATCACCATATTTATAATAACTGATTCTCATATCTATTTTTTAAAACATCATGCAAATGAAAAATATTGATTTAATGATAATATAAAAATTTTCACATATCAATATATTAAATTTAAATTTGACATTCAATAAATATACGATTACTAATAAAAATGAAGTTAGTAAATTTTTACCATTAATAATGCATCGAAGAGTCAATTTTTTGTTAACAATTGTTTAGTTAATTTTTTTTTTTTACAATGTCAACCAATAACAAATTGTCACATAACTCATTTTGTAACTAACTCTAAATTTAAATTTTAAAAAATTATATATGATTAATGATTTATCAATTCAATTGTTCATTGACTGATAGTGTAAAAATAATTACACTATCTGGATATGTTAATTAAACTTTTTTTTAAGCCCCTCCTGGAAAATTTTACAAAAAAGGAAATTAGAGGGTGTTTGATTTCATCATTTTTCATTTTCATTTTCGTTAAAAATGAAAAACAATCATGAAAATGTGTTTGGTTAGGTTTTATTGGAAATATTTTCAGAAAACATCTCCTAAATTTATTTAGAATTTGAAAACGTTAATTTCACGTTTCTTGCCTTTTTAACAACGTATTTCCATATACTAATGAAAACATTTTCAAACCAAAACGTGATGGTTCTATTGAATTATAATAAACTTGTATTTCTGTTTTCAAACAAGCACAAATCGGCCATTCCAGAGACAAGGAAGTTCCTTGTTTGAACTCTGTTTCCTCACTTAGCATCATCGCTCACAACACCTAAGGCCATTGTCGCGCCACTACCCAGCACCACCAGAGACCATCTGCATTGTTTGCTCCGTCAGTATTCTACAACGCCCTGGCCACGCAACTGGTTCGGGATGTCACGATTTGCTCTGCTGTGTGTACGTTTTGCTCCACACAATTCGCTTGGTGTTGATTTGCAGTGGTTGATAGTAGTTTCTACCTAGATCGCGTGGACAAGGATGAGCATGGGCAAGAAGGTGGTGTGAGGGCTTGATGGTGGCTGTACCAAATATTTGGTTTGGCGATAATGGTCGGTCGCATCATCAAGTTAGGTCATAGCGTGCGAGTAGCAATTTACGATGAAGCAAGAAACTTTTAGGAAAGCTATCCAAGGCTTGGATTATGGGGGTCTCATGGTGAAGAAAGTGACGGTAGTTGTAGTTCAAGGAACTCGTAATTGTTCTGGGAATCTGTTTAACTCAAAAAACTTGTTCAAATTAAAACTCAAATTTAACCACATCAATAACTTATAAATGAATAAACATCTGTAATGATAAATTCTAAAATTATAATTCTATTATTTCAAATTTGGTTTTAGAAAATTAAAAAAAAACATACCAAAGATATTTTCTTTACTTGGAAATCTGATCTATTTTTACAAATCAAACACAGTTCTAAAATTTCTATTTTTTTTAAGATTTAGATGAACCAATGCAAATAATTAATATATATAAATTTTATTATTTAACAAAAATATAATATTATTATGTTAAACTTAATTTTGAAAATATATTTTGAAAACAAACAAACTAAGAATATTTTTACTATTTTTACTTAATAAAAATAGAATTTACTTTTTTAAATCAAACACATTTCTAAATTTTAAAAATCTAAAAATAAAAATCTTTTTTAAAAAATAAAAATAAAAAATATTTTCATAAACTAAATACGCTCTTAATGAACCACTGCTGCTCGTACAAGTGAAAATTAAAAGAGCCGAGTAAATCATAATTTCTAGATGCGTCTGAAAACAACTTGACGAGACACATAGAAACAAGACTAACCCCTGTAGTAAAAAACACCCATGGCATCCTGAAGGAGAGATCGACTAAGAGCCTTAGGTGGGCAAAGCCAAAGCAGAATATCGTGCTTATGATGTGCAGCACCATGCTTGGCCATCCAAGCTGCACAAACATTACCTTCTCTCAGCGTGCGTGAAACCTGTAGCTCCCAATCCCTATCAAGCAAACCTCTAATATCTGCTAACAAACTTCCGTACTTATTATGGAAGCGGGTTGATGGTGAGGTCCTCCTCCCAATATGTCGTAGTGCTTCCAAAGAATCACTACAGCAAACCGCCTTTTTGTACCCCTCGTCCCAAGCCAAACAAAGCCCCATAAGCAGTGCTATTAACTCAGCATGCATGCTGGTGGTAAACCCAATTTGTCCCGAGAAGCCAAGGAGCCATTTCCCCGACATCATTCCTCAACACACCACCATATCCTCCCTTCCCCGGATTCCCCAAACAACTTCCGTCGACGTTAAGTTCGATGAAACCCGGAGGTTGTCTTCCCCAATTAACAAAACGAGTTTGAACTTGAGGATTACAACCATACTTGATCTTCTTAACTAATCTATATATCAGGGGCATCATGTCGTAATCCGTCCACAATTCTTGGTCGACCACTTCTGCATTCTAAATTAAAAACCACTAAAGCATTTAAACAAAAAGGAAAAGAGTACCTGCGAGCTAAATGGAATATTGAATATTGATCAAATTGCCAGCTCGCACATATCTTCCTTCACAATCTAGTTAGATAAAAAATACCAGGATTCACAAGATCAGGAGATTCATGATTTTGAAATAATAATAATAATAATATGCATATACAAGATCAGAAGATTCATAATTTTTAAGTTATAATATGCATATATCACCAACACTCAACATTAAAATGTTGACGACCAGTAGTATACAGCAAAATAACCATTATAGAAGCTAACTCAACTATCCAACCCAATTCTTACCCCAATTCAAATACTGGGCATTAAGTCTCTAAACATGCACTAACATCCAAGAGCAAGCTTATCCTGTTAAGACCCCCCCCCCCCCCCAAAAAAAAAAAAAAGGAGCTCCGGCAAAAAAAGGAAAAAAAAAAGGAAGAAAACTACTCTTCAACATCACTGTATATAAGGCATGTATGTCGTTCGATAATGCATAGCAAAAAAAAAAAAAAATTATGTGAAGAGCCAACAGCCCAATCTAGTCCCACCCCGTGGCAACAATATTTTGGTACCCACATGGCCCGTCTTCAACCAGTCCACCTCCATACAAATCAGTGTTAGCATCATTATGATGATAACTGGCAGCAGAAACTGTATTTGTGATGTCATAAGGTGAATCAATATGCCCATTAGAGTCTATTTTGTCAAAAGAGTTAACAGCATCATCTGCATTGCCATAAGTACTGGAGTGGTTGTAATTCTCAATTTCGGGTTCAGTGACATTTCTGAAATCACGGCCACCATGCCTTCCACTGCCATACCGCTGAGGCCGATGGCTACCACCATTATAAGATGAACCCACGGCATATTGGCTCAGCCAAGATGGAACTTCTTGTTTTGCTTCCTGCAAGAGTCCAACAAGGGGCTTTGCAAGAGGAATATTCTTGTTGCTGAAGAAGGCAGTAGCTAAACCAGACTTGCCAGCACGACCAGTTCTTCCAATTCTATGAACGTAGTCATCTATGTCTCTTGGCAAGTCAAAATTGATGACATGGGCCACATGCGGGATATCCAAACCTCGGGAAGCAACATCAGTTGCCACCATAATAGGAGTAGCACCACTTTTGAAAGATCTTAAAGCTCGTTCCCTCTCCTTCGTATACAGTGTAGCCAAAAATTAGTTCATAATATTATAAATTAATATGGCAAAAATAACATATTAAGAATGATGAGGGGTTAGCATTGACCACACAGGTACCATCACGTTCAAATCACTGTTACCAGCATTTAACTGCTCATCGCTGCAACAAAAATTATGAAGGAACATTCTTTGACACAAACAACTGACCTAACCTACTAGTACTACTTCCTACTTCCCAAAGAAATTACCAGCCAATTCATATGTAAGCATATACCACAACTTTCCAAACCATGCCACCAGCATTCTAGATCATATTATCAAAATGTTGACATTAGAAAGCATGAAACAGCAACAAACTTAAAAAAGAAAATGAGGAATAATATAAACAGGAGCCAGCACAGCATAACACAGGAATCACAACAACAATCATAAGAGAAAAGAAAGGAAACCTATAAAAGGCAGACAGTGCTGACCATTTGAACTTTGTCACCATGTATTGCAATAGCAGAAAACCCATTTCTCGACAAGCAATGTTCCAAAATATCCGCTCCCCTCTTTGTTTCAACAAATACAAGAGTCAGAGCTGGCTGCATACCCAAAAAAACAAGTCAACTAAATCAATAATCCAATGTCCCTGTTTAACAGGAAAGATGTATTCGAGCAACAATAACAAAATATAAGCATAACTTGTCGATATATATATATATATATATATATATTTTTACCCTCCCATTGGCACCATGTGCCCTTTGACCACGGAGGAGATCCATGAGATGTTTTCTTTTATCCATATCCTGAACATGTTCAACTTTCTGTACAATCAGCTCAGTGCTTGAACCAACCCTTCCAACAGATAGGAATATGTAGTTTGATAGGAAGTCAGATGCAAGCTTCTGCAACATGAGCCAAACATTGCAATCATATTCATCAAAAAGGAAAATACCAAACTGGATTCAGAAGAGAGATTTAACCAAGCGAGTATTGAAAGCATGTCAAAACACCAATACAAATATGAGCAAACACAGGCTGGGGCAAGAGTGAATTTACCTGTATATCATCGGGGAATGTAGCACTGAAAAGCATTGTCTGTCTAACACCTGGAGGAGGCATGTACATCTGCTCAACAATCTTACGTATCTGGTGCTCAAAACCCATGTCCAACATTCGGTCAGCCTCATCCAATGCAAGATACTTTATTTTTGCTAGCGAAACCCTTTCTCTCTCAATGATATCCACCAAGCGCCCAGGAGTCGCAACAAGGATGTCAACACCCCTCTCCAAATTGCGGAGCTGTTTAGAGTTTTATAACAATAAAAATGAATCAACCGTCTACCATAGATATATACCAGTAAGCAAAAACACACAACAATAGCACCCACTTTGTAATGGGGCATTAATGAATTACATTTATACAACACCTATCTATGATTGGAAGATTAAAAATGGAGGGAGTGGCAAGGAATGGAAGGGATGAATCCAATTATATTACAAACTCCTAAACTGCAGGATGGCCCCTCACCATCCACTCCACTCCTCACCTTTTTTCTCTACTCCATTAATGACCCTTCCTTTCCATCCTTTATAAAGCTCCAAATCATATACACAAAATTAAATGATCCAAGAAGCTACAAGCAAGTGAAAAACACAAACCCTTGCACTAAAATGGAAAACATTAAATTATACAAAGATATAAGCTCATAATCAAATTTTACAGGTTGAAAAACAGTATAATCAATCAAGTACATGGAGCAAAAGAGGAAAAAAAAAAAGAGGACCTGCTGAGTCATAGAAGCGCCACCATAAGCAACAACAACCTTCACTCCAGTTTGATAAGCAAACTTCTTGGCTTCATCGTGTATCTACCAAGTTTATTTAATGCAAAAACCATAAAAGCTCAAATAAATTTCCAACTTAAAAATGAAAAAAAAAACACGATAAAGCACAGAAGATAGCAACATAAATGAGACACAAAATAAAAAAAACCAACCTGACAAGACAACTCCCTAGTAGGAGAAAGAATAAGCGCCATTGGATACGCAACAATGCCACCACGAGTCACAGATGAAAACCCAGAACGGTCCTTCAGAATCCCAGATATGATCGGGAAACAAAACGCCGCCGTTTTACCAGACCCTGTCTGCGCGCACGCCATCAAGTCACGACCCGCAGAAGAAATGGGAATCGCGTGACGCTGAATCGGCGTTGGCTTCACGTACTTGCACCGCTCGATGTTCACCTTCAGACCTTCGTCAAGGTCCGTCTCCGCGAACGCGTTCACCGGCGGTGGCACGTCTTCGCCGCTCACCTCGACCGGCACCGATTCGTACGCGTCGAAATTGATGCCTCTGACGCCTTCGTTCTCAGCTTCGCCGTTCAAATCAAGCGCGTTGAAGTCGTCAGAAACGTCGAACGGGAACCGGTCGTACCGGTTAGAGTAGTAGTCATTTTCCGTACGAGAGAACCTCCGGCCACGTCCGCGACCACCGGAACGGCCAGTTACGTAACCGCCCCTGCCACGTGGCCTGGGACCAGAACGGTTGTAACCGTTCTCGTCATCACCGTTGGAAGCAGAAAAACCGTTGTTATGGTATCTAGAGGAGCGAGTAAGGTTCAGAGTCCACACCATTGTTTTTGTTTTTGTTTTTTTTCTATTAGGTTTTATTGCAACAGCGAAAATAGTGGTTGGAAGATTTTATGGTGAAAACAGAAGAGACAGAGAAAAAGAAAGAAGGGGGAAGGGTTTGGGAAGCTCGAGAGAGTGGCGAGTGTGAATAGTGAATATATATTTGATGTGACGTCTTTGCTTTGTATGTTCTTAGATGCTGCTGCTAAAACCCATAAGCATAAGCATGGAGAGAAAGAAAGAGAGGGAATGAAGGAAAGAAGGAGGAAATACTGGTTGTGGTTATGGGCCAATAGGAGGCTTTGTAGGAAACTTGTAGGGGAAGCTTGTGACGTGGGAAGGAGGGGTCGTACAGGATTGTTGCTCTCGTGAAATATCTTTTCGGTGGTGGGACTAGGTTGGACACATGTCCATCGTGGATTGGAGGAAAAGCCTGTGACAGTGGGGTAGAGGTGCAGAGGGCTAGTTGTAGGGGCAGGAGTAGCAGCTAAAATGCAGATTAGTGGGATTGTGGGAGTGGGGGTAATATTTTCGGAGGCTTCTCTTTGTTCATTTGAGACCAGAATAAATTATGAAATATCATATTCATTTATATATTATTTATTATTAGATACAATATAAATATTATTTAAATTAAATTTATATTTTATTTAATAATAAATATAAATTATTATCATATAATATATATTATAAATATAAATAATATAACTTATTTGAGGACTCATTCTTTCTTCCTTTTGGAGAAAGAGTGGATTTACGCCATATTGCATGTGAACCTTTATCATTCTTCGCTGGATGAGAAAGAAAGGCAGAAGTGAAAAAATCAAGTGCAAAGATGAGATTGTGGAGGAAGGATAGATTTCCTCCAGGAGTAAAGATTATAGAAGAATTTTTCCTTGTTTGAGACCGAGAATACTGCTTCTCAAATATCAAGTAATAAAGAAAGCACTACATTTAATGTTGGTGTGGTTGGGGTGACATCCCCCAAACAGAGTTAGGTCGTCTCCCAACCAGAACCCCCAAACGCGCGTGCCAAGCCTCAAATTCCCTATGGGCTCTTGCTCGCACCTCTATGCGGCGGTTTAGTTTTCAGTTATGCAATTATTTTATTTATTTACTTTTCCTAGTTGGTGCTATAATTTGGGAAAAGGAACCATTCATTATTCGTTGAAAAATGCTGTTCGAGTACCAATCATCTCAGAATCCTTGTAGATTTCCATTTTTCCAATGAACAATGCTAAATCATCCTATTAATTATGTCTATAAATTATATAGATACATAATATATATTATTTATTTTCTAAGTTTTTAAAATATTATTTACATTTTATTTTTATTTATTTTAGCATTAATAGAAATTGTAGAAAGATTAGTAAGAAGATATAACAAAATTCTTTTCCAATTTACCACCATTAAATTTTAGTTTTTGTTTTGGTCCCTTAAGGGTATTGATAAGTTTTTAAATTTAAGAGTTATGATTTAATCTAAGTATTTCAAATATTAATAAATTTAATTAGTAGAATACGTGATAAATTTTTGATCATAAAATATTTAAAAAATATTGATACCCATAAATTTTATAGGAATACAAGAGAAATCCCTTTAAATTTTATAGGACCTATTTAAAAATAAAAGTTGCTATTGTCCGAATAACACTACTATTTTATTTCTTATGTGCTCTAGTGTTGTATTAACATTGAGTCAGCATTTTATAGTGTTTTTGATTTTGCATTTATAGAATTGTAACCGAGTGAAATTTATTTTAAAATTTATTTTTTATACATTGACAGTTTTACATTATCATTAAATTAAATTATCTTATTTGTATAATTTTTAATTAGTGAGTGTAAGATTTAACTACTTTACTGATATAACAATACATAATTGGATAACATTATAAAAAAATTGATACATAAAAATCAAACTCTTGATTATATTAGAATTAATTGTAAAGCAAAGTGATTTATATTTGGCAAATTGTATGGATATTATAGATCAAAATCAATTTAAATATACAGTTAAAGGAAAAAATTTGTGTTATTTTATCTAAATGGATTAATTTATATTTTTTGATGGTATAACATAATTGTACAAGTTCAGTGAATCTAGACTCATGTCAAATCATATTAAGAAGTTACCCACAATAGAAAATATAGATTAATTTTGACACACCATCATTAAAAAATAGTTTCACACTAATAAATAATTTTCAGAATATAATATTATATAATTAAATACCTATATAATTTTTTTTTATATTGATGTTGCATCTAAATTACATTCTAATATATATATATATATATATATATATATATATATATATATATATATATATATATATATATATATATATATATATATATATATATATATATAATTATACATCACATGTTAATAGTAAAAATAAAATTAAAATATATAAGTGAGGATAAAGCGGTACTTAATCATTAAATATTACTTTTTCCTTCTCACTCTACCTGTCAAAAAAGTAAAAAAAAAAAAAAAAATACGTACAACCGTCATAGAAGTACAAATTTGTTTAAGTGAACAAAATTGCCCCAAATAAATAATAAATGAACATTAAATACAGTGGTGCTGAAAAATAAAAGTTAGTAATAATATAATTAATTACACAAAGGCAGTATTGGAAAAAAAATTTGATGATTTTTTAGATATCACATATAAATAGATATTTTAAAATAAAAATAAAAAAAATTATTAATGGAGTAAAAAGGAGAAAGTATAATTTATTCAAAAATCATGGTCGCTCAAACAGGAAAGCAATAGCTTTTTACTTCAAAGTGAAACCTTGATTTTGTACCAAAATCAATTTGAAAATTGTTCCACCTTAAAACCAAACATGTTGTCATGGGTTTACTTCGTTTAGATTTTGGTAGAATTATTTTTCTCACATGCTTAAAGTATCTTCTGAAAGTAATGATACTTAAAAGATTTACAGGAAAGAATTTTTAGCTCCTGTCCCCTAAACATATGATTTTGGCCAAGGGCCCTAGTTTAGGTTTAAAGTTGTTTTAATCTTTGTAACAGTTGTGTTGTGTTTTGTATCCTATGTATTTAAGATAATTTTTGTAAAGTGTTACAAGCTTACAAAAGAGTAAACAAAGAAAATTGCATCATGATGTAAAAATTGTATTTGGCATACACTTAAAAAGAGTCTTCTTGAAATATATGTGGTTGATAATTGCAAGAATATGCTAAAGTTTGTTATCTCTTTGCGTACTATGCGAATGACGTGGATTGTGGAATTATAAATTAGTGTTGATGCATGCTTTAGTAAATTTGACACACTTGATGCATTATTGAACATGTTCTATTATGCTTGAGCATATACATTAGCTGAGCTCAGTCCCTTAAACTCTAGCAATTAGTTAGGATGCATGCTTGATATGATCTATAGCATGAAACAAATTTGAGAAAGTTTCATTTATAGCCATTACACTCTCAAAATTTCACCAAATTTGTGAACTTAAAAAAATATATGCAAGTTTATGAGCATGTGATAATGATTTATGAATTATGATTGTGATATGTGATACTTGCTCATTATGCATATATGAAGAAATGTTAAAGTTAAAATGTGACATAAAACACATGAAAATGATACTACCAAATCTTGGCCATGCTGGTAGAGTGACAAAGGTTGTTGCTACCTCCTCATATTAGAATTAATATAGTGCAAGTATCGAATGCACCAAAACTGTAGTTAAGATGCAACTTGAGTTGTCTCTCAATGAGGTTTTGCAAATCAATTTGTCACAATAAAAAACAACTAAAAATAATCAAGAATTAAAAACACTAGTGCAAGATATTCCTAGAATTGGGATTAATTATCATAGACCAAGGATTGAACATATTAGTGACTATTAATAATTAATTATTGGTAATTATACTAGTGATCAATCAACCTCTAGAATAACGAGTTCCTAATTTATTGGAAATTATATTGATTTAATAAACTAATTGCTATAGTCTAATCGATAATTGAAAAGTTAATTTCCATGTTCTCCCCAAAATATAAACTAATTGATCAATCAATTTATGCATAAAAGGTTCTCTTAAATGACAATCGTTAATTTAGTTATTTCAATAGAGATTTTAATAATCACAACAATAATTATAAAAATAAAAACTTAAGAACATTAAGAAAGCTAATGCATTTTTAAATGGGTCTCAAACTTTATTCCAATCCATACGAACACCCTTACACTAGTAATAAAAACTGCTCTTCCATTTATGGAGAATTATAGTAGTGAATTAAAATAGTACCGAAGAGAATAGCAATAATCCTTGCCAGATTCTTCAAAAACAAAATAAAATTACTGATGGAATCCCTAAGGAGAAAGAGAAGAGTAAAGAACAAGGAGATAGAGAAAGAGTGGTTGTCACAGCTACAACTAAATTGAAACATAAACTAAATTAAAAGTTTGTGATAATCCTATTTATACTGTACGTAAAAATAAGCCAAGTAAGGCCTGAAATTAAGGCTAAAATCTGACTTCCATGCATTATTGCATGAGCATTGTGGCCCTAAATGGGCGTTACAGCGCTCACTAGTGAGTTACTCTCTTTTAATTCTTTTGTTAGTTGCTATTGAGTTTTGGCCAACAATGCATTCGAATGGACATCTTTCTTCATTTGGTCAGTTTTGGCCCCTTAAACATCTGAATCCGTCCTTGACACTAGCAATAGCGATTGTAGCCCTTTGAATAGGTTTTCCAACGCCATAAAAATCATCTTAATTCAACTTTGTAGCTCTAATTATCGACAAAATACTGGGCATTGTGCAATGTTTGACCGCTACAATGGTTACTGCAATATGAATCTTGTGTTTCAATTACTCCAAGCTCCCTTGTAAGTTGTCCTACACTTAAGTAGAGATCTTGTATGCATAATAACACTCAAAGAGAGAGTCACATACACTAGGCTCTCATAATTAATAGATTTCACAATAAGGTGCAATTATTCAATAGTTTAACAATTATGCGCAATGAAAATACTGCTTATTTTCAATGCAAATGCATGATAACAACGCACAACATGATATAAAAATGCCTAGAGTTTTGAGAGAAAATAATATGCATAAATACAAGTTATCATACAGGTGATCCAATGCCTCCTAAAACCTGTACCTTATAGTTGGGAAAATTTATATGATTATGACTTTATATTTGTAATGATAAACTAGGTATGAGCTCATAATTTTAGAAATTTAGAAAGAAATAAAATAGACAATCAAGGTGGCTAGAGCATAGACAAAGAGTAAGTCACCTAAGGTAAAAAAAATGTTATGTGCCAAGAGATATAGATTCCTCATTTATGTTTATGCTTAAGTGTTTGCAGTACACTTAATAATAATTAAGATAATTTTATAAGTGTTTACATAAGTAATAATGTGAGATTTTTCATACTCAGAAGTTGAAAGGATAGACCTTTTATGTTCTTTGAAGCATTACATTTAGATTTTAGATATAGAAAAAGCCAACCAATCAATTTTACTTTTTCATAACCTTATTTTTCTCAGCATATCGGAGAGAAAAAGTAGTAACCAATCGGGCTTTATTTGACGGTTGAAATCATAATTTTAAAACTTGAACCAGTGATTGAATCGATCGTATCATTGGGTCATTGGTTCAATTGATATATCAGAGGTTGAATCGATTGAACTGAATTTAAATAAATAAAGATATAAAAGTTTATTAAATATATAATAAATGTAATTATTGTAGCACTAGAGCACAACAACTCAATTGGCTTAGTGATCGGTGAAGTTACACTCTTTTTCCATTGATTTGGTTCATCCCTGGTTTGCTGGCAACCGATTTGGCCGGTTTCCATTAGTTTTGATCAAGTTTGACTATGTGTTGATCGAGTCAACTGAAGGTCCAATCCACATGAAGAACTGGACCGGTTTGATAGTTGGTTAACTAATTTTCGGTTCGAACCGATCAATCCGGTATGGGTTTCAAAATTAAGGTTGAAATGCCTTAAACTAAAGATGATTTTACCTATATTTGATTTGGTCTTTATGTTTTAAGAAATGTAAATTTTATGCACCGACATTATTATCAATCAATAAAATTTTACTAAAATAATAAATAACGATAACTTTTTATATTAATAAGTAGTTATTTTTTACAAACTTTGGTGATATTTTATTGATTAAGAATGTATAGTTTTAGTTAAATTCTATTTATAATGTCAGTAAATAAAAAGTAAACAAAAATTAAGTTATATTTAATTTCCCACTCAAACTTAGTTCTAATGCAAACGTGTGATTTTTCTTAAGCAAACACTTTTTTAATTTTGTGCTATTTTAATAATATTAAATTTATTGAATCATTTACTTTAAAATTACTTGTACCTAAAATTAATTTCAACACAATTAAAATAATAGAAAATCAAGTTATAAGTAAAATCAAATATGCACTAACAGGGCAAATGCAATAACGAAGGTGACGAATAAGAATAACAAATAAAAAATAGTATTCCATTCCTATCAATACCATCGTTTCCTTTGATCTGCTAGGGAGAAGGCGAAGGTGGCACTAAGTTAGGAAACATAAAAGTGTATTCCGTGTTCTTTGATGGATATATCCATGGATACCTTTTACCATTACAATTTACAAGAAATTAAAAAATTACAAGACATGAACTCTAAAACAGTTGGATGTGTCCATTATGAATGGTCAAAAATTGACTTTATCATCACTAGATGTTTGCTTAGGAAGTTGCATTAGCCCAAGCATATACAGGGAGAAAGCATAGCCATAGCATCTATTATTGTCTCTTTTCTATTCTTTCCCAGGCACACTCGATGTGTATAAATCACATTGATTCAGCAGCAAAAACTAACTGGACATCTCAATTGAGTCCGAATATCCTTCAGTGAGTAACCGCGTCTCTTCCTCCTCTAACCTTGCAAGCCATTTGAATCCAAGATCACATCCTGCTTTCGCTGCTATCTGGAATTTTTCTCTTGCCATTTCTACTGGATCAATTGCTAGACTTTCTTTACTTTTCCAAGGTTTCCGAGTTGCTGAACCTCTCTTCAGACTGAATTTTGTTATGGATTCCGGAATCTCAACACCTGACGCAGCATACATTCTTTTTGTTGGTACCATAGTGAAAAACAGGATAATTAAAAGATGTATGCAGGCCACCAGATCAAGCCAGAAGACATGCAAGCAATGTATAGGCATAGCAAACACACTTTGTTTCAAAAAAGTAAAGCAAGCACGCTTTCCAAGACCAACTTGAGTGTGCTGTCAATGTGATACCAACACGCAGTTAAGCAATATCTGAATGCCAATGCACGTTCGCACAAAGTCAAAGCATGTTTATTGAACACAAGCAAATTCATCTCAATGAATTTTGTGTCAGGGAGATAGGGGACAGGGCCAATGTGAAACCAACAGGCAATTACTCAGCAATTATCCTGATCCTGGAATCCAAGTTATAAACATCTCGTACAGACTTGCACATTATTTGGGTGCTTTCTAGCAGACTAAAGGACAAGGCATCATTCCCATGCATCATCATGACTTGTTGCATCACTTCAGATGAGTTTGGCTAATCATCTCTAAGTTGAATAGGAAGATCAATTTAAAAGGCTAGTTCTTGTTCTTCAGAACCCATGCACCCACCCACAAAAATACTGTAATATCCAGTGTCCTAAAAATGCTTCAAACGTAATGTACCTTTAGACTATTTTCTTTACTTTCAGTGATCACAAAGCTATAAAGAAACCTATTATAAAACTGCTCAATTTAAACCACCTTTTCCTTGGTAGACATTACAGAGAGAGATAGCTAAAAGTATCATAATTGCCAAACATGTTTTTTATGTGCATCAGAGCCTGTTAACTAAGACAAACCTGATACCCCAAAACCAGGTGAATGGAAGTGGGGATGAGATAATATGCCCAATATATAATAAATAAAATGGACAAGAACGCAAGCAAACAAGCTTACCTCTAAGAAGAAGAGATCCAAATGCTATAGCTGCCCCGGCATGGCCCTATGTATATACGAAGACTAGAATTAAGAAACCGGCACAAAATATTTTTTAATCAAGCAACTAAAAGTTTACCTTGCTTAAACTCGTGAATGAGACAATGAATGCAACAAATCAACTAGGTTGAACTTAAACTCTTGTAAATGAGCAGGAGCATAACCTTTTCAAGGACAATAATACTATATATTTAGGTGTTAATTTCTTTTAATATAATAATTAAAACCAAGGAAGAGAAAACCAGACTAGGCATCAAATCGGTCAAGATACTGGTTTAAAGGTTTAGAGGTCCAACTAGTTCAACCGGGGTTCAACCAGAATATTATATATATATATACACACACAAATGATTAATTAGAATATAAAAAAATATATTAAATAATTAACATTAATATAATCAACACACAAAATAAAAAAATATTCATAGATCTATAAAAATAAACACAACCCATATAAAATTTCTCTAATCTCAGTCTTACAATACGGTCACAACGCATTTGAAAACAATATTTGTTGATGACAAGCGAGGTTTATGGTGAGTAATCTATGAATGACAGAGAGAGAAGAAAAACAACTCAACAATCATTGTTAGTGCCCTTCTTTGGTTCCATTTTTTTCATTTTTGCTCTGTGGCTGTCACAAAATAGTAGTATTTAAGTTTTCAAAAAAGAAAAAAAAAAATTAAAAGTTTCAAACCGATTCGGTTTGCTGGTTTTGCCTGGTTTTGACTTCCCCCAGTTTTTTGAGCTTAACCGGACCGGCCAGATGATCGGTTCCCGGTCGAACCGGTTGGTCCAGTCCGATTTTCTCTTCCATGATTAAAACTAAGAAGTAAAACTTCTCAAGTGTAATATTTAAAGTATTAAAACTGGGCAAATTGTGTTCTTAGATCATTTCTAGGAACAAGTGCAAACTACATATATCATAACAGCATAACCAAATGGCATCCATATACGTTGAACTCAAAGTCTAATTGACCAGATATTAGAAAGGATTAAAAAGAACATCAGAGCAATTTGTCAAGCACTATAACAAGGCTGAATAAGCAGTCCCATGTGTGAGCATTTTAAAGGAAATTAGTGGCTTAAATTTGATTCATTGGTTTTGCCATTACCTTCTCTGAAGCCCTATGGAAGCACCACAATGCTGAAGCAATGTCTTTCTTGACACAGTCGCCCGTCAAATATACAGCACCCAAAAGGTAAAGAGCACCTGGATGCAACTAGAACATAATAAGCTCCAGTAAGGTTTTGTCAGAAATTCTGAAATCAGGCCATGTATAAACCTTCCATGGGGAAACATACCTGGTCCACAGCTTTCTCCAAATAATAAAAAGCTTGTTGATCTGATTGAACATAATCATTCTGTGCCAAAAAGTAGATCAAATTCTTTCAAAAAATTCTTCCATTAAAACAAAAAACTGAAGAAAATACTCAGGATTCTTCATTCTTCCCAAACAATCCAATAACAAATGATGGAGAAAACTCAACATAAAAAGAGTGAGAAAGATTACATAGCAGAAATTTCCTAGTCATGAACATCAAAAGTGTAGTATAAATGTACAAATGCAATTAGGGAAGTTGAATTTCAGCATGTTTGGAAACTAGTTTGTGACCATCAAAATCCTTAGAATCGATTCTACAAAATTTTAGTGATGTTTGGTTTTGATATATCAACATCAATTCTTGACTGTAGAATTGATTCTGGTAAAAGTGAAGATTTATTACTTTCTTCAGAATCACTTCTAGAGTAACTACTAAACATATATCACTTTACTTTAAAATAAATTATAACAAAATCAATCCAAACAAAATAAAGTTTACCTAGAATCAATTATGTAAAAACATAACCAAACACGCTATTTATTAACAAAAAAGGAAAAAAATTACATAATCCAAAACTTAAATTAAATCTACAAATGATACTGGACCGTGATTAAGTGATTCAGGGACATGGATGGCATGAAAAATGATTCCAATCATTAATTAGACTGGACTCAACGTTTGCAACTATGGCTGCAACCACAAACTTAACCAATGTCATAAGTCATAGCAGCATGAAGGCATACATAGACCCTAAATCACCTCAACTCTCAAATGACAGCCCAACGCATACTGTGCATCAGCATCACCCATTTCTGCAGCTTCTACCAACAAAGCAGCCCCTCTGTTTCATTCAAATGAAAAACAGACCCAAACGTAACATTAATTTTTTAAAAAACACAACTAAAAAAAAAATGAAGCTCAGAAACCTCAGAAGAGATACACACACGGCTTTGTTAGCACCAGGGACATGGTATTTCATATGCAATCTGGACAACCAATATCTAGCATGGGTATTGGTGTTGTCAGCTTCCAAAGCCAGCTCAAAATTCTCTTTTGCTCTCTAAATATAGCAAAAAGAAGAACCTCAATTAAATAGTTTTGAGGTTGAGAAATACGTTGCATAGCATAGCATGACATATCATAGGTTACCCTAAGATGAGGGATGAGGCGTGGATCGTTGAGCTCGCAGTAATCGATGACCCTGTCAACTTCCTGCAAGGCATTCCAACCTTTTGCAATAAACTCCATCGCCTTCTTGTTCCTGCTATGCAATTCTCTCTGTAAAAAAATGAAAGGAAAAAAAAAAAAGAAGAAGCTCTGAGAGAGATAAATAATAGAAATGAGAAGAGTAGAGTGGTAAAAGCATATAATCACGCGACGTGCCTGTTGGTTGAGCTGGAAAAGAGGAACAATGGAGGGTTTCCGCAACAACAACACCCTCCGCAGCATCTTCTCAGACACTCACTCAACTGAGGCTCTGCAAAATGAAAATGTGGGTGATCGGGTAAAGCTTTTTTTTCCTTTTCCAAAGTTAACGGATCGGGGTGACGCTATTCTGTTTTGGGTCAATAGGAAACTAACATAAAGGTTAAAAAAAAAAGGCCCCAAAAGACCCGGTTTCAGTTTTCAATTTTTTTTTTAATTTTTAAAATTTTATGAAAAAAATATTAAATACTAAAAATAAATACTAAAAATCACACTTTATAATTTTAAAAACTTTTAGTATTTTTTTATAAAATCTGAAAAATTAAAAACTACAAATAAAAATTGAAATCTCGACGTTGAAACCAAACAGATTTAATCAAAATGACCCCAACCAAATTGGGGTTTTGTCTTTTTCTTTTGTTTGTCTGTATTACAAAGGTTTTTCATTTTATTTTTTTGTGAGAGAATTACAAAGGTTCAAAGTTCAAACTACAAAAGACACTGGGGTCGGGGTCGGCCCAGGCTCACGCACAGCCCAACGTTTATTTTTCCATTTTAAAAAAGAGTGGTCGGCACCGGGCATCCTTGGGAAAATCAGGAACGCCATGGAAGTCGCAGATCGGAAAGCTCCCCAACACTATGCCCCTCCGCAGAATATTCTGTCATCCCCTCTTACCATAGATCCCTCGCTACCCTTTGCTCCTACCAGGCTTCGTATTGTGTTCGTATTCCTAATTTTGTCATCCTTCGATGTTCTACGGAATAAGGGAACGGATTGGAATTTCACGTGACGTTGTCACGTGTGATCTCTTACGACTGACATGTGATACAAGAAAATGAAGGGTGAAAGATCACACATGACAAGTTCATGTGAAATGAGGATACGTTACTGTGGAATAATTATATGGACTTTTTCCCCTTTTTTTCTTCTTTCTTTTCATTGAATTCTCTGGCTCTCTCTCATGTTGCATTACTTGTGATTCCTGCAGTGAGTTGTGCAAGGATATGTTCAAGGACTGGTCAAGTCTGGATGATTCGTGCTTTCATGTTGAGAAAATTTCCGGTGGCATCACAAATTTGTGTTAGTATCGGTTTTTATTTTTTGCTATCAGGACAAGATAGTAATAATAATAATAATAAATATATGTTCACATTTGGAATCTACTGATAAATTTATCTCATTATGTCTCAGTGCTTAAGGTAACAGTTAAGGAAGAAAATTGTATTGATGTCACTATAACCGTCAGATTGTATGGACCAAACACTGACGACATCATCGACCGTCAGCGGGAATTGCAGGTTACCCTCTTTACCCTGTGATTATTAAGTCTAGTTTACATTAAACTGGCCAGGTCACTGAATGCTTCTGCATCATTTCTTTATAAGTCAACTATTTTGGTTCATCTCGTGTTAAAGATTCAATTGCATAATTTCTTTGGTTTTTAAATTCTTGTACTTTGTCTGATGAATGACTGGAAGTTACTTCATAACTTCATTACACCTGTAGATATGTTTCTAGCGGTTCTACATAGTAATCTTGTGTTCTGGATGGTAATTATGCCATTTTCTGTTCCTGTAGTTTTCGTCAGTCAACCATTGCAAGTTGCATTGGATTTTCCAATTTTAGCTGTATTAAACTTCAATGGTAATAAGCATAACATTTGTTTCATTCTTGTGTGAATTCTGAGGTTTCTGAGCTTGAGGATGCTGCTTATAAATATTTCAGTGGTTTTCAGTTTTGTTCAGATGAAGACAGAGTGCTGAGATCAATGATTGGAATAGACTGAATTTTCACTGCTAGTCACCAATGGGTATATACAATATTTTGTACAGAAAGAAGAAAAAAAATATCCAACAGCTCAGTTAGCAGCCATATTAAAATCTACAAATCGTGTAAAGATGTAGCAGAATACAAATTTTCCTATTCTGCACTAACAGATTCTAGAAGAAAGATGTGATGACTCACCATAAAAAATTAATCTTCTAGAATAACAAATGCAAAAGACTCTTCGCAGCATTCATTCCTAGCCTGAATCCAAAGCTGCACTTGATATTGGACCTTTCATGAGAGCTATATTGGGCTTTGAGTCTTTGCCTGATATTTTGTGTAATATATCAAGGATTTAATTTATGTGGTAATAGTCATCTAATCATATATTGCTATATTAATCATAATAGTTGACTTTTGCATAGTGAAGAATCTAGATAATTTAGGTAGTGGGGGCAAACATAATACATAAGCATAGCAATAAGTCATACATGATTTTGGTTTAATGTGAGGTCAAACTTAATGAAATATAAGGGGCAAAATATGCATGTACTATATACTACTAACAAAATTATCAAAATTTGATGGGGGCATAAGACCCCACTAGTTAAGAAATAGATCTGTTCCTGCTCTCACACCCATTGTTTGATAAGTCATGTAAATGCAAGAATTTGATTGAATGACTCTACTCTGTCTTTGAATCAAAATTAAACTCATATATCAGTTCCCTTTTGTGCATTCTGCAGATTGCATCTATCAGGTGCTGCTTAAGATCAGAAGCTGTAGGTTAAAATATTAAAGATTAGAAAGGGATATGCAAACCTTGATTTCCATTAACACTATACTCAAGAACTTAAGAAAACGTAAATCTCTTATTTTTCATTTGTCAGTAGATAGTGTCTCTAATATTTGCTTATTTAGCCAAAAAGGCGGAGAAAAAGAGTAACCGTGTTTCCATTTGTATACATACTAGACATTTATAGTCTCCCATAAAACTTTTGGTGCCATGGCATGGATGTGCACAGCTGTGATTGATGCAAATGATGGATGATAAAGTTGTCTTTTAATTGATTCTTGAAACTACACCTGCACATTAGGTTAGGTTAGTTTCTTTTCTGTATGTACTCAACTAAACCTTGTAATAATCACTTGTGAAATGCTGTGTT
This sequence comes from Dalbergia cochinchinensis, assembly GCA_031216125.1. Lineage (NCBI taxonomy): Eukaryota > Viridiplantae > Streptophyta > Magnoliopsida > Fabales > Fabaceae > Dalbergia > Dalbergia cochinchinensis. The sequence goes on from CM062371.1 coordinate 10,662,015, forward strand.
TAGGCCACTGAGTACATCTCAGCTGCAGGGTTTGGTGCTAAGTGGCTTGGAGTTTTTGGAAATGGCACGGTGCAGTCTTTCATCAATGCACATACTTTTACTCCATCAGGTACAAATTAGAAAAGTTCATCTTAAGAGCACGTATTGACATTGCCCCACTTTTTCAAAAAATTGCATTCTTAATCATTTTTGGCTAAAGGTTAAAGCATCTCCAAAAGGTGAATTCTCTACCTAATGTATTTATCATATGCAGGTGTCATTTAAGAAAATATTTTTATCTGAATGTTGCATTTAAGAAAATACTTTTATTCAGGATTCTTGATATTTTGTTATTTAAGCCAACTGTTCTCTAAAATTTCCCTAGACTTATTTATATACTATTTTTTTTGTGATGTGACAATTAAGGGGCATTTGGAGTAAAATATTAGAATAATAGAATCTAGCTTTGGTTTACATGCGTTTTCTCCTTGGCAGACATGCGAGAGCCAAAGCAAGCTGCTAAAATAGCGAAAGAACTACAAAGATTTCATCAGGTGGAAATTCCAGGTTCTAAGGAACCTCAGTTATGGAATGATATCTGGAAGTTCTTTGGGAAAGGTCCTATATATTTACTTCCTATAATTATTGTTATCTTTGTTTATGTCTCATTTCTTACTTGTGGTATTTCTAGAATTCTGTTTGAAGTAAATCTGATTATTGTTGATTTTGAGTTCTGGCATCACGCCTTTTTATTGTGGCCAATTGGGAGCACCTCTACAGCTTGTCCTAGTTTTAGCTTCCTCCCTGATTTAAAGTCACAGAAAAAGCTCATGATATTGATTGTGTTGATTGGCGTCTTATGATGACCTCTTTTGCCTTGTAAATAGGCTCAGACAAAGGGTTTAGTTTATTGGAATGTTGTTGGCTTCATAGAGTTAAATATTCATATATGTGATGCTTACTTTTCAACTGTGCATAAGATTCTTAAATATTGCATTCTATCTCTCTTAGTCCTATAATAATCCTATGTGAAGGAACTCGAACAACATAAATCTCTAGATAAAGTGAGCTCTGCTGATATTGGTATGCAGTCAACTCCAGTCAGGAGGTCGTGTTTATGGTTGAAAGATGTACACTTGTGACATTGCCACTTTTTAATATTTTGAGTTGCCTGTTTTCTTTTCATTTTATTTTTACAGCAACTGCTCTTGAATTTGATGATAGTAAAAAGCAGAAGACTTACGAAACAATTTCATTCGGGGAAGTCCATGATGAAATCGTGGCACTCAAGGTAGTTGCCATTTCCATACATTTCTTTGGCTGCTATATTTGTATTTATTTTTTGCTACAATGCAAGGGACAAGATGACAGAAATTACCACCATCTTTGAAAAACCATTGTTAAGAGCTCAATTGGATAAACTTTTGGGTGGAATAAAAGTACCTTTTTTCAAAATATTTTTTTTTTAAAAAAGTACTTCCAGGATTTTGTTGCATATTTGTTTATGCTTCTCAAAAAAAGCAGAAGCAGAAAATAATCAGTTTTTCTATTTTTTTTCCGAAGCAGGTAGAGAGAAGCAAAAACAGTGGAAGAGAGAGAATGTTGTCAGTTATTTTTTAAATTATTTGAATTACAAATCTATCCTTACAGATTTTATGAAAAGATAAAAAATAACCTTTCACTAAATCACTCTTACTCTTTGCTCTATTTAAATTACAAATTATATCCTTAATTGTAATTTTATCCAGAAAATTACTTCTATATCTATTTTATCCAAACAGTTTAATAATTTTTTATTATTGTAAAAAGTACTTTTATAATTACTTCTAAACATATAAAAAATTTCTGCTTCTGATTCTACTGCTTTTGCTTCTGACGAGGTACTTCTCTCATAATTCTAATCAAACGAAGCACATGATACATTTTACATTTGTCAACAATCTCTTCTCTCTAAATTTTGGTTTTCAAACAGGAGTTGAGTGATCGCCTCAATTCTCCTGTGGTGTTTGCTCACAATGACTTGCTTTCTGGAAATGTAATGATCAACAATGAAGAAGGTATTGACATTGGGAGCACGAATTTCATGCTTCCACACTGTGCTAGTATGTAAAAGCATTTTTTCTTATGGTGACGTTATGTCTATTGAATGCTTTTCTCTTCCTTCTTTCACTTTGAAGAGTATATTTTTGTGACCCGAGTGGGTTTCTGAAGTAAAATACCTGTTCGTGTTTACCAGAAAATGATATTTGTAGACTGTTATTTTGTTTCCTTTTTTCATTGTTATTCCTAAAACTTGATCATGTTATTGCCAAATCATGAGCAAACTCAACTGAAATTTATTTATTATTGATGAGGGAGCTAGTTTAAACGCAATGGCGTTGCATTGCTTGTGAAAGTGAAGTTGTTAAGAGATATATACAAATACAATTGATCCCATTTTTAGTCTAACGGAGTTAAAGCAGAAGAATACAAGGTTAATCACGAAAGTAAACCTATAACAAACTAGCAAACTGTTAGTCCATCCTATCATTTATTAACAAGCTCTCTTAAATTGGCCTTTGGTATATGAATAGTGTAACATTCACTCATGAAGAGGGAATGTTGAGTGAATCAACTTATTCAATAATTCAAATGGGTATTTCTTCTTCAAATTTCATTGACTTGTTCTGACAAATCTGCAGATAAAATTTACTTCATTGATTATGAATATGCATCATACAACTACAGAGGTTATGACATAGGAAACCACTTTGCTGAATACGGGGGCTTTGAATGTGACTATAGTTTGTAAGAATTTCCAGGCCCCATTTTCTTTCTGATTTCATCTGTGTTTGGTCATTGTACTTTTATTGGCTCTTGAACTTGCTTTCTTAAATGCAGTTACCCAAATAGGAATGAACAATATCATTTTTTCAAGCATTACTTACAACCCGACAGACCAAACGAGGTTTGTGTAATTGTGGTGAAGTGGATTAAGTAGTGATAATTGTTTATTGTTTTTATTTATTTTTTTTATCAATCATCAAAAGTGAGCACATAGAGTCTATCAATTAAGACCATGATCATTTTATTTACTATGGGGCTTGTTCGTGTAAAAAATATTCTACTGTTGCATAATGATTGCTTCTCAGCATGTTTGGATTTGCCACTGCAATCAATTCTGAGAGCTGGAATCGATTCCATGTTGATTTGGGTGTGTTTGGTTTCCATCTAAACCAAAATCAAGAATCGATTGTAGCTCTTAAAATTGATTCTACATGAAGTTAAATCGATTGTAGCTCTTAAATTGATTCTACATGAAGTTAAAAAATCTCTCTTTTCGGGTTGTTCAGCATTTATACAAGAGGTGAAAGTTGTCAAAATTACTTCTATAAAAATTACAGAACATAAATCACTTTACGTTAAAATTAATTCTAACAAAATTAATTATACCAAAAATCAATTCTACAAAAGCAAATCCAAACACGCCGTATAAATTTATGCACTTAAAATGATACTATAAGTTAGAGTTTAGTTTTAATGAATTGACAGTATAAAGTTTTCTACACTGTTTTCAAATCAATTAATTCTATTTGCAAAAATGGAATTTTCAGTTTAGTCTGCTTCCCCTTTCCTGTAGTGATCTTAGAGCTTCATTTATTGATACAGGTATCTGAGAAAGATCTTGAAACTTTATATGTTGAGGCAAATACATATGCACTGGCATCGCATCTTTTCTGGGCTTTGTGGGGTCTAATTCAGGTAGTATTTTATTTTTCATCTTGCTATTATACTTTCTCAATCAATAGTATACGTGACTGTTGATGCTGAACAGGCAAAGGTGTCTCCAATCGATTTCGATTATCTTGGCTATTTTTTCCTTCGATACAACGAGTACAAAAGGCAGAAAGAAAAGTATTTCTCGCTGGCGCGATCCTACCTTACAGGGTGCAGGAGTGGTTACTAATCTGCCTTTGTAGCATTTGGTTCTGGTCCCTCGTTTGTGTAACTACATGCTTGTGCAAAATAAAATTTTGTAGCCCCTATGACAACAGTAAAATTATAGAAATAGTATGTGTGCAACATGTTTGCACAACATATTTACAACATAAGAAGATATAGGATGTGGTGGGCCCATGTTGTAAATATGTTGTATAAGGATATTGTACACATTATTTTTCATAAAATTAAACAATGCTTTGGGCTTTTTAGGGTCCCTTTAATCTTTATGCCTTATTACTTTTGTAAACTGGAAACTTTGTAATTGATTTGTTATTCCGTCATTCCTGTATCGTGACAGTCACGAATATGAAATTTATATTTTATAGTCTATAATTTGCATTCCCTGTCGTCGTCACCTTTGCGTTAATAGAATACAGTGGGTTTCTTTTTTGAACTTTATTGATCAAAAGATAAAACCTTCTTACCTTCTTATTTTACATTTTAAAGTGAGAATTTCATTTTAGTATTCTCATTTTAGAGGATAAAATAAGTAATTTCACTTTTGGATTAATAGAGTGAAGAGGATTTTTCTTTTAACTTTATTGATTCAAAGAGAAAATCCCTTTATTTTATGCTTTAAAGTGAGATCTTCACTTTAAAGAATCTTTATTTGGATTTTTTTTATTTAGTGCACGTTTAGTTCTTTTGAATATATAATTTATTTAAGTACAGAAATAAAAAATAATTTGTGAATAAGTTATTTATATTTAAATATATGATAATAAAGATATTTATTAGTATTTTAGAAACTGCTTCTTATGAAGTTAGAAATCTTAATTTATCAAAAAATATTAAGAATAATTTAAAAAAAAGTAATAAATTGTTTGACCAATCAAGATAAAAGAAAAATAAATCACAATTTATGCTATTCAAATAGACCCAAAATATAATACACTTCGCGATAGTGATTTTTTCGGACCATAAAATATGTTGACAAGTTTGGTTCAATTAAATCACCATAACACTAATACCACCACAACCACAAAAGCCTAAGTAGATTCTATATATCCTTTTGCATGCAGCCTTTCTTTACTCCTTTTATTTGTCATATCATGAAATTCTGCAGTTTTATTTCCCTTTCCTAGGAGGATGTAGACAAAGGAAAAATTGCTCGTTGCAAAGGTACATGGTGCATATAATTTAGGGTAAATTCCAATCACTTTTTTTAATATTTGTGAAAATATAACTCACATCTCCTCCAGTTTACACTCACATCCCCTCTATTTATCAAATTTTAAATATTTATATTACAATCTCACTCTTCATTCATAAAACATCATTAGTAAACTAAATAAAATGATAATTTTGTGACATTAATTATTCTTAATTAATAAAATTATAAATATACCTTAAACTTAACAGAGTGAATAAACATATTTTTATAATTTTATTAATTAAAAATAATTAATATTACAAAAAATGTCATTTTGTTAAATTTATTAACGGTATTTTATGAATAAAGATGATAATTGTAATATAAATATTTAAAATTTGACAAGCAGAAAAGGGTGAATGTAAGCTAAATAATTAAAGAGAGTGTGAATTATATTTTCACAAACCTAAAAAGAGGTGAGTTTAATTTACCCTATAATTTATTTCACATGATTAGTTAGTTGGTCGCAAATATTTTAATTAACAAAAAAAAATGTTCGTTCATAGGCACCGAACTACCAATAACCACCTGTGATCCTCCATGAGTCAATACTACTCTACATCCAGACAGAAATTCAGCTGAGGCATAGGGGCCTGAATCTTATAAAATGTCATTTGAAACATCTACTGTTCGCGTAATTTGTGGTTGTCTTAGTACATGAAAGCATCACCACCTTTACAACACATTTGCTAATCTTCAAAAGAACTCCATATACAACACATATATCAGTTCACACCGACTGAGTTGATGTTTAAGCTTGCAGAAATTAAGGAGAAATCCCAGTTCTATATATAAAGAGAGAGGTAATGATCAGTTGGATGTCACTAAAGAAAATGAGGGTGAAAAATTCATAGATGAAAAGAAAAATTATAGTAAAATCTAATTCTTGAATTTTTCACCCTCAATTTTAGGAGAATACCAAACTGACTCTAAATAGTATTTATTCTTGTCCCCCATCCAACAAGCCAGTCATCTTCTAGTTAGGCATTGCTTGCAGCAACACAACAGAAAGCCAGTGATAAACCCATGAGACCTGGTAAACAGCCTACTCAATTTTCAAAATGTAAATAACTATGTATCACTATATGATTAGTAAAACATCCCATCTATGTATCACCTCTTGTGATGAACATGATCTCTACAATTTGAGATGAAATGCAACAGACTGCAACATGGTGTTCAGGTAAGCTTTGGCCCAGCTTCTCACAAACATATACCATCTATACCAGATGCTGTAACTCGTAACCAAAGACCATCTTTGATTTTTCAGTGCTATATAACCTTTATGCTTGAAGGACCTGACAGTGAACTATGTGACTTTTGAGCCGGTTTCTCCCAGCAAGGCTAGACCAGAGATTTGTCACCAAAGTCTTGAACTGTCCTTTCCCTGCAATAGTTTCCCATAAATGTTCAGCAGAGGATCCTCTCAAATCTGCAAATTTTGAAACATCTACCAGAGAAATGCTCATATTATTACGGATGATACAAAGTTTCCCATTGAGGGGGACAAGAGCAGCAGCCTCCATGGCTCGTGAGTTCCCCAAATGCATTTTACTGTCAATATGTTTGCCCCATGAATCATTAACCTCATCATAAACCCTAAGTTTGCAGCCATCCTTGCAGTCTAAGGCATACAGCTGTCCATTTAGGGTAGTGCATGGGTTCCTCCAGCCAGCAACCATTCCATCAAAAACCGGGTACCAGCTATCAGTCTCTGGCTGATAGACCTCACTCAGAACCTGCCGATGAGAACCAAGCCCTTTCAGGAACCACTTCCCATCATAGACAACTCCTATGAAAGGCACCATTGCAGTGCTCATATCTGAAATAAATGACCATCGATTCTTGTTGGGATCATAGATCTCAGCTGATCTCAAGGACCGGTGCACACCCTCGTTCTCTCCACCAGCCACATATAGACAATTATTTATGACACACGAACCAAAGAAGTGCCGCCTACGAAGCATATCTGGGGCACGGTGCCATTTATTTGTCCTAGCACTGTAAAAAATGACCCGTCTCATGGATCCCTTTAGTGGGTCCTTCCCACCAAACAAGTACAGATGACAGCCACTTAGAACAGCGCAGCCAAAACCAAGAGCTCCAGAATATTCCTTAGGAATAGGAGGCAGGGGCTGCCATAGCTGGTACACAGGATCAAAAGCATGCCACGAGATTTTCCCATCTCGGTCTCTCTTAATGACATAAATCCACTCTTCTGCAATTCCAAGACTCTTGCGGAGTGAGTAAAAGAAGTTACCAGTCAAGAGACGATACCATCGTTTGCAGACTAGCCGAAGTTTGCGGTGTTCAACCCGTGGGACTCGGATTAGACAAGCAATAGCAAGATCATCAGGGAGCCCTGGAAGAAGTGGGGACTGATTGCGGCTTCTGTCACCACGTGTCGGCTTGCTTCTAGTTGGGTGAATGGATGGTTTAATGTCAGGCCGAAGACACAGCTTTGTTCCAGGGACATACTTCTTTGCTCCAGCAACAGTTTTCAGACCTGTATCAACTCGGCACAAACATGCACTCGTATCAACCTGCACAAACACATTTGAAATGGAACATCTGTTTAGCTACTTTTTCAATTAAAACAGAAGCAAATCATATTTTACTTTAGCACATGTTAATGAACTGAAACATGTAGCCGATTCCACCTAGTAAAACAAGAATTCAGTTATTTATGTTTATGAACCAGGAACATGGAACATCACCTGTCTCAGCATCTAACACAAACCACACTTGAGAAGCAGCAGATAGAGCACTAACTCGAACATCAATTAATAGAAACAGTTTTTCAGGTTTAGATAAAGTCATAAACACAATATTACACACATCAGCTAATCACTGATATATAAATCAAGAGAAGTAAATTCTATAATCAGCTTCATGATGAAAATTGACCTGCTTGAGTTGGTAATAAGTATACAGTAAGGTATATGAGACCTTCATCAAGTCCATGGATGCAGAATATGTCACATTATATAGACCTCAAGCCCAGTAAATGACTGATCCATATTAGAAGCTAACTCATCATCCGTTTCATTCCATTGTTTTCTCAGTATTATCATGTACATCCAAAATTCCCTTGAACGAGGATTGCATGAGTTAACATTTTTGTAAAAAGCACAAGTGATATAAAATTACTGAGAAATTGTCAGTGAGATTATGCAAAAACATTTTGTCATTATCCCAAGCTAAAGACCTAGATTATGTCATTCATTTCATTGAATGCATTTCTCATGTGTTATGAAGAAGCAACCTACAGCTACAATGTCCCAGGATTCAAAGAAAATGACAGGGACTAATTGTAGCTGGCCCATATTTCGGGGTGGTTCAAATGCAACAGATAGAACATAGAATGGTAACAGAATAAATGTTCACTGAATAATGGTTTTCAAAAGAAAAAAAATCTCAATTCCAAAAACAACCAAATTCTTCAAGCATAGATCCCCCAAGTCTTCCCTTCATCCCCGCAAGCCCCTAAAAAAAGGCCATTATCAAAAGCTCTTTTTTGGATACATTCTTTCTGAAGCTTTTTAGAAACAGCACATTAGGACAAGACAAAAGTCAACAATAGGATCAGTAACATGGAAGACCGAACAAAACCCAATGTTAATAAACATCAAGAGTTCCAAACCTTTCCAGAGAAACAGCCACACAAAAAGGGAAGTCAAAACAACACAGCCACAGCTAATGTCATTAACAATACATGAAATGGAAAGCAAACTAGCAAAAGAGAAAAATGAAAAAAAAAAAAAGATAAGAAAATTACCAAAGGAGGTTGGATAACTCTGTCCATCTATATGAGAAGCTAACTCCACTAATTTGCACCTTCAAAAATCAGGTCTTTATCCCTCAAACGCCATGCCCAACACGAGATTCGGGAGAATCCAGTCCCATAACCCCTTTTTCTTAGCTCACAAACCAGAAAAAATTGGAAATTTCAAAAGGGAATTTGAACCAAGTTACTCCAACTCCGAGTCGAGCATTCACACACACAGAGCACAATCTATCAGAAAACCCCACATGACAAAGAATAACTGCCCAGGACCTCGAAATCAAGTGAAATGAAATAAAAAAAATGTCCTAAAAATCTAATCTTTAAGAGCAAATATAAAGAGGGGGGAAACTGAAAACCTAAAATGCTAGACAGCGAGGAATTGGGGGCAACGGGTAAGCACTGAAAGAGGTAAAGAGACCCATCTCATCGGGTTCTCACCCATTAAAACAACTTCAGTGGATTTTAGGGCCCATCACTTCAACCGGCACAACCTACCAAGCACAAAGAGTGTGTTCAACAAGAGAACTGTAACAACAAGAGAGGAAAAGAAAAATGAAAATAAACAAAGTTTGAAAATTGGAAAATTGAGAAAAAAGGAAGAAAGCAAAGTAAAACAATTAAAGGAGGAGAGAAGAAAAAATGATGACAGCTTGGTGAATGCTCATTGGAGAAAAGAGGAACATTTGACAACTTGAGTTGGAAGATAGCTATTGTTTTGTTTGTTTGTTTGGAGTCTCCATGGGTTTGGAGTTGCAAGTCAAAACTCTTTTTAAAAATATAGCAACAAGAGAGATTCTTACGTACTAGTGATTATATTTTATATTAATTAATTGAGTGATATTATTTTAAGTGCCAATCTTCATTGTAGTATCACTGACTCATTACTTTTATAATATTTATTCATATAATTTGATATTTTAAAATATCTATCAATTTTATATTTTAATAAATTAATAATTTATTTTTTAGTATTATTTTTAATTAATTTCATAATTTTAAAATATTTTATTTGATATGAATCTTAAATATTATACTATATTAATTAATATATAGAAATATATTATTTAATTCATTATATTTTATTTTATTATTAATATTATTTATTTTTTTTTAATATATATATATTTGATTAAAATTGATATATATTTTAAAAAGAAAAAAGTAATTAATGGATACGAACCAAATCCATGTGATGGTCAAGGGGGATCGTGAATTTATTGTACAAGTACCATACAACAACTCCCAACTCAGTGCTGTTTGATGTGTTCTCATATGAAGAAAAAAATTGCAAAATTCAACTAGACAAAGATTCAGAACAAAATAGTGTGGGCCCACGTGTGCAGAGAAAAAACTTACCCCACTAAATTTTATTTAATAATTGATAATACATAATGAAGATGCTGAAGGGTGTGTTTTTCTGTGTTTGACCCACTACACTGCATATGCATGATCACCTACTTACATCATGCCATTCCTACTCCACCACCAAAGGGCAGTTTGGTAGTTCTAATTGCTATTGGCTGGTGGTGGTGGTGGTGGTGGTTGTCCTATCATCCTTTGCATATGATTAGAAATGGGCCATGGATAGAGGGTTTACCGCTTAGTTACTGCTAACTGGTTTCATCTCCCTGCTGCTGCACTCAAAATTATTCTGATTCTGATTGGATTATCATAGCTACGCACACCCGCTTTTGCTTGTTTGATACCTATTCTACATACATCATTAGCTTAATTGCATTTGAGTCCTTTTAATATAGCTCTTTTTAGTTTCAATTGCAATACTATTATATTTGTGAGCTTTGATTTCATTTATTCTTTACTTTTTGTGCAGATCATTAATATCTGAAGATTATTAGATTCTAATCAATTTAATTTGAATCAAGTTGGTTAATTATGATAGTAAAATCCTTCTAAGTCTTTTATTTATAAAACTATGAATTCCAAACTTCGTTCAGACGTTATAAAAATTTGTATTGTTGTTCTATTATGTACTCGTGTGTTATTGAAAGTTTGGCAACATAATTAATCACTTACTTAATAATTGAAATTTTATGAATAATCTAACATTTATTTAATGGTGTAAAAATATACATTACATCAATTCTTTTGAGATATTAAATTGAATCATTCATCGGTTGATAGAATATTACTAGGTGAATATAGAAAGTTGATACAATCATAGAAGAGCTTAGTCGCACTAATTTGAAAAATATGAAGTAACAGTGCTGTAAGAATTATTTAAAATACCAAAAGTTATAAGGTTAAATAATTCAAAGGCCCGTTTGTTTTTTAATTCAGCTTAAAGTAAATCAATATTCTGACCAAAAAAAGGGTTAATCAATATTCCAAAGAGGGAAGAATGATCTTTCTTTTTTAGAACTTTGTTCTAGAGCATTTAAAGTAAAACCACATATACATCATTTTTGTTGAACAATGTATCCCGTTCAACACACACAGGCACTAATTAACCACGCAAGGACTATAATTATTTTGCCTTTACATCATGGATTACAATTTGTTATTAAAATAGTGCATCAATGACATTTAAGCATTTCATCTTTTTGAATTCATGGAGTGATTCCGTAGTAACCATGCACAAAATATAGTGTTCACTTTGCTTTACCAATTTACTTAGAGGACCTACCACTGGGGACAACAAAGGTTCTGCTGTCACATTTACTTATTTTATTATCATCACCCTCCCAATAATAATATTCCCGTACTGGAATAATGCTATTTTGAATGAAGCATTTACGGTGTGACACTGAGATGACCTTCAACTATCTAGTGTTAAACAAAATGTGAAGCAAAAGGGTGTGCTTAAAAAATCCCATTTAATTTTCCCATTAAAATTATGCCAAAGATGAAGTGTTTTCCACATAGTCACATAATTCCTTATGCTTGCTAGTTTTTCCAAAATCTGCTGTGGCTACAAGCTACTCCAATGGAGTGAGTCCTAATTCTCTCAACTCCTAATAAATGGTATGCATGACTGCTGCACCACACTATCTTATTTGCAAAGATACATTTTCTGAGTGTGCCATACTTTTCCACATCACTGGGATTTCATTCTGCATGTAAGACCTTTGACATGAAATGCCTTAATTTCCAGCTAGACACCGCCGGTCCCCTTATTCAGTTCACAAATGTTAGAGCTCATTTAGGCTTTTGCTACTTAGGAAGTAGTAAAATCTATCAACCTCCATAACCATTAAGCAGACAAACCTCTTTTCTTATATTCCCATTTGAAGCAATAATTTCAATTACATGACGTAACTAAATTGGACCCCACAAAACTGTATTTGTTTCTGCAAAAGTAAACTTTACACAAATATTTAGTCACCAAAAGTTTAAGACAGATCGGCTATACTGGAATATGATATTTGATTTAACCCCACTTTCATTAACAATATCTTTAAATCATGATGTTGTGTGATACATACAGATATAGAGTAGTTATTTATACAATTGATATATATATGTATCTACCTGAACTACCTGACCGGTACTCCTTGGCTCTAAAACTAAATGATAAAAGAAAAGATCACACACACTGCATATATAGATTGGTTGATCAGAAATTCTAGCCTTCAACATTAATATTCAATCAATTAGCGGGTCCAAGGAAGAAAAATTAAGAGTCCACTATATCTTAAACATGACATGTATGTATGCTCAAATTGTCCGTTTCATTTGACCATATTCGTGGGGTTACAAATCTAAAAACAAAGCCAACGTAAGGCCATGTGCATTCTTCAAAAAGCTGCATGTATAATTGAATCTTATATCATTGTCGAGAAGGTTACTATCTATTCAACATGTCATTCACATAAAAAATGAATAAATAAATAAATAAAAGAAAGAAAGAAAAAAAATGGTGATATGTGATAAAACGAAGTAAGGTGCAGAGTTTGAAGGTGAACTTAGTAAGTAGTCACAATCATATATTAGCAATTGCTTTCATCCCATTCCTCACAAAAGCAAAAGTCATTTTCGGTGCCTCATATACCATCACAAACAGTTCCACATATATAATCCTTTTTTTCTCAAGATTTTCAGAATTCGATGGATACCAATAATGGCATGCAGAAATGTGTTGAGCACTAAGGATGAGAAGGATTAATCAAAGCAGCTTTTACTTTTGAAGGAAGGGATATTGATGTTGAGAGAGAGAGAGAGAGAGAGAGAAAGAGATGGCTTTCTCAACGTTGGGGGTTGGGGACAAGACATGGTTGAGGCCCTTGCATTGTATATGTGGAGTGGGATATTGTGGGGGCTCTACGATGCTCATTTCAATTTCTGTGTGGTTTAGCATCACGCTTTAATTTCTCATGCACATACATTTCCTGTTTTTTCTTTTTTTAATTATAATTCTACCCTTTCATTCCTATATTTTTTGTTGGTCAACACTTTTTTTTTTAATTATTGATAAGTAATCAAAGTCAGTAACGAAATTCATGTATTTTCTTCATGTGGGTATCGTAAGGCATAAGCTACCTGACTAGGTGACAAATAAATATTTATATTTCGGCCTACTACTGAATGGTGATTGATCGATTTATCCTTTATTTTGGGCTTTGATGGATTGGTGGGATTTATTTATTTATTTTACAGTATTAAAATTGAAATCTATATTTTCATAAAAGGGTAATGTTAGGTGTACAATTAAATTATACAATTAATACACACCACACTTCTTATCACTATTGAATTTGATGAATGAGAGGAATGAATTTGGATGAGCCAAAAATTTTGGAGGAGGGGTCAAATCAGTTAATAAAAAATAAAATAAAATAAATCATCATATAGAAAGTATAAAATAGGTCATTATATAATATTTTTTATATAAATTATTTATAAATTAGGGTTTATTTCATCATTTATTTTCTCTTTTCTTTTAACAAAAAAATCAATAATTTTCTTCTTAAACATTTCTTAGGTTCAACATAAAAAAAAATGTGTATCAATATATTATTTAACATAAAAATAGAGTATTAATTATAAATAACTAACTAGTAAGTAGAAACTTCACTAAATGGATAAAATGAGATAATAAAAGAAAATTCTTAAAAAATATATTTTATAAATATTTATATATTTCATACTTTTATATCATATATACTACTATATTAAAATATTTTTATTATTTATTATGCATACTATATATAGAGATGATATAATTTTTTAGGAGGCTATAATATAAAATATACATATAATTATATGAATGTACAAAATTTGAGGGGGACCGTGCCCCCTCAAGTCCCCCCATCCCTTCGCCTCTAACCACACATCACATCTAATGATAGTAGATATATAGTGTGTATTTTTTATGCAATTTAGTTGTACACTAAACATTATTCTTTTATAAAAACTACTCAAACCGTTCGCTATTATTCTAATTCAATTGGGTCCTTTTATTTACTTATTTTATTTGTTTGTCATAATTAGGTGTATGTCAGGTTATAATCCTTTTTGTTAAAAAAAAAATCTTATAAAACATGCTCTATAAGAAGCTTTTTATTAAAAATTATTTAAAATTCAAATTATACTAAAACAAACACACTTTGTGCCGTTCCAAAACCAAGAGCCTAGATTTTTTTTTTTTTTTTTTTGGTGTGCAGCCTAGATTCATTTTAGTAAAAGAGTTTTGCTATTTCAACACTCATTTCATTATCATTGGATGTAATGGTGGTTTCAATTTATCTTATTTACCAATCACATTTAATAATAATAAAGTGGATAGATATCTTAATAATATAAGTATTGAAATAACAAAACTAAAAAAAAAAACATAAAATTAAAATAACTCAAGGACATAAAAAGCATTTGCTTTTGAAAACAAAAGCTTCAGCCCAATGGAGTATAACGAACCGGCAGAAGTCGTTGTCGACTACGATCCAAAAAAAAAAGGTCATTGTTGAACAAAAATAAATAAAACAAAATTTCATTCCCAGAGAATGTTTCAGTTCAATGAGAGGACAACGTGACGAACAAAAAACTAGGTAAAGAAAATTTTCTCCTAAAGTCACATGACCAAGTGCGCATGGCCCTAACAAATTCAAAAATTACTTTCTGTATTTCACGATATGTTGAAGTTACCCATAAATTTTCAGATTTCAGTTTTGACTTTGAGTAATCAGGCTGGTTAGCCTACAGCATGAAATAGTTTGGATGCACAAGTTCAAATCCATGGTTTCCTTTGTCAAAGAAGTACCAAAACTTCTGACATTGTGAGCAAACTGGATATGATGGAGAGCATAACGAACAGGAATATTTAGGTCTTCTCCGTTGAGTCAAAAAAGTTGAAGCTGTCCCAAAAATAAATTGTTTAAAAAAAAAAATGCCTCCGGATCGGGTGTTATCAAATACTTCAAATTAGTCAATATACCGTGCTGGATATGGATCATATCAAATATTTTATCGATACTTTTAGATATTTCTAGTTGTATTTTACACGTTTTTAATTTGATCAATGTTGTATTTTTATACCGTAATCATATCACACCAGATAATTGTACCTGCAACACAAGTTATCAACCAATAACATGTTTGGTTTCCCATAAACCAAAACATGTTTTGTGTAAAAGCTACAAGAGAGAAGCTTTTACTTAAACCATAGTTTGGAAATCTCCCAAACATGCTATAAAAAGGCATGGAAAACTTAGAAAGCAAAAATGCTGTTGCGATGCCAGCAACAGAAGACATTCTATTGATAGCACTAAAACACCTTTCCCATGAAACCTACATCTCTCAACCTGTAGCAATTAATATTTGCCGCCTTACCATCACTCTAAGCTAATATAACAGATAAAAGGAATCTTAGCTCTTACTGTTAGCAACAATTTTGGAAAGCATAGCATGTAATATGTCCATCATGCTACTCGGAGACAAAACTTCAAACCACATAGCAACAGCTACCAAACAATCATTGACATGATGTGTTAGAAACTCTTCATCTAAGTCAGTACTATTCCTCATTCGAATCATATGAGGCTTAATCTGTACGGAGTTCATCGTATTGAGGCCGATACGTCCCAAAAATGAGGTAAGGGAATACTACCATGCAAGCCATGAATAGAGTAAACTGCAGAATACAAAAGCAATGTTGTAGTAACCAAAGTGTTACCTTTTGGCAGCAACTAAAGCACAACAATGAATGTAAAATAAAATTGTTAATATACCAGAAGAGGCAGCGTCAAGAAACTCCATATAGGCCACAAGGCAAAGGAGAACCTGCAGGATGGATGGACAATGAATCGGCAAAACAGGGGAATTACTTAAACGTAACATGCATTGAAAAATAAAATAGAAGGCATGTGGTTCCTTACAAGCAAAAGGAGACTATTCCAAATGCCGTGGCAAATGGCAACACAGTGATGCTCGTTATTTCCCATTTTTTTAACCCCCATTTTTCGTCAAATCTCCGGACACTCCATGCCAAGATAGTTGTATAAATGAAAATCAATGCATTCAAACCAATACCTATCATCCCAAGATATAAAGGCAGTCTGCAATAGAACTAAGGAGAAAATAATGAAAATTGTGGTACTGATATCAAATCAAATATTAGAATCTCTCATAATCACAGCAACTAAAAAATTTCCAGATACCCTAATTATTTCAAATTCAGCTATCTTCAAACAGGTATAGTCATATCCATCATATGGATAATCTAACCAGGTTCTTATAACTGGAGAGACGGAATAACCAGTTAAACAGCACAATAACGATTGTTCCACTTCAAAATATCTGTTATGATAGTTTTCGCTAAATATATAGTTTATAATTATATACATGTAGATATAAGCAACCGGACATAAATCTCATCCCCAACACCCTCATCAAACAGGAGAAAAAATTAAACTGGTTTTCTTTTTTTAATGTTCTTCTTTACTAAGCAGCATATGATGGTTACATACAATTTGATTTTCCTATCATTTCTGAACCTGCAAAAATAAACAACTTCACAATCATCCCAATTCCCAGTGACACATTTTGGCCGAAGTATAGAGATGGTAATTAAATATGACAGCAAACTTAAAGCTACGACACTGTTAACCAATATCCTTACTCGTCCCTCAATGTTCCATAACTAACAATGTGGTGAGTAAATTTGATCGTCCCCATGACCCTTCAACTAATGCTCATTAAGGCAAAAGCAGCTCTATAGTCTATACAATTCCAATTCCAACCAGAAGGATCCTCTCATGTGAACATTGTACATGACCTAGTTATGTACACATCCTTACCATTGATCAAGTTGCCCTTAAATTTTTCACATTTTTAACAGGACCTGATCAATTGTAAGGATGTGCACCTGACTAGATCGTGTGCAATTTTCACATGAGAGGATCCTCTCCCATTTCCAACCACATGTAGTTAACAAATTAAACATGCTCCACAACAATTACACCACCAAACTGACAGTGAGGGTTAACCTAGTCAACACTTTCAACCTATATGGTGCCGTTATCTTTGGTACAATAACAATGATGATACATAAATAATTGGTACATTAACATTTAGCCACAAAGCAATAATGAACTTTAGACAATTCATACTTAATTGAAGTACCAGTGGCTGCTTATAATTCAAACCATCAAGCATAAGTGCATTGTTACCTTCTGATTCGATTGTCATGGCACAACAGATATATGAAATTCGAATGACGATCACCAAAGTATAGAATGAAAGCAGCTGAAGCAAGCCAAAGAAAATTCTCCAGCACCTCAATCCATGTCTTGCGTGGAGGCGGTGGAGGTGGAAAATATCGCTGCCTAGAGCATGCATCGTCCTCCAGGTCATCGCCACTGCTAGCATACCCCTGGCTGTGCCTCTGCCTCATAAATCCACCTCCCCCCACACCAACAGGTGTTCCCCCAGACATTGAAACAGACTTGACAACAACTCTCACTACAAAAACCTCCCAACTAACAACAACAAATCACCAAAACCTCTCTAGAGGACTAGATCCTCAACCTTATGCTTTCTCCCAAAAACCAACTCGACAATTGTGCAACAAAAACAATAATTCACAGCAGAGTTAACAATGAAAAAACACCTTTGATCTCCAAAACCCCACTAATGAAGGATATAGACTACCCAAAAATCATCCCAAATTAATCCCTTTTGAATGAGATTAACAATCTACAAATTTACAAAAGAAAAAAAAAAACTGAAATCCACACCAATGGCAGAATGAGCCAAACGAGGCATAGATATCATCGTCACGCCTCAAAAGCTCAACCTACTAATGATCACACCGATGAATAAAAAGCCCATGTCGACAATGGCACCTACCCACCTCCAAAATCCATGTGAGAAACGAAATCTCCTCCAATAATAATAATAAAATTTGCAAAAAGAGAAAATAATAATAGTTTGGGAATTCAATAATCTAGGAGAAGTGAAGACCCGTTACGAGAAATTGGAAGAGACCCAGTAGAAGAAAGGGGCCAAAAACACTGAATCTTCAAAAAAGGAACGATTTTGATCCTGGGTTTCTCCGAACACTGAATCCCTTGTTCCAGTAACAGAATGAAACACAGAACAGAGGGTACCACCACAGTGTTTATTTATTTATTTATTGTTTGGGGTGAGGTGTGTATGCATGCGTAACTGCATAGGCCTTTTGTTATCCTGAGAGCGTAGCAAGCACGATGACAAAGGGTTACGGCACTCTTTCCACCTTAAAAATTGTAGACTTGGCGTTAGGAGATTCGTTTCGTGTGTGCCTATGTTATGTTATGCAATAGAAGACTTCGAATGTTCCTCCAGGTATTTTTGGGGGGGTTTATTTTATGGAATTTTCAAAATCTTTTTGGTGTCCTTTATTGTTATTATTATTTTTTAAAAAAAATTGATAAAATCAAGTAAAATGAACACGTGGAAGGTGTTTATTAGCGCATGACAATGAGATCGATGGCTCTAGTTGCTCGCATCTTTTTGGTATGTTTAAAACTGAAAGATTTGATTGAAGGATTCTTGTATAGAACTATGGTATTTAAATGATACCAAACAAATATTTATCAAGCATGTATTATATTCATCGGTATGTTAGTTTCGCGTGAATATTTTATTTAATATATGTATAGTTAGTTGATTACGTCAATAAGAAAAAAAATGAAAGTCAATCAAAATAGTTAGTCGATTATAGCAAATAATTGAAGATCGAAGATTATATTTACGTGGAATGACGAAAAACAAAGACTACGGATTTTCTTGTGAATTTATAATTTACTTATTGTTGCAACTAAATTTTATGTGGATGGGATGTTTACTTGACAGTGATGCATTCTGCTTTGCTTTTGCATGTGGATGAGCATAGGGCAAGAAAAATCATTTGTTGGATAAGAGCAATGAGCATTTCTTGCTTGGCACTCAAGTGTGATTGGTTGAATTCCAGCTCATACACGGTCAACCGAATGTTTCTTCCATAAGTAGGATGGGGCTTCAAATCCTTTTTTATTTTTATTTTCCAAATAAAATGGGGCTTCAAATTCTTATTTGGTGCTTGATCTTGTATATACAATTCAGCCCCACACTAACGTGTTGAAACATGATAATCGGCGGATAAGTTAGGGGAAGATTAAGTTATGAGGAGGCAGGGGAAAAACTTTATTTTATTTGAAGGGTGGTGCCAGCCAACTGCCAAGTTATATTTTCAATTAAAAGATGCAAGCGAAAATTAATTTTTTAAAAAAAAATAATAATTGAGGGGTTCATGTCCCCCTCAGGGTCCAAGAAAAGTTGTTATTCTAATTAGCATTCAATATGTACCACAATAACGAGTTTGTGTCACCAAATTAAGCAGGCAAGGAGCCTCCTAAAGTACTAAATTTCTATGATGGTGCTGTACCTTCAAAATCTAGCCATCAATGCACACCGAAAGAGCCCCCGAAGAAAATGGTGACCCCTATCAAAAGGCAGCTTGCAAAACCAATAGGGATGGAGCCTTGTTTAATGATGGAATTATTAAAGTTCAACTAATTCTAGCGGCAAATGATACCATTAGTAAGGTGCAGTAAAGCTCTATTATACTTGTGTAATCAAACTACATTCACGAGTAGATTGCTGTGAATGAATGGCGTTGCTATGACAAACATCGCAAATTTGTAGATTAAACTGTCTTGTGCTCAGTGCTCAGTTAAAATAGGATCAACCAACCAATAATTATAATAAAAGAAATTTAAAAGAGAAAAAGACTTATTTTTAATTAATAACATATATTTTAGAAGTACAAAATAAGAAATATATTATTCTTAAAAGACCTAAAAGTTTCTGTTATGATAAAATGAAACTAAGCTTTCAGAGAAGCGTGTTGAATTGGAAAATTGCATGTGAAAACGTGGACTAGTGAAGTCTACTCCCACAATTTTAAGAAACAAACAGTCCCCAGGTCACGAGTTAGCATAAGCCTTTAATGTTTGTTACTTTGTACCGAATTTAAGATTTGTGATTTATGAATGGCTTGTTGGCGCGAATGCAAGCATCATATTGGTCATTTTGGCTTTTTGTGTGCATATTAATGATGCTGACTTGAATTACCCTAGATTTTTTCTTGTTTTGATAGTCATTTTAACTTTTTCAATTTGGATGAACCGTGGCTTAAAACTTTCCACAACTTGCAATTTGAATGTAACGATGCGTCAGTTGTCCACATCATTTTGAAAAACTAAAATAACAAGAAATTATTTGGTTTGAGCTTTCAATTTTTAAGATTTTATAAAGAAAATATTAAAATTTTTAAAAATTATAGATTTTATTTTTTAATTTTTAATATTTTTTTTATAAAATTTTAAAAATTAAAAGGAAAATGATGCATGGACTTACAAAATTGACGCCCCGCAATCAACACACTTTTGGATGTCGTGAATAAAAGGAAATGAAAATTTTTAAAATAAGAATATCATGTTTTGGATAGGGATGCAAAAAGTGGCAGTGATTGATATTATGCTTACAAAAAACGGGCTCCCAAATTAAAAATTGAAACCAAACAAGTTATTTTTGGTTGAAAAAGATTTGATTGATTAACATGTACAAATGAAAGAACTGGTCACATACTTTAATAAATACGTACCGGTCCCAAAGATTATTTCAAAGTTTTAAAAGTTTGATGACCCCTTACTGGAGTTTTTTTCTATTTTTTGAAAGAAAAGAAAAAAGAAAAATTGATTATAAATCGAAAAAAATTTAAGAAATATCTGGAATTTAACCTGTAATTTACAAATGCATATCAAGCGTCACATTTGGCTACTTTAATTAGGAATCATATTTGAATTTCATGTCTTTCAGAAGTACAAAAGGTCCAGAATTGACAATTAGGTGAAATGAAGATTACACAAAAGCTTGACTTATTATAAGCAAAATTTTGTGTTACAAGTTACAACACAAACCCACCCTTGTGGCTCTGAGTGTTAGATTTACTAATTAAATTACTCACATTGCTTGCCTATTGCAATATGCTAAAGATAAACCTTTACGCACTAAACATAAAAATTGACCAAACTACAGCAGGTAATAGGAAGAGGTTTAAGCAAGCAGAGCTTATAAGGGGGGAGGGTAGCAGCAATAACCTCAAAACTCTGGGTTCCTCCATAACTAACCATCGCATCACAGTTTCTATCTAAATATTTCAGTGAACCTTCGACTATGACGTTAAATCTGCAACTGCAATTCACGATGGATGGATGGATGGATGAAGAGTATCTTGTTAGTGTTGAGCACGAGTTGGAACTTTGAAGGAGGAATGCAATATCATGTTCTTCGTCTTCCTCAATGGGCAATGGCCTCTAGGTCTCCTCACTAAATATTCCCTTCTATCATAAACTCAAAACTCGGTTGAAGTTTACATCAGCTACTAAAAATTTTTGATCGACCACAGGGATGGAAAGTCATTACATCGCATAAGGAACTATATCTACATACCACTCATTAGAATTTAAGGTCTTTATTCCAATAATTATGTCTATAATTTTTCTTGGTCTTCTCCTGCCTACCGAACTATTCTTCTTCTACTTTAAGGCATTTAAAAAAAAAATTCATTAACTGTTTCACAATTTACCGAAGTTATGAAAAATTGTGTTACAAAGTAGCCTTTGTGCACTAAATATGAAAATAAACCAAACCTGAGAAATAATCTAGACTTTACCCTAACAAATACGCAGGATGTTCGACCCTGTGTGATTCCAAGTACATTTTACCTCATTTTCCATCTTTCATCTTCACCATATGCGTGATGCTTGTCTAAGAGGCCTCAAAGATCTTCCACTCAAGAAGGACATGAAAAACATGCACAGTTTACATACAGCTTCACTGGCCACCACCAGCACTACACAAGCCAACTAAGTCCATCAGCGTTGAGTACAACAATTCAAGAGACAAGTGACCTAGGAATTTCCTGAATTCAGATGCACCATCAGTGATGTTCATACGAAGCTTTTGCTCCTCCGCAAAACTGTCCTCCATTACCAACCACCATGATATGCAGCCTTCAATATCTTCTGGATCCACATTTGCAACCAGGGCGAGTGTTTCACCCTGCTCCAGCTCAAAACATAAGGATAAGAAGTCCCGATTGGCTTTTATCCCAACCATCAGAGCTTCCTGGTAGAGCCAATTAATAATTTGGCTTGCAACCTGCATGATTTCAATTCAATAATAAGTGTACATTCTTGTGGCAAGACTCAGCAACATAAATGCGATCCTCAGTGAAAATGAATTAAAAAAAATATTGCAATGGCATCAATTCTTTTATGACTTTCACCTGTTGCAAAATAATAACAGAAAGATCAGCTAAGTTGCAGTCATATCTGTTTATTGAGTGGGTTTCCTCAGACTTCCCCTTGAAAAGGCCTGAAACATTAGGGGAACCTTCAGCTTTGACATTGACGCAGTCATCATTTACCACTACCTTAGTCCAAAACTGACGCTTGGATGCAATTTTCTCATAATAATCTGATGATCTGGTTTGGCAACCACGAAGAATGGACTGAGGAACCTCTACAATGAGTGTCCAAGATGATGCCCGAGAATTCCATGTGGGATTAGAAATTAGCTGGAGATATGGGACCTTGCATACCTGTAAATATCAAATACTTCACTAAACAAATTGTCCATTTAACAAGCACCATAAGTTAAATTCAAAAGAGCTATACCACATTTTCCAGCTCTGCAAGAACTCTACTTGAAAAGATCCTATGAGCCAAAGACAAAAAAAATTGACCAAGAAGACCAGATCCATCCTTTGCCTGTGCACCAGATAAACGACTACCAGAGGAAATTGGCTTTTCGCTACCCCTTCCAAATATATAATCGTGAAAAATCTGTTGAACGTAAATCTCATAGCACGTAGAATCAGAAAATTTCCCTTTCTTCTTAAGGGTGTTCCATTCGGCATCGCATTTCATTCCATCAGATGATTCTGAAGGTATAATTGCATCCTCTACATCATTTTTGAGATGGTCTTCAACTGTAGGATGATCTTGACCAGAGGACACTAATGACAAGAACACAGATGTTCCTTGACCTAAGCTTAATTGTAAGTAATTTTCCCGTACTCCAGTCACACTGAAGCCCGTAGATGTGTTCAATGCTTCACGATTAACCAGATCAAACACCTAGAAGTAAAAGTACCAACCCAATAAACCATCAGGGAGATGTTCAAAGCAATAAAATTGGAGAACCCAGACACAGAAACCAAGATTGACAACAATACTAAAAGAGAAATATATATATACACACACACACACATATATATACCTGCTCATTGAAAATTGCTTTATGTACTTCACGAAGGAGCGAATGCGTTTTCTTAACACACTCTTCATCACTTGAAGACTCTTTGCCAGTTTCCCCCATATTATGCTCGCCCGAAAAGTGGGATTTGTATTCTTTGGATTCCCCCAGACTATCCTCTGATCGTACACCAACAAAACCAAACTGGAGAGAGTGGCATGAATTGGGAGACACATTTATTGCCAGCATTCCGGCTGTATCATGATTGACACGAACAGTAGACATAGACAATGATTGAGATATAGCTGCTTGGTCATATGAGTTATCAAAGAGATCAAAAGTGAAGCCTTCACTTCCTGGAATAATAGCTGCCTGGCGTTGCCGCTTAACTTTCCAATTTTGCTGCAACCTGTCCGCTTATTAGGACATGCAATAGCTAGTGATGTAAGCTAATAAACAAGCATTCTCCTACAATGAGCCTGGTTAATTCATTGATGAATCACGGCATGAATACAGGAAATTGCCATATTACTTAAGATCCAGCTTTTGAATACAAATTGTTATTTAAGACCCAAAACTTGTTTTCGAATTACTAGTCAGCAATTATCTGACTAAGTATATTCAAGTTACAAAGTCAATACTGGAGATTTACCTTATAAGAGCACCATAAAACCTTGCTTCTCGGGCAACCTGTTGTTCAAAAGCTTTGGCGGATTGCTTGAAATATTTCCCAACGTGCTGCAAGCAGAAGAAAGTTTGTACAAAGATTTCATTACATACCCAAGTAAAAGCTAAATCAGCTGTGGTTGTCATTGACAAGTTATAAGAGACTACAGTTGCTTCAAGCTTTGAGTAACATTCTTTAATTCAAGCAAATAGGCTTACTTCATAAAAGGGAATGTTACTATTATTTTTTTTTAAAAAAAAAACACTGGAAATGAACTCAAGTGCACAAAAATGAAGAAAGTAGAATATTTACACGGTAGCATTGCAGCTTGATAGCTGCACATACAGCCAGGTCGGACAGAGCTTCATTAGGTAATAGTTTCGGCCTTGTCATGCTAGCCACCGTCACCGCATCGTTTGCTTCCACCTAAGCACAATAATTTTAACAGAACATCATATCAATATTTACAATCTGCACACACAACATTACACCATAAACAACTGCATCCAAACAAAAAAAAAATCACAGACAATATTTAAGACGTAACTGCTACCCAGAGTGTATTGATAAAAAGCTTTTTCACCTAAAGCACATTCCAAATATTCTCAAGCCATTCTCTTACATTATAACAAACAGATTATCAGAGGAAAAAATAAAAATAAACTTCTCACGAGAATCCCTGAGTGGAAGAAGATAATGTGAAGTACTCACAGTGTTGATGAGGTCTATGATGACGGAGAGCTCCTGATGAGCCAATTGCAAATTCTCAACCATGCTCTGCCATTGCCATGGAGTAGAGGTCTCCTTGGAGCTCTTCTTCTGCTTCTTCTTCTTCTTCTTCTTCTCCTCCTCCTCCTCGTCCTTCTCAACCGCCCAACCGAAGTCGATTCTCTGGATCTCTGAGTGCCGCTTCTTGTCGTAATCCACATCTCTGCTACAGAATCATACATTCGCGGAGCACAATTGAAGAAGAAACGAGTTGCGTGAGCAATTGCGTGCACAAACTAGGGTTCGATGTTCTTGTCACTAACAGTGATTTAGAAAAGCCAACGACACTAGAGAAACACACACACAAACAGAAGAAGAATGAAAAGAAAAGAAAGAAAAAGAAGCATACGAAGGGAAACGTTCAATTCCGTTTTCTTCGATGGATTCCAAGCGCTTGATCGGGAGCTTGTCGATGGAGAGTTGCAACTGTGTTCCCTCGTCCATTTTTATTTTTTTTTTTGTGGGAAAGTGTTTTTCCCGGAAAATTCCACAAAACCTTATCGCCGATCGAGAGCGTGAAAGCATGGACTATTTTTAGGTCGAAAGTAGTATGGGCCTCAGAGAGTCAAGAGCTTCTTTCAAGTGTAGGCCCACATACGACCAAAAGTATAAGCCCATCTAGAAAAAAAACCAATGGTCCTATTAGTTTGATTCCGGAACCAAACCCAATCCACCTCCCCGACCCGAAAAAAAAAGCCCAGATCAAAAAGGAAATTTTTAGAGAAAAAAATCGATTAAATAAGTATTTTGGCCCATCTAAAATATGTTAAGGACAAATTAATCTGTTAGAATTCAAAAGTTTCAAATTGATTTCTTAGAATTAAAAAAAGAAAATAAATTGATCCATCCATACAAGTCTGTATAATTAAAAAAAATATTATATGAAGAGACTAATTTATTCTTTTTTTCAAAAAAAAATTATAAGCAATTAATTTGAGTATTTTGTCATCACAAAAAAAACTTCAAAAGATTTCAACATAAATCAATTGATAAAGAATAAAAAAAATATTGTATCACTTAAGTTTATATGAAAATGAATTTAATATGAATGTATCATCCATATAAAAGTATTTTTTATAAACATTTAATTATATATTAGTACAGTTTATGAACAAAAAGGTTGTGCTACATCTACAAAACTATTTAAGCTTCACTTTATCATCTCGAAACTACCATATAATATAACATTATTATAATATATCAAAATTAATCTCTTTAAATAATTTTAAAAGTTAAGAGTGATACATTGTTGATCTCGAGGATATACTTAATCTCTATAAAAAAAAATCTTTAAAGTAAAGAATAACAAATTGTTGATTACGAGTGGAATTTAGAGCTTTGATTCTTAACAAATAATATATTTGTCAAGAAGTGCATAAATATGATGGTCATTGTTGATAATTTACTCTTACATTGCATTGGCTGAAGCTTGCACACCAGTGTATAACATCATGACACAAGGTATCTGTGTTTTTTATTGTCAATTGGACATAAAGTAATTCTAAAATCATCAATAATCTTCTATAGACCTCTTTTATTTTTTTATATCGTGTAAATTAAGAAAAACAACGAAGTTTAAGAAAACTGTTAACTTGAATTAAGAGTGTTGGTTGGTGTTCGGGGAGAAAACAAACCAAAGTGTAACCACAATGTCCTCTGCCGCCAGCTTAAGCATGAGGTGTAAGTGATAGAAAATTCGTAGCTGCTAGCTTGCCAGCTTCTCTCTGCACGCGACCCATGTATGCCTAAATAGCACGTTTCTTGTGTGTCCTAGGCAAAGGCAATGCTTATCCTATATAGTTTTTGATCCCTCGTCAGTGACATGTTATATTTTCTCATCATTTCATTCTCTGCTGCTAAAAGTAATAGACCAAGGCAAACATAGACTATTAGACTTTACAGAGAGATCCTCTGACTAACGTGCCAAATGGATAAGCATTGCCTGCCTTGATCTGATTCACCAACGCGCATTCTACGTGTCACCAAATGGTTGTCCCACTCCATATCGAAATTCCAATGTTGTAACAAGAAACTTCTAAACACATGCACAAGAAAATAGAGACCACTAACGAACTCCTTGCATGTTATGTTTGTTTTTCGTTCCTATAAATAGAAGCATGCACCTAAGCACATCCATCACACTCCCTTACTTTTCTCTATCCATTAGCGTTCTTCGATTTGATACGCCTCAAGCTTTTGCACCTCCATATATATACCATTCAGAATATATAATTCTCCTTTTGTTTTTGTTTTTCATTGTTCTTTGTGATTGACAGAAGAGAAAAAAAGGGGAAGAGAAAATGGCCAATCCCTTACAACTCAAGTCATTGAATCATATCTCCATGGTGTGTGGATCAGTGGAGAAGTCCATTGATTTCTACGTGAACGTTCTTGGGTTCTCTCCCATTAAGAGGCCTAGTTCGTTAAGCTTCAATGGTGCATGGTATGTTGAATAATCTTATGTGTAATTAATTGCCAAAATTCATGGGAATATCAACCAACATCAGCATAGTGGTCTCAAATTTGTGCAAACATCTTTCCACTGTAAAAAAATCCGTCTGAAATTTTCTTTTAACTCAGCATACTCTTTAAACATGCAAAGAAGGGAAAGATCACTTTATTGTTTAGCAATAGCATTGAATTTGAAGACTAATTGGCATTTTGGGCTTGATTATGATCTTTGTGTAGGTTATTCAATTATGGCATTGGCATACACCTTCTCCAATCAGAAGACCCTGAAGGCATGCCCAAGATTGTTCACATTAATCCTAAGGCCAACCACATTTCTTTCCAAGTATCTTTCTCTATCCTTGCAACTTACATAAGCATATTCATGATACATAATTTTGTCTCTAATCTATAGTGCTAATGCCAACGAATTGTGCATTGCTTCTAGTGTGAAAGTATAGCAGCAGTGGAGAGCAGACTGAAGCAGATGGAGATTAAGTACGTGAAGAACAGAGTTGAGGAAAATGGAATCTACGTTGATCAGCTATTCTTCCATGACCCAGATGGCTGGATGATTGAAATTTGCAACTGTGACAACATCCCTGTGGTGCCTTTATCAGAGGAAAACGCGTGGTCTTGCTCTCGTTACAATTGCAATATCCAAAGCCAGAAGCAGCAGATTCAACAAGTTATCCCAATGTAGCAACAAGAGGCAGTGATGCCTTAATTCCCTCAACTCAACTTCCATCGATTCTTTGTGCAAAATGATGAAAATGTGCATATGAAAACTATGTTCCGTTTTGGAAATAGCAATGATACTTCCTTATGAAAGTAAAATTAGTAGAACTTTCATTTTATCTTTTTTTCTCCTTTGTTCAATTGAAATTGTGGTGAATCAGCCATTCCATAGCTATAAAATTAAACAGAATAAATTACAAAAGGAAAAGTTGTCCTAATGCAAAAAGCTACCAATCTTAAGTAGGAACTATTATATTTTCTTATCAAATTTACGTCTGACATCCAATTTTAAGGCCAAGCTGTCTCAGGATTCATGGCTTCTTTTAACAAAAAGATTATCATAAGATAAGCTTTCAAATCTTCATTTAGAAAGAAGAGAAATCGTGTCATAACAATATGATCAATGAATAAGCCTTTGGTAATTACCAATAGCAGCAACGCCTGCCTCCCTTGAGTGTTCCTAATTGCATAGGAATTGACCTCCCAGCACAAGTCAAGAAGGTTGATTTAACTTCAGCATCTCAGCCCCATATTTGCAAAAAGTAATAGACTACACCTCAAGGAAACATGACACATAACTAACTGGCTTTAGCACAAAATGGTATGTTTTGTTTTGAAGGAGTTTGAAACGGGTTGATTTCTTGAAATACCAACAGTGGTTTGGTTCTTGAACAACTAGTATTTGTGTGGCAAGAGCACAGCATAAATACATACTCGAAACTAAGGCCAAAATAAAACTTTCAAAGGATTGTCTAGCTCAGATTCAGGTTATTTGTGATATGCTATTGGAGAAAGCTTCACTTGCTTGACCATGAAGTTAGAAATTTGATGTAATAGGTTTTTGGCATTTTGTACCTATGACTCACTAACAGGTAGTGTATCATATCAACTAGCATGCTCAGTAATTAATAATTCAAGGAAATGGAAGAGATACTGGAGCAGAATAATTGCATCAAAGGAAAGTTTACTAGAGGTTTGATTATTCAAATCATGTACAAGTAATTTCAGTAAGTAAGAGTGAAATCTGAAATGAGTAATGTATCAGAAACCAGAATATAAAATAATAAAACTAAAGAAAGAAAATTAATCTAAAAATCTAAGAAAAACCAAGTCCTCGGATATGCCCTGACCTGAAGGTTATCTTTTGATTGATGGTTTGCTGCCCTTTGTGATGGAACTTCCAAGACTTATAGAGACATGTAAAAGGGGATGGGGGAAATGATAAAGTATTTTGATTGCATCTTTGCAAGGAATTGGAAATCTGAACTTAATCATGACAACATCTTCATACTTCAAGGAATCAGTTACTAATTACTACTAAACCTCTGAGCTGATAGAGTTGAAGACTGAATATGGAGAAAGTGAAGAAGTAGGAGCTCCCTTCAGTCCAAAACAGCATGGAGTTGTTGCCGGTTGTTTTGGGCTGCAAGGAACTCCCATTTCTGCAACTTCCACAATTACAAAAGCCAAGGATGAATGAGACTGAGACTGCAGGTAAGAGTGTAAATGAGCTCCTTTATACGAACTCTCAAGTTTAGCTTTGATTCAATAAATGGACCAAATTATTTAGTTCACTTCAATATTTTCCTGCATCTACACACAGCAAAAATATAAATGAAAAATTAACTAATCGTTTATAACTGAAGTTATCGTTACTAGCCACATAGTGCCTCCCTTTTGACAATACGTGCTTTACTTGTCCCTCAAGGGAGGTTTTAGCCAGGTTAGGATCACCTAGCCATGATAGGCATAGCTGGAAAATGGTTCATCACTTAGTTCTAGCCTCCTAATTCCTAACTAACGAAGTAGAACATAAATGCTTTGATAGTAACACTTTCAATTTTTGGAGATATGATATGCTAGATAATACAACAGGCAACAAACAATACTATGTGCATCATCTAACAAGAATTCACAACATTTTCAGGAAGTTACATAAAATACAACACTTTTCATGATATTATAAAATTTCATTTGCTCTTGTATTTTTCCTACCACTTTGAGATAGTAAGTGCCTGAGTGGTTATGCACTTATGCCTTGTCATCTATTCCTTGGTTGTGGTCCCTTCCTTGGCCTCTCAGAATTTTGTTGCATATATCTACCAGTCTGCACAAAGGATTCTCAAAATCTCTTTAACCTGATGAAAGTTGTAATGTTTTTCTTTGTGTCCAATCAAGGAATGGGGATGGGATTGCATTCCTACCATGATTCCATTATTAACCATGTGATAGGAACTGCATTTGCTTTCCAACAAACATTTATGGTTCTCTTTCCCCCTGTTGTTTCAATGAATTTGATTCCACTACCCTCTTTAAAATTTAGCCAGTGGATTGGTTTAGCTGCTTATTAAACTGTAGCAAACTTTTGAAAGGGTCCCCTCTTTTTTTCTTCTTCTGCATAATTCTTTCATGCATAGCTTGATGATTTGATTCTCCCTACCCCTCAACTAGGCTCTAGGCTTGGCTTTTGATTGTGGAGGTCTCTCCGTTTCATGCATATATAGGGTAAAAGCATAAAAAATGAACCGAAAATTGCATCTTATGTGTCTTTCAATTAACATATTTTGCATTTACAATAATTTATAATTGTAAGCTTTCTCAAAAAAATTTTCAAAAATCAGTGGTTTTTTCTCCAAAAGAATCAAATCCAAGCATGCATCTCGAAAAATACATAGAGAAATGAACAGTTCTAGTATGTAGAAAACAATTACTTTCTCAAGATGTGCTTCTAGTATTGGAAATTTGGAACTAACTAGAAACAAAATAAACAAAAACACTACAACAATTCAACAAGAAAGCAGTTTTCCTTTTTCCACCCTATTGTATAGGAGTGCAAGTGAAAGTAGTAAAGGAAAAAAAAAAGGATGTTGGATGACAACTCCCACTAGCCTGTGAAGTTTCTATGTTTCGTTTCCTTTTACACACCGTACAAAGTATAATAGAAAAAGCTAATACCATATATAATGATTTTATTTGTTATTTGGTGCTACCAACATATTATATAGGTTTATTCATCAAACTTTATTTATATGTTAAAACAATAGATAATTTAATCAAATTTAGGGAGATATGATAAGGCTTGATTAACTTTTAACATGCAAGAGATATTTTTTTGTATAATTAAGTAATAATAAATAATATAATAAATTAAATAATTATTAAATAAATAAATGAAGTAAAATATCTAATAATCATATGTATTTTTAAAATTATATTTAAATAATTAATAAAAGTTCATTTTATTTTTATCCAATATTTATTTATAGTAAATACATGACAATATTGTATATTTCAAAATTATATTTAAATAACTAATAAAAATATTACTTTATTTTTATTTAATAATTATACGTAGTTAGAATCATCTATAACAAACAGTAATATATAATTATATAAAATATAGTATCTTATACAATGTTACACTAAATATTATATATTTATATAATATTAAAAATTTATTAAATCTTGTATTTTTAGGCTTAATTTTTTTAGGCAAGTCAAACGGATCCTAATTTCAAGTTAATCCCACGTGGAGCGACGTTTATGAGAAGGGATTGGGTATTTTTTTTTTTTTTTCTTGTCGTGGTATAACATTTTATTGTTGAAGTGTTGAAGGGATTGTTAAACATGATTCTTTAACGAATAAACAAAAGATCCTAACACGCTAACATAGTTCAGGTTGTGCAAGTTCATACATCTTCATTTCCCGTACAAGCCAGGCGCTGACAACGCAGATGAGTCCTATAAGCGATCTAAGAATTATGGCTAGCAAATATATTTCCAAATGAAAATAAAAAACAAAAGAAGCACGAAATTACTAATCAGGTACCAAAAACAACCAAGACCTTTTTTGGGTCCGAGTTAACAACTACCCAAACAAGCAAGCCCAGCAAGAGCAAAGCCAAACCAGGACTTGAATCATCGTGATTTTAATTCTTTGTTTATTTTTTAATATGGTTTTTTTTTCTGCTGGCTCGAACCCAAGGTGCATAGGTTTGGAGACGGACAGATTGTCCACTAGATTAACGTGCTAATATGATATATTAGAATGGCCCACGGTATCCAGAATCTTTAGTTCCGCTCGCATAGCCTATGGGCCTTCTACTATGGGCTTAGGCTTGGGCTTTATAAAACAAATAACCCTCAGACATTTCTTTTATGAAGCAAAAAGGGAATATAATATTGACAAAAAAAAGGGATATAGTGATTTATTTTAAAATTAGTATAATTATGTGTAACCATCTTTTATACTGTCAAGCAATGATAAACTGACACATGATCCATTTTCAAAATAAATCCAACTTAAATTTTAAAAATTACATAAGTGGATGAGTTATTAATATCTTATTGGTTGGTGATATAAAATATAGCACATGGAAATTAACTCCTTTAAAAAAATATTTAGGCAACATAAAAAACATCGCATTATACCTTTTCATTTTGAGTTTGATGATTGAATTTCTGGTGTCGTATTTTTTAAGTTCTGAGATTTGAATGTTATTGCCAATAAAAGAGCTACTCTATCTTCCTCCTATTGAAAAAGGTTTCAGGCTCTTTAACTGTACTAAAGTACATTGTTAAATTTAGGTTTAATTATTTCGATTGTCTTTGTAGAGTCACCTAATTTTTAATTAAGTTATTATAATTTAAAGGTTTATAGTCAAATGCCTAAACTACAGAAAAATTTCAATCGGGTCCCTATAAAATTAAATTTATAATCAAGTTCTTGTACTGTATAAAATTTTTTGTTCAAGTCCCTACATAAAAATTTTCAATCAAATCTCTATACTATACAAAACTACAGGGATTTGATCACAAATTTTTTAAATTATAGAAATTTAATAGAAAATTTAAAATTTGTATATAGTATAGAGATTTGATTACAAATCATTAAACTATTGTAATTTAATTAAAAATTTTGATGAAATATAGAGACTTAATTATAAATTTTTAAACCATAAAGATCTAATTGAAAATTGAATAAAACTATAAGGACCTCCCAAATAATTAAAATTTTATCATTATGTTAAATTTTAATTGAGTAATTTGAAAAATGTTGAGGTGTGTTTGGTTTCAAAAAATAGTTTTTAGTTTTTCTGTTATAAGGATTGTGAAAAAAAACTGAAAATTAAAAATTAGATGTTATAATTTTCATAATTTTCAGTATTTCTCCAAAAATTAGAAAAGTATAAAATAAAAATTAAAAAGTATTTTCTAAAATCAAATACACTTAGAGAGCTATAATATTTATTTGAATTTATTTGTCAAAATAATGCGGTAGTATGTAAATTATTGCACAATAATACTATTTAGTGCATGTTTGGGAAGTGGGTAAAACATTTTTTACAAAAAAAATGATCTTGTTTGGGTAACTTAACTTAAAAAATTAGGTTGTTTTCTTGTATTAAAAAAAGTTGTTTTCTTAGGGGGGAAAAAAAGCTAAAATGGAATTTGAACATTTGTTGAAAAAAAAAATGCTATTTTTTCTATGATCCAAAACCGTATGAAAAAATATATATTTTTAACTATACAAGCAACCAGATTAACTCGAATCAACTTTTCAGCTAAAGTACTCAAACACAAATCAATTTTCAAACAAGCGATTATATAATAAATGATTATACAAATAAACAATTATTGAAATAGGTATAATTTTACAACTTTACCAAACATGCTTTTCGATCAAAAGATGTTTGTTGTAAATGGTGCGAATATAATTTCGGCCAATCAAAATGAAATTAAAAGGAGAGAGAAAATGGGAGGTCAAAGTAGAATTTACGGTCAATTAGCCGATAAAAATGATTAAAAGTGTATGTAAGAATTCGCATTCGTACTTAACATCATTTTCTATTATTAAATGAGTAAGTAGGCTATATATTATTTTATTTTATTCTTTCTAGCAATCACTCTCATTTCTTATAAAAATATCGGTGTAAATGGTGCAAATATATCATTTCATGTTCATGAAAAAGGTGAGCTTGACTCAATGTAACGAGTCCTATATTGGGATGCTACCTTGCAAATGAGGTTTTATGAGAATTTTGACGCTCCGCTCGAATAATTCTGCCAATGACTTATGCTAGTTACACTAGAATGTCAAATATACCTTGGCTTCTTGCTTTGAGCATGGACAGTGACTATAAGTTGGGATCTTATTGATTCCTGCTCATTCAACTCAAAAGTTGGGTTGCGCCTATCACTCTTTAGGTTGATGAAACTCGTTCAATTAGCTGTGGAGGTATCACATAACCGTTCACATGATTCAAATCCACATATTTGTATCTAGACAAGAGTAGTCTTCCAAATTGAACAAGGTTAGCATACAAAATGTCACCAAATTATTCCTGTTAACGAACTATTACCAATATTTTTTAAAAAGTATCTATCTATAAAATCTTATTTTTTACCATTATCTATCATTTTAAGAATTCTATACGGCATTAATTTTTTTCCTTGATACTTTTATAAGAAAGATAAAGAATTAGTGGATAGATTAAATATGAGAGAAAGTGTTAAAGTAAATCATGATAAAGGTAATATTATAAAATACACTTAAATTTATCTAATTTTAAACTTATCTAATCATTTTCTTAATAAATATGTATAAGTAAACATACACATTTATTAGAGAAATAAAAGTACGAAAATCCAATTCGAAAATGTGGTGAAATAAAAGCAACTCATTCACTTTTAATCAAATGTCAGGAATTCAATCCTTGATTTTAGAAATGGAAAAATTTTAAATTTTGGAACCAGCTGTTTCACCCGTAAGGTGTTTACAAGTCAATAAAAAAAATTAATCAATGATGGATATTCAGGTCGAAAAACCAAAAAAAAAAAAAGAAGAACTAAAATCCAAAACCAACCATCAACGTCACCAACGAACGTGCCTTCCCCACAGCTTATGTAGCATTTATTCCGAAATAAATGCCCTGAAGTACTTGAAAACTTTAGAAATAACGCCGGCCTAGCAAAATACGAGAGGATGTCTTATCGCTAATTCTTTTAACCTTTTCCTGTTCGAATATAAATAATGCTTACAAAGTTACAATGACGCAAGATAAGAACTAGCCATAATTATTATGAAAAAAAATATAGGTTAAGAACTAGCTATATAACTTATCTTTGTTTCAAGGAAATTTTGCACAATACATTATCTTTTGGCACGAGAAATGCTTTGTGTACTCTCTTTTCCATGGACATCGCATGGAGAGACAGATGAGATTTGTTAAAAATGATACAAAAATTCAAACAAAAAACTATCATTTCAATGGTAGATAAATAATGAATAAGTCTAGTGGATGAGTTCGTTTTCTAGTCAATATAGCATTATTCTTGGGATACTTCTTCTTGGGATACTTCTCAAGAGTAAAGCTACGCACATATGCATATACACACACATTTATATATTCCTTATTAACAATATATTTTATCAACCTAATTATTAAATCATATAATATTATCTTGATAATTAAGCACATCAAATTTTAAAAAATTTATACATAGATAGATATATATTATCTAATATTTAAGATTCACATGTATTTTTAAAACTATGTTGTGCATCCAAATGAAAAGGAATAATGAAGTATCAAACTATTTTGAAATTTTATACACTTGATTTACACAATAAAAATTTATAATTCAATAGTTTGATCGATGAAATTCAATATGTATAAAGAGTTATGTAATGAAATAAATATACTAAGACTTGCTACTAGAGTAAATGAATCCCTCCTCATATATAATACTTGACAAAAAATTAAGATGATTATTAGATAAAATAAAGTAATATAACCTATTAATTTATATAAAAATTAATAATTATTATAATCCATTATTCTGAAAATAGATTTCTAACAAACTTTCTATTGAATTGTTTGATATTTCCCATTTCCCCAATACTTTTTATTTTAGTATTGTCATTTGCACTCGAAAACTCAATATGCCATCTCAATAAATTGGTAGTAAATTTACTCTGGTCCTAGTGTATTTCCAATATACTTAAAAACCTTATTATACCATTTTACGCTTGCATAAATAAATATAATTTTACATAAAGCTTATAGAGATACTATTTAATAATCTAATTAAACTAATTATAAATGAGACATTTGTTCATGAGTAATCATGTAAAAACTTTTGTAAGTGTTTAACAAAGAATCCGAGAGTCGTGGACAAATTTGATGGGATGATGATGAATGTCAAATCCACCTAAAATTTTATTAATAAAAAAATATATTCTAATGAAACTAGGCCAATTAATGATAAATGCATAAGTCATTATTGATAAAAATATTTCACCACAATTTCCATGTACAGAAGTAATTAATGCGATCTTCTGTTAGGAGGTTCATGAACCCATCAAAATCTCATCGCAAACCAACGAATCAGAAGGCCCACATAACGATGTCAATTGTGGGGTAACCATGGAGACCATAAACATATATTCTGCACACACAACAAAACGGAAGGTATGTAATGAATTGCTGTGCCTCTTTTCGGCTATTGAAATCGCAATGCCATTAATAATCTAGGCCATAAACTTATTCCGGTGCATAACTCACTAACATGACGCACATTATTCATCTCAATAAGAGTAAGATATTAGAATAGATGTACTACAAATTTATACTTGCTCCCTATTAATTAATAACAAGGGCAGAACACAGAAGGAAGCTAAGAATAGAGAAGTCATGGTGGTGTTACAAACTCAATAATGATAATCCTATTTTACTCAAGCAGACCTATATTTCGTTGGCCCATAACTTTCAACTAACACTACTTTCTTTCTTTCTTTTTTTTTATCCTAGTTCTTTATGATGGAGGAATTGTTGATAAGAATTCTTAAACGGGCTGTAATTCATACCTGTTGCAATGTTGTTCTCACATATTTGTTTTTTGGTA
Source organism: Dalbergia cochinchinensis (assembly GCA_031216125.1). NCBI lineage: Eukaryota > Viridiplantae > Streptophyta > Magnoliopsida > Fabales > Fabaceae > Dalbergia > Dalbergia cochinchinensis. The sequence goes on from CM062371.1 coordinate 10,699,179, forward strand.
GCTTCCCTGCATTTATTAATTTAATTGATAGGAGTGGCGGTGAATCTACCCCAGCCTACCATGCAGAGGAAAAGCCAAAGTGATAATATCTGCATATATACTCTGCTACTTTATGAAAAACGTTTCTCTTACCTCAAATTACAACCAAACAATCAACTTCCTTCAAATAATTGTTCAACCCAGTTTAGTTTCTGGTTGTAATTGCTTGTTGGTTTAACCCTGAACGATTTCCATCCAATAACCTTCAAGTATTCATGCTTGTTGATAAAGAGGGGAAAAAAATTTTGAAGCTACAAAGAAGCAGATATTAGATAGTGACCTTTTTATGGGGGGTACCCAACAAATAAGCGTTTGGCAAAGGGTAGGGGTCCTTTGATGTTGGTTGTCTTGAAGCAGATCACTGGGGGACAAATATGCCCCAGAGACTAATCATTAGTCCCACACCACAATGGCCATTGTTTGATTTTGAAGCACAAGACTAATATATATAAAATCTTAGGTAATTATATATATAACAATACCATTTGTTACATATCCTTTGTCATAGGCAGAAACACATGGGTTTGCCTTTAAATATGTCACCTTCTTCCTAATAAGCATTATTCTAATAACTGGTTCTTCCTTTTCCTTGTGCTTGTGATTCCAAACACATACCCTTTCAAACATTTATATAAATACACATTTCTCAATCCTTTATTAGTTCCAACTGGATCTAGCTAGTAATTATTCACTTGAGACACTCAGAGGAGAGTCATAAATGGCTAATCAAGAGAAAAAACACAAGAGAGGATTCTTGTACATTTACAAAGCGGGAACAGGAAATCAGAGGAAGAAAGAGTTGGAGCATGTTGTGGAGCAGGACAAGAAGTCCAACTCACGCAGCTGGTTGCAAAGGATATCAAGAACTCGAACTTTGCATGTGGAAAATGGTGGCCAAAGAAGCTTACACATTGAAGGAGCAGGAGAAGGAGGAGGAGGGTTTGTTGAGGCAAGGAAATCAACATCTTGCTTGGAGTTAGGATCAACAGGTGGAGGATTTGTGGAGGGAAGGAAATCAGTTTCCTGCATAGAGGCAGCATCATCACCAGCACCAAAAGGAGTCATAGCTGTTGAGGAAAGAAGAAAGTCAGTGTCCCACACCGAAAAAGATTTTGATGGGGGAGCAGAAAAGGCAGGAGGGATAGTTGAGGCAAGAAAGTCAGTGTCCCAAATTGAGGCATTGTCATCTGTGGCTGCTTATCTTCAGGTGAAGGTTTTGGTCTCTGACATGCCAAGCTTCATGCAAGTGCATGCCTTCCGTTGTGCTAGGAGGGCTTATGATAGCTCGGAGCAGTTTAGCTCTAAACACATTGCTCACAACATAAAGAAGGTATGCTTTGATTTTACTCCTCCATTGGTGGCCAATGAAATTATGATAGTAATTAATTTCATTTTATCAAAAATATTATGGTACTTTTAAAGGAGAGATGACTCACTCATATATTCGGATTAACCTTTCACTTATACATTGTTATAACTTGAGTTTAATTCTTGTGTTTTGCATCAATGAGTAAGTAGCTACACAAATACTCATTGTATTCAAAAACATGTTCTGACACTGGATTAAAAAGAAGAAAGTTAGTACTTTTAGCAGATTGCATTGCAAAAGCCAGAAAGTTGGTTCAGATTATTTCCTTGTGTTTCTTTTTGGAACTATGCTCTTGGATGATTGAGATTTGCTCAATGAACCCCACAGAAGAATTGGTGGTGATTTGAAAGCTGACTAGACGAACCATGTGTTGACATTTTCTCTTTATGTGTATTGGATTAGAATAAGTGAGAGTGGTCCAATGAAAAAGAGATCACTGATCTAGCAAACACCTGTGACTGGATCTTCCAATCTTGACCGTCCATAAAGTAACCCGATTTAGATGAGTCTCCTTTGTCAAGATCAAATCTTGATCGCAAAATTCTCCAACAGCCCATGTGTTAAACCCCTAACCCCCCTAATATTATAGCTAATAATGCACCATTTGTCCCAAGAAAATAAAAAAGGTGCATTTCGAACTTTCAATTGATAATCTAATTTACCTTATACAGAGTCTCAAGCCATGTGCACAACACAGATAGGGCTGATTTATTTATTTATATAGTCGATCAGCAATACTTATAAAATATAGTGCTTCTCTGTTCTTTTTACCACTTTCTTTTGATAACTTTGTTTACTAATAGTACATTCCTGGTATGTTCATGTGCAGGAATTTGACAAAGCTTATGGTCCGGTCTGGCATTGCATTGTAGGCTCAAGTTTTGGTTCCTTCGTGACACATTCAACAGGGTGTTTTCTTTACTTTTCAATGGAAAATTTGTATATTTTACTGTTCAAGACCAAAGTTAAGAAGGCGTTGGGTTAGGTTAAGGCACATATAAATTACATATATAAGATAAGATTTTAGCAACGACTTTTTATGCTGGCAAGGTTATTCAGATGTCTTGTCTGTACATGAAAATTGGAATGTGATCAAGTTTCATTCATACAAATTTATGTTATCTTTTTGGTTTTGCTTCGTTTTTTATTAAGTGTGACAGTTTGGTCACAGCATATATAGATTTTGGAATCTTATACAACTGGTCTGGGTTTCTTTTGCTCATTGACTGGGAATCTGAACCCAGCTCATGCGGCATATTTTAAATCCAGTCCTAGTAATTAATAAGAGAAATTATAGCAAAGCTTAAAGATTAATGTTTCAGCCATCAACTTTTTTCATATTACTTTTTAACAATTTTCCCTAATCTTGTCATCCATTAAATTAAATACTATCCCTAAACTGGAGTATCAGACACTACGAAATAGTGCTGCAAAAGATTACTAAGGATTGTATTTCTTGCAGTGAGATTCCGAATTCTAATCCACGTCAAGGCTATTAGTAAATTATGTTTGATTAAATATACTTTGATCGAAGTTTATGTATCTGCTCCGTATTTCATAGGAGTTTAAATTTGATGTACTCTTATTCTATTATTCTATCACATTATTAAAATGGTGAAATTTCTTCAGCAATGGCTATGGTGTGATGAACATATTTTTTTAATGATTTATTAACGAATAAATAAGTTATTGATTTGTAAAAAGTATAAATAATACACCGAAATATAATTTTCTTATTATAGCTGAATAGCTAAATAATATACATGGATGACGGGTCCATAGATAAAAAGAAGATAAGAGCTGCTTAAAAAATATATATAAAGAGCTTTTTCTCTATTCATCCAATCTAAGTTAACACCTTCCACATTGCAAAACACAAGTATCATAGATAGTGAAAGGAGGGATAGTGGATCCAACTATCAAATTATCATATTCTATTTTTCAATCCAGTTGGTAAGTAAAGCTTGAATTGTTTGCGTAATTATTCATTTCTCACAATTCAAGCTCTTTTATTTTTATTTATTTTTTTGTGAATTCAAGTATATCATCAATTCGCAAGTTGAGGAGATAGAAGTATTTTCCAAAAAAAAAATAATAATTTCCATGCGTATGTTTGTATCGGTACTGAAAATTTTCCAATATGGCATCCCTCATAATCATTAGCATTTCATCCTTTATCCTCGTGGATAAAGTGGCTGGCGTTAGAGCCTACCGCGTGGCGGGCTCTCGTTAGAGATGTAATGGGCAGTAGGGTTGAGGTCGATGCTAGAATTACCATAGTTCATACCCAAATTAGAAGAATGATGCCGGTATTACATTCGGATGCACCCTCCCCCATTCCTAAACTAGAAGAATTATTGCTTTCCATATTGTAAGGGCATTGAGAAAATACGTGAAGTGCACAAATGCGTATGTGTGCTCAATTGTTTCCTTTCAGTTATATAAACTATGGTGGCGTTTAAAATGTTCTTGTGAATATAGGAACATATATTAAGCTGCTGAAAAAACAAATTCAAAAATAAAATGAAGATCTAACGATTATATCATTTATAGGAAACATTTACTATAGCGATGCGTGAAGTAGAATAATCACCTTTGTTCTTTACGGTTTAGGGCTCTTTAAGTGAATCGGTAAACAATTTTAATAATAAAAAATACATTACTAATAAAATTACATTAATGTCGTGTATCTACAAACATCATTCGTAAGACTGAAATACTGATCTGTCCCTATGTTTAACCGGCACAGCCACAACCATAACCACTCCTCTCCCTCCCTTCCCTTCATATGAACAGGTCACCTTCCTCACAGATGACCATGCCCATTATTCATCATCGCAATGGGAACCCTAAAGCTCCTCACATCCCAACCTTAATGGAATTATCAATAGAGGCTAGCAACAACATTGTCATCATACTTGTTGAATTGATTTGATAAATACCCGTAGGAATATGTTGGAGGAAGGTTCTCGAACATCCCAGAAGCAGAGGATACAGTTGCCGGAAGTGGAGGCGAAGACATCGGCGGGATGAGAAGGCCTGTAAGGGGCTCAGATGGGGTTATAGCGGCAGTCGCCTTCTCCTCTTCGTGGGCGGCCACAATCTCCTGCGAATTGGGGGGCAGGAGCTCCTTCTTTCCCTCTGCCCTTGGTGTGACTCATTTCTTGGAATGGCAAGCAAAGCAAGCTATGCTATTCAGGAGGAGAAGAGGAAGAAGCTGGGCTGCGCTGGATAGAGAGGCCAATCAAATTGTAGTTCGGCTTCTCTTATGCTTCAGAGGCACAAAAAAGGACAACCTTGGACCATTCAATCTTACAATTGAACAAGTTAATGTCTTATGCAGTCTATTGCCTACAGCCATGGAAAGAAGAGGATGGCATGTGGGAGCTTCTCAAAGGGTCAAACTTGTATTTTCATCTTATATCTATCGGGCCAAATTGTCTTTTCATTTTATAAGAAGATTTAAATTTTAAATTAAATGGATGAGATTACCTGTAGAACCGGTGGCCAATTGAGAACATTGAATATACTCAAACTTTCTCAGCACACCTTACATTACATTAATTTTAAATAGAAAGATTTTGTAATTGATTAACATTGGAGGTAACATACCATATAACTTAACACAATTGATTGTGTTAGCTCTAAAATCCTTCAAAAAGTTTCAAGTTAATATATTTTAAATAACAACAAAACTAATTTAAGGAAAATATTTCGAAGAATGACTAATATCTATCTTGAGTTTCTTGAAGTAGCAAACAAGTTCTTTCATTAGCATAATATGACATCATTAGCGAGAATAATTTCATTTTACATGTGCAAATATGATTTATCTTGTATTAAGAGATGAAAACTAAATAGAAGTGATAATTATATCGAAAATCGAGCATATACATGCTTAACAGATTGAAGAAAAACAATCAGTACAAGAAACTAAGACTCGAGATTTCAGAAAGTAACACTGAACTTCAGAAAGTACGCTTAGATTGAAGATAAAAATGAAACTCTGAAGCCAATGTATTCTACAATCTTCAATCATCACATTTGCAATCTTTTTATCATCCACAAGCTCTAATTAAAAACTAGAAAACCGAAGATTCATCAAGGAATTGATACCGCACATCAGAAAGCCCATTTACTAGTGAATCAGTGCGCTCTAAGAAAAATGAGGAAAATTTGAAATTCAAATTTAAAGTGAAACCCAGTGACAGACTGGCGTGCCATCTTTTCTGCCAACTTGGTCAACTACCCTAGCTTATAGAAGGAAAAACTCAGAAACCATGTTCAAAAAGTAAAAATGATTTTTGAAAGGACATCAGAAATCTCAAGTCTATAATGGTTTCTATAACAGCTCTGACAAACATACATGCTACTCTTCTAGACTACATTTCCAAGACACAAACAAATGATCAACGCATGTCACTTGAAGAACTGATCAATGACAACAGTCATAAGTGAAGACTATCTATAAATAGATATGTTATGCTTTCAAATAGATACAATAGAATACTAAACAAAGTGCTGAAACTCTGTGAAAATTTTCTCTTCATTTTCTTGTAAAGTTTATTACATCTTGAAATCAGTTTTCTTGTTTGTAAAAAATTTCTTTCCACGTTCCTTCCCAGTTTATATGTTCTTTCAAAGAAAAATAATTAGAAAGAAGCCATTTAAGTTATCCCAGGTCTTTCATTGAACTTCTTATGGAAACTTGAGTTTAGGTTAGTTTGTGTTGTAAATCCAAACACAAACTTCTTGTAACCTCGATCCAATAGTAATCGGTGTGAGATCGCTTAAAGAGACTAATAAAAAACTACTTGCAATGCAACAGTAAAGGTGTTTTATTGGTCATGGTTTAGTTTGAAAAGGCTAGTTAAATATTACTCGATTTAGTTTGTTGAGACTGGTCAAAGACTACTTGGTTCATCTTGAAGAGACTGATGAATAACTACTTGGTTTGTGAAGTAGGGGTTGTCTATTGGTCATAGATTAGAGCTTAGGAAAGACTATTGTAAAGACTATCTTATTTCTTTCTCGGGTTGAGAAAGATTTTAGTGAAACTCAATAGTGGTCGAGAACTAAAAGTAGGCAGGTTGGCCGAATCAGTATTCTCCCTTATCTCTTTCACATTCACTACTTTGTGATTATTTGTTTATATTTGCTTGAAGCCTATCTTTTTATTCATTTCGTTATTGACGCTGTACTTTAGAAAGTTACTTTCTGAAACCTCTAACATTGTTTTTACTACACTTTAAGATTAAAGCTTGATAATATTTTGTTTAAGTTTTCAAAAGCTAAAAAGACAAAAAGAAGTGAAGCGCAATTCAACCATCCATTCTTGTGTGCTTTTCTACCTACAAATGGTTAGCTAGATTCCTTAAGCATCTAATCAGAGATTTAATTCCTAGTTGTGTGTATAGAAATGATTTTGTGCTTAAAGGTTTATTCCCTTAGAAGAGTTCCACGCCTCGAAGGGATTAGGGATTAGTCGCCATTACCCAAAGTGGATACATTAAAAAACATTGAAGGCAATAAAAGAGAGATCAAATTATTATTAATGAAAATGAAAATAAAGGACTTAAATATGATAAATTTTAGTTTTAGTCCCTATCAATTTTTGGGTTTGATCTCTAATTTTTGGTTTTCAAAAAAATAGTTTTGGTCCCTTCTGTTTTATATCTTGATCCTATAAATTTTGAGAAAGACTTAAATACAACATTTAATACTTATAAATGTTGAAAATTTAGGATTTGATTCTTATAAATATTTTAAGATTTAATTTGATCATAATAAATATCATCTGAGCTAACAACTAACAGAACAGGGATCAAAATCAAATATTTTAAAAAAATTATATCAATACAAAAAAAATATGTTTATAAAGACTAAAACTAAAATTTACTATATTTATAAGAATTAAAAAGACATCTAATTCAAATTGAATTTACCGTAACAATAATTAGTATTTTATTAAAACCCTACAATAAATAATATAGAATATAAAATTCAAAATGACTATTATTATAGGATAAAGTGAGTAACTCAAAAAGTTTTTCTTTAAAACTGGTTTAAGTTAAATCCAAGAAGCTAGTGGACTATGTTCGATATAAGGTAAAAATGAAATACAATTTTATAGATAAGCTTTATATATAATTTTATAAATAAAATTAACTCATGAAAGTTTTCCTTATTTTTTTTTTAAACCAAACACAACTTCAAATGTTGGTGGAGCGGCTGATAATTCACTATTTCACCAAACTTCCCAATGTTTGTGTTATTTTTATTTGGACTTAATTTTTATATATTGGTAAAGTAAAATTTTTTATATAATAATTTAATCATGTATTGTTATATTATTTATGATAGTTGACTCTTTTATTCACTATTTAAAAAATTATACAAATAAAATATTTTGATTTGATGACAATATAAAATTATTTTTTACACTTTTTTTATTATTTAATATTTTACATGATTAGTGTATCAAAACTAAATACTTTTTGTAATTTTTTTTTTTACTATTTTAGCTGTTATTAACATTTTGGCTAGTGGCACCTTACCTATGTATACTATTTTAAGGGTAAAATTCTATTTATATCCTTCATCCTTTTACTAAAGTTTTGATTCAGTCTGCTTTTTAAAAAAATTGATTTAAGTTCCTAAAATTTTTAAAATGTGAATGAAATTCAAATTGTGAATAAGAACTTGACATTTTATGTTTTGTTGAGATCCTCTACTGTTGTAGTTTAATATTTTATGTTTTATTGTGATTTTCTAACATCTTTATGTGACCTTTGTGGTAATGTTTATTAGTTTATAATTTGGATGTTATTTATTAAAAGGGTAAAATAAAAAAGTTTTGAGAGTATTAAATGTTAGGAATGTAAATAGAAAAAAAAATTAAACTAAATTGAATCATTAATAAAACATAAGAAACGCAAATCAAGTTTTATTATTCTTTCAATAAAGCATTTGTCACTTTTTATTTTTAATATGTTTTTATGGTCTCTCATTCAACCCTAAATCATTGGGTGTTTATATCGGAAGAGGGGTCCGCCATCATGGAACTCTATATTATATCAATAGGTTAAGCAAAAACGTTATAATAAGGAGTCTTGTTTGATATAGAGTTGTGTTATTTATACTCATAAGATATAGACATCGTGCTGACTTACACCTTATCCATCATTGAATGCTATGCGAACTCTATTTGAATGAAATTTACATTCCATCAAATGATAAATAAGCAGTAAATGTTTCACACTCTATGAGTATAAATAAAATTTTTATTTGTATATTTTTCACTTTGTCAATCATTAAATGTGAGATTTAATCTCTTGTACCTGAAATTCCATCCCTCCCCAGTATGTTGGTTTTAATATATACAATTAACTTTCCTCTTTTGTAAATTATTGAATAGATTAAGTCATTAAGAGTAATTTAGTGGTAAGATATTTGAGTAATATACATGAGGTTCTAAATTTAACAAAGTATATAAAACTCACTTGGATGATCTCACACGCCTGTCTTCGATCGGAGGATACCCCTTGGTTCACACCAAAAAAATCTAAAACATAATCAATTACACCACTTTAAGTCTTTTAAAAAAAAAAAAAAGCAAGGATATAGATTGAACAACAGAGGCATCTTCGTACGTTTTAATTTAGTAGTGTTTTCTTCTTGTTTGACTTCAACAGCAGCACGACCAATCGCCTGAATTGCCAAACAAAATGATCACCACAATGATAACTAAGTATCGGGGCAAGATACGCAGCCTATTCACTTTTCCATCTTAAAAGGGCAAACCACAGTATACCGAGGACAGGACATTTTCCAAAATGATTAACTACTACATATCACAATGAATCTCACAGAACATGGGTACTGGAAATAGCGTTTTGATCGCGGTTCCCCTAAATTGTAATGTCTGTGTTAGACGATTGGTTCAGCGATGTGAACAATATTACACTACTAGTTAACACCATTAGGTTGGCTAGTTTGCCTGCTAATTGATACAAAATTACAAGCTGTTTACTCAAAGTATGTCATTCTTTGTTTGTTTTCCTTCGATCCTAATTCCGAGGCCCGTGGTTTTAAATTACTGTTCACAACCAGCAGCAATTGCAGTCGTATTTTCGCAATTTTCTGTATCACGGCGCAACTGAAACTGTAACCGCAATTCAAAATCCTGCTACTCACTCTTGGATACTCGAGTATGTTATCTCAGTAAAAATAAATAATAGTTGTGGAGTGGGAGGATTAAAAATCGCTGGGAGTGGGAGGATTATGTTATGTTCTAGGAACTCGGGACCATTTAAGGATAAAACTTGAGTAAGCTTATTATACACACACACACACACAGATCTATATAAATCCATCATTATATCCTAGGAATTTACAAATAGTAAGAATCCCAAATCAGAAAAACAAAAATTGAGACAAAAGACAAAACAATTCTCCAAGTATAAATTAACTAAACAGCAAGAAGCACTAATTTACATGTTGCAGAATACGGGAATTAAAGGAAGATCATCACCTACGTTTTTTGGACTTGGTAGGGTTGGATTTGTGGGTGGCGGCGGAAGCTGGTTTCCCAAAGAATCCACAAAAGCCACAGGTAGCAACCTTAGGGGAAGGAGGGTCCTTGGATGGCGGTGCAACGTTGACCGTCCGATAAGGTCGTGCTCCTGCTGAAGTGCTGTGCTCTAACGTGGCGGCACTTGATCCAATTCCAACACTACTCTGAAGCTCCTTTTGTTCTCTTTCAATATTCTCTTGTTGGTTCTGGTTATTGTTAGCGTTAGCACCTTCTTGGTTCTGATTCTCGCTCTGGCTCTGATTCTGATTCTGATTCTGGTCCCATAGACCAGCAAGGAACTTGTCATCCCAAACTGAGCCTGAAGAGCCTTGTCTCCTGAATGATGTTACTGACCTCTGCAGCCCAGCCTCAGCCATATGAATCTCTCTCTCTGTGATATGGTTGTTTTTTCGTTTTTATGGTAGGGGTTGTATGGTTGAATTTGAAGGGGGAATTTTTTTTTTCTTTTACGACCCCAAGTAGTTGTATGATGATGTTAGACCTTTGATTGTGCAATTGATTAAAGACATGATGAGGTCGGGGAAAATGACAAATAAAGGAGAATATATAATAGGGGGAAATCACTAGGGGAATCTATATGGCTGGGTTTGGTTATGATAATTGGTTAAAGTTTTTCGTTTTAAATTTTTTAGCATTATTAATATTAATTGTACCTGCTATACTTTTCTGACTTTAAATGGAGTAACATACACAGCAAGAGTTCAACGATGCGTTGTCACCAAACTATCTAAGTAGGGACAAGGTTTGTGTCTACTCACGAAGCTTACTCCTTTTTCAAGGGTTATCTTGCTAGTAATTATGCAAATCTTCGCATTTATGCGATTTCCTGATACAGCGAAAATGTATGAGTACGGTAGTGGAATTATTTTTCTACTTTTTACTACTTTTGTATGGGTTATGCGTATACTCATGAGCTTTCATATGGTTATGTAATGATTCATTTTCGTAAATTTTTTTCATGAAAAATAATTTGTAAAGTATAACAACACTATTGTTAATAAGAAACTGAACTTTATAGTTGTTCTTACCTAAAAATTGAGTCGGTACAAATCATCCTCTTCAAAAGGGAAATAATATTGGTAGCTAGGAAGATAAGTAAAGATATTCTGGCATTTAAGTTAATGTGTATTGATAAAATTAATAATTATTAGAATTTTAATTATTATTAATAATTAATTCATTAATTATCATCAACTAATAATTAAAAATTATTCATTATTAATATTTAAATTGTGAATAGTTAATTAATTAGTAATTAATTTTTAATGTTAGTACAGTAATAATAATAACAACAATACTCGGAGGACTACCACAAGCATCAGGTGATAATCTAGGAGGTAATTCACACAGACATTCTATATGGGGTAATCCATATTACCTGTAGATTGCATTGGTAATTTTTTTTTTGGTTCACAACCAAGATATCTATCATTAGACATGGTGACTAATCCTTTTGCTGGCTTGGAGGCACCTAAAAGAATAGAACAGTTAGTTTAGAGATTTAAAGTTTCTCCATACCCAAAAACAGAGATCAAACCCCTGACCTTTGATTAAGGGTAAATAAGTTCTTACCACTCAACCACACCTGCCAGATTATTGCATTGGTAACCATTAATGTGGTTTAACCAAACAAGACAATTCTACGGACCTAGATAATTTTAAGTCACATTACCACTTACTAGTAACATCTTATAATTATTTTTAAGTGCAAAATTCATCAATTATGAGGTCCAGCATAATTGGTAACTGTTGGGCTCCTTAAGTATTTAGTTAGGGATTTAATTCTTAACAATGTATATAGCTAGAGTTTTGTGACTAGAGGCAAAATGCATATATATGAGCTCCACATCTCAAGAGGATTAGATACTGCATTTGGTGATAAAAACCATAGGTTGCTCTAGAAAGTGCAAATGTTGTCCTTAATTTAAAATGACCATCTTTTTTTCATAATCAGATTGTAGTAATTGGACCTTCTTAGATGAGGGAGAATCTCATTGACATCGAACTAAATCGATGGTAAAGACATGAAGTTGTTGAGCCATAGAGCCTATAAATCTAGTTCAATCCAATAATATTTCATCATTATCTTAATGTTGGCTCAAACCAACCTTTAATATCAATTTGGTTCTAACATTTTAATTTTATCATCAATTTAGTACTAACAAAATTTTTATATCAATTTAGTCATAATATTTTTAATTTCGACATTCATTCCATCATTATGTTGACTAAATTAATCTCAAAATTAGAAAAATACTATAATTGAATTGATATTGAGACTTAAAATGGTACGAGTAAATTAACATAAAAAAATTTATCATAGTCAAATTGATGTCAAAATTTGTAATATTTAGACTAATTGATATAATTTTGTTTTAAAAAAATTAAATTGATGTCAAATTTAAAAAAATATTAGTAAAAAATATTTAGTCTTTCCTTATCGGTACATGAGTTAACTACTTCCCTTGACTCTGGGATTCGATATGTCCAACACTGCAACTCTTCACAGTCACTGACTGCGATATCTCTCCAAGGCTCCATATTTTTCCTTGATTGTCCTAAAACATTCAGTGCTCCTTGACTGTTATCTTTGACGTCTGAGGAAATTTCTTTCATTAAGCAGTAAAATATAATATTAAATTATTTTACAAAATATTATCAAATTCAAACCTATCATTGTCGCCTCGTCCCAAATTAAATTCAATTAAATTTTATAGATGTGCTCCTAATTCTTTTGGGGGCAGCTTATGCCCTATGTATGGGCTTACCGAATAGCGCGTACACACATGTTCACAGTAAAAAGTTTGAAATTTGATACACTGATCTGGTCATCGAAGGGTATGGGGTAGCCACAAAATCAAACCAACAACCAAATTTGTGGAATGTCAACACCGCCTCGTGAATGGAAGCGATCGATTACTTTTTTAAATAATCATGTGTTAGATTCAATAATTACTAAGAAATTCGGTTTTATTTTTGGATCGAATAAGAAATTCGTTGGAGTCGGGTGTATTTTTACAAACGAAATAAACTATATGAGCTGCTTTAATACTAATATTTATTTGTTTAGAAATGATAATTATACTTATAAAGTGTAAAATACCCTATTGACATCATTTATTATTGAATAAGGTGTGTATTTTACTTGAAAAGAGTTTATATCCCATTTAACAGTGGATAAAGTATGAGTTGACATAATATTTTATACTTTATAAGTATAAATAATACTACTCTTGTTTATTTCTTTCTTATGAATTAAATTTTAATACATTGACAATATATAAATTTTATTCATATTATTATCTAATTATACACTATCATATTAATATAATAAGTTTGACTTTTATTTTGCTCTTTAAAAATTTATATATATAAAAGAAAATTTCACTGAATGATAATTGAATGATAATACAATAAGTATTATATTATTGTATTTCAATTAAATTCATTGCTTGTTAGTAAATTAAAGACCACTTGTACAAAAATAAATAAATAAATAACAACCACATGTAATGAACTGTTCTACAATGAGACACGTGGCAGTTGACCCGAAGGAGAAAAAGGCCTTGGCTAACCAACTACAGGCATGATATAAGCTATACATCACAATGAACTGGAGGGCACTAGCCAGGTAATGTGTGATTTTTTATTTTATTTTATTTTCCCGGTAAATAAGTGTGATTTTTTTTTTTCTTTCCTTCTTGGATTCTTCTTCGGTGGGGGATTCGTTTTGTTCATCCCCATTTGCGGTGGCCATCTTTTTTCACATAATGGCAAAGATAGAGAATTAGAAATTAAAAGAAGGTTTAATTTGGTAAATTTGTAAAAGATATTAGGGGAAGCAATGTTGGTCCCTAATAAGGGGAGGAGGACCAACGTATGCTTAGCCTGCTCTCTAAATAAACTCTCTCTTTCTATCCGCAGTTGCTTTGTTCTTTTCCTTCCTTAGAATTCTACTATATGTGTACTCATCTGGCAATGATTTTTCTGTATTCTGATTTCATCTGCAACTCCAATTTTGTTACTGCATTACGTTGAATTTTCGAGTTGCTTTATCGATTCAATATACCACCTATATACACTTTAGCATCCTTGAGCAAATTAAACAGTAATTTAGTTCTGTTTCCCTGTGGACTATTTTACTAGAAGAACTACTAGCACAATTTTGTTGCAAAAAGAAGAGAAAAATACACAACTCTTGTTTATGTGGCTGATTGCATATTGTCTCATAAATTAATATACATACTCAAATTGGTACTTAATAATTTCAGCATCAAACAAGTTGATTTTTAACAATTAAAAAGTGTCAACTTAATATTCCTAACAATTAAAAAGTGTCAACTTAGTCTTGACAATGTAAAAAATTAGACACCTAATGATTTCTAAATAGAAAATATTAACGATATTAGTCACAATTTCATTATCGAATAAACAGATCCTAATGTCAATTGCAGATAAAACAAAAATTAAAACAAATCTCCATTCTCCTCCATTTCTTTCCTTCATCCTCTTTATCACCACCACCACCACCAACACCATATTCACATAAAAATGTTAAAAATTTGCTATCCTTATTTTTGCAATGAATTGACCTTGAAATCTCGTTTGTTATCAACATCAGCATACTTAGGAAAATCATATCTTCCCGTCTAATCAAGCAAGCATGTAAATGCTCCACCTCGCTTTCCACAAGCCACATGTAAAAAGGGTCAACCAAGCGACGCAGATCAACTACCATCCAATTTCAGGTGCATCTGAATACCACAGATTTACTAAGAAAACATATGCATAGGATGGAGAGGGATTGCTTTGCAGCTTTGTCAAAAATCTGAAACCACTATTAAAAGATCAGCTACATGGACACCTTTACAATTACACCATTCATACCCAAATAAGTCAATGAAATTGCAAATAATGTTTCTCGACGTGTCACTTTAAGTTCAAGTTGAAGTACTTCCGAAACGTTTTATTACACACAGGACCAACTAGTTGATGGCCTCCAATTATCAGAATGCCTGGCTCAACAAGTATAGCATTGAAAAAAGTTATCACGTGCACTATGGCACATTTTTTTCTTTTTCTTTTGACATGTATGACACATGCTTTACACTCACTACAGTTAAAGTTGATTTTCTTTTTAATTAACAATATTATTTCAACACTTAAATTTCCAAACACTTTACATATCCTTCTCACAAAAAGTATTGGATCCAGATTACCTTTTATTCTCCATTTATTCTTTCACATCATTTTCCCCTCTTTTACTCTTAAGGTGTTGGGTGTCCATCACTTTTTTGGATGTTGAGACTGTTTTATCCTTTCTTTATGTTTAGTGTTTTTGGCGTATCAATTACAGAGAATCATTTATTGTTATACAGGGTTTACTCCTTGTGCATGACCTTCCCCACTCTATGATCAATCAAATTGCATAAAACTAACGTAGATAAAGTGATGTGAAAATACCACTAACAATTGTGAAAAGAACTCAAGAATAATTAACAGCTTGAGTTACAGTTTCATCTAGTGCGAGCAATAAATCACATTCTGCTTTGTAGATTGATAAGAAATTCTTTTGCAGACCACACATATTACTAGTTAGTATCGTAGAGCCAACTCTATTTTTGAATATTTGAAATATCTTCTTATTTTCCTATCCTATTTGAATTTCATTATGGAAATGGGGATAGTAATTTTTGATCACTTTTATGAAAACCATGGTGGCAATGGTGGTAGTGATGAAGAGGATAAAGGAAGAAAAAGGATGGAAATAGTGATTTTCTTTTCTTTTTTGCGTAAATGATGTTAGAGATAAATTTGTCCGATTATAAAATTGTCATTAACATCGTTAATATTTTCTGTCCAAGGACCATTAAATTTTCAACTTTTAATATTATCAGAGATCGAGTTGCCATTTTTCAATTGTTAGGAACCAATTTGTTCGATACTGAAATTGCCTGAAAATCACGTAACTTTTTTCCTGGTTACACGTCCCTCAACTTTATATGCATAGCGGTAAGCATTATAAAATCCAGAATGATTGCTCAATAGCACTCGTATTTATATCGTGTAAAAAACATTGACCAAGACCAAAGTGAGATTTAGGTTTGATTCCACTGTTAAGTCTTCACATTTTAAAACTCAAACAAGCACTAGCAGTTTAAGAAGTTATACTCGGTCTCTGTACAAAAATACTTCTTTATTAGACCAACATACTGTTATAATATCATCCCTATACATCTCAGCAAATGCAATGCCTTGAAAGATTGAACCTAATTATAAAATTATCCCAGTAAAGATCTTATTACATATTTTTAATCAATGGAGACCTATTTAATTTTTAGGTGAAACTATAAGTCAATGAAGAAAAAACCAGACCGGACCAGTTGATCCGATCGAGAACCAATGACCTGACCGATCCAGTTAAGCTGAAAAGACCTGAGGAAGTCAAAACCAGTCAAAATCAAGAAAACCGACGAACCGGATGGATCTGACCGGTTTTTTTTCAAAACTTAATTTTTTTTTTGTTCTAAAAATTAAATACTGATATCTAATGGCAGTTATACAAAAAAAAATAGAATCTAAGAAAGATACTAATAAAAATTGTTGAGTTATTATTTTCCAATCTTCGTCATTCGCAGATTGCTTACCAAACTTTACTGATTACTAACAAATATTGTTTTCAAATGCTTTGTGATCTATGAAATTTTATATGGGTTATATTTACTCTTATAGACCTATGAATATTTTTTTATTGATTATATTAATGTTAATAATTTAATAGATTTATTTATATTATAATTAATCATATGTATATATTTATATATATTTTCATAATATTTTGATTAAATTCCGATTGCACCTCTAAACCAGTACCTTGACTGGTTCAATACCTTGACTGGTTCAATGCTCACTCCGATTTTCTCCACCTTGCTATAAGTAGTTACTGAATGATCAAAATGAGTATTTATAAGCAACTCTGTACAACAAAAACACGCAGGCCAAAGTCACATTCAATAAAATTCATGTAAACCAAAATCAGTAACCCACTCTCTAGATTACGTCTTTGTCCAAATCGACACACTCAACTAGCTAAAGATCTTTTCTAGTCAAATACTGCTTATCTAATATCTACTTCCCGGGCCCCGGAAATCCTCTACTCACTCGAATCAAAATGTACCATCATCTACCAATACCAGTAAGAGGGTCACTATATCGAGCACAGATGTAAAAAACAAAAAACAAATCTCCAGCAGATTTTATCCAGTTATCTTCGGTAAAAATATTAGTCTCTTGAAATCATTAGCGACTTTAATCTCATAATTCAACTGTTGCAGGAATTGCCATCTCTCACTCGATCCACACTCCTCTTGTCCTTGAGAATTTCACTCAGAGGCTTGGGATCCTGGAAATCAGCCGATGTGCTTCTGCAGTGCAAATTTTCTTTAGTCTTCTGCTTCTCCTCTTTAATTTCTGCAAGAGACTTGGGTCCTGTGAATGTAGAGGACTCATGAAAGAATCTCTTTTGCTTTAAAACTGGTTTCCTGGAGACATTAGATGAAAGAAACTGGCGTTTATCTAGTCTTTCTCTGTAATGCTTCCTTCGCCTGTGTTGCTGGGAATTCCTACTTAACCATTGCCTGTTAGCAGTTGAAAGAGTTTCAACCTCTCTCATTGAGTCTATGGTGCTAAATCCCACTTGTGATGTTAATCTTCTACTTAATCGCTGTTCAATGCAATGCCTATGATGCCTTTCCTGGTTTTGAACCATCAAAGAAGATGAATCATGTCTTCTTAAGAAACCTGTACCTGGAGGACCACTAGTTTCCCTGCGTCTCCTCAGATGATCTCGTAGATCTAGGTTCCAGTCACAAGCAGCCTTATCGGTCATCCGAAACCTTTTCCTGGCCAATATAGAATCCAAGATTATCTCTCTGGAATGAGCACGGACTCTTCTGCCATTAGAATGAGTAAGATCTCTATCTAAACATCTATAATCATCATACATATCTGGTTCATACAGAATGTCAGCTTCTGGGCACGTAGTATCATACTCATCTGGGTCTTTAAATTCATACCCCAAGTACTGCTCATTCAATTCCCGGTGTTCCCTGTCAAGCACTGGCAAATATTCAGAATCATCCCCATAACCCATGTTCTCCGATTCATCATGAACAAGAACATCAAATCCCGGGGATGATTCCCACCGCTCCTCAGGCTCTACGTGACCATTTACTAGCTCCTCTGAATGCTGATCAGTGCCTAAATGAGACGTGCGAACAAATCCTTCATCCAGATATAAAGAATCTGACCTAGAAACTGCAGCTTCTTCATACTCAAAAGAAGGTATCTCTGGGCAATCACCTTGGTGTTTAACATTTTTGGGTAAAGGTAGTTGAAGATCTTCCTTAGGCGTAGGTTTGAAATCAGACAAGGCCTTTGGGGCAGTTAAAGATGGGTCAACATGTGTTTCATTTTGTGTGGATGCTACACTTGTTTTATTTCCTGATGACACCTTTTTTTCTGGGTTGCGTGCATCAGTGCCTCCCTTGTCATTCTTCACGGGCTTTACAGTCAAAAAGCTATCATCAGCACCATGCAAAAAAGAGCATCTGTCTCCTTTATTGCAAAGTCCATTGAAGAAAAAATAACAGGGAACCATTGTCTTGTTTGCAGGTAATGAAGATTGTGCAGGTTCAGATGGCACTCCAGTATGCCCATCCAGCGGCTGATAAAATGGGTAATAAACAAAAACATTAGTTTGAAGCAACATGCAGTAACAGCTGGCCCTGCGTGGACAGATTACTACTAAACAAGAACACATAAAAAATAAATATTTCACTGTATACTAATAATGCAATAAAGTCAAAGTACGTGTTTATAAATTTCATATTTTTAATCCTCAAATCTATTCAGCCAAGTAAAATAAATTTTCCTAACGATATGCTTGGTTAGGGGTAAAAATTGGGTGCAATTTTTTATAGATGAGCTCTATGTGTAAAATAACATATGAAACTCATCCACAAAAAATTTATCTCCATTTCTACTCCTCAACCAAACTTATCCTAACCAAGAAACCCAAAATCAATACAAGAGACAGATTATGCAAGATAATCATTGGGTGAGGTGGACTGCTAAACATGGAATAATCTTGTCCTTTCGATTTGCTATTTTATGAAACACTAAACAGGTATATTCAAGGTACTAAGGACTGAAAACTTTATTTTATTTTAATATTCAGAATAATCTACATCTATATGTACATAATGTAAGTAACACAGCACTGTGTCTTGTAATCTGCAACATTGCATCAGAAGCTACTTAGAGTGAGAGAGCAACAACAATGCTGGAGCTGGGTGCTGGTACAAGCTAGCCTCAGCCATGCTTGTGATGCAACCACGTTCACAAGCCAATATAATACAGAAACAACTATTAATTCAACCAACCAGGCCTACGAAACAATAATTGCAAATCAAGTTGGAAAGGATACCACAGTCTCAGGCATTGTGCAAGGCTCCAAATCAAGACAAAGAAGTCAATAATAAAATAAATAAATAAACAAACAAAAGATTAAAATAAAAAAAGGAAAAATGCAAAAAGAATGTGGGGACTTACAGGGTGTCGAAAAGCACAAGTAGGATTGAGGCAATTTCCGGATAACCAGTACCAGCAATCCCTAGGGTTAAGCCTCGCAATCTCATTATGCCGATACTCGCATTCAGCCCCCTGAAAAGAGAAAAGCAAAAACCACCATAAACATACAGACACAAACAAAATTGCGAAATGCATCAAAACGCAGTACTGCTACAAATCTTTACAGCAAAGCTCAGCAATCAACAATAATTACCACAAAAACAAGAAGCACGTAAAATGCAGTTTCTTTTTCTTTCTTGCTCCGTTTGTATTATTAGGGTAGGGTTAGGGGAAATGCATGATTTAAGAGAGCGCGAAGAAGCAGCAGCGAGTGGCGGAACAGGAAACACGTGACGCGATGCAAGCAACATTATCAGCGAAGAGGAGAAAGAGAAAATAATAATAATAGAAAAAATAAAAATAAAAGAAAGAGGTGGAAGCCACCTTCTTGCAAGTGAGGGGAGAGGCCAAGAAATAGACGCAATCGGTGTTGCGCTTCACCAAATCTTCGTCCATGGTAGTGGCGGCCAAGAAAGACGAGGGAATTAAGGAGAAGAACGAAGAAGGAAGAAGAATGGGATCAGAGTAGTTTCATTTCATTTCATTTGATTTCATGGACGTTCGTTCTTTCCAGTTTTTGGCTCCGAATGTGTCGTCGTGTCAAGGAGACGGAGATGGATCGCCCACTGCCCACAGGATGGATGATAGCGACCGAAAGAGAACCAGAGGCCACCATCAGGACTTCCTTGGGCTTGCTTTCCGTGTTGGTTGGGCCCATAATCCAAGAGGTCCTATTCCAAAACTCATTGTACAAAGACAAAATATGGCATGGGTGTTGCCCAAAAACATTAGAGATTGCAAATTTTTTTTTAATTTATAGGATTTAATTACCGTATACGGATAATATAAAAAAAATTTATATAGTCATCTAATCATATATTATCATATAAATCATAATAGATGACTTTTATACCCACTATCTAAAAAGTCATTGAAACTAAATATTTTGATTGGATAGTAGTGTAGATATATTTTACACTATCAGTATATCAAAATTAAACTCTAATTTATGTACCACACTCCAGATTATAATTTAGAGTTTAATTTAATATATTGAAAGTACTAAATTTTACTATTTACAATTTTGCATAATCTTTCAAGTGGTAAATGTTAGAATTAATCATTTCTACTTATATGACAATATAATAATAATAATAATAATAATATTATTATTATTATTATTATTATTATTATATATATATATATATATATATGATGGTTTATTCAATGAGTTACAGGGACGGATTAATATGTAACATTGCCATTTAGAGTATGTTTGTAAGTTGGGATTTTAGAGGGGAGGGGAGGAAAATGAATGGTTTGTAGTGTAAAGTTATACTGCAAATCATTCCTTCCCATTCCCTTCCCTCCAAAATCTCCCACTCACAAACATTGCCTTAAGGTCGAATAAGTTCAGGACCACCGAAAAACAAAAGGTCAAATGAGTTGAGTTGCGTTTATAGTTCGCAATGTATTTAGCGAAATCAAATCGGACGTGAAGCGGTAATATCTAGTTCATGAAAAACAAGATAAATCAGAATTTTCTCCAGACGTAAAATTGCATGAAAAAGCTTTGATTATCAATGTGACTAATTAGAGAATTGCATGTATCCATTGAATGCATTTGCGTCTTTGTATTTGTCTATTATTCAATAGAACAAAGAACCGTAATTCAGATGCCCTTTATTGACATCCATGCTAGACAACTGCAATTTTGAATATCCACAAAATTTTGAGAATTTGAAAGATACTTGCACAACAAATCTCTATCCCCTGCAAGTATTAGATTTATTTCATGCTCGAATTGTAATCTGCAGCGAACAGTTTTTCTTCAGAAAACCATTTCAATATGCAAATCCCGCAGCGATTAGTGCTGTTCAAGCGTGCTTCAGATGCCGGAATCCTACATTGCTCAGAATTTGTAAACCATTTGTTCGGTGTACCCGGCTTCTTTGAGTATGCCAGAAACCTGCAGCACAACAATCGTAGACTGAATCATCAAAAAGATCCAGTTAATAAGGTCAAACACACCACACTAACAAGTCAATTTCATACCTCTCCTTGCGTCCAATCTTTGGCCTTTTCACCAGATACGTGTTTCATCATCCCAGGGGGACCACACACCTGAAATATAGGTGATAAAGAATAGGTTATTAACTTAAAAAATTTTGTAATAATAATGATACTTTACAAAAACCAACACCATAATCTATCTCCCTAAACCTGACCCGCAAACACTAATAAACTAAAAACATCGAACATGACACGAAATAATATGAAAAGTAGAACTTCTTGTGATGGAAAGGTTCCAAGTTCCAACCTGAATATATGAATACATGGTTCTAATTACACACAATGACAAAGTGTACCAACTCAAAATTAATCAATGATTCTTCAAAATCTTGATACCGTTGAAGATTATTTGCAGTAGGCTTCAGAAATTTTACTGAAGGAATCATAATCTGTGTAATGGGCCATAATTTGCATTGGAATGGAAGCTGTTAATATGTTGAAGAGTAGTTTCCAACTAGAGCATTGAGTCTAAATTCCGAAGTCAATAACCCCAAGCGCCTAGGGCTCAAGTGGCACCAAGTTCCTTTGGAGACTACTTCATTGCTAGTTCAATTTTCCATCAAGGCTGCTTTGCCTCCATTTTAGTTTACCCTCCCCCTGCCAACACGAGGCCATGGACCTCCTTTGTAACACCCCACCACCCAACAATAAAAAGTATCTGAATTCAAGATAGCAATCCTATAAGTAAACCAATTCAATTCATATGTACTTGCACAGTTGCTACGGATCAGCATCCTGCTTCACATTCTAGAGGAGTAACCAAAACAACAGGTTTTGGAAGTGCCTAATTACTACACAGATGATTCCAACCATGTGACAATATGGATAGGTACGTTTAAAAAATAGGGAAGAAAGAAAGGAAACTCACAAGTATAAGAGTATCATCACTAGGAGCAGGTAAGCCTTTGACAACCATATCCTTTGATATGTAACCTGCACCTCCTCTCCAATTTTTAGTTGGATTATCTACAGTGTAGAATACCTGCAAATTTTGTTAGAAAGTTTTAAATCAATTTACTGGAAGTAATGAAAGACTGACAAAATATAGTAACTTCACTTTAAAAAAAAAAAAAAAAAAATTTGCCTTTAAGTTAGGGTGCGTTGTGGCTAGAACGTCAAGCTTCTGTTTAAGCAGTATGTCATCTGGGGAGACATTACCATACAGCAATGATATCTGCATAGGTAAAAGGTTACCATAAGCTGTGATATTCTCATGTTTATCAGAAATACATTGAAAAAAGAAATAAAATTAATCATATTTCATTTGCAAAGCAAGTGCATATATGAATTAAACTCCCTAAAGTTCCGATATGCCAACAAAAAATGTTTTCATTAATTAACTATTTATAACTTAATTAAATGAGCAGGGAAAGACAAGCAGTACATCATTGGGGAATATAAAAGGTTTACCACCCACCTGGGTTTTGTCATCAGGATTCTTCAGGATTGCCTCAATTACTTGAAGCATTGGAGTGATTCCTGTGCCACCAGCAATCTGAGTGGTGCATTAAAAAAGGAAAATATAAGAGCTCAATCAAGTGTAGCATGGAAAGCAAAATGATATATTCTTACAAAGTTCATGCCCTTATATGGAAATGAAATGTATTGAACCAAAAAGCGAGAGGCAACAACGAAGTATGTGTTTGGGGAAGACCAGTGCAGACCTCTCAAACATACTTTTGTGGAAAAGAACAAATTCATAAGCATGTTTGTGACTTTCCACTGGTTAACAAACAAGCATAACTTATATGCTGATGGAGGATTGAAATGATGTAATCAAGCATCTAGATTGAATACAAAGCCCATCATTGCCAATGTCTAGGAGTGTGAATATGCTTACCATGCCCATATGCTTTTTCATATTAGGAGTATATCTGAGCTTTTCAATGGGCCTGAAAGAAACAGTGCCATTCTTATAGAATGTTTAAGTGTGGAAGGTAATTTGCTGATTTTAAATTGTTATTGCAAATAACATACCCTTTTACTTCAACAACATCACCTGGTTTCAAGCTTGCAAAATGCTGGCTCATTTTTCCCTCAGGATACACCTTCAACAATTTGAAAAATAAATAACTCAAGTGCCTCTTTGAAATGGCCTTCTGGATGATCTACAAGATGAGACAAGTAAAGCCCCATGGTAACATACCTTGATTAACAAATCAAAATATCCTTTGGATTCTGGATCTGATATAGGAGTATACCTGAAGATGGAGACACAAGCACCCTCCTAATTAACCTCAATGAAACATCAATAGTACGCAAGAAATCATTCATATCTAAATTCTAAAACATGATCTTGACACTCAGCAGAAAGCATTAGTATTTGACTCCTTTCTGACCTTCCAGACCTTCTCCCTCCACCCAATGTAGTAATAACAAAAATAAGTATGGTTTCAATCAACCCTTCCGTTGTTTTCAAGGATAGGCAATTTTTTTTCTTTTTATTGGGCTGGGGTTTTTGTTTGTTTGTTTGTGAGTGTGTGCGCTTTGTTTTTTTGTGGTGTGGTGGGGTGGGGTGTTGGGGGGGTGGAGCAAATGTAACTGTCATATAAGGTAGAAAAAAATATAGTGTTCTCCAATCTAAAATTATAATAATTTAATTACTAGCCAAACATAAATTTGAGGTCAACAACAGAAGGGGAAAAAATGCATCTGAATGATTTTCATAGGCATTCATCAACAACAATGCCTGGGTTAAGACTTAAAAGGGACTTTAACAGATCTTCTAGGAAATTTTGTCAATTAATCATACTAAGACTATCACTGACAGACAGAAAAATAAGTATAGCACAATTTAAGAACTGACATTTAATATAAGAACAATTATGAATGTTTTATACTGAAGATGGCTGGAAGGGTACAGGATCACGTGCCAGAATAAAGAAAGATCTGAAGATGAAATACACTCAATTGTCTCATCAGGGAAACTTACGGACGTATGACATATTTTGGTTTTCCTTCTGCATCTTGTCCCATTGGAGCCCTGTGGTAGTTCAGATACATTGAGTCCGCATTGTAGTGAAGCAATATCTAAATTTAATGATATCAATAACAAATGAAATTATATACAATCCATCACACCTAGTAAGAATGCAAGAAGCAATGTCCAAACCCAACTTCTTGTTGGGATCAAACGAAAACCTGGCAAATAGTAGAGAGACACGGTTATATAGATCTATGATGCACTGGTACGGCCAATTAGCAGCCGCTCCAGTTTTCTGTATGTTCCACCACAGGAACGCGTACAGCTCTCCCAAAAAACGTTAGCCCACATTTTTTTATATGCACTATTAAAAAACCACAAAACACAATAGATATGTGATAAGGATAACACAAGATATAGGGAACAAATGTTAGAAACTACCTTTATATGAGATACCAAAGATACAAGATATGTATAGATATTTTTTCTACATGCAGTTAATATTTTGGATTATTTAGATTGACATGTTTCATAAATTCTTATATTAACGTTATATTTAACACGCATGATATTATTATTATTATTATTATTATTATTATTATTATTATGTGTGTTGTACCCTGCAGTTCCCATATTCTAATTATTTTACAAATTGGCATATCCCCATATTGTACTAGTATTGGATACTCGTACCCGTATTGGTGCAACAAAGATAGAGATACATTTTTTCAAAAGTTATGTAGATATATTATTAAACCTGTTAAGGCATTTGCACATATGAAATTAAAATATTTATGAAAATGTTTTGAGTTCATTTTTCTATTTGATAATGAACACATGCAACACTGATGAATCCACGTCTTCTCTGATTTGTTCTCTAAATTTGTTGTTTATGCACTAGTTTTAGTGCATAATATGATATGATGTGCATTTCAATTTTCAATTCTACTGATAAGTTCCTTTTTCACAAATTGATTACAGTAGAAAACTAAAGTAACAAACAATTTAGAGTGGATGTGATGGACCAAAGCTTCCTTATTGACATATAGAATATAAACACCTTAAATACAATTTACTATTAATTATCAATCAAACATAAATTTAAGCTAAAAATCAAAGAGTTTGCGTGATATTTAAGGCTAAAATAGTTTGCTTAATAGCTTCTCATGGAAGCTCAGCCACTATCACGGAAACTCATAGCAAACTTCTCCTTGAGAAAAAATTATTGAGATAGGGATATAGCATGGTGAGTTGGTGACTACAAGGATTCTACTAATTAGAGTTATAATTATTTAAAGATTGATTATAGTTAGGAACAACTTATAATGGATTCAGATCTGGGAAGGGTTCTATAAGGTCAACCACTTAACTAAATTTGTATTCAGGATTAGAATTAACAGTTTCTATGGGTAAACATTTTCACCACATGTGGATAACATAAGATGAACAACTTCTTGCATGATGAGTCAACAGTGTTAAAGGAGAGTGTATGCAAATTAATGATTTGACCTTCAGGATATATACCTGAATAATTGGGTATTGTGACTGACCCTGGCAGTGTCTTGCAACTTAAATTCGATCCATTTATCTGGGTTAAGTGCTGAAAAAACAAATAATAATAATAATAATAATAATAAATAAATAAATAAAAGCCTGAATTTTCTTTCTCATGCATTGGACGTGCAAGGAAATCACAATGCAATCCATAAAATGAGAATTCATATCCAGTGGTAGAGAAATATCTTCACAACTATCGATCTACATAGTTACAACCCTACAAACCAGAAGACTTCACAGCAACTTTCATAGTTAAATCTCGGAAAACACCAATCCTCACAGTAAGCCACACACAATGAGATTCATGTAGGGGAGGTGCATGTATGTATGTTTGCATGCAGCTGCCAACTCAGGGAGGAAGGCAAACTCACCAATATTTTTACTTTGCCCTTCTTCTGCTTGCTCTAAATGAACCTGCAAACAGATACCACCCCAACTTGATCACTATATATTCCCCATAAACGAATCCATCATCACAAAAGATGAGCACAAAAACCAAGCAATCACAACAAAAACCATACAGTTACGACACATAACCACAACAACAACTACTCCTGAATCTAGTCTACCATGTGGGGTCCAATACATTGGATCAGAACGAACAAAAGAGACTGATCTTGCTAAATAAATAAACAAATAAAGAAGCTGTAAACTAATTCATGGAGTAATCAATCAGCATTAGGCATATAATCGATCGCAAAGCTAAAAAGGGGTTTCAAAATTACTAGATCAAAGTCGAACAGAACAGATATTGGCAATTACGTAACAGACAGAGATTGCAGTAGCGCGATCAAGGAGAGAAGACGAGAATACATACCAAGTTGGGACAGGAGATTAAGTAAAAGAACGAGGCTCCGCCGGAGACGGCGGCGATGGCAGAGAATGGTATGCGGAAATTGGACTGATGAGTGGAAGAGGAGTTGGATTGGCGAGTGAAGGCATTGGCGAACGCGATGGGAGTGGTGGTGGTGGTGGCTCTTGCAAGCCTCTTCAACAGAGTAGCCATTTTGGAGATTCTGAGATTCAATTCAGAAATGGGAAATGACGGTGAGGAAGAGAGAGAAGGCGCAAGATAGATGGATAGATTCTAGGAGGGTTTTGATGCTCCAAAGGCCTCTACTTTCTCTGCTGCGACTTTCCTTGCTGCTGGGAGCTGGGAACACATTCCAGAACGTGGCCTTGCAACACTATTAAACGACCTGTCGTTTCCCTTGCTTTCCATAATTATCGATTCATTTCTTCGTGTCGAGGGTAAAATTGATGGTAAATTTTCACAAATGGTTACACATAAAATTTATTTGTAAAAATTTTATCTTTACTTTTACTCCTAACCAATGGCAAATTCTACCACGAATGATGAGTATAGGATCATATGATCCTTACTATTATTATAATCAAAAGTAAACATTAAAATTACATATATATCCTCTCCCTATCCTTTCTTCCTCCCATTCTATCTCCCCCCACCCACCTCTTCATCACTATCAACCAATATGTATAATAACACACAGTCTTGTTGTTGCACAGCCACCATCTCGTCCTTAGCCTCTAATGCAAGCTGTCACGACTTGCAAACGAATTATAATTTATAAAGTGCCAAGTTGCACAAAAAAAATATAGTGAAGGACACAACTCAGGTCGCCTCATAAGGAAATGTTACTAGCTAATTAAAAATTAGGGGTTGTTTGGAATTGTTGTTATAATAAAAATTAATTTAGAAAATTCAATTAAATACATTACCTGCACAAAAAGTTCCTGTAGATCTGGGATTATGGTATCATCAACCCAAAAGAATAATTCACGAAGGCGATTATTTTCATCAATTCACAATTACATAATCAGTTATGTAATTGTACTTGGCAGTCACACAATTGCACAACTGACCAACGTTTTGGTTAACATGAACACCAGGAAATCATAATCGCAATCCATAAATGCTTACAATAACTTAAATGACAATCACAATAACTGTATTAGAATTAATTCCAATCCCCTTACCAATTAAACATACTTAGATTATTAGTTAAATCATGCCCAATTGGAACCCTAACTATGCATAACATTCACAATAGCAAACACACACAATCAAAGCTAGCTCTCAAAAATATAATTGTATCAACCAATACAAAAAAATGAAAGAGGGAGGAGAAGAAGAAAGATTGGAAAGTCAAACCATAAATTACATTAAAATAATTAGAGTCTTGAAACATAATCCTTGGATTCGTAAAATCCTTGCATTGGGTAAAGAAACTACTCCTTCATGAGTAGGGGATCATAATCAATGTAATAGAGAGTACGATCGTAATCCCAAACGGGAGCCAAAACAAAGATTAAAAACTCTCACAATCTAGAAGGAGTATAGAGAGAGAAAGTAAAGAGTGTGAAAGCACCCCGAGAGCAAGTGTAGAAAATCCCCTTTAACCTAGGCTAAATAGGTATATATAATACATCATCAGAGTATCAAAAATGGGTTCCAAAATAATGAAAAATGATGTTTTACGACTTGGTATTTGCATAGACACTGCTCTGTACAATTCTAGGCCCATTTTGAAGCCTAAAAAGTTCTAATTATCTTTTGGATCTAGAAATAGAAGTTGTAGCCCTTTGAATAATCTTTCCAACGCCATAAAAATCAACTCAATCGGATATCTGTAACTCTAGATATTGGCAAAATATGAAGTAGAGGTCAAGTTAGATAGTATCAGAATATCAACAACATTTAATCTTATAACTCAATTTTCACCGAGATGCTCTTAGAACTGAGTTTTGAACTGAGCACAAAAGTTTTAGAGGATTTCTTAAACTTTTGAAAACATCTTTATTTATTTTAATTCGATCTATGTAGAGAGAGACACAAATTTTTTATTGCAATACTTGCTGCAAATGTGCTTAAATAAGCTCTAGAACTCTTCTATTTAGCTTTCCAAATTCTCCAAAATTGAACACTGCTCCAAGTTTTATGCAACAACACAGGATGTCCCTCCAAGCAAATAATACTCACAAAAGATGATTAAAAGCATAGGAAGCTCCAAAACATATTTGCTCATCAAAATGGTGCAATAATCATGATATTACTCAATGATGTATGATGAGGGCTAAATGTAAATCTTCCAAATGTCAACCAATTAATCACATAAATGGTGCAATATGCCTAGGGTTATATAGGAAAAGGGGTACATAAATGTAAACTATCAGCCTTGTGATGAAAATTTAGATCCAATTCATAATATGACAAATGCTATAATCAAGATTAGGTGTTTAGAATTACCTGTAACGGTCGAGGTTGATGAGTCAATGACTGGGTTCTTCCTTTTGTTGTGAGAAAAGCAATCAACTGCAGAGAGAAATCCAGAGAGAGAGCTCCTCCTATCACATTTTCAGATACCAGAAATTTGTGCGATGTCTCAATGGGGCAACAGCCACTCTGATAAGGGTTAGGAGCAGGGGCCTCTGCAGATTAATAATAAAATGGGTCAAGCCTGCCCATTATGGCTAAGCCTAATAACAATAACCAAACAATACAATATCCACTAATAACGAAATAAAATCAAGCCCAATAACAAAATTAACTATAGAATTGGGCTAAATAATATGGTCAAATATATTTTGGCATCTAATTAATCTGGAATCAAATGAAAATTAAAATTATAACAAAATGATTTATGCTAGTCTACACATAGAATATTCAACATTCTCCCACTTGGACAGGACAGCTTAAATAGTTGGCAGTAGCCACAGACTACTTCACCAAATAGATCGAAGCAGAACCTCTGGCAACAATTACTACAGAGAAAGTCAGGAAATTCATCTGGAAGAGAACCATATGCAGGTTCAGACTTCCAAAAGTACTGATCACTGACAATGGCACACAATTCACAGACCGAAGATTGAAAGAACTTTGTGACAATTTTCAAATCAAACACATCTTTGCCTCTATAGAATATCCTTAGACCAATGGCTTAGCGGAAGTTGCTAACAAAGTCATCCTCACAGCTTTGAGGAAAAAGCTGACAAAGCCAAGAGTCTCTAGGCTGAAGACCTTCCCGAGATCCTTTAAGGATACCACACCACTGCTCAATCCTCAACACAAGAAACATCGTACAGGCTCATCTTTGGCAGCAAAGCCATGCTCTCAGTAGACGTTGCCCAACCAAATGCTCGCCGACTAGCATTTGCAGACGTAACAGACGAAGAAAAATGAATAGCAGAATTAGACCTCATAGAAGAAGACCGAGAGCTAGTCCACATCAAAGAACAAGCAACCAAACAAAGGGTAACCCGATTCTACAATAAGAAACTCAACCCAAGAACTTTCCAAGTCAGAGATCTAGTCCTACGCAAACTTAAACAGCAAAGAAAGCCCCCAGGAGAAGGGAAGTTAGCTCCGAACTGGGAAGGACCACTTTAAATCACTCAAGACATTGGCTGAGGAGCTTACAAAATCATCGAACTCTCAGGACATGACCTCCTATGGACATGGAATACCCTGTCCTTAAGGAAATACTATAGCTAGGAGACAGGCACCTCAAATCACACTTGGTGGGTGCACTCTTTTTCCTTTGTTGGGTTTTATTCGACAGGGTTTTACCAACAAAGGTTTTAATGAGGCATGATCATATGTGAGTTGAACACTTCGGTGGCAAGAAAATTACAAGTGTAATAATCCCTTTTAATATAATATTTGTCTTCTCATATTATGCCCCTACAAATGTTCATATACAAAAACTCGGTCATACAAAAAGCCGTCATACTCACAGTAAATCTTAGTACATTTGAGTCGTGAAGGCGCATCCAAAAATCGCCATACTCACAATAAATCTTAGTACATTTGAGTACTCACAGTAAATCTCAGTACATTTGAGTCGTGAAGGCGCACCCAAAAGCCGCCATACTCATGGTAACTCTCAGTACATGTAAGTCGTGAAGGCACACTAAAAAGTCATCCTACCTCACATAAACCTCAGACCACAAACTGAGCAATGAATGGCGTACAAAAGATCACCATGCCCTTGGCAGAGTAGAAAAACACACCAAAGATAGCACAGCCAAAGTCTAAAAATACACTTCAAGCGGCAACATCCTGATACCAGCTACTTCATAAGCATATCATTATAATATTACTCGAGTTATATTACTTATCCGAGTATATCTTACTTGATCTGAGTTATATTACTTGAATCTCCAGATGGCAGCACAATCCAGGGATGCCTGCCCTCTCTATTGTAATGCCAGGTGATGAAATCAGGGAATGATCGCCTGTACAAAGAAGGCATGGACAATGAATGGCTCCTGGTAGACTTCTAAGCCGAGGGGTACATAAATGAATTAATTACACACCCGAATGAGGATCCTGAGACTGTATAAGTATGAGACTATATAATTAAGGAGGACTTATATGAATTGATTTGTACTATTTATACCAACAAAATGCATCTTCTTTTCGATAGCCCATCACTAAAGAACTTCACAGCTAAGCGTGCTTGACTTGAAGTAATTTTGGGATGGATGACTCCTGGGATGTTTTCCCAATAAGCATGTGAGTGAGGACAAAGCATGCTGAAAAGGCTTGTGTTGGTTTGTAGGGACAGTCATCAATCCATAAGCCAGTAAGGGATGTTACAAATGATATCAGAGCCTGCACCCCCTAGTACGATGTGGTTCAGGGACAAACCAAGCGAAAGCTGGTGGGTATGTAATGCCTAGTGACAAAGTCGAGGAGTGATCGCCGGTGCAAAGAAGGCATGGATAATGAGTAGTTCCTGACAGACTTCTAAGCGGAGGGGTACATGAATAAACCGATTACACACCTGAATGAAATGAATCTTGATACTGTATAGGTATGGGACTATACAGTTAAGGAGGGCTTATATGAATTGATTTGTACTACCTACACCAACAAGATGCATATTCTTCTCGGTACCCCATCACTAAAGAACTCCATAGTTAAGCATGCTTAACTTGGAGCAATTTTGGGATGGGTGACCTCCTAGGAAGTTTTTCCAAAATGCGTGTGAGTGAGGACAAAGCACGCTGAAAAGACCTATGTTGGTTTGTAGGGACAATCGTCAATCTATAAAGCAGCAGAGGATGTTACAAATGGTATCAGAGCCTGCATCTCTCCTAGTACGATGTGGTTCGGGGACGAACAAGCGGAAGCAGGTGGGCATATAACGCCCAGTAATAATGTCGGGGAGTGATCACCGGTGCAAAGAAGACATGGACAATGAGTGGCTCCTAGAAGACTTCTAAACGCAAGGGCACATGAATGAACCGATTACACACCCGAATAAGAGGGATCCCGAGACTGTATAGGTATGGGATTATACAGTTAAGGAGGGCTTATATGAATTGATTTGTACTACCTATACCAACAAGATGCATCTTCTTTTCAGTAACCCATCACTAAAGAACTTCACAGTTAAGCGTGCTTAACTTGGAGCAATTTTAGGTTGGGTGACCTTCTTGGAAGTTTTTCCAAAAAGCATGTGAATGAGGACAAAGCACGTTGAAAAGACCTATGTTAATTTGTAGGGACAATCATCAATCCATAAAGCAGCAGGAGATGTTACAAATGGTATCAGAGCCTGCACCTCTCCCAGTACGGTGTGGTTCGGGGATGAACCAAGCGGAAGTTGGTGGGCATCTAACGCCCGGTAACGAAGTCAAGGAGTGATTGCTGATGCAAAGAAGGCATGGACAATGAGCGACTCCTGGAAGACTTCTAAGCCAAGGGGTACATGAATAAACCGATTACACACCTGGATGAGAGAGATCCTGAGACTGTATAGGTATAGGATTATACAGTTAAAGAAGACTTATATGAATTGATTTGTAATACCTATACTAACAAGATGCATTTTCGGTAGCCCATCACTAAAGAACTCTACAGTTAAGCGTACTTGACTTGGAGCAATTTTGGGATGGATGACCTCTTGGGAAATTTTCCAGGGAGCGTGCGAGTGAGGACAAAACACGCTGAAAATACTCGTGTTGGTTTATGGGAACAGTCATCAATCCACAAAGCAGCAGGGGATGTTACATCCATCATACCTAGGTCTTCTGGTTGGGCGAACTGCTGGTCGATAAACTCAGGATGAGGAAACTCCTTGCTTCACAAGCTTGATCGACCGGCAATATCAAGGAAGTCCTTCACCTCCATGACCCCAAAATAGGCAGAAGGAGAAAGCGAAGGCATTAACTCAGGAGCCGCCTGAGGACCAGCACCCTCCTTGGTCCTCTTCCAAGGCCTCAATGGGTTCGGATCCACCTGAGTGCTCAACGTTGACCCACCAGTAGGAGAAACAAGAGGAGCCCGGTTCTCAGTCACAGTTACGCCCCTCTTCGTCTTGAAAGCAACCAACTCCTTGACACCGAGCTTGGGAGCCATCTCACCTACAAGGAAACACAGAAGTTAACATGCAAGCAAGATCAAGCAAAGAATGGAAAACACAAGCAAAAACAAAACACTACTTATGTGTTTGAGAACTGCCTTGTTATCATAACCCCATTCCAACACGACCGAATAAGAAAGTGGAGTGCTCGGACTCACGCACTTCTGCAAGAAATCGACCACAACCTGATCATCATAGGGCAGAGAACTATACTCTACCCTCAAAATTTGGCAAGGATTGTGCTGCAAATACAGGGGAGACCTCTCCAGACCGTTCAGATCCAAAAAAAAATGAGAACTCGGTCTCAAATGATCTAACCTTTATAAACTTCTCCTTAAACCTCTTAAATTTAGAAGTCAACAAAGACAACAACTTTCTCCTAGGGACACTGTTAAAAGAGATCCAACTCCCCTTTTCCACACCCTTGACTTGGAAAAAATAAAAGAATACACCAACACTAGGCTTCTACCCGAGCATGGCAAATAGATTCTCAAATGCTCAGACGAACACCCAACTGTTAGGAAGAAGTTGAGAAGGGGCAACATTGACTTTGTTTAAGCAACCCTCCTCAAACCGAGTAAAAGGGGCCCTAGCATCTAGTTTCTCAAAGAAATCTATATACATCTATATGAAATCAACGTCGCCATCCCCTTTCCTATACTTACAGACCCTATCCTTGGCACCACATGGAGGAATTCCACCTTCCACTCATTATCAGAGGCCACTAGACACACCCTCCTAAACCTACGAACAGACTCCTTGTCATTAAAAATGGAGACTACCTCCTTAACCTCGCTATTGACCTATCCGTAAGGATCGTAGTCAGCATCTACTACCTCCTTCCTTTTCTCAGAAACAGAAGAACCCTTCCCCTTTGCCATCAATAAATACCTAAACAGAGGTTATAAACAAAAACTCAAAAAAAGCAAAGAAGGCATGAATGCAGAAAAGCAACAGCAACCAGCAGCATCTCCTACCCTAGGGTTCAAAACATAATAAACCATTCAAATGAAAGGAAAAGGAGAGAAGAATGAAACTCACCAATTGAAAATGGAAGAAATCAAACTCTGGACGATCAAACTCGAAACATTCAGCCATAGACACCAAATGAGCATTGAGAGTGAGAAAAGTGAGGAGTTTTCCAAAAATGAAAACAGAAAAGCCTCTCTCCTCCCTTTTTGCTTGAAATCGAGCTCATCCAATGGATGAGACAATTTTCCTCCACTCAATAACCCATCCGGGATGCTCATTACATCTAACGACCGGGGGCTCATCACTTTTATCCGATGAAGGATATGCAAACGCATGATCCCACATTTATGAGAAATGATTGCCCATCACTTATAAAAAGACATGTATCATAGCACGTCCTCCCACGACTGTTACAACTACAACTGAAGATACTCACAGCTCAACTTGAAGCCTCAAAGCTTGCCATAAAGTCCTCGATCCAAAGAGGCACGACCCATGTAATCATATGCTCGACCAATAGCTTGCCCAAGACGTCAAAAGGTGGCTCATTCGAGCTCGGCACGTAGTCCTCAGCAAACTACCTCAGTACCAGCTACTCGGCCCACGACCAAGCTCGGGGGTTATGTACTGAACTAGAAAATATGGGCCGACCTCCTCGGCCTAACTCATAAGGGCTCAGCTATGGGCCCCAAAGATCAACCCATCCTAAATCTCTCTTCCTCAGGGCCCCACAGCTCAACCGCACGGCATAGCTTCCCTTGCGGATTTGCTCCGAATTTAGCTGAGGATATCTCGCAAATTCCATATAATATCTCTATATATCTCTATATATCTTATCATTATCTTTCATGCTAACTAAATCACAGGAATATCTCCTACACTTAAGAAGATCATGACAGATTTACCACGGGGTAACCTCACACTGTATAAGGGGGCTATTGCCCCCTAGGTACAACATAATATCTATCACATAACACCTCTCTACTCCCCACGCTTTACTGACTTAAGTATCAGAGTGTCTTTGCAGGTACCTCACCCCCCCTTTCCACGGATATTGGACCTACTTGCATCTTTACCGTTATTTCCAGGTAAGACCATAAACATAAAGAAAAATGAGAACTGTGGTTGGTTTCAGCTGTATCTGCACGGCAAATACATAAGGCTACAGTAACGTTATATGAATATAATCAGTTATCATATTATAAATAAAATGCCATGTCATGCATATCTTATCAAAATTATGATTTCTTTACATTAGTTTTACTTTCATTTGTTTGCTTGTTTTACACATAGTCGAAGACCTTATCTTAAGAAATTCTCATTCTTTGGTGTTGTTCTTTGCATCGTGACAACAAAGCAAGATTTTTACACAATTCAAACCAAGGCAGGTATCATAAAAGTATCTTATATGTATCATTCTGCCTTGTTAGTGGTTAGCGAATTTTTTTTCATCATATTCTTTTTAAATTAATTAATGGTTATTGCGCATAAATTCACAATTAGGAATTCATGCAATTAATCCATAAACAAAGCTTACATAAGAGGTCATAATTTAATCAATAATAAATTAAAATAAATGCATAAAATTTATAAATTCATGTATGATAAGCTTTACTTATTATTATTTTTTTATCAGATTCTAATTATATTTTATATCCAATTTAGGTTCCTTATAAAAATTACTATAAATATTGATAACTCGGATTAATATAATATTATATAAATAATATGATAAATTCGAAAATGAAAGAATGATAAATTAATGTACAATAGATAACAACATAAATAAAAGGAACATTGGACTAATTTGAATTAAATAATGAACCATGTAAATATAAAGAAAATTAAAATAAAGGAAGAAACCGGAGCGGCGGTAGTCTACACTAGACCGGTGAAGAGAAAAAATAATTCTTATAATTAAGTGATAAAAAAAAAGAAATCGAAGAGCGGTAAATTGACGGGACTAGTAAAGAAAGAAATGAATCTTTATAATTAAGGGTTAAAATAAAAAGAAGAAACTGGAGCAGCGATAGTCCGTACTGGACCGGTGAGGAGAAAATTGAGTTTTTTATAGCTAAGTTATTACTATTATTTTCATCAACATTTAGATTCATAATCATCTATAAATATAAAAGAATGAAAAAAAATGACAATAAAGATAATGCTGAGCGACTTTAATATAAAATAACATAATGCGAAACAAGTAATAATAATAATAACTGTAGTCATGGTTTTATTTTGCATAAAAATAAATTTATTTTCTACCTTCAAATTATTGTAGAGATGAAAAGTGTTGGTACATACTAAACTTTTCTGTACTCTTCCTCTTTCGCTCTCTCTTTCTCTATTTTTTTTCCACGTTAACTCTGTCTCTCTTTTTTCTTTCCACATCCTCTCTTTTTACTAACACACACAACATAAACTCCCTCTCTTTCTCTCTCTCTCTCTCTCTCGGCTCAGGATTAGTTAGTCCTCCTCATGTTGGGGACCAACATTGATCCACCCTTTAATACCACTAGATATAATTTTAAAATAAATCAATGGACTAAATTTATCAGATAAAATAGGTTTAATTTAATTCTGAAATTAAATTAATTCATACTTTATCAAATTTATTCTTTGCACATCTCTTTTTTCCATTTTTTTCCTATCTACCATCCCTTTCTCTTTCCCCTCGATCCAGCAACTACCAAGGACAACAGTGTCTGTGAATTTCAAGGCATAGAGTTTGAAAGATTATTGGACCAAAGTTATATAACATTTATCAACATCAACCCAATAACAAGAGGATAAACCATGGGTTTGTCGTTGGCAAATTTAATGTGAAAGGCTATGTGATGGGGTGTGAAAATCCTGTTCGAAAGAGAACAGTTGAAGCTGCAAAGAAGCTACTTTTAAGAAACTATTATGAAGAGAAAAACTCTCATTATCAAGAACATTAAACCATGTTGTTAGCCTTTATTTTACTACTTCCCAGAAAAAAAAATTGCTTGTTCTTTGTGGAATATAGATAGATTGTGATTAGAAAGTTTCCACTTGCTTTTGTCAAGCTTATTAAAAACAAAATTGCTTGTCTTCTTGCCTTAGTTACTGGTGTGCGAGCTTCAATTGAAAACATGAGAAAAAAAATTAAAATGTTATTGTTGTACATGTTTTATGTGTATAAAGAAATAATGAGGCTTGATTTGATTCGAGCTGAAGGGAATTGTCTTTTTTTTGGGTCTTTGGGTGTCATTGGAACGTAGATGAGATAAAAAGTTAAAAACCATGAGAAACAAAGAGCGGGAGACTTGAAACCAACCTTGGACATATTGAGTAAATAGATTTATTTGCTGATTTTTTTCAAATAAAAATCTTATATCTAAAATTTTTCTTCTTTTTCTCACCTTTTTAAGTGCTAGTAGTAGTGCTTCTCCTCTAAATGGAACAAAGTTTGATTTTTTATTTTTAGGTAATCAACCATGGCTTCCACCACCATTTAAGTATCACAAGTAGGAATAAAAAAGTAGTCCTAAAACAACTGGTTTTGGGAGTAAAACTTGAACAATGGGATAAAAAAGAAAGCAAAACAGTATAGGAAGAAGAAAGTGGAAGTGGCATGGAGGCAAAGGAGCCTGCTTCTGGAGAAGATGAGTGAGAGGAGAGAGAACAATGAAAGTTTAGGATGTGGAAAAGAAATTTAAAAAGGCTAAACTAGTAATTTTGACTCAGTTTAAGAGAAGACTAACGTTACTCCCTAAGATATGGGGAGTAACCAATCCGGTGCCCCCCTCTCTCTCTCTTTCTCTTACTCACACTTTCACTCACTTCATTTCACACATGCGCTTCTCTTTATATTACATTCATCCCTCCCTTCCCATATATAGGCACATGTAGCCAACAGAAAGTCTGTTGCTATGGGTAAATTGCGGTGCTTAAATGCACCGCCTCTCTTTTTTTTATGAAAAATTATACACCTAATTATTAACACTTAACATATTATTACTTATTATTCTTAATAAATTTTATTCTTAACTTAGTACAATATAAATTTTGAGTTTATTATTACCCATTTATGGTTTTACTTTAAATAGTTAATATCTGTATTTTAAAATTTTGGTCTAATATTTAAAATAGATATTGATGCAAAATTATTAAGTAAGACAAATAAAATATTTATGTTTGATACATGACTTAAAACTATTACCACACAAAGTATTTATTATTATTATTATTATTATTATTATTATTGTTATTATTATTCAGTAATTATATATATATAAATATATATAAAATCTTTTTAGTCACTTAAATTGATGGATTAACATATATATAAGGAAGATCACTATAATTTTACAAATGTTTAATTATTCAATTGGTTTCTATAACTCAATTTTTAATTAGGTTCTTGGTTTATAAATTTATGAATAGGTCTCTATAGTGTATATGATTTTTCAATCAAATCCCTATCATTATAGAAAATAGAATATTTATGGAATATTCCATTTCTATGAAAGGGTGATGTGTAACATCTATTCATACAAAAGCTAATAATATGAATTTACACATGAAGCACAACGGTTAACATTAAATAAAAAGATTACAAGCTTAGGGTTTTGGCATGAGTACTTAGAAAATCATAATTGTCATTAATTACAAACTAAACATTTTTTAAAATTCATAATAGAAAACCACATATTAATTGAATACAAGCCCACAAGTTCCTAGCAATTGTCTTCCATTCGTCGTTACTGGGCTAATCTTAAATCATCAGAAATACAAATAAAGAAAATAACAATTTAAAAAATCTCAATAAAAAATGAAAATAAAGAAAAATGATTATTTAAAAATTCTTAGTAAAAAATGAATAGTCATAAAACGTAAACAATGGTTATTTTCAGCTGTGTCTAAATGAAAAAGAAACATGGCTACAATTTTATCATAGGATAAATTATCATAGCATCATAGCATAAATAATAGAAATCATGCAGATCATGTTATGGAAATCTTACAAGAATTATGATTTCTTTACTTTAGTTTTTACTTTCATTTGTTTACTTGTCTCACACATAGTCGAAGACCTTTTCTTAAGGAATTCCCATTATTTGGTGTTGTTCTTTAAAATTGTGATGACAAAGCAAGACTTAAACCATACACTAATCAAGGAGGTAACATAAAAAGATCTTATATCTATCCCTTTTTCCTTCTCGACGATTGGCGACAAATTTTGATCAAACAACTTCTTTTTAACTCAATTCATTATTATTATGCATAAATCGACATTAAGAAATGCATAAAAGTAATCCATAAATAAAGCCTAAATAAAAACTCATAAAATATTAATCAACAAATTAAATAGTGAAACATAAAATTAAATGATAAAATGTCACGACCTGACCTGAATCGTGACCGGCACATCAGGAATCTCATCCTTACGTAAGCTTCATGATCGCCATGCCATACTATATGTTTACTTTATTCATAAAAACCAATTTAAATTTTAAACCAAATTCTACATCTTACTCACAAGAGGTCTGAATAAACCTTTTTCCATAAATAAAAATCTGAACTGTAGCTGTAATATAATCATATGGAGTTGCTTATTTACAAAATAAACCACGAATGCTGAGCCATTTTAATACAAAAGAATCATGGTAAACAAAATGCAAAATATAAAATCTATGCATGCATATGGTTTGGGGTCCTACCCGTCATATCACTAAAGTACTCTACAAAAAAAGACACAAAATACTTCACGGCAACTTGAAACTCACCAACTGAAATAGGTTATTGCTGAGGGGAAGGAAGAGGAGGATCTTGAGCTGCACCTATATCTGTGAGAAAAATAAGAAAAAGGGGTGAGTTTTGTTACAAATCATAATACTAATAATCAAGATGCATAAAAATCGCAATAA
Source organism: Dalbergia cochinchinensis (assembly GCA_031216125.1). Classification (NCBI taxonomy): domain Eukaryota; kingdom Viridiplantae; phylum Streptophyta; class Magnoliopsida; order Fabales; family Fabaceae; genus Dalbergia; species Dalbergia cochinchinensis. The sequence continues at coordinate 10,739,683 of CM062371.1, forward strand.
TACTAATAGCTATAATAATAACAATAATAAAACAAATTCCAAAACTACTTCTGGCAATTCCATATATAAACATATAAAACAAAGCTCTAAACTCCTATCGATCATAGTCAATAATGCTCTAAATTTGATAAACATACATAAGAATGATAATGACTGTTTGTAAATAACTTTGTTCTCTATAGGCATCTCACTAGATCCTGATTTGCTATGTTCTTTAGAAGCTCTGCCTCCATGGCCGTGAAAAGGGTTTGCCTCCATGGCTATTAAATAAGGTTACCTCCATGGCTGTTTATTACTATTACCTCCATGGCCACTAATAAATCTCATCATTCATAACTCAATGAAAATAATAAAATGAACAAAATTGAAATTTCATAACTAAAAGGGTGAATGTTCTGTCGCTGGCAAACAAGAACCCTACATTCTTAGTACTCTGAGAGTTTTAGACTCATAATTCTAACAATCTAACTTTAGCATAACTATGGACCCGATCTCAAGCCCACAGAATATATATCTGGTAGTTATTACAAATCATACTGAATTTCGTACCTCTTGGTTCCATAAAACTGAAGTTTTAAATCCATGTCTTACGTAAAATTTCTTATATACTTGATATCCTAAAACCATAGCTCAAACACTAAGGTTTATAATCATGCTACTCAAAAATCATATAACATACTTATTCAAAGGCTAAATCATACCTTGCTCTATATATATCTATACATTTTCTCTAAAACTCCGTATTAAGCTCTTCTTTGTGTAAACTCTATCATATAATTATCCTACTCTTAGAAATCATTTTAGCAACAATGGTCTTTTGAGTTCTAAAGATATAGTTTCATGCTCTTTCAAAACCACAATTTTATCAACTTGACAAAATTATCACTAACCTCTAATCTTTTCCAAAATAGTCTCGAATAATACATTTTATGATAACTGAAAACCATGGTTTCATAAACTTGACATAATTAACATTTATCTAAAATCTCTTTGAAATATGCTCTAATATTATACATTATGCCAACATGAGGAAAAATAACTTTAATGACCAAAATAAAGGTCATAGGATTGAACCCATTCACCTGGAGGGGAGGAAGAGATGGTGCCAACACCAACTGAGCTTTGGGGAGCTAGGAGAGCACCAATGTTTGCCATTACCACCAATAAACTTATGAAAACACTACAGGTATCTCTAGATTACCCTAACACAACTCTAACAATATTGGGAGAGCACTCCTACTTGACAATACTGGAGAAAAATCACAACCCAAACCAAGAACACGAAAGAATGAAAAGAACGGAAACAAAATCTATCAACATAAACATACCTTGATGATTTAGGGAAGTTGGACTTGAATGGGATTAAGAGAGAAGAGAGAAAAAGGATGAAAATGGGGAAGAGAGGGTTTGTGGTAATAAAAAAAATGGGGGAGGAAGAGAGTGGGAAGGGGTTTATAATGTTAAGAGCTCTCAGTAACTAGAATGACGTTGTTTGGCACTGTTCATGCTTCATTGACATTGCTATAGTAGTTTATGACCGCTATAACAATTTAGCTATTTTCTGTGCCCCCGCTGACACATTTATGACTACTATAGCAATCCTCAGAACCCAAAACTGCCCTGTTTTGCATACTGTGATCGCTATAGCAGTGACAGTAAAATTAGTTTAGCACCTCTGGGTGCTCCTAACATATGGGTTGTCTCAATACTCACTTATTTATATGTCATAATTTTAAGTTAATGTCCTTATTTATTTTACTCCGCATTAACATTAACACACAAATGTATATAAGGAAATACCCCCATCCTGATTCAAATAAAATATATAAAAAAAATCAAAATACTAATAAATCAAAATCTAAATTTTGGGTTTTAGATCAAATTCGAGAATCGTCAAAATTTTCTAAACTTGTGGCCAAAAAAAGAAACATTTAAGGGTTTTATAGAATTAATTAAAAATCACTCTTTAACTTGCTTTCCTCTTGGGAACAATTACCGGGACTTTTAATTCTAAAAATATAACTTTAACATATAACCCTCTAAGGAGGTGCAAGATCCAGACTTAGCAAAATCTAGGACCCGGCAACATTGGTAGGTCTCGGGAGACCCTAAGGCTATACGAAAAAAAAATCTATTGACACGTGTACCTCGGATATCATATAAACTAAAACAAGTGCGCAAAATATAAATTAATGCATAAATTTAAATAAATAAATTGCACCAAAATAATATAAGTTGACTAAATAATAAGGTAATATCTCAATAAAATTTATTAAATCATAGAGTTGTCAATCTAAATAGTAATTTTAAAAGGGACTAAAATTAAGATAATTTTTATTAAATTTTCTATCGACATTTCATAAAAGTCCATGGATTGATATTTGTCATCATAAAGTTATAATAAGTTTAATATTCCAAATCCACGTAATATAATCTTCAATTATTTTTATTATCAGATTTTAATTATGTTTTACCTCTAATTTATGTCTCTTACAGAAATCACTCTAAATATTGATTACTCAAATTAATATGATATTATATAAACAATATGATAAATTCTGAAATAGAAGAATGATAAAATAATGTGCAACAAACAACAACATAAATAAAAAGGAACATCAAACTAAGATGAATTAAATAATGAACCATGTAACTATAAAGAAAAGGTAAAATAAAAAGAAGAAATCGGAGCGACGGTAGTCTGCATTAGACTGCTGAGCAGAGAAAAGAATCTTTAATTCAATGATAAAATAAAAAGAAGAAATTGGAGCATGGTAAACTGACGGGACCGGTGAGGATGGAAAATAATCTTCAATTTTGTCATAAAATAAAAAGAAAAAACTGGAGCACGGTAAACCACAGGACCAGTGAGGAAGAAAGACAATCATTTTAATTAAGATGTTAAAATTATTTTAATTAATATTTAAGTTCATAATCATCCATAAATATAAAAGAATGACAAAAATAAATAATAGTGAGCGTCTTTAATATAAAAAGATGGTACATAAAATAATAATAATAATAATTAATAGATACAGCAACAATTTTATTTTGCATGAAAATAAATTTATTTCCTACCTCTAAATTTCATAGACAAATAAAAATACTGTGTACACATTTATTAGCAGGGACAGATCTACGCACAAGGGAGAGGGGGCTTATGCCCCTACTAGGATCTAAAATTTTCATTAGAAATGTTTAGATGTATAATCATTTTGCCCCCATTATTTTATAATCTTGACCCTACATCAAGATAAAAACTATATGAAATGTTTTTATCATACTTATGTATTATTTTTGCCCCCATCACCTAATTTTTCTGAATTTGTCACTGTTTATAAGCATCCAATTTTTTATCAGGCTGCAAAAAAAATTTTCTTTGGATCCAATTTTTTTAAAATAAATTCATTTTTAGTCCATGTTGATAATTTGTCTAAGCTCAAAAGTCCCAAAAAATTAAAAATTAAAAAAAGAAAAGTTAAAACAAAATAGAAAAATGCTGAAAAAATAAAAAAATCAAATATTTCTGACAATCATTCTTTTTAAATTGATTTTATTCTGAATTCATTTATTGATTCTAACCTGATTTATTTTGTTGATTAGTTTGATTTTATTCCTTTAATTAGTATCAATTAGTATAAGGTTAAGTAATTTTTCATTAATTACATTAGGGTAAAAAATGTGTATAAATAATTGTTATTAGAATATTAAAATAGGGGGCCCATCACAACCACAGGATACCACCGACAGGCCCAAAACACACAAAGGAGGAGGCAAGTCATCACCAATGAGCCCTCCATACTAGAAAACACGGCTTAGTCTCTCACCACATCACTAGGAATGTTCAAGACCTGGTCCGGTCCATTAACCCATCATTACCCAAAATTTATTGGGTCGGGTTCGGATCCTTAGATTTGACCCGGTGCAATTTTCGGGCCAGATTCGGGTTACGCTTCGAGTTAACTTGGCCCAGCCTAAAGTCAATTTTTTTTTACAGTTATATATTTTTTGTAATAGTTAGTGATAAATTATAAGAGTTTATGTTTAAATTAATACATTCTAGATAATTTGATATTACTTTTATAGTAACATGATTTATTTTGAAATATGTATTTTAAAATATCTCTTAAATTTTATTTCTTACTTATAAAATTTCATAACTTTACTATGTATAATGTCAAAATCATTATAGGTAGTTTAAAAATCGGGTTAAACCCAGTCCTCTATCGGGTTATTGTTTGGTTGGCTGGGGTTTTAAAAAATGACCGAATCTAAAAATCGGACAAGATTGAGATTTGATCTAGTCCGTCCCGACCTATCCCTTGTACATCCCTACACATCACAATCCAAACTCAGTCTCACTAACCCCTGTCAAACAGCCACACAATTATTGTTTACTTTGTTTATTAATTTATCATATTATACTTTTGTTTTGATGGTTTGGCCGTACTTGCAATTTTGTTTTTTTAAGTACCGTTTCCATAATCTTTTTGGTTTTAGAAGTTTATTCTCATCATACAATCATCACTGCGGTCAGGTTTTCTTTTATTTTTTTTCCTTTGTATAGCGAAAATATTAAGCGCTAGAACAATTCAAAAATTAATCCTTGAATGTTATTTTTTTGAATAATTTATCATTTAATTTTTTTTCAATACACACAAGTATTTTCTAAAAGAATTATATAACTTTGAATTACTCACTACACCAGAAAATACATAGAAACAAATATTTTTCAGTCAAGTCAAAGTTAAATTTTTCTTAAATTTGTTTTCTTTCTTTTGTAAATATTTTTTTAGACTTTTTTTTGGGGGGGGGGAATAAATTATCAAAGTTATTTTAATTTTGCATAATAAATTTTGGATAACCACCATGAGACAGGTATTAGGGGTGCAATGAGGTCTAATTCCTGTAATATTTCATTTTTTATATCAGCATGGATCTGATTAAAAAATCTCATGACTGTAGAGACCTACTTATAAGTATTTAAATTATAGAGATCTAATTAAAAATTGAGTGAAATTATATAGACCTATAAAATAATTGAATATTTTACAAAATAATGGGGTGATGAGTGTAATTGCACTACCCCTCAAGGGTGTGTAAGTGTGAATTTCCCCAACACTAATTGTGTTTCCTTTTTTCGGTCATACTATTACTTTGATTATGATTTCATAGATTTCATGGATTTGACGATTTATGCAAGAATTTCTTAATTATAAAAAACTAGTCGTTTGACCTGTGCGATACACAGGGAGATAATAAAAAATAGTTTGTTGATTATTATAAAAAATAAAAAATAATTTATTTACATATATATAAATTTATCTTAAAAGTAAGTTAATAGTTAAATAATTAAATAAGTGGATAAATATAAATGTGTTATTCTATTTTATATCTTATATTAAATATCATGTTTATAACGTTGAAAATATCTTAATAGATGACCTATAACTAACAATAAAGAGCCTATTTTATGAAAATTTTGTACATTTTGGAAGTTGAAATTGTTGAATAAAGAAAAAGAATAAAATGAATAATTTTACTATATCATGAGCAATTTATAGAGATGACAATGAATATCCATGAGAAAAAGGACATGTCCCACACCTCTTGTCACCATTTAGAATTTTGTCTCTCATCCCCATCCCCTTTATAGATCCCCATTTCTCATTTCTCATTTCCCGTGGGGATTCTGAATCCCTATGGCATTCAAGAGTTTATTAACAAATTTCAAAAAAAGAAAAACTTTAAAAATATTTTACAATTTAAAATATAAATATCTATAATAATAAATACTATTAATGCAACATAATCGAAATTAAAATTAAAAACATATATAAAATATAAATATAATAAAAGTAATTAAAAAATAAAAGATGTATTATCTCTGTCCCTATCTCGTTTAACAAACGGAGATTTAACTTCCATAGATTATCTCTATGAAGGTGAAATACGTGTCAATTCTTTTTCCTATTGGGTAATTCCCTTGTATATCCATTTTCAATTTTTTTTATCATCCCTTATCGTTTATATATTTTTAGTAAATTAAAATATTTAACTTAAAAATATAAAAATTTATTTTCTAATTAATAAAAATAATACATAAATTTAATTTATATGATTTCAATTACACGTCTTTTTCTTGTACATCCTTTTAATAAATTAAAATATCAATTTTAAAATATATGTTATAGTTAATATGTGATAATTAGTAAAAAAATATTTATAATTCTAATTTATATAATCTCAATTATTAGAGTAGTATATTAAATACAATTTTTTAATAAAAATAATATAATTTTTTACTTTTTAAAAATTAATAAATATTTAATATCATTATCAAAGAAGCGTAAATTATAGAATTGATTTTTTTAAATATTTTAGTGTTAAAAAATTGAAGGTATTTTTTTTCAAATAAATTAGTATGAAAAAATTATGGAATTGATAAATTGGAATGTGTAAGTTGTAAAAAATTAAATAAAATATAGTAATACATGTAGGTAGATAATTTTTTTATTATAATTTTTAAAAGTTCTACATTTGAAATTAGAAAATTTTTCTTATTCCCATCTTTATTTAGAATTTTGCCTCTATTCTTATGCACATCCCGATCACGAGTCTCAATTTTTCATCTCACATAGAGATTTGAATCTCTATTGATATTTACGGGTTTATTAAAAAATCTTAAAAATAGAAAATTTTAAAAATACTCTGAACTTCAAAATATAAATATCTATAATAACAAATACTACTAATATAACATAATTATAATAGGTTTGTTATCGTTAATACTATAGTTATATGTATATATATATATATATATATATATATATATATATATATGTATATATATATATAATTTTTGTAGTATAATATATTGCATTATAATTTTATTTATGCTACTTTTTATTTTTTATGTTGATTTTGTTAATGGTAGAGAGATATGAAGATATGATTGGAAAAAAAATTAATAATTAGAAGGTAAATTAAATTTAAAAACTTATTTTAAGTGTTAAGATTATGAAAAGGGTGGGATATAATTTTTCTATAAATAACACATAGAATACTTTTCATGTAATAAGTCTTAAGTATTAGTATTATATCAATTAGTATCATATTTGATTAAGAAAAAAATTGGTATAGATTAAATTTTGAATTATTATCATATCAAAATCAACCAATTAGCAATATGTTAATAATTTGACCTACTCATTTTTCTTAAAAAAATAGAGTTTAAGCTTATTTATTTTAAAAATATGTTTTTTATAATTTTTTATATTACTTTCATAATGTAAGGCTGTTAATGGTTCTTAATTTAATTACAAATTATAATTATATTAACATGGGTTCTCTCTCAGTACAAATTATAATATTTAATGATTGTAATATTTGATTTTTTAATAATTGTAATATATAATTTTATTTCATATAAAAATAATTAATAAGTAAATTATAAATTATGTTTTAAAAAAATTTTAGACATAAAGATTAAAAAAAAGGGACCTAAATTACTGTATGAATGACATGTGAAGTCTAAATCACTATATGAATGACATGTGAAGTCTAAATCACTATATGAATGACATGTGTAATAATTTTCATGAAATGAGTCTGAAATATTAGTATAATAAATTTATTCAACAATATATCATTTTACTTTTAATCTAGTACTGATACGACTTTTTAAGAAAAACAACAGAATTCAATGTTCATAAATATTCTTGATTTTTTTTTAATTGTTCACTATCTTTCCATTTGTCTTGTTAGAAAATTACTTAGAACTTATTTGAATGTGCTTATCAGAAAATATCTTTTTTTAATTAATCTTTTTAATTTTTTTTTACTGTAATTCATAGTTTTAATTAAAATATTTTGAAAAAATAAAAGTTAATTTGTGTTTAAATATAATTTCAATTTATATTTGGGTATAATATTAAAAAATATTTAGTTATTGTCAATTATATTTTTTATGTTATAAATTTTTTTTAAAAGATGAAAATTCTAACTTCTTAAAAAAGATTTTTTTTAAACTTTTTTTCCGGTGATTTTTTCTTTACTTAAAAAAAGTTATTCAAACATACTAAAAAACACAAAAGATTATTTTTATTAAAAAATATCTTTTTTAATGAGAAAAGGCACGTCCAAATGAACTCTCTGAAGTTTCATTAAAAAGTTATTTTCTCATGTTCGTGTTCATTTTAATTACAGTTGTCGGGCATCTCTTACTTTTGGTAGTATATAATAGGACTACAGTTTAGATACACATAAGATAAAATGGGACACTTGTAATCAAACGCTTAAATTTACATTAATATAAAAGGTGTATGATAATGTATGGAATAACATCATTTACACATCCTTGCAGCATGACTTGTAAACAAAATTTTCAACATACACTAAAATCCAAACTTCAATATTGCCAGACTGATATGTTTTTGTTATCTTCCACATGGTGCCCAGTTACCACCTTGTCAATTCAAGCATGATTTTAACTTATTTTAAAGTTGATTTTTTGAGATGTTAATGACCCACCTGGGCATCTTTTTCCTCGGACACAACTTTTTCAAAACGATAATAAATATGCAAGCTCATATTCACCTCAGTTGACAAGTCCTGCGGTGAAACGTCGTCTTCAATCTTATAATGAAACTAAATGCTCGGTTTGAAAATGTCTTCTTCAATTTAGCATAAATATTTTGAGAATTGTTTTGGCACATCGTTTGAAACATTTCAACCGTAGAATTAGCATAGTTCATTTAAAATAAGCTAATTTGAGATTGTAAAATTTGTAAACTACGTTATAAGTAGATTTACAGTTTACAAATCTTCCAATTTGATTGTCCTCTGTACCTCTACGTAAATGGTTCTGTATTCAACTCCCACTTCCTCCTCCCAACTTCTAATGCTTTGATATGAAAAATAATAATAAACTATAAAAGTAATTTTTTATCATTAAATAATAGATAATTATTAGTGAAGATTGTGAGCTAATAATTAATGGGGAATGGGGACAAGGAATAGGCACAAGACCAATAATTCTTCCCTTCTTTTAACCTAAGCATAAGACAAAATGGCCGTATCATAGGCTAGTGCCCATGTTGTGCCTCAGATGTCATCAAACACTAGAAAGATACAGTATACGTCGCTGATGTTCATTGCTTTTTGTGTTGTCGCATGGTAGCAGAAAGGAACATATAGCATCCAATAATTCAGTAAGATTTTACTATTTTAACACTCCATTTTCTTAAATATCTAAACACCTCACTCACAATATATATAGATCCCATCACTTACTCTTTTTTTTTCAACTTATTCTCTCTCCATCACTCCTCTCACATTACATGGGATCCATGGTGTCTACGTCCATGTGGATGTTAAAATATCCTTTCTCAATTCAGTAATGACAAACAACAGGGTAAGGCATGTCAAATGAAGCCGAAGATCTTAACACAAGTTCCTATGGATCGACCATTTTGATTGTATTGCATTCATTAATCATCAGAACGGTTGACAAATGACAATGGTGAAGTCTTGGCCCTTAAGAGACAAATTAATTACTAAATAATACAAAATAATTAAAGTGAAACCTTAGTTAATTCACAAACACCATCAGTAATGAACCTTCAATTTGATTGAGGCTACGTCAGCCCCCAGTCACACTCCGACCTTCCGCACTCTACATGGCATACTATATTAAAGTGAAGCCTTATTCTGATGTTGGGATGCTGTTTGTTAACTACAATTGCCTTCTAGTCAAAGATTCTGTCTTTGATGACTCTGGTTTTGAAAAAAACGATGTCAGCTTGTACTTATTGCAGATTTTGGCTTTAAAATCGGTTCATTGTTAGGCGGAATCCAAATACTGAAACCCATGAAGGGCTCAGCTGGAGTTTAGAGCGGCGGCTGTGACAAAATTATCATGGGCACTTGGCAGCTTGTCACAGGTAGAGAACTGGAGATGACAAGACTGGTGGTGAGTGGAGACACAAGAATATATACACATACATACATGTATGTGATTCAGGATGCATACTGAAAGGAAAAGAACAAAATAACAAAAACATCTTACAGAGGCTCAGTGGTTGGAGATGCTAGAAGGTGGTCTAGTGATGTCAGTACAAACACTACATCACCCTCTGTTTCTATCAGGCAATGCATTTAGAAAGAGGACTCAGTGCAAAGCAAGGCCCAATTCAAGCACAGCCTTGCAGTCTTCAGTTCCCCTCACTGATAGGAGTGGAAACAGTTGGGAACCACCTGGTTCAGGAACTTGCCTGCTAACCCAACCAAACACTGTTGGGGTCATAGGAGGGGTATCAGTTCTTCCAACTCTGATTTTCTTGGAGAAGCTTGCTTGTTGGAGCACAAGGAATGGCAAAGGGTGCCCGCCTTTCGTCGTCTGCAGTGATCCTGTCTTAAGCAAAGTGCTTCCTTCGCGCTCTCCTCTTCATTCTGCCAGGAGCAGAATTGATCATATCAAATTGAACAAGGACCCGGTGATAGAGAATTTGCGGCGCAAAAGGAACTTTCTCCGGCAATCCGGAGCTCGTTGTTTTGTCATGCCATGCCATCTATCACACGCCTGGCACTTTGAAGTTTCCGAGGATGATTCACTGCCTTTCCTTCATGTTGGTGAGTGTGTGGCCGTGGAGCTCAAAAACTCGAAGCTGAAGCCTATTCATGCTGCAAATAGTGTGCGGATTGGACTCCTGACCACAGATTCAGTTTTGGTGGCTAGTTATTATCAGGAGAAGCTTCAAAATCAGGTATTCCTCCTGTTTCTTGTATTTTGTTCTCATATTAATCAGTAATCCAAGCATTTTGCAAGTTCAACAGTGTTATTGGCAGCTTTCAGTTTGTGTTTTATAACAGTATGATGTACCGGCTTGGATTTTGTTTTCTGCGTGTATATGGTGATCAAAATTCATGTGCAGGGATTTGAAGTAGTGTTGCTAGACAAAGCAACCGAGGAGCACACAATGGTTCCGGCAGTGGAGGCATTAAACAGAAAGGACATGGAAGGGGCAAGGAATTTACTCAGAATCGCCATTCATGTTCTTTTGGTCAGGGCAGTGAACGTGGTGATCCTGGCATCTGATGATTTGGTGGGGGTTCTCCCCCACAATGATCCTCTTCTCAGGAAATGTATAGACCCCATGGATGCTTTGGCCAGGTCAACTATACAATGGGCAGAAACAACAGAAAAGGTACACTAGAGCTCTTAGCATTCCAGCCATTCCTTTGTTCCAAAAGCTTGGCATGATGATTGGAGCATTTCTGTAAAAAAGGCAGCTCCGAGTAGACAGAATTTCATCTTTGCAAGTGTACCTTTCTTCCATAGATAGAAGAATAAGAACAGAATTTGTTTGTGCAGTGTGCAAATCACTTGTGAGAATAACATTGTTAACTTGATAGTTATAGCTTGTTTGCAGTTGTTCTATTTTTGTAGAGCCTTGTGAAACATGTTGCAGATTTTTGCGAGCCGCAGAATGCACTAGAACTCTCTTGGTAGCTCCTTTGCAACTATTTGAGTTTTTGGTTTGTCATAAAATCATTCCAAGTGATGGAAGGATATATGCTTTTCCATGTTTCCTAGATATTGTAGGATAAGACAAAATCTGAAACAATGCATATCCAATCACAGAAATTGAAAACGATTGAAAACATGATGCATTATTGTCATCCTTTCTCCACAACAGAAGGGAAACTACCAGAAGGTCCAAAATTGTCCTTGCAAAAACATCTGCCGAGCAAGCAAAGAAATCACACGGTCTACCATAGGCAAGTAGCTTTGGAAGTAGAATACTAGAATACAAATGGAGTCCCACCACAAAGAATGAGATCAGTCTCAGTGTAAACAGAGAATCAAAATATTATAAAATATGAATACATAATTTTTAATATATCTAATAAGTATTACATGAAAAAATAATGCAAAATCAAATGTCAAGCTCTCCAATTCAAGGAGTGCAAACCCCTCAAAACTACTTGATAAACTGCACCAAATCCGTCCATACTATTGAGATAAAATGTTACATGACACAAACAAGGTAAGCTTAATTCCCAAAGCTCCCGCGAAAATGAATTTCAGCCACTCCTACAAATTTGTCCTAATAGGTTATTTTGAACTGCATTCAGCACCATTAACTACATTTGGGTCTGCAGAGGCCCAAGAGGAGATAAGGTAATGGGCTATAGAAAAGGGTGCAGGAACAACCATTGAATTAAGTTCACTTCCCACATTCAAATCTGCAGCCGAACTCCGATTCTTTTCTACTCCCTTGCACATTTGTTCAACTTTTGCTGCCGAAGTTCTTTGGGCTTGCTTGTATTGATCAAATTTCAATGCTTGTCTTACATCTTCTCTGCTGTACCACTGTGCATCTACACAAGCAAGTTGCAGCATCAGTTGTCAGAAGATCCAATAAACAAAAGAAATGAGAGAATGTGGTGTGGGGAGGAAGCAGGTACTGCATGAGGTCACACCATTGCATAATTTTATTGTGCATAAAAATATGCCATTAAACCCTGAAGTTAAACAGGTCTTTATTTTCTTGGGGTTTCATCCTGTAATTTTTACCATCCCTCCTCAATCTGTCAGTGTTTCCACAAACAAAGAAATCCCAACAGTAATTTCTGATTTACCACATAACACACAGTTATCATGATATCTGAACAGCAACTTGCCACATGATTTCATAAGAATTAAGCTAACACATTATCTGCATCATAAGTTACTAACTCATAAAGAAACTTGCATATGATTCAGCTGAGATTTCAGCCACACAAATCTGACATATGTACAGCTAAGAATTAAGCAATTTTGCATAGCTGGTCTCAACAACAAACATGTTTTTAGATGTTAGCGCATCACTTGAAGTCATACCTGTACTAAAGGGAAAAGGGCGCATCATTCATACAGTAGATAGGAAAATTAAATTAAACATTGGAGGTCAACGTACCTTCTAACTCTTTCTTGTCCACCTTTATTTCAAGGGACTTAGCATATGCAAAGAACCCCACCATCAGCTGGCATGGCATGCTACTTGGTCCAACTAGAAACAAAGACGACAAAAATGGTTAATGGGCAAAAAACAGAGAAATATATTAGTAGTTTGGCAAGGAAAATAGTAAAACACACATAATCGTGTCAACTCATTACATCAGCTTATGTTAACCTGTACTTATATGCTTCTGAGTTCTGAGCTGCCTACACATGAGAAAATTAGAAGTTTCAAATAGACTAACATATCCAAAACATTAACTGATTTAATTCAGTTTCAGCATGACCAAGCCACCCCAGAACTACTAGTAATTAATTTGAAGAAAAGGACTCAATCACATTCTTGATTAACCACATGTCACTACGCAAAATAAAGCAAGGAAAAAAAAGGATTGATGGAATCGAGTTTTGCTAATACGATACATGTAAAACCAACGGGTCATCAATAATGACATGCTTGATCTAAATCCTAAACCATATTCAAATATCACAAATTGCCAATATGATTTTTCTATCAGGCAGTTATAAACTCAGAACCCCACATATTTGTCATATACCAAAAACAGAGTAATAAAACTAGAACACAGTTATTAAATTAAGTCATGTAGCATAAGTTATACCAGGCCTTGGCTGAGAACTGTGATAGACCACTTCTCCCACTTCAATTCCAGTCTCCTCCAATGTTTCTCTTCTCACAGCTTCCTCCAAGCTTTCTCCTGCCTATGTGCAACAAGTGGTACAAGCTAAAAACATCATATTAGAAAAATAAAATATTGCAGTGAATAAGGTGGCCATTGCCTATTTTTGTACTTTTAAATAAACTTAGATGAGTTCCCCCTATTGTTAAGGTAGTTAACAGAAATAAGCTGCTTCATGCTATAACAGAACAGTGATTGAGTTCCTGAAAAATTAAAAGGTCTTAAATTTGGGCAAGAGATGCACCTCTGTGAAACCTGATAAGCAGGTCCATAATTGAGGTCCAGACTTCAATCGTTTAGACAAAAGGGCACGGTCATTCTTTCTATCAATGACTAGCATAACGGCCACCTGCATAAGATCAAGTGAAACAAAAAAAGAAAAAGAAAAGAAAACTTGAGCAAAACGCTTGATCATCCCTTTATCAAATCAACAATGAGCATAGAAGATAGCAAACCGGGTCAACACGTGGATATATCCTCATGTTGCATGAATCATTTGAACATTGCTTCCGTCTCCCAGCTTCCATTGGGACTGTTTTTGCCCCACAGTGTCCACAAAATCGTGAAATATTATGCCATTCTAGCAGTGCCTTGGCCTGGCCAAACCCAGTAAATTAGGAAAGTTCAGTACCATAGACTGAAGTATGATGAAAAGCCGACAAACTACTATAACTGCATAATCACAAGCAGCTTCTGTAAAACTTAGTAATTCGTATTTATTATTCAAAACCAGGAAATCAGATAGATTCACAAACAATACAAGCTCTAACAAAACTATTCAAATATACGAATTGACTATGACGCATTGCTACTGAAAAAGCTTTATTCTTCTTTCACTTAATCGCATATTACCAAATCATTAGAGAAGTTCAACTTTCACAACCGCTGCCTAGAAAAAGCTTAACTTTTCCAAAGCATATGTCAATATGTGATCCGACAATTATGTGTAAAGTATCATAGCAAAAACTATTAAATTAAAAGTATGGTTAGATGTAAGTTCGATACCCTGTCAGTGTAGAAGTTTTTATATGCAGTATTACAGTTATTCAATCATGTTTTGTTATAGCAACAAAAAATTTTACTTCTACCATTGCTACTTACCACCTCAAAAGTCAAACAAGTAATTGCATATAATTGGATAATAATATATTACTCTTTACATGCATCAAAATCAATCTCAAATCTTAAAGAATGTAATACTTTCACTCGATCATACTCCTTTTCATAATATAAGTCATTTTTGGGCTATGCGCAAGAATTAAGATGATGATTTCATTTCAATGATCTTCTAAAAACATGGAAGTAAAAGATGAAATGACCCTTTTATCACTCATAACTCACGTTCACTCATTCTCTCTTAATTCAGTAATAATAACATATATTTTGAAACAGAAAAAAAGCTAAAAAAAAAAAACAAAAAACAATGAGAGATTCTTGGATACAAATAAGTCTAACAAATCATTTTTGGACACACTAACAATGAATGTGGGGTCCATCAACTTTATTGAACATAAACTCACTCATCAATGGATGCCACTAGCTTTTCTGTGAGTGTGCCTTAGAAAAAAATCTTTGGAATTGTACTCATACAATAATTTTTTAAAAACTATTCCCTCAACCTAGAAATAACTATCCAACAATGAATGTATCTTGCTACAATTTCTGGACGGAGTAGTACTTATGTTATGACACGGAGGGAGTGTTACAAAACAACTTACATGACCAGCAATAGCCAAGTTTCCCATTGTTCGCGAATCCCCCCAATCAGTAGCCGCCCCGAGCGTTTTGACGTCCACAAAACCCAATTCCTTTCCACCACCACCCAACTGAACCGCCTCCTCAGAAACATCAATAGCCCAATAAACAGCGTCATCCTCTGCACTCCAACCCAGATACACCAACAACTCTGCCCTCAGCTGCGCACCCGAACTTCCCAAAATACCCTTCAGATCCTCCAAACGGATCCAACCCAGATTCCAAATCGGCGGCGAATCGCCGGAACCGGTCGCGGAGGAAGACACCAAGGCCTTCCCGTTCCTGACAGGCAGAACCTTGAAATTCAGGGGAGAGGGCAATGACTGAGAATTCCCGAGAATTCGAGCGTTTAGAGCTTCGAAAGCTGAAGATGGCGTAAAAGGGTCACCGGTTTTCTGGGATTTGGAGTTCAAGGGGTTTCCAACGAAGGGGTGGGAGCGCAGGTTGATGGACATGGTGGTTGTGGCAGGGGAAGAGTTAGGTGGCGAGAGAGGGGTTGTTAGAGAGAGAGAGTGCGAAGGGGGGGTTGTGATGAAGAGAGGGAATCTGGAGAGGAGTGAAGAGGGAGGAGAAGAAGGAGGAAGAGTATGAGCATGTTGTTTCCATTGGGGGAGTGATGGTGGGGTTTTGACGAGGGTATAAAGATGAAAGAGGTAGGTGGCCTGTGATAATGACACGTGTACGTATGTAAATTTTGGTTCCAATTGTTGATTCACTAATTTGGGGTGCTTTTGTTTTAGGATTTAAAAAAAAATAATTATGAAATGTAAATTTTATATATAATTAAGAAAATTAAAAATTAATTTTTATAAAATTTGAGAAAGAAAGCAGAGTTACATCAATATGACAAGAGGAATTAATATTTATTAATTAATTTTAAATTAAAAATATATTTTATGATTTTTATTCTTATTTACAAATTTAAATAAAAATCACTTTATATAAAAGAGTAATGTTATTTTGACAGTTTTTACTTTAGTACCCCAAGGTATTGGTACCCTTTTAAATCTAAGGATTGTGATTTAATCATGAGCATTTAAAATATTAATTGATTTAATTAGTGGGACACGTGTCAACTTTTCAGCCACAAGTTATCTAAAAGGTATCGGTACCCATGAATCTTATAAGGTACTGGAGTAATTCCCTATTTTGACTCATATTTTATGAGACACCATGTCGACACACTCACATTCACCATTTAATTGGATGTGTACTCCCACTTAATTTAGATCATACATCCCATTTTAATAGTAGATATGAGTATATCAATACGGTATCCCATAAAATATGAGTCAAAATAATATTTTCCTATATAAAACAAACAAAAAATAAATAAACAATACACATATGTATAGATATACATATAACGTATGATCTATTATGATTTTTAAATATCTATCAATCATCCAAATAGAATTTTTTTTAGAGGAGGTCAATTTAAAAAAATAAAAAAATCTAAGAGATATTGCCCCCCTTCTGCCAACACTAGGATTCGCCCCTGAAAGAAACCACATCCTGATTGATCTGCCATGGTTGCCAATATGTAGCTGCATTGAATCTCCGGTGGTGGGTGGTAGCGCGAGCTTGGCATCATCAAAGTTAGGTGGCAATGTCGGCGCAACAACAATAGCAGCAACAGGTGAACAAAGTGTCGTCAGTAGAAACTCAAGCCCCAATTTCATAAGGCTTTGTTTGATTGGAGAGATTGGATAAAAAAAAGAGGGAAAGGAGAGATATTGAAAGGAATTATACAATTTTTTTTTGTTTGGTTGAAAGGAAAAAGATGAAGTGAAAGATGAAACAGTAAAAATCAAGGTGTAGAATCCATTATCTCTCTCTCTCTTTTTTTTTTCCCCCTGCCCACAACCACACAGAAAGGAAAAGGGAGAATTGCTTAATAGTTAATACTTCTCCATTCTAATTTTATCCTTGTGATGGGGCTAAAATCTCACCAACAAAACCCTTCCTTTGTGACATCCTCAATTTTTAACTCATGCTAATTATCTCCTACATATGAGCAATTAGTAAGATTAACTAGATACTATACGAATTATAGTGCAGTCTCTAAGTTAACACGAGTGAAAATTAGAAGAGTTAAGAAAAATAATATAATAAGGGCAAAAGTTGTAATTTCTAAAAAAATTAATAATAATTTCACATAATCAAAATTCATAAACTCAAAGTAAGAGTATGAGCAAGTGGTTTGATCCATAAATTAATTCTATCCAATTAATTAAACTCTAAAGATAAGATAACAAATAAGATTCTTCGTTAAGAGAATATGACCACTAATTATCCCTCTCTGGAAAAAGAATCTAAGGTGGCGTATGAGTTCATTACTCCAATTTAAGTTTAGAGGGAGGTTATATGGACATAGCTAAAGCTAAAAGTACAAGTTAAAGAGTTAATGTAAGAAAGTTAAGGGCCTGAGGCATAAATTAATAAAAGGCACAAATAAGTAAGCAGTGTTTGTTTTATTGTGGTTTTTAGAATTTATGCATGATATAAGTGAAGAAGCATATTTAAAATGAATTCACTTCTGCAAATAACATTTCTTGCATTTTGTTCTCATATTAATCAGTAATCCAAGCATTTTACAAGTTCAACAGTGTTATTAGTAGCTTTCAGTTTGTTTTATGACAGTATGGTGTACCAGCTTGGATTTTGTTTTCTGCGTGTATATGGTGATCAAAATTCATGTGCAGGGATTTGAAGTAGTGTTGCTAGACAAAGCAACCGAGGAGCACACAATGGTTCCGGCAGTGGAGGCATTAAACAGAAAGGACATGGAAGGGGCAAGGAATTTACTCAGAATCGCCATTCATGCTCTTTTGGTCAGGGCAGTGAACGTGGTGATCCTGGCATCTGATGACTTGGTGGGCGTTCTCCCTCACAATGATCCTCTTCTCAGGAAATGTATAGACCCCATGGATGCTTTGGCCAGGTCAACTATACAATGGGCAGAAACAACAGAAAAGGTACACTAGAGCTCTTAGCATTCCAGCCATTCCTTTGTTCCAAAAGCTTGGCATGATGATTGGAGCATTTCTGTAAAAAAGGCAGCTCCGTGTAGACAGAATTTCATCTTTGCAAGTGTACCTTTCTTCCATATATAGAAGAATAAGAACAGAATTTGTTTGTGCAGTGAGCAAATCACTTGTAGAATAACTTTGTTAACTTGATAGTAATAGCTTGTTAACTTTGTGCGGTGTGCAGTTGTCCTATTTTTGTAGAGCCTTGTGAAACATGTTGCAGATTTTGGTGAGCCACAGAATGCACTAGAACTCTCTTGGTAGCTCCTATGCAACTATTTGAGCTTTTGGTTTGTCATAAAATCATTCCAAGTGATGGAAGGATATGCTATTCCATGTTTTCTAGATATTGTACGATAAGACAAAATCTGAAACAATGCATATCCAATCACAGAAATTGAAAACGATTGAAAACATGATGCATTATTGTCATCCTTTCTCCACAACAGACGGGAAACTACCAGAAGGTCCAAAATTGTCCTTGCATAAACATCTGCCGAGCAAGCAAAGAAATCACATGGTCTACCATAGGCAAGTAACTTTGGAAGCAGAATACTAGAGTACAAGTGAAGTCCTACCACAAAGAATAAGATCAGTCTCAGTGTTAACAAAGAAACAAAATATTATAAAATATGAATACTTTAATTTTTAATATATCTAATGAGTATTACATGAAAAAATAATGCAAAATCAAACGTCAAGCTCTCCAATTCGAGGAGTGCAAAATCCTCAAAACTATTTGATAACCTGCACCAAATCCCTCCACACTATTGAGATAAAATGATACATGACACTAACAAGCTAAGCTTAATTCCCAAAGCTCCCGTGAAAATGAATTTCAGCCACTCCTACAAATTTGTCCTAATAGGTTGTTTTGAATTGCATTCAGCACCATTTACTACATTTTGGTCTGAAAAGGCCCAAGAGGAGATAAGGTGATGGGCTATGGCATAGGGTCCAGGAACAAACATTGGATTAAGTTCACTTCCCACATTCAAATCTGCAGCCAAACTTCGATTCTTTTCTACTCCCTTACACACTTGTTCAACTTTTGCTGCTGCAGTTCTTTGGGCTTGCTTGTATTGATCGAATGTCAATGCTTGTCTTACATCTTCTCTGCTGTACCACTGTGCATCTACACAAGCAAGTTGTAGCATCAGTTGTCACAAGATCCAATAAACAAAAGAAATGAGAGAATGTGGTGTTGGGAGGAAGCAGGTACTGGATGATGTCACACCATTTCATAATTTTATTTTGCATAAAAATATGCCATTAAACCCTGAAGTTAAACTGGTCTTTATTTTCTTGGGGGTTCATCCTGTAATTTTTACCATCCCTCCTCAATCTGTCAGTGTTTCCACAAACAAAGAAATCCCAACAGTAATTTCTGATCTATCACATAACACACATTTATCATGATATCTGAACAGCAACTTGTTACATATGGTTTCATAAGAATTAAGCTCACACATCATCCGTATCATAAGTTACTAAAGAAACTTGCATGTGATTCAGCTGAGATTTCAGCCACACAAATCTGACATATGTACAGCTAAGAATTAAGCAATTTTGCTTAGTCGGCCTCAATAACAAACATGTTTTTAGATGTTATCGCACCACTTGAAGTCATACCTGTACTAAAGGGGAAAGGGCGCATCATTCAAACAGTAGATAGGAAAATTCAATTAAACATTGGAGGTCAATGTACCTTCTAACTCTTCCTTGTCCACCTTTATTTCAAGGGACTTTGCATATGCGAAGAACCCCACCATCAGCTGGCATGGCATGCTATTTGGTCCAACTAGAAACAAAGACGACAAAAATGGTTAATGGGCAAAAAACAGAGAAATATATTAGTAGTTTGGCAAGGAAAATAGTTAAACACACATAATCATGTTAACTCATTACATGAGCTTATGTTAACCTGTACTAATATGCTTCCGAGTTCTGAGCTGCCTACACATGAGAAACTTAGAAGTTTCAAATAGACTAAACATATCCAAAACATTAACCGAGTCAATTCAGTTTCAGCATGACCAAGCCACCCCAGAACTACTAGTAATTAATTTGAAGAAAACAACTCAATCACATTCTCGAATAACCACATGTCACTAAGCAAAATAAAGCAAGGAAAAAAAAAGGATTGATGGAATCGAGTTCTGCTAATACGATACATGTAAAACCACCAGGTCATCAATAATGACATGCTTGATCTAAATCCTAAACCATATTCAAATACCACAAATTGCCAATATGATTTTTCTATCAGGCAGTTATAAACTCAGAACCCCACATATTTGTCAAATACCAAAAAAAGAGTAATAAAACTAGAACAGGATTATTAAATTAAGTCATGTAGCATAAGTTATACCAGGCCATGGCTGAGAACTGTGATAGACCACTTCTCCCACATCAATGCCAGTCTCCTCCCATGTTTCTCTTCTCACAGCTTCCTCCAAGCTTTCTCCTGCCTATTTGCAACAAGTGGATACAAGCTAAAAACATCAGAATACAAAAATAAAATATTACAGTGAATAAGGTGGCCATTGCCTATTCTTGTACTTTTAAGTAAATTAGATGAGCTCCCCCTATTGTTAAGGTAGTTAACAGAAATAAACTGCTTCATGCTACAACAGAACAGTGATTGAGTTCCTACAAAATTAAAAGGTCTTAAATTTGGGCAAGAGATGCACCTCTGTGAAACCTGATAAGCAGGTCCATAATCGAGGTACAAACTTCGCTCGTTTAGACAACAGGGCACGGTCATTCTCTCGATCAATGACTAGCATAATGGCCACCTGCATAAGATCATGTGAAAAAAAGAAAAAAGAAAACTTTGAGCAAAACACGTGATCATTCATTTATCAAATGAACATAGAAGATAGCAAACCGGGTCAATGCGTGGATATATCCTCATGTTGCACGAATCATTTGAACATTGCTTCCGTCTCCCAGCTTCCATTGGGACTGTTTTTGCCCCACAATGTCCACAAAATCGTGAAATATTATGCCATTCTAGCAGTGCCTTGGCCTGGCCAAACCCAGTAAATTAAGAAAGTTGCATTCCCTATCAGTACAATAGACTGAAGTATGATGAAAAGACGACAAACTAATATAACTGCATAATCACAAGCAGCTTCTGTAAAACTTAGTAATTAGTATTTATTATTTAAAACCAGGGAATCTGATAGATTCACAGACAATACAAGCTCTAACAAAACTATTCAAATACATGAATTGACTTTGACGCATTGCTACTGAAAAAGCTTCGTTATACCTTCATTTAATCACATATTACCAAATCATTAGAGAAGTTCAACTTTCACAACCACTGCCTAGAAAAGCATAACTTTTCCAAGCATATGTCAATATGTGATCTGACAATCATGCATAAAGTATCATAGAAAAAACTTTTAGATTAGAAGTATGGTTAGATGTAAGTTTGATACACTGTCAACGTAAAAGTTTTTTTTTATGCAGTATTGCAGTTATTCAATCATGTCTTGTTATAGCAACAAGAAATTTTACTTCTACCATCGCTATTTACCCCCTCAAAAGTCAAACAAATAATTGCATATAATTAGATAATAATATAATATACTTTACATGCATCAAAATCAATCTCAAATCTATAAGAATGTAATGCTTTCACTTGATCATACTCCTTTTCATAGTATAAGTCATTTTTGGGCTATATGCAAGACTTAAGATGATGATTTAATCTCATTGATCTTCTAAAAACATGAAATGACCCTTTTATCACTCGTAACTCTCATCCACTCATTCTATCTTCATTCAGTAATAATGACGCATATTTTGAAACAAAAAAAAAGAGAGATTCTTACATACACATAAGTCTAACACATCATTTTTGGACACACTAACAATAAAAGTGGGGTCCATTAACTTTATTCAACATAAACTCACTCATCAATGGTCCCACTAGCTTTTCTCTGCCTTAGAAAAAAATCTTCAGAATTGTGCTCATACAATAAGTTTTCAAAAACTATTCCCTCAACCTAGAAATAACTATCCAACAGTGAATGTATCTTGCTACAATTTCTGTACGGAGTAGTATTATGAAACGGAGCGAGTGATACAAAACAACTTACATGACCAGCAATAGCCAAGTTTCCCATAGTTCGCGAATCCCCCCAATCAGTAGCCGCCATGAGCGTTCTGACGTCCACAAAACCCAATTCCTTCCCACCACCACCACCCAACTCAACTGCCTCCTCAGAAACATCAACAGCCCAATAAACGGCGTCGTCCTCTGCACTCCAACCCAGATACACCAACGACTCTGCCCTCAGCTGCGCACCCGAACTTCCCAAAATACCCTTCAGATCCTCCAAACGGATCCAACCCAGATTCCAAATCGGCGGCGAATCTCCGGAACCGGTGGCGGAGGAAGACGCCAAGGCCTTCCCGTTCCTGAAAGGCAGAACCTTGAAATTCAGGGGAGAGCGCAATGATTGAGAATTCCCGAGAATTCGAGCGTTTAGAGCTTCGAAAGCTGAAGATGGCGTAAAAGGGTAACCGGTTTTCTGGGATTTTGAGTTCAAGGGGTTGCCGGCGAAGGCGTGGGAGCGCAGGTTTATGGACATGGTGGTTGTGGCAGGGGAAGAGTTAGGTGGCGAGAGAGGGGTTGTTAGAGAGAGGGTGCGAAGAGGGGTTGTGATGAAGAGAGGGAATTTGGAGAGTAGTGAAGAGGGAGAAGAAGAAGGAGGAAGGAGGAAGAGTTTGAGCATGTTGTTTCCATTGGGGGAGTGACGGTGGGGCTTTGAAGAGGGTGGAAAGACGAAAGAGGTAGGTGGTGTGTGGTTGGTCGTTGGTGAGTGTCTGTGGTAATGACACGTGTAGCTATAGAAATTTTGGGTCCCATTAGTGACAAACTAATTTAAGGGGTGTTTGTTTGGGATATTGAAGTCAGAAATCACTTTTTTTTTATAAAAAGAAAAAATCTTTTTCATATATTTAATTTTAATAAAAAAAGAATCCAAAAAAATAGTTCTTAATTTTTATATAAAATTTAAAAAGAATAGTTTTCAAAAAATTCAATTTTTATTTATAAATAAAATTTAAGCTTCACATTTTTTTTCCTCTAAAATTCGAAGAACCATACCACATAACTTGGTCCGGATTATGATTTACAAATTGTGAAAGATAAAATAAAAATGGAAGTTCCTCTTTTTTGGTTTTTATCATCTTTGCATACTTTTTTAGAGAATTTGCCATGGTAATTTCTGTGATTGATAAAGTAAAACTACTTAATGAAATAAATATAAAACGAAGTAAATAAAGAACAAAATCTCATTATATTTAGATACACAATATTTATAATTTTTTAAGTGATTAAAAGAATTCAATGAGATCTTGAAAGCCAATTTTGACACTGGATTGTGGTTGCTATGAAATTTCTTCTGCACGAGCAAATTTATACCTTTACCTAACCTAAACTGAATCAATTCAACTTTTTTTGGTACAAAAAACAATTGAGTTAGTTCACCCTGAGTAATGGACCTATGTTTTAAAAAAAATAAAAAAATCAGCATGTATATTTTATTAAGCAACAATTCAATTTCTCTTTTTCTTATTAAAACAAAGACGAAAATTGAAGGGAAGTGTTGAGAACTCCCCGCAAATGTCACTTGAGGCTTTTGAGAAAGAAGCCAGAGTTACACCAATACGACAAGGTGAGCCAATACTTAATAATTAATTTTAAATTAAAAATATATTTTATATTTTTACTCTTATTTAAAAATTTAAATAAAAATCAAAATATATAAAAGAAATAAATGCTGATTGAAAAAATAAATACACATATGTATATGTATACATATAACATATGATCTATTATGATATTAAAATATCTAACAATCATCCAAATAGAAATTTTTTCAGAGGAGGTCAATTCAAAAAAAAAATCAAAAAATCTATAAAATAGATATTGCCCCTCCTTCCACCAATACTAGGATTCGCCCCTGAAAGAAACCACATCTTGATTGATCTGCCATGTTTGCCAATATGTAGTTGCATTGAATCTGCGGTGGTGGGTGGTGGCGCGAGATTGGCATCATCAAAGTTAGATGGCAATGTAAGCGCAACAACAATAGCAGCAACAAGTGAACAAATTGACGTAAGTAGAAACTCTAGCACCAATTTTGTAAGGCTTTGTTTGATTGGAGAAATTGGAAAAAAAAAAAAAAAGGGAAAGGATAAATATTGAAAGGAATGATATAATTTTTCTTCGTTTGCTTGAAACGAAGAAGATAAAGTGGAAGATAAAACAATAAAAATCAAGGTGTAGAACTCATTCTCTCTCTTTTCCCCCTTCCTACAACCATACAGAAAGGAAAGAGAATTGTTTAATACTCTTGCACTATGATATTATCCTTGTGTTGAGGCTAAAATCTCACCAACAAAATCTTCCTTTGTAACATCCTCAATTTTTAACTCATGCTAATTATCTCATACATATGAGCAATTAGTAAGATTAACTAGATACTATATGAACTATAGAGCAGTCTCTAAGTTAGCAAGAATAAAAATTAGAGTAATGTTTATTGAACGCCAAAACAGTATATACACCATACACAGTAAAAAGAAAGAAAAAGATAAAAATAGTGATATTAATATAAAAATGTCACTTCTCTCTCTCTCTTACTCTCTTTCATTTTCCTCTCTCTTTTTGACTTAGCTCACACACAAGAAGATTTTTCTGCAATTTTTCTTACAATTTTTCAACAACAATCTAATTTATAAGGTATATGGGTTCCTCATTTTCACTTCTTGCTCTCTTTCGATGTATTTGTGATGTTTGTGTTCATCTGTTTCTTATCTATTTACACAGTTTGAGCTAAGTTTGATTGTTGAACAAAGAATAAATGATTTATTGCTTAATAAACTTGTAGAATACCTCTAAAACTCGCAAAGTGATGCTAAAAAATGGTTTACAAGCTTGTTGTAATTGGTTTACAAGTTTTCAAAAACAGTTTAAAGTTTTTTGCACTATATTTACAAGTTTTAAAGATGAGTTTATAAGTCTTGTAAACAAAGTGCAAATAATTTATAAAACTAAGCATTGCTTAAAACCTGTAAATCAAGAGCGTAAAACGCTTGTAAATCAAGGGAATTAAACTTGTAAACCTTTGCTTAAAACTTACAAAGTGGTCCTTGCATAAACTTGTTAACTTGTAAACCAAGCTTCTTGCACAAAGTGGTTCCTCAAAGTTCTGAAATTATTGTAAATAGTTGGAACCTAAGACTAAACGATGTAAACACGATCTACAATACAATGTACTTGGGAGAGGGTTTTGTCATTGGTTTACAAGTTTTTTTGCCTTGGTTTACAAGTTTTTT
Organism: Dalbergia cochinchinensis; assembly: GCA_031216125.1. Classification (NCBI taxonomy): domain Eukaryota; kingdom Viridiplantae; phylum Streptophyta; class Magnoliopsida; order Fabales; family Fabaceae; genus Dalbergia; species Dalbergia cochinchinensis. The sequence goes on from CM062371.1 coordinate 10,765,533, forward strand.
GCACTTTGTTTACAAGTTCTAAGCACAAGTTTACAAGTCTTGTAAATCAAGTGCAAATAACTTGTAAACAGACAATACAAAACTTGTAAACCTATGTTTAAGACTTACAAATTAAGTCTAATAAGCTTTGTAAACTAAGTATTTTTACACAAAATGGTGTTACAAAGTTCTAAAGTAGTTCTAAATACTTAAAATTTAATTCTAAATATTATGAAAATGGTTTACAAGATATTATGAAAAAAAATTTCCATTGGTTTTGTCATTGGTTAACAAGTTTTATGCACTTAGTTCACAAGTTTTGTATTATGTTTATAAGTTTTAAGCACAAGTTTACAATAAATTTTCAGCTATAGTTTATAAATCTTTTTCACTCGATTTATAAGTTTTAAGCACTTAAAGTTTTTAATTCTTAGTTACAAGTTTCAGAACGAATTTAAAAGTTTTTTGCACTTAATTTACAAGTATTCAGCACGGGTTTACAAGTTTTTTGTACTTGGTTTACAAGTTTTCAAAACGGGTTTAATGTTGTTTGCATTTAGTTTTCAAATTTTTAGCACATGTTTACAGGTTTTGTCCACTAGTTTATAAGTTTTTCCTAGTGTTTACAAATTATATTTTGGTTTAGTACGAGTTTAACAGTAGATTACTTTGATTTTGGTTACTTGAAGTTGGTTACCATATTAAATTACCAATATTATTTGATGTAGATGATACATAAACTCATTTGTATCCTTTATTTTTTGTACTAGATACATAAACAAATGGCGTATTCAAAAGCAAAGAACACAAAAAAAAATGGAAAGAAGACAGAACCTTAAGAAGGCAAGCAGAAATGTGGACATGATAAGATTGTTGTGGACAAAGGCATCAGTAGTGCCAATAATTTATTTCAAAATAATACACTAGTTGGTGATAATGATGAATCAATAGATAAGAGTATAGTGTGACGTTATAAATAATGATGATAGAAAGACTGAATTTTTCATTGGTTGTAGTAAACTTGAAATGTATGAACAAATTAGTTAGTTTTTGATGCACGACTTCCTTCCCATGAGCATGCAAGTAACATGCAATTGAATTGTCTATCCAACCTCTTTCTTGAATTTATGAATTTATTATACCTAAAACTCTTGTTATTTGAATAATTTTTATAGAATAATTTCATTTCTTCTGTTGAATTAAATATCATTCCAATAGCAAGCACTGAGAAGTCATAATCTTCATCATCGTCATCAATCTGAATCTCAACATCAAACTTTGCATCAACAGTCATTGAATCCTTCATACTTTACATATGCAGTATGATACAAAACCTATAAAAAAATCCAAATAAATTATAACAAAGTTGTGATACCCCAAGTATACTTGTCGTAGGGCAAGTTTCGTACTGTCCTAGGGTCTCCCAGGACCTACCCATGTTGCTGGGAAGTCCCAGGATGCAGGAAGGACCCTTCTGTACCAATCTGGTAAACTGTCACCGCTATAGCGATCCAAGACTGCTATAGCGATCCAGGACTGCTATAGCGGTCACAATTGGCTGCAGCACCATGTTTTGTCTTATGGAGACTGCTATAGCATTCATATGTGACGCGACCAAGGGAGATTTTAAGGGCAGGACAGCTATGGCGGTCATATAGTGGTGTCAGAAGTCTGGAAACAGTGCAAAACATGTCATTTCACGTAAGTAAGACCCCCAACCTCTTTTTAAACATCCTAACTTAGGATTTCACCCCCAAAACCAAGCCTTATCCCTCTCCAACTTTCTCCCACTCATTTCTCACACAAATTCACTCCAATTTTTCTTCCTTCCAAGAGATTAAAGGTAAGATTTATGGGTCTTGTTATCTCTTTCCTTTCTACTTTGTAACCTAGAGTTTGGATTTGTTGGTTGTCTCCATTGTTGTGAAGAGGGGGTGCTTCCCCAATATTGTTAGAGTTATGTTTGAGTATTCTAGAGATTGTTGGAGACTAATCTTGTTTTTGTGGCCCCAATGACAGACATTGGCGCCATTCCACCTTCCCGGAGCTCTATTGGAGCTGACATCACCACTCCCTCCCTTCCAGGTGAGTGGGTTTAGAACCTATGGCCCCTATGTTGGTCATTAGAGTTAATTTTCGTCAAATTATTATTGATCGCATGGTTTAAAAAAGATTTCAAAAGATTAGAGTCTCCATTTGATTTGTTATAATTATTGAAATGATGAACTTCAACTAGAACATGAAATATTTATTTTATTGCAAACTCATGGGACCATTTTTGTTAAATGATTTTTATCACAAGAGCTAGAGCATCGTTATACCTTGAATTGAGTTTTCCATAAAATTTCCATGATAATTTTATGAACGAATGATTTACAAATTACAGAGTTGTGCTTAGAGAAATATTAGAATAGAGATTTAGAGAAAATAATATGTTCATTGGTTTAGAGACTAAACGGTAACTATAGAAAAACAAACAGTGAGTTAATGGCTAACCCCAATCGTTAACCTTGGTACCAAGTTGTCCTGAGAGGACAATCTCATAGAGCAGAGAATGGAACCTATTTAGATGTTCACATTAGATCCCTGATGGATCACAGAATATAATATTTTCGGTTCCTAAAGAACCATGGAGTAGAGATTCATGTTTCTCTAATAGAGTACTGTTGCTATGTTTTCCAGAGAATTGCCTTTTAGAGATATTTGCATATATGCATAAAAATATAAATGTGATTTCAAAGTTATTGCATTAACCAGTTTGATGATTTTATACATATGACTATTTATTTTTCTTTGGTTGTCCCATGAAAGGGTTATGGGTGATGACCTACTCACTGAGTTTTAGATGAAACTCACCCCCTCCCTTCCTCCATTACAGGTGTTATAGACATTGCGAGTTCTCCTCTTCCACCTCCACTCTCACAGTAGAGATTTACCGGTTGGTGAGCTTCACTTGTGTAAAGTACTCTATTTTGCTTTTTGTTAGAGATAGAGTGCTCCAGTTACATGATGGGCAGGGTCCCGGACCATAGAAATCGATTAACATTGTTTCATCATGATTATTTTGTATCTACATGATTATAGATTTCATGTATATTCTGTATAGAGAGAAACTCATATATTTTGAATCTCAGTGATATGTTTAGAGTTTGAAATTGAAATGATTGATTTTATCACTTCAGAGATCTATGTTAAAGTTTGATTATGATTATGTTTATATGGAACTAACGGTTTATTAGAGGGTAAATGATGTTTTGAAAATGGATTTATATTAAAATATACATATAAAGAAACTCAGAGGTCATGAGGCTTACGTGGGAATGAGAATTCCTCACGTGCCGGTCACGTGCTCAAGTCGAGTCCTGACAAAAGTTGTGCTACAAAACCTACATATATAATATTTATCACTAGGTTTACAAGTTTTTAGAATCGGTTTTCAAGAATTTAAAACCAGATTACAAGTATTTTTCACCAGATATCAACTTTTTTATCACCAATTTCACAATATTTAGAATTAGATTCCATGTATTTATAATCATTTTAGAACTTTGTAGCACTAGTTTGTTGAAAAAACTTAGTTTACAAGCTTATTGCACTTGGTTTGTAAGTCTTAAGCACATGTGTACAAGTTTTTTAACCACCTTCGTACAAGTTTTATACACTTGGTTTATAAGTTTTAAGCAATGCTTAGCTTTACATGTTTTTTAAACTTGCTTTACAAAACTTGTAAATATAATGCAAAAAACTTGTGAACTGAGCGTATAAAACTTGTTAACCAATGGCAAAAACCAATAGAAATTTTTTCTCCTAATATCTTGTAAACCATTTTCATAATATTTATAATCAAATTTTAAGTATTTACAACCACTTTAGAACTTTGTAACACCACTTTATGTAAAAATACTTGGTTTACAAAGCTTATTGCAGTTGATTTGTAAGCCTTAAGCATAGGTTTACAAGTTCTGTGCTATCTGTTTGCAAGTTATTTGCACTTGGTTTATAAGTTTTAAGCAATGCTTAGTTTTACAAGTTTTTGCACTTGGTTTACAAGACTTGTAAACTTGTGCTTAAAACATGTAAACATAGTGCAAAAAACTTGGAAACCAATGGCAAAACCATCTCCTAATTACATTATAGTGTAGATCATGTTTACACCATTTAGCCTTAGATTCCAACTATTTACAATAGCTTCAGAACTTTGAGGAATCACTTTGTGCAATAACCACTTTGTAAGTGTTAAGCAAGGGTTTACAAGTTTTTTAAGCTTGGTTTACAAGTTTTAAGCAAAGTTTGGTTTTACAAATTATTTGCACTTCGTTTACAAGACTTGTAAACCCATCATTAAAACTTATAGACATAGTGCAAAAAACTTGTAAAATATTCCTAAAAACTTGTAGACCAATTACAACAAGCTTCTAAACCATTTTTTAGCATCACTTTACGAGTTTTAGAGGCAGTTTACAAGTTTATTAAATAATAAATCATTCATTCTTTGTTCAATAATCAAACTTAGCTCAAACCATGCAAATAGATAAGGAACTCATGAATACAAACATCACAAACACATCAAAAAAGAGACAAGAAGTAAAAATGAAGAACCCACATACCTTATAAATAAGATTGTTGCAGAAAAATTGAAAGAAAAATTGCTGAAAAATCTCTTCTGTGTGAGGTGAGAGAGAAAGAGATTGGGAAATGAAAGAGAGTAAGAGAGAGAGGGAGAAGTGACATTTTTATATTAATATCACTATCTTTGTCTTTTTCTTCCTTTTTACTGTAGGTGTATGGTGTATATACTGCTTTGGTGTTCAACAAATATTACTCTAAAAATTAACATCCTCTACACCACTTGAGCTTAGCTGATGTTGCATCCCTTCGTGCATGATCAATGGGTAAGTGGCTCTCAGACTTGCAAACTCATTGAGTGTCATGACCTGACTTGGGAATATGACCAGCACATGAGGAATCTCATCCTCACGTAGGCCTCATGACCTCTGAGTCTCCCTGTATGTATAATTCAATAATAAAACCCTTTTCTAAAACATATTTTCATCTCTGATATAAATCTCTAGAAATATATATCTCTGATACAAAACATATGAATTGCTCTCAATACCAAATATAAAACATGTATTATCTTAATGGTTTGGGACCCTACCCGCAATGTACACTGGAGCACTTTATCTCTTACAAAATGCCAAAATACAACTTTACTCTAAAGTAAAACTCAACAATTGAGAATCTCTACTGCTAGGAAGAGGTGGATGAGAAGGACCCGCAACAGCTAGCGTATCTGTAATGAAAGAAGGGAGACGGGTGAGTTTCATCTAAAACTCAGTGAATAGGCCCTCACCCGTAACCCGTTCATGGAACTTCAATAAAGATTAGAAATATACATATATAATCATCAATGCCAGTTAATACAATAGCTCTAAAATCATATTCCTAGACTTTAACAAGATAACTCTAAAATTGGTATTCTTTAGTAAATATAAACAACAATACTCTAATAGGAATCTCTGATTATGCCCAATTCATGTGACATAACAAAATCTCTGAACTCTAGGACATCTAATTAGGTTTCATTTCTGATTTCGCTGGCCCTGGGGGTGATTTGGTATGTCAAGATTAACAGAATAACTATCATTAACTCATAGTCTGTTTCTCTATAGCTATCATATGTTCTCTCAGTCATAAAATACTTATTTCTCTAAAACTCTCTCATATGCTTATGCTCTACTTTGGAAATCTTCATAATATTTTACAAATCTCTAAATATAATCATATTCATACTCTAGCTCTTTAATACAAATCATTTTAATAATAATGGTCCCATGAATTTTCAAAAAAACATATATTTCATTCTATATTAAAAATCATTGTCTTAGCCATAGCTTGCAATATCATAGATATTCATAGTTTCATTTCTAATATCATATGGTCATGTCATAATTTACTGAAATTAACTTTAATGATCAATATAGGGATCATAGGATCTGAAACCATTCACCTGGAGTGGAGGGAGTGATGGTGTCAGCACCAACTTGACCTAGAAAGCTCTATTCTAATTCTAACAAAATTGGGGAAGCACCCCCATTTGACAAAAATGAGAAAAATAATCGGATCAAATCCGAGATTATGAAGGAATAAAGACATAATCTAACAACATATACTTACCTTGAAGCTTTGGAATGATAGATTTGAGTGGATTTGAGAAAAATAGAGAAAAACTAATGGAGAAGGATAAAGATCGCATTTCTGTTACGTTCTGCTCGATTTGGGGGTCTTTATAAACTTTTGAGCGCCTGGGCGGTCTCTAGCAGGTCAGTCAGTCTCAGGAGGTCAAATACTGGTATGTATTAGATTGGGTTGTCTCAATACTCACTTATTTAGTTAATGTCATCGTTTATTTTACTCTGCATTAACTTTAAAATATAAATGTAAATAAGGAAATAACCCCCATTTGGATTCAAATAAAATATCAAAAAAATCAAAACCCTAACAATTCAGAATCCAAATTTTGGGTTTTAGTTCAAATCTGGGAATTTTTGAGATTTTCTAAACTTGTAGGCTAAAAACAAAACGTTTACAGGTTTTGTAAAATTCATTCAAAATTACTCTTTAACTTGTTTTCCCTCGAGGAATAATTACCAAGACTTTTGATTCCAAAAATATGATTCTATCATATAGCCCTCCAAGGAGATGCAAGATCCAGACTTAGTGAAATTTAGAATCTGGTGGTGATTCCTAAGGAACTCTGAGGCTATACAGAACCTTACTACTAACCCGTGTACCTCGGGTATCACATTGAGATTCTTGGATCAACTCCTTCGCCACAACCAAGATAAATAGTGTGACATACGATGAAGGAGGTCATGACGTCCCATGCATGAGATAACAAGCTATATTTGCGCTTCACCACTAGAAGACGTTACTTCATTTCTATCCTATGCACCATATGCCTCTAAAGATGGAACATGGGTGGAGGTAAGAAACGAAGTTTCTCCATAGGTTTTGCATGACAGCATATATCTCAGTCACTTCTATTTATTAAGAAAAGTATGTTATACAATTAATTTTAAGTTTAATGGAGTTTTTGAAATGTTATTAGCCAAAGCGACGTCATTTTAAATAAGCTTCTTCAAATTTGAAAAATCACAATAAGGCATACACTGCACACATACTTACCTTTTATTGATTTATGTTAAGCCATCGGTCCCTTAACTTTCTTACATTAACTTTCAACTTGTACTTTAGCTTTAACTATCTCCATAGAATCTCCTTCTAGACTTGAACCGGGATAATGAGCTCATAGGTGGCTGTCGCCATCTTAGAATTCTCTTTCGGGAAAGGAACAGTTGGTGGTCATCTTTCCTTATCAAAGGACCATACCCATTATCTTGTTTTTAGAGGTCACCCTCCCTCTAAATATTGGCATCTTGAGAATTTTCATATCACACACAACAATATATACATAAATAAAATAGCCCACAATTTAAATTTTTGATAAAAATTACTTGCTACTCACACAATTTGTCGTTATTATCTAGCATGGGGATTGTAAAATAAATTTAGAAATAAGTTGAATATCAAATTTAGAAACATATCTGCCATGTTTATAATTCATTATTATAGTCTTCTTTTTAAAACTACTCTAATGTCACTTTATATGTTGTTATGTTTAAATCTTATTCAGAAGGCGAAAAATTGAAATTCAAAAGAATAGAATGGATGATTTTGATCAAAAAGAACTTGAAATGTAACAAAGACAGTATTTATAAAACTTAGCAATTTAATTTGTAAAGACTGTTTTATTGAGGGCGAAGATAAATCTATAGAACTCTTTTTTTTTTATCAAAATCAAGTATCCACCGTCAGTAGTACTGACTAACCCCCTCATCACGGGAGCTCTCTCAATGAGGCAAAAGGCTGGCCATAAAATGCGCTTCATTTTCATGGGTGATGATCGAACCCTCGACCACATGGTTAAGGAACATGGTGAGTTGTCACTATGCCACACCTCATGGTTAAGTTACAGAACTCATTAACTTTAGAGGTGGCCGATAATTTACTCCTGCCTTGATTTAGACCATGTAATGATCCTTTAATTTTAACTGTTAGATCAGTGAACTTTTTGAATTAATGGTCAGGATTGAGAACTGAAAATATGATAAACAACTCATCAAAAATATAAACAATTTATTAAAGTTATAATGGAATTAAAATTACGTTATTGACCATGAAACTTTTCTCCCCTTTTTTTAGAGCACAACGGTGCCAAACTGCCAATGCCACTGTCACCGTCGACAAAGATCCTTGTGACTACCACTCTGTCGCTGTGGTTGAGGACTATCACTACCGCCCACCCAATTACCGACCTCTGTCTGCTAGTAGACCGTGGACGATGAGAACAAGGCAATCTCCATGTTTGCTATGGAAACCCCATGGCATCCCTTCCTCTCAAGCTCTCCATACTACTCTTTGTAGACTCACAGACCGATGTATTGAAACGCACTGATAGTCCATGACAGGCATGGGTCATCCAAATGCAAAAGAGAACAAATCAATTTCAAAATCACCTCAACATTTTTCTATCATTGGATTAGCAACAAAAAAAAAAAAAGCATTTCAGAAGTTAGAAACCATATGGAAACCCATTAAAAAAAATAATAGAGCAACGCCGTTTTAGGTAAGACTCAAATTATTCATTATTGTGACTATGACCAATACTTAAAATGGTTCTTCATTTTCTTGGTCTGCGGCTTCGTTTTCTGCTTTTTATCAAATTATTCTTCGTTGTCTATGACCAATTCTTGGTATGCGACTTGTTTGTTTTCTTCGTTTAGTGGTGAAGCTTGGGGAAAAAAGAAGAATAATTTGATGGTGGAAGCCACTCAAAAGTTGTAATTATGGTAGCCGGTTAGTGTAGAGACACAATCGAAGTAAAAGAAAGACGAATGGATGAAAATAGAAATTAAAAATTAAACAAGGTCAATTTAGTAATTTTAATGTGATAGAATTGGGACCATGTAAAGTTCCAAAAGAGATGATACCAAATTATCTGCCACCAACTTTAGAATAGTAATGTACGTCCAAATATGTAAGTATTTGGAATAGACTTAACAAAAATTGATTACAAAAGTAGCAAAGAGTTCTAACCAGAATGACTTTGAAAGAAACAATCATAAAGGCAGCAAAGAGTTCTAATGTAATTAATAAATTTCAATAACGTTGACAAATAATGAAAAGCTAGAAGTATCCTACCTTATGCAGAGTTGCAGACTGCTCATAACAAACTCCACAAATTTTAGCATAACAAGAGAGGAATTTTTTTTTTTTTTGAAAGGACTAGTTAATATTTATAGGGAAAGAGTGCTCTAGGTTTAAGAAAGTGATCCAATTTGTTAATACTATCTTGTATAATCTTTTTCGGTGAAGGATAATATGGTCCCATATGTTTGGGCATTTTTCGTGATCCTCACTTAATCACAATAAAATTACTAAATTGGCCTTTTTATTTTTAATTCCTCCTTCTAATCACCCCTTTTCTCTTCTTTACCCACTTTCTTTCGGCCACCAGCATCCCCTCTGTAGGAGCCATCGCCGCTCCCATTAGCGTCTATGCCACTGCGGATGTTCTCTTCCAAGTTCCAACCACATTTCTTATCACCACCTACCATCATCCTTTTCAACATGACTCATGAACAATAATCATCGATTCCGTGTCAACAAGAAACAAAAAGGGAAGGAAAACAAAAAATTGGAACTTTCTAAAAGCTATCCTTTTTTGGGTAGATCCAACGTAACCATAAAATCTATGTAGTGAATAACTATGGGGTTTATTTGGGAAACCAAATTAAAATTGAAAGCATCTTACTCCTCTCTCTTATTATTATTATTATTATTATTCTAAGCTCTCAATTCTTTTCTCCATCTTATGTTGAGATATTTGAAAGTTTCAAGACCAAAAGGATTCTAGAATGATGAATCTAAGCTAGTAATAAAATTGCCTTTTTTTCTCCGAAGGTGGTTGTTTAGCAAATTTATCTACTGGTTAAGTGCTTTGCATTCCCAAAAATCTAATTTAGTCAAACGTTATCACAAGAATATTTTGAGTGCAAGCAAACTAAAAAGCTCATATTTTTGAGTAAAGGCAATGAAGGATTGAATTGTGTGAAGCTCTAAGACATCAATGCTAGTGACAGCGCAAGCGTTCGCAGTGGGTAGAGGACGAAGCAAGCATCAGAAATAGGTTGTGCTGAGGTGGGGTAACGGAAAGAGTGGATGAAAAGAGGATAATTTGGTAACCTCAAAAATATGTTTTATTATCTAATAAATATTATATATTCGGTTATTATCAATCTTAATGGTTCATTTGATTTTTTTATTAGTGTAACAGTAATAAATAGAGGACCATTCAATGCTTTAAAAGATGGTGAGAACCAAATCATCGGCCACACAGCCTTTTTCTAATTTGAAATTATAGCACTCTAAGGTGACGGATAAAATGATCCTCCCCTCTTCTAGGTCATCTCATGATCATCCCTTTTTTTCACTTTTAGATTTTTAATAAAAGTCAATCAACAGTTAAGGATAATTGAAGATACAAAATATATATATATATATATATATATATATATATATATATATATATATATATATATATATAAAGTAATAAATCATATTTTTAAAGTTTTAGGATCACCCTTATAAGAAAAAAAGGAGTTTTGCCATGGAAAATGCAGGGATGCTTTCCTGTTGGCATTTTTTATGCCTCAGCTGCTCAAACGTCCACCTGTGGAGATGGCGGCGAAGACAGATAGGATGAGGAAGCAAGGCCGACAACCCACAAGTTCCAACCTGAAAGATCCATGGTTGCACTACCCTCAGCCCCAACCAACAACAACAATTATGTGCATTCCGTTTGGGAGCCGCAAGGGTTCAAGCCAAGATAACGCTCACAAGGTTTGCAACTTGTGCTTTGCGAAGGCCACTTGAGGTTTGTTGTTGCTATTAACAAGCCTACACCCTCCAGGTTTTATTCATCGTTTATGTGACTCAAAGTGAGCATTTTTTATTCTCGTGTTATTTTCATTTTAATTTGATGACCTTCTTTCTTTTTCTTGGATTGTGGTTATTGAAGATTTTCTTTTGCAAGAGAGAGATAAGTCCACATATCTTCAATTTATCATCCCAGTGTCATGAGTAGATTTACAGTGGCATTGGAGGGCATGGAAGAGGGAATTGAAGGAAGTTCTTCATCATTTGATGTGTGGCTAAAATTGTGCTAGGAGATAAAAACCTTTCACTCCTTTTCATATAAAAAAATTAGAAGGAAACAATAATACTGGCTAGAAAAAAGGGTCCAAAATAATTTCACAAGCCATTGTAATGAAATGAAGGAGGTGTGACTGGTAAAGATAATTGGTAGTGGTGGAATGAGAGAGTGGTTGAAGAGAAAAATTAAAAGTTTAAAAAAGGGTAATTTAATATTTTAATACTAATTTTTTAATTAATATTAAATTTTAAAGGATCATTTAATGTTACAAAACACATGGGACCAACTTAAAAGCCACCGGCACTCCAATCCAAATTTTCAGCTTTTAAATTTAACTTCCATAAACTTATTTGAATGAATTTGGCAACGGTGGATTTTAAAATTTCAAAGCCTGTTTATAATTATCCTGGTCCTACAAAAGATCAACTTGACTGCCTTACACAGAACAATACTGTGAACTTCTTTCAATTATTTTTATTATTTTATATTTCATCTATGGTTGAACGAGTTCATAAAAAAACCTATGGTTGACCGAGAACTAAAAAGTAGGGCGCGGAGGGTTAGTTTTTAAATTTTGGGTTGAATTGTTCTTGGATGAATTTTGGCCTAGGTTCATTGTAAATTTAAACGTCAACTATTTTAGAGCTTAATTAATTGGATAAAATTAATTTGTGGGTCTAAAACACTCGGTAATACTCTCACTATGAATTTATAAATTTTGATTTTGTGACATTACTATTGTTTTTTTTTAAAATTGCAAGTTTTGCTCCTATTATTTTATTTTTACTTAATTCTTCTAAGTTTTAATCTTGTTAAGTCAGAGATCGGGGGATTCTCACCTACAGTTATTGGGCAATACATTGATACAGTTAGTTTTAGCCACATTTCATAAATGTTGTTAGATGCAAAAATAATGTGGCTAAACTACACTCATCCTCTTCCTCCTCTTGGTCTTTCTCTAGTGTTCCCACCCTCACTCCCCCCACCCCTCCCTCTTCTGTAACGCCCGGGGATTGCGAAGTCGGGGAGTGATCGCCGATGCAAGGAGGCACGGACAAGGAGCGGCTCCTGGCAGACTTCGAAAGCGGAGGGGTACATGAATGAACCGATTACACACCCGAATGAGAGGGATCCTAAGACTGTATAGGTATGAGACTATACAGTTGAGGAGGGCTTATATGAATTGATTTGTACTACCTATACCAACAAGATGCATCTTCTTTTCGGTAGCCCAAACTGAAAGAACTCCACAATTAAGCGTACTTGACTTGGAGCAATTTTGGGATGGGTGACCTCCTGGGAAGTTTTCCCAAGAAGTGTGCGAGTGAGGACAAAGCATGTTGAAAAGTCCCGTGTTGGTTTGTGAGGATAGTCGTCAATCCATAAAGCAGCAGGGGATGTTACATCCTCCGACAACCAAAACCACTCATAACAATCATTCCTATCTCATAATACAACTTGAGCTTCGAATTCTGACAGCTCTGTGAAACTCCCCATCACGGTGGCGACAACACCGACTACTCTAGATTTCACTGCCAGCTTCCAAATCAATTGCACTAAATCGACAAGCACCACCAGGGGGTAGAATTTGTTCACGAAGATGTACAACACCATGAATGCCGCGAGTTCTTCAGCTTCGGGAAGAGTTTTAGCATTCATTGTAGCGACACGGCAGTGGAATTGCTACCGCCATTCTTCTTCGTGGGGACCAAATTTGTAAATCCTTCAGAGTTTGCTTGAGGATGTTGTCAGAACAAATCGACTAGTGCCTACGTTCGCGGCTTTCTCAAGTTGAGAAGGCTTCTCGTCAATTACGGCCTACGGCGGTGGCTGGAGAAATAGCGACGTCGGTGGGGTGGAGTTCGATGTTGGTGGCAGCCTTCTCCATGTCTCCCTTGCCTTTGCATCTCGTCGCGCCACCACAAGCACTACAATAGGCCGGACCACGATCTCGACATCTTCTATTGCACCGCCATGACCATGTGAGGGACTGGATTGTGGGAGGATATGTCACGTAACAGGTACCATGAGGGAGTGAGTGGAGGATGCTGCTAGCTTGGAGGATGTTGGGCCACCAGAAGTAGAGCTTGAGGAAGGAATAAGGGCTGCTAATGGTGGTGGCAAAGATTATAACAGCCAAACGAGTCATCCACACAAGCATACATCGGTCAACTGCAGCGTAGGTATTGACAAGCGAATGTAAGGGAGCGAACACCTTTGCAGCTGAGACTCAATTGTAGTGCGATAGTCACTCCAATCTTTGTATTTGTGTTACATTGTTATAGGTTTTTTGTTGTGGGTTGTATTTCAGATTTTAATGGAAGATGAAGATAAAATGTCGAAACTCTTTATGAAAGAGGAATGAGGTAAAAAAGTCAAGTCGGGTAGTAAGGTTTCAAAATGGAAAACTTGAAATGCGAACCAAATTATGATAAGATGTTGTTCTTTACTAAACAAACCCAACCCAAATATTTGTAATTGAATCGATTAAGGTGAATTAGGATGAAAGGTTGATAGGCACCCATGTCACCCTTACTTGTGATTGCATTTTTTTTTTTTTTGGAAGATAGTCTGTTACTAATTTTAAAAATACAATTAAAAATAAAACACATCTTTTTCATTTTAAAAATAAAACACATCTTTTTCATTTTCTTTGTGCGCTCTATGAAGGGAATTTGCCAATTCTTCTGTTGCTTCTTGGAAGTTTTAGGAAAAAACAAGGTTCATGGCTATAATGTCAAAAGGACAATCTACGTTTGAAGAGCGAAATATAACAGATAATCACATTTTCATGTAAGAATAACAATAAACTATAGTTTAACCAATTTATGGCCTGGACGTGGGTTCAGATTCAGAAATTTAACAATTGTTGAACCCAAACCTCAAACCCACACAAGGTCCTAAGAAATTGGCTCTGAGACACAAAGATGCCTCATAATTTCATAAGATCCATCAAAATCCCTGAGATGCGCTGACAGCAGAACATCTCTAACTAGAAAACTGGAAAAACTATAACAATTTTAATAGAAAAGCAGCAATAACCAAAAAACCTATGAACTGATCACCAACAATCAGTGACCACATGTTTCCAAAAATGCAGCAGTGTCTGCAGGGAAGAATTCAATCTTCTAATCCAACTAATGCTTACTTTCAAGAGCACAAAGTCAAACTCAGGTCCCCACTCCACTTGGCAAGTTGTGCACAAGAGGGAAATCATCAAGCCAATCAGCATAAATTCGATCGATCTTCTTGAGCCCCTTCCACTTCAGCAAAGACTTGTTATGCTTCCCCTCTTCATTTGCCTGAGGTGCACTTGCTGTGTTGCTAGGATGCGCGTCATTGGCATGAACAGATGATGTAGCATTTGGCAAAGTTGGGATGGTAGCCTTAGTTGAAGCTGAAATGGCTGCTGCAGCTTCAGCTTCAATGCGTATGCCGGGAACTTGTAACTCTGATTTCCAAGACAACCAATAATACACTGTAGTCAGAAGATCACACAAATGGCAACCAAACAATTTTAGCTGTTAAAATCACACTTCTCTATCATACGTCTTTTTTGTTCACAATAAGAATATGCAAATGCTCATACACTAATTGAAAGTACATCTCAATCATTTCAGCCAAGCATCAAATTTCTAAGCCAACCTTTGGAGAAATCTAAGGGGGAACCATAGAACTCAAATAAGATGAACTTACACATAATTATCATTCAGAATCACGAGCAAAGGTAAAGTGGAAGTAGTTTTAACACCATATTATAGTCATCCTTTACAAAATGAGATGGTCAACTCTTATTGGAAAATCTACATTTCATCAGACAATTTTTCATACCCATAGGCTCAGAGTTTGGCTATGTTTGGAAGATTAAAGTGGGTGGAATGGAAGGATTATTAATGGAGTAAAGAGGAGAGATGAGGAGAGGAGCGGAAGATGAGATGCCACTTTGTTATTTGGGTGTTAAGGAGGAAAAGAGAGGGACTTTTGCACCAATTGTCCTTAACCCCCGAATTTGGGGGGTCACTAAATTCACTATTTAGGAGGGCATGGAATGCCTTTGGTGGCCATTGCTTGCCATGCTACTCCTTTCATAAAACAACTCCCAAACACACATGCAATAAAAAATTAGGTGCCAGTTCCTGCCACTCCCCCATATTTTGATCTCCCAATCAAAGGAAATGTAAAACTTCATTCATATGATGTATAACTTAGACACGGCAATCACTAATCACACAACATGATGGTTCGAACAGACTTTTTCTAAAGGGTAAACAAAAGCACACAGTCGAAGGGGCAAGTTTATGCCAACCATTCATTGCGGAAAACATGGTACAGAACAACCAAGATGACACGCATAAACGCATTCAAATACATGATTCAATATCTTGTTTGGGCACATGGTGACCAATGATCTCTATGCAGATAAACAACAACAGAACATTACCTTCTACACATCATCCACGTAAATCACAAATCAGAATCCATATGATTGAACATAACAAAACAAACCAATAGAATTGTATCCTAACCAAATCCAACAATCACAAAGGTACCTGAAACACCAACACAAATATACGTTTTTAGGAAACAGCAGAACCAAGTACCTGCTTGCCCATGGGCAAAGTGACAGTCCCCACCAAAGGGGCAGTGGCCTGTTGTCTCCCATTTGATACACAGCTTAGTCTTCCAAAAAGTAGACCTCACATTCCCCCTAGAACCATTCAAACCACCACTGTTCAAACCCCTATTGCTACCTTCAGAACTATTAGATTTAGAGCCATCACCATATGTCTTTGGTGGGGACCCATTAGTCCCTATGCTTATTGCTGAGCTCTCCCTAAACCACCCACCAGAAGAATCATCCCTGAACTTTCCAGGGTCCTCATGAAGAAAATTGCACTTATCACCATAAGGGCACTCCTCCCCATTGTAAAACTTCTTGCAGATCTTCATCTTGTGGATGATCTTGTGATCATCATCCCAATTCCCTGAAGACCTTTCATCACTGCTGCGCAAACCTACAAGTTCCTGCCAATTAGGGGGTGGATGCCTCATGTCCTCAACACCATGTGCAAAGTTGCAGTTCTCACCGTTCCTACATGCTCCAAGCCTGAACTTTGCACACATTCTTGTCTTGAAGAAAATGTGGCTGGTTCCTTTGTTCACTGCAGGGTTTGGCGGGTTCACCATCATCATCCTGGGGTTATTGTTGTCGTCGTTGTTGTTATCCGAGGTTCTTGCCCTCTTGGGCAGAGGGGATTGATCCAAATGTGAATGTGAGTCCAATGATTCACTGTTCATTGGGAATTGAAGCCTCACGTCAATGGCATCGGTTGTTGCAAATCTTGGTGGTGACATCGTGAAGGTTGGTAGATTATCAGGGAAACTCATGGCTCAAATTCTCAAAGCACTGATTTTTGATACCGTTATATCAAATTTTGATTCTTTTTTTCTTCTTCTTCTTCTTCTTCTTCTCTCTTTCTTGAAAGAGAAAAAATTGGTTCTTGATGATCAAGTCAGATCAACACGCAATGGACTTCTTAGAGCCAATTGTGTTCCAGTGATATGGAACTGATTCAATGGCTTTGTCAAGTTCCAAAGAATGATAATGATTCTGATGGAATATGTAATCAAAATAATGATCGATGCTAAATAAATACCAAGATAAAGAACAAAAGAAGAGGAAAATTCTGGGTGAAGGCCAATTTGTCAGAGGGTTAAAGATTCAATTCAAGGATCAAAATAAAGGGGAATTGGAAGAGACCCGGACGAGAATGTTGGGAGAGAAACGAAAAGGGTTATCGAAGTTTGAGTCTTTACAGATATTGATCGCCAATATATAGAGAAGGAGGGGTGAAGAAGAAGTAAAAATGAAGGGGGAGGCAGCTGCGAGGTTTAAGCCTTTTTGTTGGCTTAAGAAAGTCAAAACACAAAACCCTAGCCGCCTAACACCCAGAACCAGGACTGACCAATTAACACAAAATGAATTAAAAAAAAAACCGTAGAGTTTAAGTTTTGGATATAATTGGAATACACTGGGGTTATAAAGAAATCTTTAAGTATTCATTTAATTTTATAATGATATATTTATAATTTGTAAATATAGTTATTTTTCTTTTTTATAACTTAAAAAGTTATACAAAATAATATATTTGATTGGATAATAATATAAATTTTTTTTACAATTACACTAAAAGTGCATCACAATTAAACTCTTAAGTTTTATGCAAAAATTTTGTTATGAGTTTAATTTTTATGTAATAATGGTATAAAATTTTTTTATACCGTTATTCAAAATAAGATGATTTGATTGAAGGGAATGATCATGTGAATCCTCTTATATTTAATTTTTACATGATTTTATCATATGTGATCTCTTACTATTGATTTAAGAGATAAGACCCAAACATAATATGTGACATAAGGAAATGAAGAGTGAAAGATCACATGCAATCAAGGAAGAGAAAATCGGACCGGGCATTGAACCGATTAAGGTACTGGTTTAAAGGTTTAGAGGTCCAACCGGTTCAACCGGAATGTAATAAAAATATATATAAATATATACATATGATTAATTAGAATATAAATAAATATATTAAATCATTACTATTAACATAATCAATAAAAAAATATTCATAGATCTATAAAAAAAAAACATAATCTATATAAAATTTCTCTAGTCTCAACCTTATAGTACAATCACAAAGCATTTGAAAACAATATTTGTTAGTAACCAGTGAGGTTTATGGTGAGCAGTTTACAAATAATGGAGAAAGAAGAATAACAACCCAATAATTTTGATTAATATCTTTTTTTGGTTCCTTTTTTTTTTACTTTATGATTACCATAGGATATCAATATTTAAGTTTTAGAACAAAAAAAAATTACAAAAAAAACTGGTCAGACGGGTCCAATTTTCCCCGTTTTGACCAGTTTTGGTTTCTCCCGATTTTTTTATGCTAACCGGACAGTTCACCAAAACGGTTCCCGGTTAACCCAGTCTGACCGGCCGGTCCGGTCCGATTTTCTTAATATGACATATAATAGTATCATGTGAAATTTTAATATGAGAGAATAGATTTTGGTTGATTAGATAAAGGTGTAAAAAGATTTTACACTGTTAATATATAAAAATTAAACTCTTTTTCTATATTATCATCCAAACAAATACTTTCATTTATATGATTTTTTAAGTAGTTAGTGTAAAATTCAATCATCTTTATTGATCTGATAATATATTATTGAATGACTATATAAAAATTTTTATACTATTAACACATAAAAATTAAACTCTAAACAATATTATATATGCCAAAAAAAAAAGAGAGAGAAAAAGGAAACAACTCAAGTAATACACGTTAGAAATTCAACAATTCAAATTCTGTTTTTAAAGTTCAACTCTAAACCGTAATATCATTCATTTAAAGAATATCTTCTATTAAGAAATATTTAATACTCATTAATTTATGAATTTAATTTAGGATAATTAATAAGAAACACCCTTGAAGTTTGAAGAAAAAGCACTCCACCCTATTCTTATTTCAATATGACATTTCATGCCAAATATGTTTTGTGATAATATAAAATATTAGTTGTTTGACCCGTACGATACACGAAAAGATAATAATAAAATAGTTTATTTATTATTATAAAAAATAAAATGATAATTTATTTACATATATCTTATAGAAAATTGAGTATATAAATTTATCTTAAAAGTAAGTTAATAGTTAAATAATTAAATAAGTGAATAAAATATAAATGTGTTATTCTATTTTATATCTTATATTGAATATTATGTTTATAAGGTTGAAACTATTTTGATAGATGACCTATAACTAACAATAAATAGCCTATTTTATAAAAAAATTGCACATTTCGAAAGTTAAAATTATTGAATAAAAAAAGAGAATAAATTAATAATTTTACTATATTATGAGTCATTTATATGGATGACAATGAGTATTTATAAGAAAGGGAACATGTCTTATGCCTCACATCACCATTTAGAATTTTATCTCACATCTCCATCCCCATCCCTTTTATGGGTTCCCATTTCCCATTTCTCATTTTCCATGGAGATTTTGAATCCCTGTGGTATTCAATGGTTTATTAACAAATTTTAAAAACAAAAAAACTTTAAAAATATTTTACAATTTGAAACCTGAATATCCATAATAATAAATACTATTAATATAACATAATCCAAATTAAAATTAAAAATATATACAAAATGTAAATATAATGAAAATAATTAAAAAATAAAGATGTATTATCTCTATCTTTATCCCGTTTAATAAATAGGAACTTAACCCCCATAGATCATCCCTATGAAGATGAAATATGTGTCAATTCCTTTCCTCGTTGGATAATTCCCGTGTATACCCATTTTCAATTTTTTATATCATCCCTAGCAGTTTATATATTTTTAGTAAGTTAAATTATTTAATTTAAAAATATAAAAATATATTTTAATTAATAAAAATAATACATAAATTTAATTCACATGATTTCAATTACATGTTATTTTCTTGTACATCCTTTTAATAAATTAAAAAATCAATGTTAAAACATATGTTATAATTAATGTGTAATAATTAGTAAAAAATTATTTATAATTTTAATTTATATAATCTCAATTATTAAAGTAGTATATCAATTATAATTATTTTTAATAAAAAATATAATTATTTATTTCTAAAAATTAAAAAAATATTTAATATCATTATCAAAGAAGTGTAAATTATAGAATTGATTTTTTTTAATATTTTAGTGTTAAAAAATTGAAGGTATTTTTTTCAAAAAAATTAGTATGAAAAAATTATGGAATTGATAGATTGGAATATTTCAGTTGCAAAAAATTAAATAGAATATAGTGATACATGTAGATAGATAATCTTTTTATTATGATTTTCAAAAGTTATACATTTGAAATTAGAAAATTCCCCTAATCCCATTTTCATTTAGAATTTTGCCTTTATTCTTATCCACATCCCGGTCATAGGTCCTCATTTTTCATTTCACATGGAGATTTGAATCTCTATTGATATTTATGGGTTTATTAAAAAAAATTTAACATGAAAAATTTTAAAAATACTTTGAATTTCAAAACATAAATATCTATAATAACAAATACTACTAATACAGCACAATTATAATAGGTTTGTTATCGTTAATACTATAATTATGTATATAATTTTTATGGTATAATATATTGAATTATAATTTTATTTATACTATTTTTTATCTTTTATATTGATTTTATTAATGGTAGAGAGATATGAAGGTATGATTAGAAAAATGTAATTAATAATTAGAAGATAAATTAAATTCAAAAACTTACTTTAAGTGTTAAGATTATAAAAATGGTGAGGTATAATTTTTCTATAAATAACACATGGAAGACTTTTTATGTAATGAGTATTAAATATTAGTATTATATCAATTATTATCATATTTGATTAAGAATAAATTTGGTATAAATTGAATTTTGAATTATTATCATATCAAAATCAATCAATTAGCAATTCATTAACAATTTGACCTACTCATTTTCTTTAAAAAAAATATGTTGATTTTAAAGCTTATTTATTTTGAAAATATTTTCTTTATAATTTTTTATATTACCTTTATAATGTGATGCTATTAATGGTTCTTAATTTAATTGTAGATCATAATTATATTAATATGAGTTCTCTCTTAGTATAAATTATAATATTTAATGATTGTAATATCTGAATCTTTAATGATTGTAATATCTAATTTTATTTCATATGAAAAATAATTAATAAGTAAATTATAAATTAAGTTTAAAAAAATCTCTAGGCATAAAGATTGAGAAAAATGAGACCTAAATCACTATATGAATGATATATATAATAGTTTTTATGAAATAAGTCTGAAATATTAGTATCATAGATTTATATAATCAATAAATTTTATACTGAATCTTAATTATTAATAACTTCTAATTATAAATAAAATTCTAATAAATCTCTATCATTTTTTTCTTTTTAAAATCTTTTCCAATTTTTTGAATTTTTTTCAACGCTAACTTTTTTTTTTCAAAATTCATTCAAATCTTTTAAAGTATAAAATTATCAAAATTGTCATGAATTATATGATTGGTTTTTTTTTTCAAAATTTATTCAAATATTTTAAAATATAAAATTATCAAAATTATTTGCAAGAGCTTAAAGGTTATTGGAGGTATAATTTTATAGTCATCCTAGATGATCATAGGTTTTTCATTTTCACCTGCGTACATATATAAATTTATTTTATTGAATTGACATATTCTTGGTCATCAAATCATTAAATTAGTCTATATATATATAATCAAATAATGTCATCATTAATGACACAAAAAAATATTCTGCCTTTAAATAATTAAATTCATCATAATCTTATTATTAATAAAAAAGGTACATGATATAATCTAGTGCATATATTTTGCATCTTTCCTATAATTTATATACTTAATTTCATAAATTTAATATAATAGTATTCAAAAGAAAATCACCACCCGTATTAAATATAAAAATTTAGATGTGAAATTAATACTAAAATTATGAAATTAATTTATCAATATAATTCATCATTTTAACATCGCAATAATTAAAGATATTTAATTAATCTCCTACTATTAAATACGGATAATTATCAATGATATGCTAATAATATTAATAATTGCAATTTTTTTCAAAAAAATTAATAAATAACTTCTTAAAAGTTGTGGGCCCTAAAATATTCTCATTGCGACACGTGTAAAACTTTCCCTCAAACAGCTCTGAAATATTAATATTATAGATTATATTTTATATATTAAATTTCATTTTTAAAATTTTAATAGATTAAGATAATAAATTATTAATAATAGTAATAAATTTTGATAATTATTTTATAAAAATAAAATTATGTATTTCCCACTTTTTAATTTTAGATTATTGATGTGCATAAAAAAAATGTGTTAATATTGTACATAAAGATAAATCACATATAACATAACAATAAGAATCTTGTGGTTTTACTATCAATATTCTAAAATTAATAGTTGAAAAATACATATTTTTTATTTTTACAAAAATAACTATTATAAATTAATATAACTATTAATAATGGTTTTGAGTTAAACGCATTTATAGTATAATTTTTTTATATTTTTATCCAATCAAATTCTCTCAGATGCAAGACTTTTAAAATAATGAGGTAAGAGTAAATTTCTTATGTAGACATGACAATATATAATTAGATAAATTGTAAAATATTTATATTATTAGTGCAATAAAATTAAACTTATTAATTAAATCTATTATTATTATTATTATTAATTCATAGTAATTATTTTTGTGAAAATAAAAATATATATTTTCTCAACTACTAGTTTTAGAATGTTAATATATACTTTTTATAGTAATTCTTCTTGTTATGTTATTTGTAATTTATGTTCATATACAATATTAACAAATAATTTTTATTTTTATAAACATTAATATTATAAAATTAAAAACTGAGAAAATACATAATTTTTATTTTTAAAAAATAATTATTACAATTTGTTACTATACTATTAATAATTTGTTCTCTTGATATAGTAAATTTTTAAAAATTAAATTGAATATATAAACATACGAATATTTTATATTATTATAACCAACATATATTTTACTTTGTAAAAATAATATATGTATATAAGGATTCATAAAATGGTATTTATTAAAAAGTAATAAGCATTATAAATATTACTTATATTTGACTCTTCTTTTAATAATAAAAAAATTAGTTAATAATGCCATTATTGCTATCTATCACATATTTGAGGTGGAGTGTCATATTGGAACAAGAATAGGGTGGAGTGCTTTTTCTTTAAACTTCAAGGGTATTTTTTTTGTTATTTACCCTTTAATTTAATATATTGACATTGTAAAAGAGTTTTATACAATTATCCAATTATGTAATACTACAATATTGAATATGATTAACTTCTCATTCCACTATTTGAAAACTCATACAAAAGGAGAGATTTAATTGCATGATAGTGTAAAACTCTTTTATACAGTCAGTACATCAAAATTAAATTCTTAATTTATTAAATAATGGAATTAAAAAGAAAAAAATAATTTTGATGTACTAACATCATAAAAGAGTTTTACATAATCATTAAATTATGTAATATTATATCAACAAATATAGTTAACTCTTATTCCTCTATATGAAGAATCATTCAAATCGAGAGATTTGATTAAATAATAATATAAAATATTTTTACATTGTCAGTACATCAAAATTAAATAAAAAAAACACATAATCAAAATTTTTAAATAAAGATAATGATAAAAATAAATTAACCAAATCACGTTTTGTGACAAAGAAAAGATAATAATTTGCTTTTTGGGAAGATTTTGTTTTATCTTAATAAGCTATTTTTTGGTGATTAAAAAATTCCATGAGATGCAATTCCAGGAAATAGAGCATTATGTTTACTCTTTCTTTCAACAATGCGTGTCGCAAAAAATTTGAACTTGTTTCCTTATCCTTGTAGGGATCAAACTACTTATCACTTGCCCAATAACTTGTTATAGTTATGTAATTAGCTTTCATTTTAGAACTTTTTATGCTATATGGAAATCTTTTAATGACTAATGTTGAACCTTACACAATAATTGAGTTAATGCTCATTTTAATCCCTCATATTTCACATGTGAGTTATTTTAGTCACTGACTTTTAAAATGAGTCATTTTAGTACTTGACATTTACAAATATGAATCACTTTAATCTCTCCGTTCATATCTGTTAACCCATCGCTAGTTAAGTAATGACAAGTCATCGTTAAGTAATGACAAATCACCATTAAGTGACAACTTGTTGTCTGATATTTTAACTTTTAAGTAGTTCATTTTGGTCCTTGACATTATACCAAATGAATCATTTTAGTTGTCTTTCATTTGTGAGTATCATCACTTACTTCTCCAAAGACATTTTTCTTTCTTTTTCTTTCCATAATTTCTCTCTTTATGCATTTAAACCCCTGTTTCCTCTATTTAGAATTTGCATTCATTGAACATCAGGGAATGTTAAGTGGTATACATTTAAAAAATACATATTTGTTTCATTTCTCATGAGAATTATTGATTACCAATCCGTTGTGTAGAACAAAACATCTTTCTAAGTTAGGAGCTAGCAGCTGCCCCCTTCGTGTAATTGACTGTCATTTCCCAATAATATTATAACCATAGGGTTATAAAGAGACATCTACCATGGTAGAAAGTGGTTTTGGTGGTAGTCATGATTCAAGAATGAAGATTTTATGACGAAGAAGAAGAAGAGTAATGAGTAGAGAAAAAAAAATGATTGAATGCGTAGATAGAAACTAAGGAGGGAGGAAGAAGGAAGAATGTATTTGGAGAAGGAATGAGATGATGTCCATGAATGGAAAATGACTAAAGTGACTTATTTGGTGTAATGTAAGGGACTAAAATGATAAATATCAAGTAATAATGTGTCATTTAACGGTGACACATTATTATTTAACTGACAGTGGGTTAACATTCATTAATGGAGGGACTAAAGTGATTCATATTTGTAAATGTTAAGGACCAAAATGACCCATTTTAATAGTCAGGAACTAAAATAACTCGTGAGTGAAATGTGAAAAACTACAATGAGTATTAACTTCATAATAATTTGTAGTGTTTTTGTGAAAAAAAGTGTGAATATGAATTTTTCCCATATGACATCAATTGATTTATTTATTTTTACCTAAAATAGATTTCAGAAAATGCAAATGTGGCACTACATTAGTCCTTAATGATTTTTAATATCAAATAAGTCTCTCAAAATTAAAAGATGATATCACTATGATTCCTCATAGATGTATGTGATATCAAATATGTTCATCACTTTTCAACTTGAGCATCTAGTATCATATGCTTCTTTTAGGGCCAAAATGATGTTATATTTTAAATTTTACGAATCTATTTGATGTAAATGTCATATTTAAACTTTCATAGATTTATTTGATGTCAAATAAATTTCAAGGACTAAGTCAATATCACATGCATATTTCAAATACTCTAATGTATGCTTTCTCAAAATTTAATATTAATTGGTCTTAATTAGTGACCTTATCTCAAAAGCTTCTATAAAAGGATGCATGGGTTGTTATCATTGTATCTATGTAGAAGCGTCCTCGAGTTGGGTCATGAGATTTCAACCCAACTTAACCTACAAAATACAAGTTGATTTAGGTTGGCAAGTTGGGTTGGGTTAAAATCACCAACCCATGAGATGTGAATTGGGTTATGGATTTGGAAAACTTTTATCTCACAACTTAGCTCATGCGCTGTTTTTAGTGGTCTCAAATTTGTTAAAATACATGCTACGTAATGCTTTTTTTTTTGTTGGGTTTTAATAATAATTTTTTTAATTTGAAGAATTTTCAGAAAAATATCATGCTGATGGATCATCTGGATGACAAAGTATACCTCAAAAGGATTGAGAATGAAGTCAGTATTTATGTCAATTTATATGTTATTATCAACTTACATGTTATATGTGAATGTGATGACACCACTTCAAATGACTCATGTAATTTGTTATGTTTTCAGAACTTATGTATGCTTTCTTGAAAGAAAATTTTGATATATTGTTAATATAAAAGAGTATTAAATTGTCATTCAATTACATGCTTATATTTGACAAACTTTTAAGGTAATAGGTGATTTAGTTAAATACTTTTATTAATATGACAATATATAATTGTATATTTATACAATCTTTTTTTTTACATTTAATAGTACATAAAACTTAAATTCTTCTTGAAAACTATTAGGATTTACATATAGTTTGTTGAACGCTTATATAACTTATTTATCTTTTCTCAAATTATGCATCTTAGAATTTATAATTGTTTTACCTGGTAAAATATTTTGCATTTATATTAGAATTAATGATAGATATATATATGTTTAGATTTACTGTATTTTATTATATATTGCGCATATTTTAATATGTAAATTTTTTAAATATATATATATATATATATATATATATATATATATATATATATATATATATATATATATAAATATATATATATATATATGGAAAAAATTTAAATATACTGGACCCATGATTTAGACTCAGTGTAACCCACAAGTTGATAGGGCAAATTTATTCAACTCAGCCTAACCTAATGCAACAAACAATTTAAATGAGCAGACAAACATTAAAAATTCCTGGAAGCTCATTCGACCCAACCCTTGGAGACCCCTATTTTAATAATATTCATATAATTATTGTCTCAGCTTCAATTAGAAAAGAATAATGTTTGATGTACGATTAAATTGTACAATAAATACAGACCACACATTTTACTACTGTTGGATGTGATGTGTGGTCCCCATTCATCCCCTCATTCATCAAATCTAATAGTACTCAGGAGTGCGACGTGCATTTATTATATAATTTAGTTGTTCACCTAACATCTCTCATTAAAAAAAAAGTTAACTCAAGGATAAAATAATAAATCATTATTGATGAATAATAATTTTTTCACTCACAGGCCACAAATTTATGTTCTTCATTGGAAGAATAATAAAGATTAACTTCAAAGCTAGGCGTGTGTGGTTGGTAACAACATTTGTTTTATAATTACAAGGTGTGAAATTCGATCTAAACATTTGGCAACAACATTTGTGGAAAATTGATTTTGATATGGGCTGCGATGATATTTAACATTTTAATATGAGAGTTTAAAAGGAAATTATCATTGGGGTGGGAAAAGGAACATAATAATCCACTGCAAGCAGATTATGCCAGGAAAAAAAAAAAAGAGGCACATAATCCGTAGAAAGTGAATTCTTCTCCTTGCATGAGTGCATAATTCAGGGTCAGCGGATTGTTTCCTTGGCCCTCCCATTGCACCGCGCCCAAACCTGCCTCGCGCTTGACTAATAAGTCCCAAGATGTACTTTGACATTAATGATAGGAAAGAAAAATAACTTACATATAGTAGAACAAATAAATCTAACAAATTGAGTGATATTTTTTAAAATTTTCCAAATCAAAATCCGCTGCCAACAGATTCTATTCCTTTAATTTTTTCTTGTGGGAGAGTAAGAGTATTAGCTAAAAGCGGATTGCTTTCTCACATCCACCTCATAATAATTTACCTGAATTTGTTTTATAATTTGAAGTGGCATGGGATGGTTACCAATACCGGATTCCATAATCAAAATCTTAGGAATTGCCACGCATGCCATATGTCTACATTATCAACATCCATTGTACCAAAAAGATACTCAAAAAAAGGCACGTGTCCCCAACGGAGGCCCACAGGCTACAGCGACATAAGTACCCGTAATGTAAATACATAAACCATATAGAGCATGCAATAACCCCATTAATTCCTCTCATCGGAATGTCATCGTTGATCCAATCCAAGGTTAGTGTCCTCTTCTCTGCCTTTCTCTCTTTCCACCTTCCATGTATGTGATTCATGTCCCAAAGCACAAACCCAGGTTTGTTCTCCATGCAACTAATTGGCTGAGCTAGCTAGCTGCTTCACCATGTTATGTGTTTAATTTACCAAAAGGCCTTAGGCTTAGGGGGCTGAGGGTGCTATGACTGCTATCTCAATACAACTATGAAGCCTTGCTTCCAGAATGTTCTAAAGCTGATGTTAGGTATGCTAACATGAGTCAAGGGTTGATGCTTGGAGATTGATGCATGCATTTGCATTTGCATTTGCATAAGTCATGAGGTAAAGTTAAGTTCTTCTCACCTTTTCCAAGGTGGCAACTGAGTGTCTTATTATGATTTTTATGCTGGGAATTGCCTGAAAAGCATGATTATGGGCTACTGTAGAATGCATTAGTAGCTACTATTAGAAAAAGCCAGAGGAATTAGTATGCATGTCTAGAACTCTACATAATCAAACGTTTACTGCACATAGTCCATGTGTTTTTCTATAATTGCTTATTGCCACTTGAAACTATACTTGGAGGCCACAGCAACCCGTGTTTTCTGGGGCTATTGAAAAAATACACATATTTCCACTTAGGTTGATTGCTGCTTTGTTTCTCGTGGAATCCTTTAATGATCATTGTGGTTGATTATTGACGAAAAGTCATTCATGGGCCAAAAAAACTGATAAACTCAGTGGTGCCACCGGAGGAAGAAAGAGAGAAAAGATATTGTGAAATAATAAATACAAAAGAGAGAGCCTTCATTAATGCACATTACCAGAGAGGGTCGAAGTAAATCTTGACATTGTCTTGAGCACTTAAAATGAATAAAAAATTTCAAAACATTGGAAACAAGTATGTATTAACCACGGAGAAATTGTTGGAGGAAAAAACACAAACAGCAAATTTTTGAACTGTAGTTACTTGTTTATTTAATTGAAAATGGGAGAACAATCAGAGTGTTAAGGGCAGCTGTCTTGTTTGATATGTTTTGGTTTGATCTCACCACAAAGATAACCAAAACAAAGTCATGAAGGAAATGGAAAAGGCTTAACTGCATGTTGTACTCCTCCTTTTTTTGTCTGTGCAAGTCATAAACTTTTGCATAAACTTATGCATGCTTTCCTTTTCTCTTCTGTCCTGTCCTTTACTTTCATTTCGGCCAGAAGAGGAAATATTTAATCTTTATTAACATGTTTATTAAATGGCATGTTACACATTTTCGTTGTTATATTACTGTCCTTTTGTTATTTTTTCATTCCTCCTGCCCTCTTTTATTGTAACTTCTTGCACAGGATAAAACATAGTCAATATCTCTTTAGCCATAATAAAGTGCCAGACACTAGCTCTGGAATGTAAAACATCTATTATGTCTCTTTAGCCATAATAGATGCCTCTTGAAAGTTAGTCTTGTCGTTCTTTATCAAAATTTAAAATAATCCTTTTTTTCCCCTTCATCATATTGTATCATCTAATGTGTGCTGGACATTATAGAGGAGCCTAGAGAAAGTCATTGTAAATAAAATTTTCGATAAAGTTAAATATTATTTTGTTCGCCTCTAAATGAGGATACCAATAAAGGAAAAAAATGAAAACTAAATAATGAGAGGAGACAAAGGCATCCAACGTATTCAGATTGATGGTCCAGCACTTTGGATCCCTGCATTATGCTGGGGGAACTAGTTCAGTAGAAGTGGGGTCCTTTCTGAACATCTTCAAAGCATATAAACAGAAAGCTAGCTTAAAGAAAGCCCAGAATATATTGATAGGTAAGTAATAGAGGGCATTGAGAAAGAAAGAACATATTTATTCTTTTTGACTCAACTTCCACATCCCAAAGTTGATATTAAGTCAATGAAAGAAGATCACAAAATGATAATGAAGCTCTATGTATGATTTGAAATGTAGAATTCTTTCCCAATTTTGGAGCATAACAAGGAATCAAGACAGTACTCATGGCCCAGCAACAGATTAATTAGTGAACAAACTATATGTGACATGTTTGGAATTTGTTTGAAGCATCTCTGCTTTTATATAATGCATCAGGTTCTTACATTTTTATCATTTCGTTGCTCAGATTATATGCTTAATAGATGTCAGAGATTAGGCTGGATTTTGAAGTAAACTGCACGCACAGATCCCCTGAATGTGAAATCGTTTTAATTTTCCTGGTAATTTGAATAGTGTTGTTGAATCTATTGCTCATCATGACTCGTGTCTGAATTCTCTGCCTGATCTATAACCATGCAAAACATTCTTTGGACCACCCCAGCAGAAGCAACTCAATAAAGTAGATGCTCCCCCACCACTACACGGTCTCTCTCTTCCTCGTGCCTTCCACTCTCATGGTATGTGTCTGTGAAAGAGAGGGGGGGGGGGGGGGTTGTGTGTGACAGGCACAGAAGCAAGTATTCGTGTGTACTTGTGCTCAAAATAATGAAGTTAAACAGGAACGTTTGGGGGAAAGGGTTATTGTAGGTTCTAAACCTTAGTTATCTCAGTAAGGAATAAAGAAAAGTATGGATTTCATAACCTTCTTGTCAGTACATCTAGCAAGAAATAACACTGAATATTCTTTATAATTTAAAAACATTGCTATGATTCTAACAGAGGGCCTTCATCCATGATCAGTCTAGAGCTTAACGTAGGCAAAACAGGACGGAATGTTGCTTGGAGAATAAAGATGTTATGGAAAATCAGTGATATCATGAGTCTACTGAAATTTCTTCTTTCAATCTGCACCACCTGGAATAGAAGTAATAAATGTATCATGGAACTGAGGCTAAATGGCATTGTTTAAAGATAACTGGACAATACTTTTCAGAGAAGAACAGATGAAATGTCCAGAAGACTAAACTTTTCTCACCAGAGTTCCTTGGCATTTTGCACTTAAAGCATTCTGTCCTGCTAGCATAATTATGCACTCCACAGCCAATTCTGTTACATTAGGAAAAGGAAAATTAAAGTGAGATACTTTAAATTAGGGGAAAAAAATTATCTGAGCTTTTTGTATCAATATTCCATTTATCTTCTGGTGTCCTGTAGTGTTGACTGAATTCTTTTATATTGATCACCGTTGGTATCATTGCTTAATTATTCACATGGTCTTTATTCTAGATCTTAACCCTTTTTTCTGGTTATTGCTTATGAGAATGTTGCACCTTTTGTTCTTTTGATGACTATACGTCAATGTGCAAGGGCTCAGTATAATTCTCTTTCTCTGGGAGGAAGAAAAGAGATTGTTACTTAAATATATGACAATGCAGCTTTTGCGGGGACATCAGTTTACATGTTATTCAATTACATTGTTCATCTCTCATGATAACTTGACATCTAGATGACATTTAATTAGTCTTTCAAGTTGCAGGCTCCTTATTAAACTCATGCAGCTTTGAAGATTAACTAACATAAGAGTTACTGTTTCAATACTCCAAATATGAAGATAATGTGAACTGACCTAGGGCAAATCCAGTCACCAGACTTCCATCCAGGTGGGAAACTGCAATCAGATCCATAGGCCCCAGAACCTGCCATGTTTCCCCCATATCCAGAAGAATAATCATCTTTGAATGCGCCACATCTATAGCAGTTTGATCGGCTGGCATAGTTGTGAGCTCCACAGTTCATAGCAGTGCAAAGCCAGTCTCCTGCCAACGCTTCAGTCCTGTGGTATCTATAAGTTGAAGGGTCAGGGCCTCCATACTTGGGGTACCCACAACTTTGGCATGCATCCCTCTTCTTGAAATTTATGTGCTGGCAAGCACCACACATCCAATCTCCTCCTGACCAGCTCATTTTCCTGTATAGTATATACCTGTGAAGAGGGAAATGACAAGAAATTTAGTCTTCATAAATTCTGAGAACGGCCAGGTAAGAGTTATATGACTTCACTCCTTGTGCATGTTTCCTTGAACTCACATGTCGATGGGAAATATTAATAATCCTTCTCCTCTGACTCTAACTTCTATTAAAATTTAAAAGGCATGCAAAATGCATAGAAGTTAGTTGCTTAAGGAGCTAACTTCTATTAAAAATTAAAAGGCATGCAAAGTGCATAGAAGTTAGTTGCTTAAGGAGCCATGCAAAGTGCATAGAAGTTAGTTGCTTAAGGAGCTAACTCTTAACTTCTATTAAAATGCATGCAAAGTGCATATAAGTTGGTTGCATAAGGAGCTACGGTCTTGAGTAATAGCATACTCCTCCGTGATGGCACAAAAGTCTTATCAATATTTTATGCTCTGCTTAGTATAGAAGTCTCAAGTTCCCTAAGTTTAAGCTCAATGAACCATGAGGTTCCACTAGCTCTGCATTTAAAAAGAAAGATTACATACAACATCCACGTATAAGAAATTACTGAAGATTTGAATGACAAACATAGAAATAGGAAATTTACCTTTTAGGAAGACTAATGAATAAATTTGTTGACTGCTTGAGCTAGAGCAGTAGTTCAAAAACAGCTTGCTAGTGAAGATGGTGAGTCTGGTGCTTGTGTTGTGAGTCCTTTATATACTAGTTGTAAGACCTATTGTGGGGGACATGAATTTCTCGTTTAGTTCCCTGCTAATCCAGAAATGGCTTTCTTCATATGAGAATCCAAAAGTTAGAAATTACTGGAACATGTAGATACAATTTCTTAATACTGTTTCTATGGTTAATCTATGAAATGGTAGGAATTGGGCTTGTAAAGGTGGTTAATAATAGTGCATTTGTACACGTTTTTTTCCATCTAGTCTTTTGGCCATCTTTACGTGATTCCTATGCATTATTGAGAGGAACATATCCAAGGCAAGCAAGGCTATATGAGGGGTAGCTCTTATGTGGTAGAGTACTGCAATAGAATCCAACAACCCCTGAACCCCACATATGGCTCAACAATATGAGCTCATCCGACCCAACCCAACATTTATCGGATCCATGTGTTAATACATTGTACCCTCTCTGTGTTAGACTCATCCAACGTGCAAATAAGCCTCCACTGGTTAAGCATGCAGTCATGGATGGTGTTTATGCAGTTACTTAAGAGTGAACAATAATATATATATGTATATATGGGGAATAGATGCCTATCTCATGCAATCCATTTCCAAGTTCTTTCTTTTTTTTTCTCTCCCTTTTTTTCAATTGCTTTATGTCAATAATTGAAATGCCATTCGAAGATTCGTATCCAATATGGCAATATCGATACTTTGTTCTCCCTTACTTACTAACTAGTGTAGTAAAAATCCATGTCTGTATTTTAGGATAACATGAACTGAAGTTATATACACTCCAATGTTTTGACATATGTAGCATTGTAGCTCATATACCATTGGTTATGGTGCTCTTTAATATTATTTACTCACCTATCATTGCCTGCTTATTGAAACAGTAGTTTAGAAAGAACACAAAACAAATGTTGTCAATAACTTTTTTTCTTATTGCATTAGTCATTTTTTCTTTATCTTTATTTTTCAAAAAGTAAAGGCCTAAGAAATTTTATTAGAATAATAAGGATGCGGCGGGTAGACCTTGGGCAGAGTGGACAGGTCATCTAGGTTTCAAAAAAGTGCTACAGTGGAATCATGGAACTGAATTTATATTTAATTATTTATTATTTATATATATGCAAGAGTAGCATAAACCTTAAACCTTCCTTGCTCCCACATCACGTGGTTTGCTCCCTGTATCTTTATTCTTCATAAATATCTGATGAAACTGTATCAAAAAGCGGAGAGGCTAATACCACTTGAAGATTATTGACCTTTTTTTGGTAAAAAAAAAAAGAAAGAAAAGAATGATAACAACAATACAATAAGTTCAAATAAATCTCTTACCTTTGTATGATTCAATAGCTATGTATAATCTCTGACTTGCATATCCAAGAGGTGTACAAGGAATGGTTGGTGGATTATTTTGTTCCTATCATATTATTAATTAGCAATTTTACCTGTGCCTTGTTGAACTGTCAATCATGAACACTTAATCTGCATAAACTACAGTTTTGATTATTTTGCAATTCATGAAGGATACCTCGTTGACTTGAGGCAATTTTCATTTTTCAAAATTAGAGAGAACTAAGTTAAGCATATGAAAGAATATATGGATTTCTTACGGTGTAAAGGATCGATAGATAAAATTGGTAATCAAGATGCATGAGTAATACATGATTAATGAATATGTTTAACTGGGCAAAACTTTGATTTCACTGAACTATTTTAGGGGTAGAAAAAAGAAAAAGGATACTTCTTGCCGTAATACTGGCTGGTTAAATTAACAAATTTAACTCACTAATTGTAATTTGTATTTTGGGTTAAACTTGGATTCAGATCCTTATATCTTTGCCATGAGATGATTCTCTTATATGTAAATTAATTGTACATAAATTTCATGTGCTCATTCTCATAATTTATTTCTCACGATTTTAACATGACCTAGTCTGATGTGAACATAATTAACTCGTGTAATAAGTTAGCAAGTGTTCCAAAACTCAAAGTATGTTCATGGGTTAGAAAAGAAAACCCACATGTTATACATTTATCTGATAACTTGATGGTGAGGATGAAAGTGACTGGTCTTAAGTTATTCCCAGCAAGTTTTTAAGAATAAACTTCAATCGATTTTAAGTAATATGAAATGATTTAAACAAATATTCAATTACTTAACCGAACAATAACCAAGTGCTCTTTCCCTTGATTTTCACCTCTTACCCAAACAAAGTATGGTGAGTATGGAGAAATTATTGAATAGATACAAGTTTAATAGTTCATATTTATAAACTCACCTAAAATACTATAGGACATATATATATATATATATATATGTGATTGTATCTTGAAAAAAATAGTGTAACTTATTTTGAGTACAATTGTATCTAAATATAAGGGTTTTTTTTATTATTTTATTTTTGTGATGATGTCTAAATATAAGTTATTAAACTTTGCAAAAATTTTCGTTCGTAAGAGAACCTTGGCTGACATGGCTTGTATGGGTGATGAGACGAATCCACACTGGAAACCATGCTGGCCCTGGATTCGATAAGTAGGAATCCTAATCACTACTAATCTTTCACCAGACAGGGTGAATATTCCGCATATATATATATTCAAATCAAATTGACATGAAATAAAACCTTAGACTGACGGTTCTCACCGCCACTCTTTTATTCTCTTATGCGTGGGACTATTTTCCACGGGGGGCCATACTGGGGGAGGAGAATCCACATCTAAAATATAGCCGTTGCTTTTGGATATTGAACTACACCAACCACCACCACAAACTAAGTAACCTGTGCGTTTACAACAATCCAAGCCTTCTTAGTATGACAATCTCTTAGCTTATGGAAACGTAGGGATAGCCCATCTGACAACTCATGAGGATTTTTTGTCTGAAAGTCGCATCAAGACTTCAGTACAAGTGGCTAGGAACCTGTTAGTGGTTGATGGTTGATATGCTAGGCCCTTGTTAAGTATACGTGTCTCTATCTGCCAATTTAAGTCTTTTATGGGGATGATTTATAATATGGTATTATAATTTTTATGATCAAAAAGTCTAGAGTGCAATTATTATTATTTCCAATTCTTCTAAATTGTTCAAGCTTCAAATTTGAAAGAGAAGAGGATATGTTAGAGTATAAAACCATTTATATGTTTTTATTTAACAATGTAAATCTTTGGGAGAGACTATTATAACATATGATTGTATGTCGATACCTTTTGTGTTGGAATTGAAATGAAAACTTTCTACGTAATTGGAAACAACTCTGCTATAATAATTTGATATTTATACCTTTAGATGTATGAGTGATGCAGACTCTTATGCCACAATTTTTGGCCCTGTGGTAAATGTTTAATTCAATACATAAAGGAACATATTCAAAGTCACGCTAGAAAAAGTAAAGGAAAACACTCTACTACAAAAGCGATGAGTGCATCGGATCAAGGTGTATTTACATGAGGGGAATTCTATCTAGTCCATCACATACACTTGCGTATGTATCTTTTTGTGAATTACATGAGGGGAATTCTATCTAGTCCATCACATATACTTGCGTATAGATCTTTTTGTGAACCATGGCTGATCATTTATAGAAGCAATTGGGATTGACCGTTACTTTTGGTCTGATCAGATCAATTAAGAGAATGTAGGATAACATTTAGAATTCTATTTTTCTATGCTATGCTACTCTTCTTCAGCGAAAGTTTAGATTCTACAGTTATGTTTTAGGAAGAATAAACATTACTGTTACTTGCTGCTTTGGCGATAAAATAGGAGGTCAGCTTTCGGTTATATATTCGGTTTGATTCGGTTTTGAACAATTTTAAGCTCAGTTAATTATTGCTGCGCTTAAAGCGTGGCCAGGTCTTTTATTATTCGTGAAATATCAAATGTATTGCTTTCACTCAGAGTTGCGTCTTGCTTGTCCTGATTTTGAAAGTTGGAAGTTAGAACTTATAAAGTGGGAAAGTGCAAGTGTTAATTACTTGTTTCTGGGTATCAACCGCTACTAACACAAGTGCTTCTATTTATTAATTAGAGATTCGACGATCATTGATAATTAACCTTTATCATTATACTCGTGCACCCACCCGTAGATTTTTGTCGGGAAGAGAAAGCCTGAAAATGAAAATAGTAACTTTGAAGGAATAAAATATCTTTTTTTTTATTGTTGTTTTTCAGTTTGGAGGAATAAAGTATTTGGTGCATAGTAACAGCTAACACGCTTTTTATTTTTTAATACCTTTATGTTTTTGATAACTACTAACACGCTTTTTATTGTCATGGTATAAACAACGTAGGATTCCACGATTAAGGGTCAATATTAAATACACAATAATGGCCGTTCCCAATTTTATATAAATTCTTTATTACAGCAGTATATAAAAAACACGGGTTAGCTAATTGACTTTTTCCTGATATACCGCCATTATTTGGATTCGATTATTTTATTTTCCTATTGATGGGTGATCTATATAAGTACTTGATGGGTTGAAGGTATTTTCTGACCTTAATCCAATGTAAAATAATTCTTCAATAGAGATATAATTACAGAATGCATACTGTTGCTTATTTATTTGTACATATTGGATGAGTTCAAGATTGGGCTGATGCTATACTAGTCCAATGTAATGCAATCGAAATCCAATGTCCAAGTTATCCACAGGGAAATCATGCATTGGAGGGTGGCTTGAAAGATTTCTTTTTTAGTAATCCCATTTGGAGATTATGCATTGGAGGGTGGCTCGAAGGAGTTCTTTCTTGCAGTTGCCAAAACGGTTTTGTCAGCTACTATGAAATAAGCTGCTCCAGCCACTGCAAACATAATATGGTTGTTAGAGATAGAATTATATAACAATGAATGTACATAATTATATATAGAGAGATCATGGTGGCACTAAGGATATGATAAACAAGCTAACCTGTAGAAATCATGAGAGCTTGAGCGGTGTGGTTGAGGTTGGCTTTTGCCCATGGCAGCATCCTCACACTAGCAAGCTGCATATCAAGTCAAGCATGACTCCAATTAAGTATTTGCCAAAAATCTCTCTTTAGAATATGAAAATGTAGTTGTTTTAATGGGGAGAACGTTGAAAAAAGAAAATTGAATGGGTGGAAGCAATACTTACAGTTGGAATGGCAGTAGCAATACCAGCAACAACAGCTGCCTTAGCTCCTGCCATCACACCCTCTGTTTACCAGACAAATGAAAAAAAAAAGGTAAATAAAATTAAAAAATTACAAATATATAATTAAATATTATACGTATATTTAATATTTTTTATATGAACTATAAATATATATGTGTAATATATTTTGTTTTCATATAATATACTTTTATATGACATTTATTTATTTGTTTATTATTTTATGTTCTGTATGTTTTCCTGTGGTTTTGCCCCTGCCTTTCTAAATTCAGAGTGTATTATGCTTCCACACATTTTGACATTTCCACTGAACAATTAACAACATCATCTCTGCTGGATACAAATTCAATGCTATTATGCTAAGTTGGTGAAATCCATGCATGTTCGATTCTATATCCGGATAAACCAACAAAATGAGAAAGAAGAAAACGGAAACATTTTGCATCCATAGATACATAAGTATACAATATTACTTTAAAAAAAAAAAAAGAGTATACATTACCATGAGAGCAGCGCTTGGCCATGGCCAACTTGTGATCCAGAGAAGCCAAGCTGGCCCTCTCAAGAGGTGAGTTAGCAGCAACATTATTTCCCTTAGCCATCTTCACAGACAATTTTAATTAAAGGAAAAATGTCTAATAAAGGAAGAAGTAATTAATTTTGGCAAACAGAGGAATAACTGAGTTGCTTTGAATGAAGAAGGGGTGAAGTTGGGTGCCATATTTATACTGAGTTAGTGAGAAAAAAAACCATAAACTATTATTTTTCCCCCAGCAAAGAGAGAAGCGGTGCACCGTACGTGGTGGGTGGAGTTTGATGGTTTCATCCAAAATCCACCGTCTCAGGCACTTGTTTTCTCTTGGGTTTTCTGTTATTGTCGGTTTTGATTCTTACTGTTGTTCTTCCCAAAATACAACTATTTTCAAAATGTTGCAAATGAAATTATATAGTCTCAATGTAATTGAGGGACGTTAGTTATACACAAAAATATTACATCATTTTTATATTATTTTTTCGTTTAAAAGAAAATTAATGTATTACGAGTATATTTTCTTATTATTTAAAAGAAAGAAAATATGCAAACCAATATAATGAAAATGATATAAATTAAACCATATCCTATTGATTTTCGGATTCACGTTCACTGGGATGCTACAAACCCGGATATATAATGTAGGAAACAATGAGTGCAAAATAAAAAGAGCTAGTGCAAAATAAAAGAGTTATGTTATTCTACCACCTAAAATTGCATGTTTAAGTGAGACACCTATTTTATCATTATTAAATGTGATGGATAGATAAAAATAGTGGAGATGATAATTACATTCAATAATAATAAAATATATGTCTCACCTAATCTTGGACGTGGGAATAATATTTTTGCAAAATAAAATACTTATGTTATCCACTAATGTCAACCAGCATAAAAAGCCATAACAGAGAATTGGTTTCCCCTTTGATCATTGGAAAATTCTTAGGTGTTATTAGAGCAAATAAATAAAATAAAATATTTGCTCTATTCTATTTATTAATTGATAAATCAGTTATTATATTAAAAATATAGGAAATTAGGAGGCAATAATAACCCATAAAATTTATATGTCAATTAATAAATATACCATAACAAGTATTTTTTTTTCTGTCAGTGTGTCTAATTATTTTTGTTGATCCTTCGTATCTTTGTTTACTTTATACATTTTAGCACGTTAAAGAAAGTAGCCATTTTCTTTTCAGCAACGGCAACAGTACTGTAGAAGCCAGCGGTTTAGCCCAAAGATGGCTAAAAACCATGGGCACTGGCCATTTTAACTGGCTCACTGCTCATCCCAATAACCAAAAATTAAGCAAAAGAACACTTAAAGAGAATAGAAAGGGAAACATGAGATCAGGGAGTCAATATCATACAGAAATACCATGGACTAATGTTTTGTGGATAGCCTCCTAATTATTCTTATAAGGTGCATTATATCTATGTGAGAGCACGTGCTACATTGGTTGGATGTGCAACACGTAGCCAAATTCACGTGCAAGATGCAGGCAATGGATCGCACTTACAAAGACATGTTTGGTGGGGCATTTTTCGTTTTTGTGGTAAAGTTGAGGACATGAGTTTTTGCAAAGTGGGTGGCCACTAGCCAATGCCCAGTGGCAAAGGTTGAATAAAGCATTGGAAGTCGATGTCTTATCTAACCTGAGCTGCTCTCTCTTTCTATCCTGTCTTCTGCTTCTTCCGCAATAATCATTTAGACCCAAAAAATAAAAAGAAAAAAAAACACCATGATCTGATTCTCCCTACGTACTCCGCCACGTTTCAATATTTTAGCATACAATGGGCTGAGAAAGCACACATGATCATATAGGTTTGAGAAATTTATATTTGTAATTAATAAGATATCATAATGGCACATTTTTATTTATTATCATATGAATGTGAAATTTATTTAATTTGAAATTCATATAAAAATATGTTGATAAAGTATTCTATAAATTATGAGGGCAAATAAGCTTGGTTTAGCTATTAACCAGAGGTGATTTCTGTGGTGGGTCAATGCATGCGGTGATGTTGCATAGGCGGGAACTTATGCTATAGTATTTAAGCACGTTTTACAAGCGTGGTTAAATGAAAAAAAAAGCATGGCAACATGAAAATTGCTCCGAGTCTCCCTTCCTTGCACTCCTCCACTCTCCCTCTCGTAAGCGTGTGAAGAGGACGAGAGGACGAAGATGTTGATGATGATGAAATTGACAAGACTTGAGTTGTAGAGATTGTAGGTTTGATGCTTCTGAAGGCCGCTGAGGTCATTGTAGGCTTCAGAGATACGCTTGTTTGAATTTGGCCTCAGCTTCGCACTTGTTGAGGGGGTTCTTGTCGAGGTGCCAGATCATGGCGAGCCTCTTGAGGTCGCTGTCGCTGGTGTTTCGGTCTACTTTCAGTGTGTTGTACTTTGCAGTAATCCATGCCTATTCCTCGACTCATCTCGCTCACAACACGAAAACCTTTTGGTTTGTGGGGGTGACTGGGGTCGCTGTTGTCTCGTCGGAGACGCGGAGGGAGGGTTGCGGCGAGTGTAGGTGGGAGGAGTGAGGGAGGCAGACTGATAAAATGTTCATTTAGCCACAGTTTATTTTTTTCATTTAACCACGCAAAAGCATTTTGCAAACGTGTCATGCAGCTATGCTTCCACGTGGGCAACATCACCACATACATTGACCCAACAACATCGCCAAGGACATCACCCCCTACCATGTGCTGATTACCGAACTGCAACTAACTCCTTATCGCTTAGGTGGTAACCATTGCAGTAGCCACCACACCATCACCGCCACCATCAATGCTTCTCTCTTTACCCCTCCCTCCTCTTCCGCCTGCTCCTCCTTCTTCTTCCATCCTTCACTTCCTTCCGAGCTCCACCGACCCACCCTACACACTCCTCCAACACCACCCTTCCCTGACCCTCCTCTCCCACTGCCACGACATCCACACCTTCAAGCAAGTCCACTCCCACGTTATCAAGACCGGCCTCCAGAACACCCTCTTCGCCCTCAGCAAGCTCATCCACTTCCTCGCCCTCTCCCCTTCCGGCGACCTCTCCTACGCTCTCTCCATCTTTCGCTCAGCCCCACACCAACCCAACCCCTTCATCTGGAACACCATAATCCGCGCCCACTCCCTCACCCCTTCCCCTCTCTCCTCCATTGAAGCTTTCTCTCAAATGCTGGCTTCTGGGGTGCACCCCAATAACC
The DNA here is from genome assembly GCA_031216125.1 of Dalbergia cochinchinensis. NCBI lineage: Eukaryota > Viridiplantae > Streptophyta > Magnoliopsida > Fabales > Fabaceae > Dalbergia > Dalbergia cochinchinensis. The sequence goes on from CM062371.1 coordinate 10,806,618, forward strand.
ATACTTTCCCTTCGCTTTTCAAGTCATGCGCCAAAACGAAGGCTGCCCATGAAGGAAAACAGGTCCACGCTCACGTGATTAAACTTGGGCTTCAATCTGACGCGCACGTGCATACCTCGGTTATCTCCATATACGCGAAAGTTGGTGAATTGGGTGATGCGAGGAAGGTGTTTGATAAAAGTACTCTAAGAGATGCCGTGTCTTTCACGGCTTTGGTTACTGGGTATGTCTCTGAAGGTCTTCTTGATGATGCTAGAAGCCTCTTTGACGAGATTTCAGACAAGGATGTGGTTTCTTGGAATGCCATCATTGCAGGGTATGTGCAATTTGGTCGATTTGAAGAAGCGTTGGATTGCTTTAACGAGATGAAGGAGGCATGTGTTGAGCCTGATAAGAGCACAATGGTGACTTTGCTTTCTGCTTGTGGCCATCTGGGGTCGCTTGATTTGGGGGAGTGGATAAGTTCTTGGGTTAGGGATCGTGGGCTTGGTTCAAATCTTCAGCTTACTAATGCACTCGTTGATATGTATTCCAGGTGTGGTGAGATTGATAAGGCTCGTGAGTTGTTCGATGGGATAAATGAAAGGGATGTGATTTCGTGGAATACTATGATTGGTGGTTATTATCACGTGAGTTTCTACGAAGAAGCATTGGCACTCTTTGAGCTCATGCTTAGATCAAATGTTAAGCCTAATGATGTGACCTTATTGGCTATTCTTCCAGCTTGTGCTTGCCTTGGTGCTCTTGATCTTGGCAAGTGGATTCATGCTTATGTTGATAGAAACTTGAAAGACACGAGCAATGCTTCTCTTTGGACAAGTCTCGTTGACATGTATGCAAAATGTGGGTGCATTGAGGTGGCGGAACAAGTGTTTAGAAGCATGAGTTGTAGAAGTTTGGCTCTTTGGAATGCGATGATATCAGGGTTGGCAATGCACGGGCATGCAGGGAGGGCTCTCGAGCTTTTCTCTGAAATGGCCAATGAAGGGTTCCAACCCGATGACATCACATTTGTTGGGGTATTATCTGCTTGTACTCAAGCTGGTTTGGTAGATCTTGGACACCAGTATTTCCGTTTAATGATTATAGATCACAAAATATCACCAAAATTGCAACACTATGGTTGCATGATAGACCTATTTGCTAGAGCTGGGAAGTTTGAAGAAGCGAAGAGCATGATTATGAACATGGAAATGGAGCCAGATGGAGCTATCTGGGGTTCTCTGCTTAATGCTTGTAAGGTTCATGGACATGTTGAGTTTGGTGAATATGTTGCAGAACGCCTCTTTCAATTGGAGCCTGAAAATCCAGGGGCATACGTGCTTTTGTCAAACATATATGCAGGAGCTGGCAGATGGGATGATGTGGCAAGGATAAGAACAAGGTTAAATGACAAAGGAATGAAGAAAGTTCCTGGTTGCACCTCTATAGAGATTGATGGTGTTGTTCATGAGTTTCTTGTAGGTGATAAGTTCCATCCTCAGAGTGAAAAGATCTATAGCATGTTGGATGAGGTAGATAAGCTTTTGGGGGAGGCTGGTTTTGTGCCTGATACCTCTGAGGTACTCTATGATATGGATGAGGAGTGGAAGGAAGGAGCTTTGAGTCAACACAGTGAGAAGTTGGCTATTGCTTTTGGTTTGATAAGCACAAAACCAGGGGCTACAATTAGGATCGTGAAGAATCTTCGTGTTTGTGGAAACTGCCATTCAGCTACCAAGATAATATCCAAGATCTTCAACAGGGAAATAATTGCAAGAGATAGAAACCGTTTTCACCATTTTAAAGATGGGGTTTGCTCATGTAATGACTGCTGGTGAAAACTTAATCCATCTATTCAAAGGAATAACATGTGCAGCAAGAAACATGAATAATTTGCATTCAGATTATTAAATGATAATCGGGTACATATATGCTCTCTCGCTCCTGAAACTCTTTATTTATTAGTACATATTTGATGAGTTCCAATATTGGGTTAATTCTGCAATTGTCAAATGTAATGCAACTGATTCCAATGTCCAAACTGGGAAATCAAGCATCGGAGGGTGGTTTGAAGGAGTTCTTCCTTGCAGTTGCCAAAACGGTCTTGTCAGCTACTATGAAATATGCTGCTCCAGCCACTACAAACGTATATAATATGGTTGTTAGATGATTGAATAATCTAATAATGAATGTAATGATTATACATAAGAAGATCATGGCGGCACTTATTGAGGATGAGCAAGCTAACCTGTGGAAATTATGAGAGCTTGAGCAGTGTGGTTGAGGTTGGCTTTTGCCCATGGCAGCATCCTAACACTAGCAAGCTGCATATCAAGTATCAAGTCAAGCATGACTCCGATTAAGTATTTACCAAAAGTCTCTCTCAGAATATGAAAATGTAGTTGTTTTAATGAGGAGAACTTTGTCAGAAGAAAATTGAATGGTTGGAAGCAATACTTACAGTTGGAAGGGCAGTGGCAATACCAGCAACAACAGCTGCCTTAGCTCCTGCCATTACACCCTCTATTTTACAAACCAAAAGAAAAGGAATATATAATCAGGTAATTGTCCGATCTTGGGAAATCATGCAGAGTTAATCAATGATCATAATCCTGAAAAAATACATTGATAAAACTTACAAGAAATTTGCCAACTTGTATGAGTTTTAGAAAATTCAGTGGGGCGGTAAGTGGCAAGTGTAAAAGAATTACCAAATCCTGATGACCTTATGATTTATGTTCTCTATGGTTCAACATTTACATTCTGGTGTTTCCACAGAACAATTAATGCCAAGATTACAGACATCATGTGTTGGCTACAAATACAATGGTACTTTGGTAAACGGAACCCCATCCCTGGCATGTTCGAGTTGATTGCCAGGTAAAACACTAAAAAGAAGAACACATACACATACATAGATATATAAATATCATGCAATGATTACCATGAGAACAACGCTTGGCCATGGCCAACTTGTGATCCAGAGAAGCCAGGCTAGCCCTCTCAAGAGGTGAGTTAGCAACAACATTTCCCTTGGCCATCTTCACAAATAAGTTTAATTAACGAAAAAGCTCTAATAATGGAAGAAGTTTTGGTAAATAGAGGAATAACTGAGTAGCTTTGAATGAAAATGGAGTTGAGTTGGTGTCATACTTATACTGAGTTGGTCAGAAAGAAAACCATAAACTAATATTTCTTTTTGCCCCACAAAGAGAGAAGGGTTGTGTGGCAGGTGGAGTTTTGATGGTTTCTTCTGAAATCCACCGTCTCAGGCACTTGTTTTGTTTTCACTTGGGTTTCTGTTCTAGTCGGTGGACTCTTTTGTTGTCCCCAAAATACTATGCAACTTTCTAAATGTTGCAAATGAAATTAAGGGTGCGTTTCATTTCAAATGAGTGATTAATGGAGAAAATAAAAAAATGTATACTGTATCTTTAATTTAATTTTAAAGATTAAAATTAAAATATAAAATTGAGACTATGTAATCTTTTAAATAACGTTTAATTTTGACTATACTTAGAGTTTACTGGTAAAAATTTATTTTTTTTCACGGATAACATATAAATAATACATTCCGTTAAATTAATCTTATTTAAATGAGTGACGTCATTTATGCATAAAAACATTAAATCATTTTTATATTTTTTAGTTTAAAAGAAAATGCGTTTATTAAAAAATATCCTTTACTATTTGAAGGAAAATAAATATAAAAAAAATGACATAATAAAATTATGAATTTGATTTTAATGTATTAATATTATTTAATAAATTTTTTTACTTTTATAACCGTTCAAATAGTGAGTATAATAATCAATTATGTCTGTTTATGTGATAAAATAATAATATAGATTAATTTTAGTGTACTTTTACATTATCATCAATTAATTATAGAAAGGTTAATTAATCACCTTTCAATGATTAACTTTCATGATATGTCGGTCTCATTAAATAATTTAAGGTGATTAACTTCTCACTTTTGTACTTTACTAATATCTTCACTTTAGAGAAGTTAAATCCTCAATTATATACTTTTATTTATAAGATTTTCATCATGTGGTTAAGTCAAATCTTTTATTGATTTGTCAATGGACTCATTTGTTTAAAATTTTGTGAGAAGTATCTCTTCAAATTCTTTAGAACCAAAATTAAAATCAGAAGTAGAAGCAAAATAAATTTATACGTTTGGATATAATTATAGAAGTTATGTTTGTATTTTTCAGTATTTTTTGCACATAATTTTTTTATATAAAACTATTTCATGTTTCTTATTTATTTGTAACTAAATAAAATTAAAAAATATTTATATAAAATAAAATCAATTCTTAAATATTATATATGTTTTTTATGCTATGTAATATTTATTGGGATTATTAAACTAATTTTATATATATTTATTATTATTGAGTTATGTTTTTTTGAATTATAAAATAATACACGCATAAAATAAAATGTAACACAGAATAATCAAATTATTGTAACTATGATAGTGAACATAGAGTGGGAGGTGAGAGTGATTTAGTAGAAAGTTAGTTTTTGTCTTTTCATAAAATTCATAAGGATAAATTTGAAATTTAAATAATTTCAAAAATCAACCAAAAATACTCTCTATTATAATTAATGTTTTTGCTTCTACCAAAAGTATGTAGGGACATGCTTATAAAAAAAATCAGAAAAAATAATTATTTCCTACTTCTGCTTTTTTTTGAAGCACACAAATATGCTAAAATGGTTCTAGAAGTAATTTTCTTTGAAAAAAATTTAAAAAGAAACATTTTTTTTCTAGTAGAAACTTGTTCAAATGAGCTCAATATATAGTTAAACATCTACATAAATTTCTTTTTATATCAATAATATATATAAATTAAATTCAATATATAAATATGGGTTTATCTAAGGATTTAAAGTAGAAAGTTTTTATCTTGGAAAAGATAATTTTTATGTTTTTAAAGCTAAGATCCACTCAAAAGTTTTAATTTTATTTTTTTTTCTTTGTATCCTTAACCAGTGTCTTTAAGGGGTTTGGCTGGCAAAACACATAAATGATCATCTAAAAAATTTTATATGCATCAAATTAAGAATTAAAATCATCTAAAATAATTCGCGTTCAGTGTGATGCTACAAAACCGGATATTATTACAATGCACAAATCAACCAGTGCATTAAATATTGACTTATGTTATCCACTCATGTCTTAAACCACCACAAAATGCCATAGAAAATAAAATTTGTCCATGATATATCCACTACCTCTTTGTTTATTGATACATATTAGAAAATTAAAGAAAGAAAACCTTCTCATATTCTTTCTAGCAATGGCAAGTTAGATAAAATCAAAATTCAAAGGTAATTTAATATTCAAAAAAAATAATTATATATTTAATAACTTTTAGATTTTGAAAAAAAAAGAATTATTTGATTTCAGTTCAAATATTTTTTAAATTATTTAGTTTTATTTAATTATTTTTAAAATTATTTAGTTTTAGTCTCTATCGTATAATTTATATCAGATGTTAAAGTAGATTGAGATGGTTATATCATTCAATCTTATACGATAACTAGTAATCACAAGTAGGACGGATTAAAACCAAGTAATGCATAAGTATATAACACACTTGGTCTTACCTTAACTTATTTAAAACGGGTGGGGATGAGGTGTTTGTTTTTTCCCGATAGTTAAGAAGTTTTTAACTCCCCCGCGAGAGAAGTAAAAGTAAACACCAAGTAGTTTGATATACAACCGATGGAAACCGTTCGCATCATTATAAAGATGGGTTTTGCCCATGCAATCACTGCTGGTAAAAATTAGTCAGTCCGTGCAGGGAACAACATGTGTAGCAACAAAAGAGAATAATTTGCATTTCACATAATTAAATGACAATCAGTACACATATGCTCTCTGGCTCTTGAAATGCAAACTCTTTGTTTATTTATTAATACATATTTGATGAGCTCAAGATCGGGTTGATGCTATACTAGCTAGTAATTCAACCGAATCTAATTTAGTGTCCAAGTTATCCACGGGCAACCATGCACTGGAGGGTGGCTTGAAAGAGTTCTTTCTTGCAACCCCATTTGGAGATCATTATGCATTGGAGGGTGGTTTGAAGGAGTTCTTTCTTGCGGTTGCCAAAACGGTCTTGTCAGCTACTATGAAATAAGCTGCTCCAGCCACTGCAAACATAATATGCATGGTTGTTAGATGATTGAATAACCTAAAAATGAATGTAATTAATGATTGTATATAAGGAGATCATGGGAGGCACCAAGGATGATTAAACTAACCTGTGGAAATTATGAGAGCTTGAGCAGTGTGGTTGAGGTTGGCTTTAGCCCATGGCAGCATCCTCACACTAGCCAACTGCATATCAATTACCAAGCACGACCCCAGTTAGCAAAAAGCTCTCTTAGGATTCCAAAATGTGATTATTTTGAATGTAAACTTGATCATTAGGATTTAGGAGAAATGAAAGGAAGGAAATCAAATAGGTGGAAGGAATAACTTACAGTTGGAATAGCAGTGGCAATACCAGCAACAACGGCTGCCTTAGCTCCTGCCATCACACCTTCTGTTTACAAACAAAACGAAAAAATAAATTAAAAAAATAAAAACAAAGTTATATATATTATGAACTATGAGTGTATTTGTGTAATTTATATTTTGTTAGTTATTTTATTTTACATAATAAACTACTTTTATATGATATTTAATTTTTTTTTTCAATTATATATGTTTTACTATTTATGGTCCCATCTCATTAAATATGTGGTTTTGCCCCTGCCTTTCTAAATTCAGAGCCTATTATGCTTCAACATTATGGCGTTTCCGCTTTCCTCAGACCAATTAATCAACATCATCGGCAGGATACAAACACAATGCTATGGTGGTAAATATATCCCATAATCCGATGCATGTTCAATTTTATATCCTGATAAACCAACAAGGAGAAGAAGAATGAAACGGAAACATTTTACATCCGTTGTTTAAGCATATATTACCATGAGCACAGCGCTTGGCCATGGCCAACTTGTGATCCAGAGAAGCCAAGCTGGCCCTCTCAAGAGGTGAGTTAGCGGCAACATTATTTCCCTTAGCCATCTTCACAGATAATTTTAATTGAAGAAAAGGCTCTAATAAAGGAAGAAGTTTAATTTTAGTAAGCAGAGGAATGGCTGAGTTGCTTTGAATGAAGAAGGGGTGAAGTTGGGTGCCATATTTATACTGAGTTAGTGAGAAAGAAAACAACAAACTACTGTTTTTCTTTGATGAAAGGTTCACTTTGATACTTAAAATTGTATGTATAATTTATTTTAGTTTCTAAAATTAAGAAAATATTATTTTAAGATTTTTATTTTGGTACTCTAAGGGTATTGATATCTTTTTAAATTTAAGGGTTGTGATGTAATCATGAGTATTTAAAATATTAATTAATCTATTTAGTGAGACACATGACAGGCTTTCAGCCATAAGTTATCTAAAAGGTACCAATACCCATGAATTTTATAGGGTACCGAAGTAATTCCCTTATTTTAATTTTTAAAATTTCAAAAAATATTCACCTTAATCCTTTTGGTATTTTAATTAAGTCCTTGAGAAACTAATTTGAATAACTTTTTAAAATTTTAAGAACTAAAATGATATTTTTTTAATTTTAGTAATTAAAGTAAATCATATATTTCAGTGAATATTTACTCATTTTTCCTCCCCACCAAAGAGAGAAGCGTTGCGCCGTACGTGGCAGGTGCAGTTTGATGGTTTCATCCAAAATCCACCGTCTCAGTCACTTGTTTTCTCCTGGGTTTTCTGTTGTTGTCGGTTTTGATTCTTACTGTTGTTCTTCCCAAAATACCACTATATATCTTCTAAATGTTGCAAATGAAATTAGTCTTATTTGAGTCATATTATTTATACGTAACAACATTACATCATTTTTCTAGTTTTTTTAGTTTAGAATAAAATAAATTAATTAAAACTATATACATTTATTATCTAAAAAGAGAGGAAATATACAAAACAACATAATGAAAATGATATTTATAAACGGAACATTATCCAGTGTTCAGTCATTTTAGCTTCACGTTAACTGGGACGCGGCAAACCCGGATCCTGTAATAATGTAGGAAACCACGAGTGCAAATTAAAATACTAACGTTATCCACTCGTGTCTTAAACCAGCACAAAAGCCATAAAAGAAAATTGTTTTCCCCCTTGATCCTGTAACTCTTTGTTTACTTGATACATTTTAGAAGGTTAAAGAAAGGAGGAAAATTATTTTAATACTTAAAAAATGTGTGTCTTTTAAGATATTAATTTTTTTTATCATTAGATGTAATACATTAAGAGGAAAGATAGAGACTATTATCATATTTAATAATAATAAAATATGTATTTCAAAAGATCTTTATTTTTTAAGTGTTGAAATAATATTTTTATAAAGAAAACAACCTTTTTCTCATTCTCGCAATGGCAACTGTAGTGTAGAAGCCAGTGGTTTAGCCCAAAGATGCCTGAAAACCATGGGCACTGGTCATTGTGACTGGCTCACTGCTCATCCCAATAACCAAAAATTAAACCAAAGAACACTAAAAGAGCATAGAAAGGGGAGCATGAGATTTGAGAGTCAATATCATCATATAATACCATGGACTGATTAATGTTTTGTGGGCTAGCCCCCTTATTCTAAAGGTGCATTAGATTAGATCTATGCCAGAGCTTGTGCTATACATTGGTTGGATTTGCAACACGTAGCCAAATTCACATGCAACATACAGGCAATGGATCGCACTCAAAAGAAGCTGTGACTCAGATATTTATGTTTCGTGGGGGTGTTTTTTCATCATTTTTGTGGTAAAGTTGAGGCCATGGGTTTTTGGCAAAGTCGGTGGCCAGTAGCCAATGCCGAATTGGAGGTCGACGTCTTATCTGACCTGAGCTTCTTCCCCAATATCATTTATGCCAAAAATCAAAAGGCAGAAAAAAAGAGACACCATGATTTGATTCTCCCTACGACTCCGCCCCGTTTCGATATTTTAGTATACAATGGGCTGATGAAAATGCACCACGATCACAGACTTGAACTTGTCATCATATATAATTAAGCAGTTCAAATCACCAAATTATTCAATAAACATGACATATGCTAATGTTACTTATATTTTAAGTTTACAAATCTACCTTAAAATAATTCATTAATAACCGAAATTTACTTTATACATATTAAACGGTTACTTATTCTTCTCATGGTGGGTATTCTTCTCAAATTATGTATGAAATAACCACAAACGTACACACATATATAAGACTTTTGGGAGGGATTCATCATCATTTATAAGGGACCATAAGTATAGATAGTAAATAAAGGTTTAATTGATATGTACCTCTTCATAATTTTACTCACATTTTAATTAGCTTCTTATACTTTAAAATTTCTAATAATTTTTTTTTATAAACAAATCTTTGCAGCGATTTAATGTTACAAAGTTTATAAAGACAACAAACACCTAAAAGTCTAATTAACTATCGGATCAAATTGATAAACAAAGTTGTGAAATCCATAAATGATCATTACCTAGCTCAAGAGACTCAAGCTCACAGATTATCATTTCTCCCTCCTAGCATGACGAGCTCAACGGGATGGCACAAGGGGTGTAAATGGGTTGGTTTGAATTTAATTTAATTAGGGAAAAAAAAACAAGTCTAAACTGATCAATGCTTCATAGGTTCTAATTGGCTTAGATTCATCATTTTTTTTTTCCATTATTCGAACCAAACTAGTCCAATCAAATTCAAGTTGGTTCGAATTGAATCATTGAATTTAGCTAGTTTTTTTTTTCCTTGTAATTTCTGGCAAAATATTCAATAAAATATACCGTAAAAGGAACAGTAGCTAGGTATTCTGATGGGGCTGTTGTGGCCGCAAGAACATGGGCTATCCCTCCCTCTCTTGAAGCCTTCGAAGCGGAAGCCATGGCCTGCCTATTAGGCCTCACTTCTAGATTTATGTCAACATAAAAAAAACCCATTAAGCGGGTGTTGTTATGAACATCGTAGACAATTCACATAGTATTGCAAGAACAGAGGAAATAAAATCATTCGCGACGGATTTGGCCACCGCTACTAATTTATTAGAGTTTGTCACATATGAGCAGTGAGGTAAGCATCCGCACAGGTTAGAGGCAGATATAGCCACCACAAAATTAGAGGCAGACAAAGCCACCATAAATTAGCAAGGGATACGTCTGTTGCAAATTAGCAGGGGATGGGCCACCGCTATTCATTAGTAGCCCAGGAATTTGCGTGCGCCTGATATCCGCCGTAAATCTACCGCTAATGACTCATTAGAGATGGATTTGAGAAATTAGCGATTTTCTTGCAGTGTTGCATGCAAAAAAAAAAAATTATACTATTTGAATATTCTATTTTCATGATCTTTTAAGTAATTAGATAAAGAATAAAGTATATTGGTTGATGTAGCAATATAACATGATATCATATCAGTGTGAAATTTTATTATATTATCCATAGATCAAAATAAAATCCCTAACATTGTTAAACTTTTGCCACTGTTTATATGGTTAAACTTTTAAATAATAATTCACATAAACCATTTCCGGGACGTGATGTGAGCTATCACAATTCACAAACAAATTAAAATTTATAAAGTGTCAAGTTGTACTAAAAATATAGTAAATGACATAACTCATGTTGTCTCACAAGAAAGTGTTACTAGCTAGTTAAAAATTTGGAGATTTTGAAATTGTTGCACTGATAAAAATTAATAGAGAAGTTTAAATGAGAAGAATCACCAGCAGAAGAAGTCCTTCGGGTTAAGAATTATTCAATCATTGGTTCAAAAGATAAATTCATATGGGTGGTTATTTCCATTAATTATGTTTTCACATAGCAGTGATGTAATTATACTTAATGGTCATACAAATGCAACCCCGCTAAGAGTTTGACTAACATATGCACTAGTAATCCATAATAATAGTTCTATGAGCCTATGCTTGTTTCATTACCAATTAAGCAATCTAATCTCCCAATGAAGTTAATTCGAATCCCTTATTAAATGGGTGTAATTTAATCAATTGACTAAATACCCTAATAGAATCATAATTATGCATGCGGATGAATATACAATCAGACAACTCTTAAAAATACAATTGCAACAATTCGCACAATTAATATCAAAGAGAGATGACAAAAAAGAGAAAAAAACCAACCATAAATTGTAATTAAAAATAGGAACCTCAAGAAGAATCTTAATCTTCAATTATTCTTACACAAGGTAAAGAAAATCACTCCCTATAGGTAGAGAATCACAATCAATGTTAAGGAAAGTACAATCATAATGCCAAACAGGAGTCAAAACAAGGATTGGAAACTCCCAAAACCTAGAAAGAATATGTAGTGAGATTAAGAAAGAAGTAGAGAGAGTAGAGAGAGTAGAAAGAGTTGAGGTATAGCCTTAGAACAAGTGTCTAAAATCCCCATTGACCTAACCTAAGTGGGTACATATAATACATCATTACAATGTCAAAAATGGGCCCAAAATAATAATAAAAATGCTATTTTATGAACTGATAATGTCATAGGGGACTGCTATAATGTTCTGGGGATAATTTTGGCTCATTCCTACTCTCTGGTAACCACTATAGTGGTTAAGTGCTCGTGCAACACTGCTTCATAAACTTTTAAGCTCATTTTGAGATCCAAAACATTCAAATTAGCTCTTGGGTTAAGAAATAGAAGTTGTAGCCCTTTGAATAAGATTTCCAAAGCCAGAAGAATCACCTCAATCAAACATCTCTACCTCCAGATATTGACAAAATACTAACTGAGGGTCAAACTAGACAGCATTAGAACATTAATAACCTTTAATTTTGCAATTCGATTTTCACCGAGAAGCTTTTATAACTAGGTTTTGAGCTGAATATGAAAGTTTTAGAAGACTTCTTGAGCTTTTCAAAACATCTTTATTTATTTCAATTTGATCTTTGTAAAGAAAGATACAAATTTTTTATTGTAATACTTGCTGTAAATGAGCTCTAGACAACTTATATTTAGCTCCTCAAATTCTCCTAAATTGAACAATGTTACAAGTTGTACATCTCTATGTCTTCGTACACCAATATGGAAAGTCTTTGCAAGAAAATAAAACTCACAAAGGAGGATAAAATCACACGAAACTCCAAAATATATTTATTAATAAAAATGGTGCACTTGATTTTATTCAATGATGCACAATAAGAATTAAACACAAATCAACTAAATGTCAATCAACTAAGTACATAAATTATACAATATGTCTAGATTTATACAAGAAAAATAATGCACAAATGTAACCCATTAGGGTGGAATAATTCACGAAATTAATTTAGTCAAAATAATTTACAGAATAAATATAAGTATAACATACAAATACTCTTACGTTAATTACATATAAGAAATGTATATCACCAAGGTAATCTTCATGATGTGACCTACCACATGCACTTAACCTCACATCGATCTTAATATTGAGACACACCACATGGTGACATCATACCTCTAATTATATCGGGACTCTATGACTTACTATAATAAGTGTTATATGGACCACACATTCTATTGAATAGAATTATGGTCTCCACTCATTCTCATTTATTAAGAGGTGTTCGCGGTTCAATTTTATTAAATTTTGAAATAAAAACCAATCGGTCCAATTAGTAAATTTTATTTATGTTTGAGTTGGTTTTGTTTGATTATTTTTGAAGAATTGAGCCAAACCAAACTCATTTAAATTGGTTTGGATTAGTTCGGTTGTTGGTTTTTATTATAAAATTTAATTATACAATATAAAAAAACAATTATAAATAACATTAAATTAGAGTAATCATTGTTATAAATTATAAAATTATAAGATCTAAGCTAATTTTTAAAATTTATGCTAATATATCATACTATTAACTAATAAGCTAAACAAATGGTAAAAGATTTGAATAAAAATCATATTGTTTAAATTAAAAAAATTAATGTATAATTGAAAATCCTAAATGTTGAGTTAAAATATGAGACAAATTTAGATATGGATAGGAAATTTTGATAAGTAATACATATGATTAATAAATAAAATTATTAATGTCATATGTTATCGGTTCAGTTTGATTTTGGATATAAAAATCGAAAATTGTTTTGTTTGATTCAATTTTCTCAAATTAAGAACCAATTCAAACCGATTAATTTCAGTTTTGATCAGTTTTTAATTTTTTTGTATCGATATTTGATTTTAATTTGATTTGGATCACTTTTGGACACCCCTATCACTTATCTATTTCATCCAATAATGATAGAGTAGATATTCAACACCCATTTTGATATGTCAAAATGATATTGTTGGGGACTCAATGGCCAATTTCATCCTTATTAAACGACGATAATTTTTTTTTGACGATAAAGATATACTTGGATTTAAGTATATAAACAAAGAAATTCAAAATTTATTTGAAACTGAGTTTACTCGAAATTATACAAACAAATATTTTATCTGATGGTAATTTGATAGCAGTGACTCCAACTAGAAAGAGCCCATAGATCATAGATCCCTTTGAGACTACACTTTATGGGATGCCGAATAAACTTTCTTCGTCCAGACCAAAAAGCTTGACAAAAAGAAAAACCAAAATAATAATAATAATAATAATAATAAAAAATTAATAAATAAATAGACTTTCTTCGGCAAAATGTAGAGTGGAGCTAGCTAGAATGTATACAAAATATATACTATATGCCATATAAATCCAAAGCTAACAAAATGACAACAAGATTTCCAGATAATAAGGAAAGGAAATGTCTTTTTTCTGGACAAATTATTGTTAAGTGGATCACTGTTTTTAATTTCCTATTTCCCCCAGAAATATATCTAAAGTAAAAATGAGGAAATATAAGACAAGGAAAACAAGAAAGATAAAAATGATAAGGTGCAGCTAATAAAACCGTGCCATATTTTACTGATGCAAAAACTATTTCTATTATCTCCGAGTGTTTAAATAAGATATTCTTATTGACATTATTATGATACTAACTTACCAAATAAATCATGACATAAAGATAAGTAATGCAATTGAAATAAGTCGAGCTAGGTTGAGGCCAATGGGCCAGCTTAAACACTTTGAAAACAATTGACAAAAATTGATTAAAAATCAGAATTGACTCGACTCATCCGCATCTAAATTGGTGGTGGCTCGATATCCTGAACAGTATTTTACTTCCTAGGTAATTTGTTACAAACATGTGTAATTACTACTTGTGTTGGGGACATTTGACTAATTTCTTTCTTAGATAATTAGTTACAAGAAAAATAAAATTCATACTCATGGAATATGGAATATCGTGTCAACTCACACTTCATCTATCATTAAATGAGATGTGGACCCTTATTGAATGAGGTTCACATCTCATCCAATGATGAATAGTTGAGTTGGCATGGTGTCTCATATCCTATGAGTACAAATAACACAACTCTTAATTACAAAAATGTGTAGTTACTACTCGTGTCCAGGTGATTTGACTAATTTCTTTATTTTAAAAATTTTAAATTATTAATAATATTGCTAAAAAATAAATAAAAGTCATCACTTCACTTTTACATCAATTAAATTATCAAATCTAATTACCAAAAAAAAAATAAAAAATCAAGTTCATTTCTTATTTTCAAGGTAAAGTAGGAATAAAATCATCATCCATGTCCTATATAAAACACTCTAGTGTTTATCCTTTGCCAATTTTTTTTACACGTGTACTATAAGTACTTTTTTTAAAAAAGAATTGAACAAATAAACAAAAAAATCTTGACTGATTGCGAGTTCATGCCTGTGACCCGCATATGATGGGATTGAACTCATATTTTGCTAGCCAGTCTAATAAGAAATGATAAATAATTATTATCAAATTTATACTGTATACTTATACAAAGTTAAAAATTATAAATTATTATGTAAAAAGCTATAAATCAGCATATACAAAGTTATAAACCAGTACGCAAAATATTTTTTTATACTGATTTATAACTTTTTGCATATTAGTTTATAATATTTTCAATATTAATTTATAGTATTTTACACACTGATTTACAACATTTAACTTGATATAAGTGTATGGTATAAGTTTAATGATGACTGTATATCACTCCTCTAATCTAATTAACCATATTGAAAATAGCTTCGCCCAAGATGGGATGGTTGAATAGACAGAATCAGTCCATTTTTATAACTCTAGAATATGACTTACATTTTAACAAAAAAATAAAACTTATCATTATATACAAATTTTTGTCAAAAGAAAATCATTTTATAAAAAATAATCTAATTGATCCACATAAGAAAAATGTAATTGTTTTAACAGTGGAGTTATCGGCAATAATTTTATAAATTTCTTAGTTTCGGTATGAATGACTTACATTTGCCAGATTAAAGAAGTAAATATATGAGATACACCAGAAACCATTTAGTGTTTAAAATAATAATAATAATAATAATAATTTAATTTTAATATACTGCAACTGTAAAAAAAATTTATATTGACATTTAATTATATATTACTATCAACAAAAAGTATTTGAACATTTTTATAATCACCTTACAAATAATATAAAAGATTAAATACAACTAATTATAATGCAAAATATTTTTACAAAATAATATATCAAATTAATATCATAAAAAATTAAATGAGTGTGTGTGTGTATATATATATATAAAAGTGGGAGATCCCGGTGGAGAAATGGAAAAATAAGTTGGGCGGAAATCAAATCCCTCTGCTTGAACACTAAGCTATATGAGACAATTAGCTATATATTGTCAATATGCCATCACTGCAATGTTAATATGAGTCCTTGGATTGACTTCTTAAGCGCATGTTCATTTGTCAGAGATACTCGTCAACAATTTACAAAAGTAAATCTGGTTTATCTCCATATCATTAAAGTTAAACCTTTTGTTTCGTCCGAACTTGATCTTATATAAACACATCACCCCACACTGATATGCGATGATTTAAGCAATGTCTCTAGTTCAAAGAGCTCGGAAAACATTTTCCAACTTATTGTCCGGACTAACATTAGGTAATAACGATTTGATACAATTTCTTTTTTATAAAATGGATGACGCGATTTTAAACAAGATTATAGCTCCCTCTACTTACCTATAATCTGAGCGTGAAAAAGAACTAAACAAAAAAAAAAGGAAGAAAATATTCGATCAAGTTACATATCTTGAGATATCGAACCCGGTTGAGTCTGTTGAGTTGATCTGTTTAAACCGTCATTTTTAACAAGCTATGTTAAAATTTTGAACCCATAAAAAAATTCCATCTCACTTAACCCACCCCACTTAAATCACTGATTTAGGCAGGTTGGGACCGGTTTAGTACGTGAGTTAAATCTTTTTTTAGAAAAAATTCACAATTTATCAGTAAAAAAAAGTAAGAAATGTGTGATCCAAAAAAGAGAGCAAGAGATGTTTACATTTATCAATATAATAACACTGTACAATTGACACTATTAACTCAAATTAAAACTTAAAAATAAAATACTGTCACGACTCACAAACAACATTATTAACTATAACTTTTTTTAGTCAAAATTAGTATATAGTTGTTATGAAATTTAAAAAATTAGGTATACATTAATAAAATATATTTTTAAAAAATTTTCTTAAAAAATCATCAAAATGCTAAAAAGTTTTGTTTTTTGGATTTTTTTTTATCTTTTAATGAGTTGGCATCCTAAAATGTGCTAAATTGATTATTTCAGCCAGTTTATTCTTGACAGTTGGCCCATCCTGCTCCATTTTTTAGGGGTTTTTGACAAAGCCGGTAGGTTTATTTTGACATCTCTCCTCCTTGCTTGATCGAATTACTCCTTTTTGTGGTTAGCGTGTGGTTTTTGTCCTTGAATGTTGAAAAGCATCAATGCCCCCTGAGTTTAACCCTTTCGCGCAGCATATAGTCAGTTGCAAGTTTGGTCAGTTGAAAGTTTCAGCTTTGTCCTAGGATTCTTCTATTCAATTGTTTAACCATACTCGAATTGCGTAACATATGGAATTCTTACCTAAATCCAAGAATACTGTGTCATGCTTACACCGGTCCTCAATTAAGATAAGAATTTTTCTTTTTCCTTTTTCTTTTTTGGGGTTCCTACCAATATCTTCTATAGAATTTCACACATGGTCCCCTGCACATTTTTGATTCAATTTGAATATCAGATACAAAAAAACTCAAAGTAGAGATAGTAAGCATTAGATGACCTCCTTGAAAACTAAGATGTCTCATTTCTTAGCTGAGAATCAAAATAAAATTACTATTTGCTAATATTTCTGCAACCAAATATTTTTAATTTATATTTTTTTTAAGAGTTGAGTTAGTTGTACTCATAATACATAGGATATCGTATCGACTCACATCTCATTCATTATTGGATGAAGTATGGACCCTATTTAAATAGGTTTCACATAACATTCAATAGTGGATGACTGTGAGTCGGTATGATATCACACACATCATAAGCATGAATAATATTTTTCATGTTTTAACTGTGCTGATACAGGGGAATGGTTGTTCAAGAAACTGAAGGTGATATTCACCTACTTTGGAAGCGACCGCGGCTAATGAGGGAGATCCAACAAAGAAAAAGAGCTATCAATTCATATATATTCCTTTTACTCGGGTTGGACTGCTATGATGGCTCGAACACAATTACGCTTTTCCACACAATTTGTGCAATTCATATGATAGACTTTAGAAGCATAGCTACTGCTCTTCTTTCTAATTATTTGATCAAAGTTTCAGAATTTCTGTTTTGTGCTGAAGGGGAGGGGGTACAGCATCTGCGTTTGTGCAGGCTGATAATTAGTCATCTTCTTTTATTTTGGCTGCTGACTAATATCTTAATGATGTATTGAATATTCGTTATAATTGCTATTGTTGTACATTAAAAAATCTTAACAATCTATTGTTAACAATGATAACCAATAAATATTCCAAAGGCAATGAGGATACAGGTAGTGATTATCGGATGAAATTAAATAACAGCTTGCTTGTTTTGTTGATTGCAAGCTATGAATGACAGACATTGATATGAACATAGGACACGATATGGATATGGATATGGAGATACACCAAACTAAAAAAATTACGGGACACAGACACGGCATATATATATATATATATATATATAATTTTTTATTTTATTATATAATAAAATAAAATGATCTAATAGTATAAATCCAACTAAATAATTAAGGTTAATTTTGGACTCATATTAATATTAAAATTTGAAAAAAAAAATAAAGAAACCAATTCAGAAATATCTGTGGGGTGTCCAAATTGCATCCATAATGAATTAGAGCATTGTTCAGCCTTATCCAGTATGTGTCCGAGTTTAAAAAAATTATTTTTCAATTTGATGCTCGTCCAAAACATATCATATGGATATCAAATACGTGTCCTACACATAAACACGTCATCAAGTCAATGTATCCATACTTCTGAGTTGCAAGTTATTCAAGAGTCCCAAATGAAAAAATATGATGCTGTCTCAGTTGGTCAAACATGGGTTTGAATCACTCCCACCCGGCAAATAAATAAGTGATAATATGGTTTATTAATTTATCTTAAAGTTTACAACTATGACACGTCATTATGTACACATAATTTCTGATTATTCAGTATTTTTTACTTATATATATATATGAAAAAACAATCCGAATATCAAATGCAACTTTGTATATATGAAATGAAATCGTCAGCCAATTTGGTCTCTGACCTTTTATACTGCAGTTACTCAGCAAATCTCAATGTCAAAAGCATAAATCATGATTCAATATCAACCATTATTTGCTGTCACTAAAACACAGCCCACATAAGCTCTTCATTCCCTCCACAGCAATGTACTCTTAATAAACCTCTCAGAAAAGAAAGAAAACAAAACCAAAAAGAGAATCAGAACCCAAAAAAAGTCGTTTGAGTACTTGACTACTTCGGCACATACATCTTACAGCTCACTCGTGTTTAAAGAACTGTATGAAAGTCATGATAAAAGCTGATCCTTGCCTATTAATGCTGTACTCCATTACAGTGCAAATCTAATGGTGACTCATTCTGTCTTCCTTTTAGAGAAATACATATGACAAAAGTTAATATACCACTTAAAAATGACAGAGATGAGGTTCAAATTAGAAACCTCTCCTTTGTGGAGGGAGAAAGCCAATACCATATATGTTTTGAGTTAAAGGGGTGATAATATATTTCTATTGTCTATCATGTTTCTGTTCTACTAGTCTACAATTTGTATATATTATGACTTTTTTTTCCCATCCCTCTGATCAGAGTGTGATACCAATCTTCTGAGACATGACTGACACAAAATTCACTCACACAAAATTCAGAACACTAAGTCAAAAGCGATTGTATTACACAATATTCAGAATTACACTTAACCTTGGTTGTTCTCCCCAGATACGGATAAATCATGCTGCTAGTTTATTATGTTATGTTCTGTTGCCATCATCATGTAAAAATGTTATATTATGTTAAATGTTCTGTTGCCATCATCATGTAAAAAAGGAAACGATAGATGTTCATTGGTTTTAGGAAACTAGCCCTTTCTTTTAGCTACGCAGGCAGAAAGAGATGAGGGATTCCAATATTCTACTCAATAAACTACTGCTCATTGTTATGCGGATTAGCATGGAAGAGAGTACGAGAACTTTGGGTTGTCATCCATATGCACAGACTCACAGTAGATGGTGTATGATTAATTGATAGATACTTTGGGTAAGAAAATGATTCCTTTTGGATTTTGATTGGTTTCCTTTGGTTTTGATGCTAAGATCTAAATTATTGCTATCATTTTTCACTGCATTTAAAATGGTCCACACAGCCTACACTCCTTTTGTGCCCTTCTCTTACCTCATCATTACTGTTTGCAACACAATTCCCAAATCTCCTCCTTCTTTGTTACTTAACTCATTCCTAGAACATTCATTACCCTTGATTTGAGAAAGGGCTGTTTATATAGATTTCTTAACATCTAAAATATGTGCAATCATAAACCCCAAATGAGCTTTTAGAGTCTTGACTTATTATATCTTTTATCTTTAAATAATTATCCAATTATAAATATTTATTAAAAATAGGAAAATGATTGATAAAAATCACTATTAATAAAAATTATAAATAATTTATTAAATTAACTTTATTTCTTTTTAATACTTCAACTTTTTCTCTCTTCATTCACTAACGAATCAAAAATATTTAATAATAGTATTATTGATAAAAAATAGTTAATACTATCTAAATTTTTAAAATGAATAATTATTTTTAGATAGAATAAATTTTTGAAATGTATACTTCTTCAAAGAAGGAGGGAGTATAATGCAAGATAGATAAAATACAAATGTTTTCATTCCACATTTTACCAAAAGAATGAGATAAAGGAGCTCAGAAAACGTTTCTTTTCTCTTTTCTTTCCTTCGTTCGGTGAAAAGGACATACGAATGCGCAGATATTGACATAACCACATAAGAAAAAAAGAGAGTACACAATGTTATAAAGTATTGTTAAAATAAAGTGTTTTCCAACCTTTTTTCCTGCAATTTTATCATCAATGAGAAGTGTAATTATTGTCATCACATGACTTCATAAGCTTTCATGAGAGTCACATTAGGACAATTATGGGATCCCACCTTCTTTTTTTTTGGGTACATATGGGATCACACTTTTTTATACCTACTAGTCCTCAACTACTATGCTAATTTATTGGTGGAGGCATATAACAATATTATTATAATGAGCGAATAAACTGTTAAGTTCAATGCATAGTGCCCTTGGTCATTCAAACAATAATTAATTTCTAATAATTCTTCCTCTCAACATCACAGGGAAAAAATCAGAAAGAGAGAAAAGAAAGCAAAGGGTAAAGACCCTTAATTTCTTTTTATGATGACAAGCACATATTGGCGGGAAAACCTTTTTTTTTATAAATTCTAAATAAACAATTTACATTTTCAGAAGTATTCAAAATGATGACTAAGCTGATATGGTTGTTCCCTGTCTTTCCTGCTTAGTCTTGGTACCAAAACCCTACTCCTAATCTTGTTCACATCATTAGGGACCTCAGGAGGTCTAACTGATCTAATCAAAGCCCAATTTACACCTTTGAAGAACTCATGCCTCTTGATCTCAACAGAACCCATGCAGCTCCCAATCCTCTTATTGGGGTTCTTCACCAAGAGCTTGCTTATAAGGTCTTGAACCTTCACCATCTCTTCAAACTCCTTGCTGCTGCTAACTGCAATCCTAGGGAAAGCCAATGGCTGCTTCAAGATGTTCACAAGTGTTCTCTCATTGTTCTCACCTTTGAAAGGTGTTCTACCATATAACATCTCATACAAGAACACCCCAAATGTCCACCAATCCACTGCACTGCCATGACCTTGCCCCAAGATAACTTCAGGTGCCAAGTACTCATGTGTCCCAACAAATGACTTGGACCTTGCATCAATTGGCTCTGCTACAAGCTCAGGATCAAGTTCTTCTAGGCCTTCAATGTTCTCTCTTATGACTGTTGTCACGGTTGGTGATCTCTTTTTCTTGCTTGTTGCTGAGAAGCAAGATAGCACAGGCTGCATGGGGGCAGTGCAGGCTGGTGAAGATCTCTTTGTGCTCTTGACACTGCGTTCCAATCTGGTTTTTGTCCTCAAGAGCTTCGGAACAACGTCACATTTGAGAGAGAGATCAAAGTCCGATAGCATGATGTGCCCGTCCTCCCTTACCAGCACATTCTCTGGCTTCAAATCCCTGTACACTATCCCCATCATGTGTAGATACTCTATAGCCAACAATGTCTCAGCTGCATAAAACCTTTTTTTTTTTCATTCAATTTATGAACACTTTGTTAGTACCATGATATAGATAATTAAAAAATTTAGCACTTTTTCCAATGTTTTGACTAAACTGAAGGTAATATTTGTTAGATACAGAAATTCTTCATATAGATTCATCCAACATCTTAAATATTACTAACAAATCTAGCTTAAGGTGGATTTGTTCATTATAAGATAATCTTTAAGTGTCCTCTGATGAATCACTTGAACAAACTAAACGTTGTTATGTGCCAAGTTTTACTGATCAAACTCTAGAATACTAACTTGAGAGAAAACTAGAACTTGATAAAGCAAAAAGTGAAAAGTGATTTTGAGCAAGAAGGTGCTTACTTAGCGGATGCAATGCTAAAGCGCTTCCCGGGTTGGCGTTGGCGAGCAGCATACAAGTCACCGCCGGGACAGAACTCCATAACCAAGCAAGAGTAATGAGATGCTTCAAACTCAGTGTACAAAGTTGGCAAGAAAGGGTGATCAAGCATCCCTAGAATCTCCTTCTCCATCTCCGCCCTCTGCAGCTTCTTCCTTATAGCAAGAGCTTCTCTATCCACCACCTTCATGGCATAGAAACACTGCGGCAACCCCACCACAGGGTTCCTTATCTGGCAAAGGTACACGTTCCCTATGTCGCCGCCCCCTAACCGCCGTAGGAGGCGGAAGTGGTCGAGCCCGACAGGGCCCTTGTCGCTCCGGAGCCGCTGCATGGCCTCCCATGCAGCTTGGTTGGCCTTATGTGGCTTGGCTTGTGAGGTGAAGTACAAAGAGGTGTCTGTGGCGGTGGAACAAACGGAGACAGAGCTCCGGCGCCGGAGGCTGCTGAAGCTGAGGTTGCTCATCCAGCTCCGTCTAGACTCCGGCACGGTGGTGGTGGCGGAGGAGGAGCTGCTGTCATAGTCAGGTTCATCTCTAAAAGGTGTGTTGACGTTGGTGTTGGTGGCCATGGTAGGTGCAAGCTAACATAAATGTGTGTGTATATATTTGTGTGTGAGGTTATTTTGATGTGGGAGTTTTGTGTGTGTGGGCTTCACATTGGGTTTGTGAATTGGGGGTTTTATATGCACAAGCCTTTTGATTTCGCTGCTATTAGCAGCTAGCATCCTTGCACATGCGAGCTGAAAATGACAGGTGACGTGGAACAAGAACATAATGACAAGTTTATAAAAGGGGTCTACTTTTTTGTTTAAGCTGAATGGAAGGTTGATTAAGGCAGTGTACACTGAACAAAAATCATCTCTCCTCTTAGGCAAATTTTGCCATATATAAAAGTTATATATAATTCAAAAAATATGATTGGATGAAAAATCATAGATACTATTATTATTAAATATGTGTTAAGTTTTTATTAAAGGGATAAAACTTGAGACAGAAAAATAGGATAAGAGATTTAAAATCAATGTACTCTGTGATGAACATATTAAGTCCATATTTTGGCATCAAAAGTTGACACTTTCATTTTCATATTTACGTTTCTCTTGCCCATTTTCTTTGTGATTTTCCTTAAAATGTGGTTCAAATAAAAATGAATGGATTTAACTTTTCTAAAATAAAAAAGTGAGGGTTTGATACCTTTAAACGAATAATTTTTATTATGTGGATTTTACCAAACAATTAACCTTTTATTTTATTAATTTTCTCATTTTAGAAGAGTAAAATTCAAAGTTAACATCTTGTATATAAAATTTAAATATAGGAAGAATCTTTTACTGAATGAGAGGCTACAAGGCCGGCTGCAGCAACATGTTGATCCTAGAATAAATTTTGTCAAAAGCAAAATAGTGAAGATTCCTTAAAAAATAGTAATTTATGCGGCAAGTAACGTTTAGGATTGAATGAATCTGTAGATTTTATGCGAGCCATGGAAAATGTTTTTCTAGGTCGGTTTTTTCATCTTCTTTGAGATGAGATTTTCTTTGGGAAGGAGTGGTGGGAAGAGGGTATCAAGGTATTTTTCGGATCGTCCTCACGTTCTTCTTCCCCGGAGGATTGTATAAAAATGAGACAGCCAAAAGTGTTTAGTAACTAAAAAAGCTTTTGGTGTTGTTTTCCTTTTGTTTGAGGCATGCTCTCAGTCTGCTGACGAACCCACTAGGTTTTGTTCTCACAAAAGTGGTTCCCAGAAAGGAATACCCTCATGAACTCTACTATTCTATTATGTTCCATATAGTATATATTGTGTTAATTTGTAGTTGAATATATGAATCATATTTATCTTAATTATATATCCTCATATATATGTCTCTTGACTGAAAGGATTCTTTATTCTTGTCTCTCCATTCTCCGTAAACTTCTCCATCCAAATATATTCCATGAAGGCATTTCCGGTGGCAAAAGTACCATTATCTTTTTTTTTTTCCTCCCATGAGATAACTCATATGAACCGAAGCCACAATTTCAACTACATATTTTAAGTAAGTTAATAAAGTTAAGAAGAAGAAATCAAACCAAATAAGTGTTGCTAAAATAAATAGAGTAATAATATTTTGACACTAAAAAATGGATGTTAAAAATAAGTGAGGATTATTATCACATCCGATGGTTATAAAGTGGATAATTGAATAGATACTTATTTTTTAGGTGTTAAAATATCATTACCCAAATAAATAATAGCATCATTTGTTTCATCTATGCTATTTATAGTAGAGCATATCCCTACTAATGCACAAAATGGGTAACTTACAGAAGCACCATAGTTAATTTAATCTAAACTTACTTGCAGGGGTTGTAATCGCACTAGCTATGCTTGTTTTTTGCAAATAGTATCGATACATGCAGTCCCCTTATATTATGAAACAAATCAGATATTATATTCAAGAATGAGCCGGAAACCAATAACTTGAGACATTGAAGGCCTAAAACTTGGGGTTTAGAAAAAGAAAAAGTATTGTTCAGTATTATATGTATGGCATTTCGTGGTTAAACTAGCAATAAGCTAGTAGAAGAAGACCAAAAACAGTAACACTGGTACAAAGACGGCATGGTTAGCACCTTATTAATATTTAAAATGGATTCTCTAAAATGACAATCTCTCTAAAATAATGATAATGTGTGTAAATATAGTATTCAATTATATGCAAACCTATCTTAAATATGCTATATGTTGTCATTTTCCTTGGATCCAAAGTAAAGGATAGCATGTTGTATATAAACTAATCAAAGACATTTTGTTCTTTAGTTCTTTAAAATTCATTTTTATCCCATTCTATTTTTAAGCTTAAAAACTGAGCCTTTTAAAAGTGGATGGTCAAAAGCACCCTCTCTTTGTGTTTAAAGTTTGTATAAACGCTGATCAAGAATTTCTTTTTACGAATAACAAAGCAGCATGCAAACGGCATCGTAAACTCTGCCATGGATCATGGATGGTTCTTGCTGTCTGATCAGCTGAACACGTATATATGCTGCGAACAATATCCTAAATATTGCTAGAATTTAATTGTTAGAATAATTCAACATGATTATCATACATGAAAACTTACTCCCACTTTAACAAAACACACCCCTAAAGTAAATAATTAAGTCATTCAATTCTATTTCCTGTAATTAAAATCTTTCCCCAAACTTTCAGCAGTCACAGATTAATTACGATGAACCAAACATAGCAATAAATTGCTTCCCATATTCCGTGAAATTGAATGGCACTGAGGAGGAATGAGGATACACGAAGAACCCGTGCCCCCAATTGAATTCACCACCTCAATTTGAACATAGGGTGGGAAGTGAGAGTAAGTAACATAAATATACTATAGCTTATGTGTCTGCGTATGAATGCATGCATAATAATTATTAGACATACAGTACGGCGTACTCATCTTAATTTATGATATTGTTGCCTTGCATGTGAATCAATTATCCATGTAGGGGACCTGGGTTTGGCACTAACTTGGGTCCATACCCGCGCCCACATCAGAAAAGTATGATATATCATTCATATACTTAGATAGGCCAAAGTAGTGTGGTACAACTTAATGGTGTATATATATCCTGAATATTATATTTATATCATTGCTAAAATTCTATTTAGAGCTTAACCTTGTACCTGTTGGATCATGAATCGTTTTGTAATGTCATGTTTCTGCGAATAATCCAAGTTTAGATCCAAGGGTAACTTCAATGTGATCCATATAATTACGCCCTCATGTTTGCATTCTATATATTTTATCTCTTCGTAACTCTCACTTATTTTGCAAAGCCATGAAGGCATCATATTCCCCGCTTTTCAAACTTTATACATCAGTCAACAAAGGGTTATCCTCCCATCTTTTTTTGCATGGAGTACTCTAGCTGTCGCGTATCCCATTTCATGATGCTGATCTTGTGGACCCATAAATAGAACCTTTCTCTTTATTTTTTTTCACCCTATTAAAATAATAATCATTGATCACATGAAGAGGAAAGTAATTTTATCTACAAGGGAAATTCAAGCACAACTTACTGATGCAAAATTTTGGATATGGGTTAATTTTAATTGAATTTGTATGTATGTTGGGATACATGTATGTCAAACCAGCTCACGTTTTCTATTTGATGGGATTTGTGATTCTAAACAATACTCTCTGAATTCTTGCTTCCAGCATTCCATATAAGCCAATAATTATAAATCATTCTTTTGTGTGTGTATCATGATGTACTTAAATAATTTCTTGATCTTTGTTTTCCATTTCTTGACTCTTATCTACAAGATGTTGTCCGTTATCCTTTTGGTAACAATTTCTGGCAGCAAACACGGCACACATTGCAGTGATGCAGAGTGGCAAATATATAGGAAGACTCAAAGCTCCATCACTTGCTCCATAACATTCTTCTCCCCCAAACCTTCAAAAGTGCCATCAACTATACCCACCAACCTTTATGATGTCTATTTGTTTGTATGCTAAAAGGAAAAGAACCCGCAAACAAAACTGGGACAAAAGTTAATCACAAACAGTACATAATAATAAAAAAAGGAAAGCTAAATAAATGCCATTCATATTGAATAGATATATGGAACCAACTCATTGAATTGATGCCAGGAAAGGAAAGAAGGTTCAGAAAAACAATCTAAAAATGACCCCCCCCCTTTTTTTTCCTTTTTCATTTTTTTCCTAGATATTTTAGAGGAAGCTGTTCTAATGTTTGAAGTGCGATTGTACTTGAGTTGTACATTGAAAATATGCTATACCCTCAGCAAAATTGATGATGGATTGGCACTTGCCTGAATGTGGTTAATTTTGTGACATGAACTGGAAAGAGCAAACGAATAGGACACAGAAACAACCAACTTCAACACATTTCAGAGCAGAGTATCAGAGTTCCACTCCTTCAATTATTTTGTAGCATGCACTGAACATAGTGTGGCCAATCTGGCAAACCCTGCAAGATAATGTATCAGAGGCCAGAATATATGAAGATGCACCACAAGTAAAATCGTGAGATTGCAACTTAGAGAAAAAAATAATAAAGAATTGTATAATGATATAATATTGGGGAAGCATAAATTTCAGTGAAAAAGTGGACCAAATGTAGAAGGACACGTACGGATGCAATTACTTGGAAAACAGCAGTGGCATTCTAATGCGATCTTGATTTGTTGCTGTCTGGGACATATCATCATGGGCATGGCAGCTTCTGTTCATGGGGGTCCAAAGGCAACTAATTTGTTTTCTTGTTTCATGTTTTTGTAATTGTGTTTGAATTCTATGGTTTTAAATTCTATATTTCCAAATTCCATATCCTCTTATGCTCGTTTCCTGCATATCAACATCAAACAAATGAATAAATATTTGCAATTAGTGAAAAAATAAACAAATAAATTAAGACACACACACTAATATCCGATACTAGCTTCCTTGAAAATTTGCAATTTGGCCTCCTTGGCCACATTTGGTTAGAAATTCTGTGTAAGTTTTTTTAACAAAAAACAAGAGAAACAGTGATCAGTGATCCCTGTCCAGTTCACTAATGTGGATTTATTTAGCCAATTTTTGCATTGCCTTTTTCTTAGACCAAATTACTAGCTTAGCCATGGCAACGATTACCAACGGCCTACTCAAAATTCCAACTAAGGGATCAGTTTTCTAAGAGCAATGATTACCCAATTTTCACTTGGCTTCTTGTGAGTGAAGTTTTGCAAATCAGTTTTCTTGAGTTTCTAAGAGTCTAGAGACCGTAGATTATTTTTTTAACTCTAGTACTACCAAACCAATGTTAAAAATTTAGGGGGTCAGTTCTTTAGATTTTTTATAGTAATATCAAAGCCAAAAATTTTATTAGCCCATTATTGTAATGCAACTACTGAAGTTCTGAATTATTTAGAGGATACTGGTATTTTTCATTCCGAGAACACTTAAGCTTGTTCCTATCGGGTAATAATATTTTTCATTTTTTGTTGTTGGTCGAAGTAATAGTATTTTTCTAAACGATTGTTCTCTTGTTCTTTTTTTTTTGGCCAAATTATTTTAAGGGGCATGCTCTCATGCCTTTGGTAGTCAATGCCTTTTTTACAATTGGTGAACAATACAATAACATGCCTAAAAGTGGGGTCCATACACCCATAAACTCTCACTCTTTCCCTAAAATACCCCATTTACACCTCCTCCTCCCCCCCCCCCAAAACTTCCAGCAGTGACCTCAACTCTTTATCCGCTCCTTACTCCACCACAATCTCTGCTGTCCCAATGTTCTCCGCCTCTACTTCACTGTAAATCACAGGGTACAAATCGAGGATGGATATGAGATGGTCGGAGAGCTCGGAGTCGACGATGTTTTCAACGAACTTGTAGAGCGATTTGGTGTTGAATTTGTGGCTGATGACTTGCCTCTGGAACTTCCACATGTCGCTGATAGTGTTGAAGATCCCGGTGCTGAGGAAATCGTGGAGGGTGTTGACAGAGATGGAGCCCTTTTGGTAGTTGGAGAAGTGGGTCTTGAGCATGTGTCGTACTGTGGCAGGGTTCCCAGTGATGACAGAGCGGCGGCTAAGGAGGTGGTGGAAGGTGAATGTGGCAGTGGGGGAGGCAAGGACATGGTCGGGGAGCCATTGGGCGCGGTAGTTTTTGTTGGATCTGAGCTCCAAGTAGGAACCGATTAGTGGGTATTGTTGTGGGGTGATGGTGTTTAATTTGATGAAGAAGCTTTCTTGTTGGAAGAAGGTTTGAGGAAGTAGAAGATGAGCAGGAACATAACGAACGTGAGTAGAAGGGACTGAATCAGTGAGATGTTGGAGGTGGTGTGAATAAGGTTATTTTGGGGAGAGAAGGAGAGTTGATGGGTGTATGAACCCCACTTTTATACATGTCATTGTATTGTTCACCAACTATAAAAAAAATATTGACCGCCAAAGGCACGTCAGCATGCACTTTATTTTAATGATCTACTATTGTTTTTTAGTTTTTGTGGACAAACCTATTAAAAGTGATGTTGGGGCCTACCCATATTGGAGAGACGAAAAGGTCGAAAAAGGGGATTGTCCATGATTGAAAATTAAAAATCGAAAAAAGAAGAGGGTGTTTCTGCGGGAAGAAAAGCCCACAAAGTAGAATGCCCTGGCACAATATTTGGACCCAAAAGAGTAAACTAGATCAGCCCAATTGAGGGCCTCACTGTGTTGTTCCTTTCTTATATTCTGTGACCAAAAACAAATCTTATATTTTTCTCATTAACAAAAGTAGAGTTTACTTCCTTTTTATTTTTTTGATTAACAAAAGTAGCGTTTACTTATATATATATATATATATATATATATACTCTTCAGTAAGTCAATGGATAATCAGATACTAGATGATAAGGCTTTCAGTCCCGACGTGATTTTCATTTTAAACAGTCCCAATATGCGCAAGATTGTCATCATTGCCATTAGAAGTTCAGCAGTAAATATGTTAGGCATCAGTTCCTGAGCAGCATATCTCAGAATGTAGACTCTCAACTTGGTTAATTCATTGCTAATTTTACCTTGAATGTGCTTCAAGGTTAAGTGTCATTCTTCTTTCTTTTATTCCTAGTTGGCCATATTTGAGTTCGACTTAGCATGCGAGTTATCCAATACAGATTAATTTCATTGGAACAAAGCCAAGTGAGATTTCATCGGGCTTCTACTTTTGTGGAGATTGCCAGATTATGCAGACGGGGTTTCTCTAAAACCATCATCCATTTAGACTTGCAAGAGTTGAGTATTGAAGCAAGGGAGAGTGGAAAAGTACAATTTTTTCACAGCAATATGTTTTGAGTCGTCTTCTTTATATGGTTCTCACTTCTTATTCCTTAATAAATTACTAATGCCAGACTTCTATCACCCACATTTGAATTTCACCTATTGCAAATGGAGCAACGCCCAATTTGCAATAGGCGATTGACTTCACATTGTTGCATTAACCAAACACAAAAAGGTTAGCATGTTCTTCTATAAAGATTTGGCAAGCGGAAAATAGCAAAAATAGTGCTTAGCTCTTTTCTAGTTTCATTCTGTCATTCACCATCAATTCAATTTGAAGAAATTATGACAACGATGAACAAAATATGCACTGAAAATACACTCAAGCAAGCCACTTACATAATCCTTCTTCTAAAAGAACATAAGAAATGCTAGTTATCTCTTAACAGGTCAGTCATAGCCCTTTCCCAAACAGTTCAGACAGCGTTGAACCCTGCAAATCCATGAACAGGTTATAAGAAATCTACAATGACCCAAAAGTCGTAAAGGTTGAAGTTGAACTACAAGGAAATACATTTAACCTGTTTCCGTCACAAGTAGGACAAAGGCAAGGGTTAATTGCAATAGGGTCGTACATTGGCGACCATGCTATGGTGGCGTTCCCTTTGCACAATTTGCATATGTAGAATCCCTTCCCTCTACAAGCCCTACAAGGCAACGCCTTCTTTTTCTGCACAACACGTCCCATATGTGAACTTACAAAAGGAAATGATCAAAACCAAAACGAAAAAAATTGAAAAAGAAAAAAGAGAGTCACTTTAGCTTATATGCTATCTTTACCCGTTTCTTCTCAGAGGCTAAGGAAAGCACTTTGAGGGTAACAGTGTAACCCAGGTTCAAAGTGGCTATTCCACCGAATATAACTGCAGCTCCAGTAACCAATGTTCTCAAAGGCCTTGGATTTGGATTATTCATTTCTTCTTCTTCTCACACGCAATTTCTCGAACACCTCAACTGCACTATAACACAACAGCCAACATTTGCTTCCCTCACTAACGACGCCACAAAAATGAAACAACTTTTTGCCGTTAAGTACCTACCCAGTTGATATAAACGACATTGCGCTTCATTGGCCGGTGGAAAACGACATGCCGTTTTGTCACCTTTAGTTTCGAGTTTCGACATCATCGCCCTGATTCCGATGTTGCAACAACAGAGATCGCATGTGGACTAACTGCTACAACAACAACGAACGAGCAATCTTCGATGAAAATCGTAATTGCCAAAAACCCCATTAATCTTCTGAACTCAACTTCATCCTCATCTCTTGTTCTTTTCCATTTCCCTTCACGTTCTCGCAAAAGCCGCAATTTTTTTCCCAGTTGCAGCAGCAAATGGACCCTTGTCACAAAACCGCTTAGATTCTCGTCGACAAGAGCTTCGTGTGCTCCTAGCTCAACCGTCTATGGCGGGTGGGACGAGGTTTCAATCAATGGCGACTCCGATTCGCTCCGCGGTCTTCTTGTTTCCGTCGGAATCGATGACAGGAAGAACGTCTTCGTGTTCATCTTGGGCCTCGTTTGCGCCATGGCGATTTCTAGGGTTAGGGTTTCATCCATCGTCGTGCTCCCAGCTTCCGTGCTGGTCTTCGCCGTCGGTTTCGCCGTAGGGTTTTTCCGGAGCGGAGCTTTCGGTGATTTGAGAGTGAGTGGGAGCAAGAGGAAGGAGAAGGAGAAGGAGGAGAATTCAAAGCTGTGTTCGGAGAAATTGAGGAGTGTGTTGGAATTCTTCGATGAATTTGATGTTGTAGTCAATAACTTGAAGAGTGATGTAGAATGTGCAATTAGGAATGAGAAGATTGGAAGGGGTGATTTTTATGGCTATGTTGATGTCACTGATAAGATAAAGTTGAAGGCTTTGAATGCTAGAAATGTTGTAAAGGGGTTAATTGATAATAATGAGGAAAATTCAAGTGGTGTTTTGGTTAATAATAAGAGTGTTAGAAGAAAGAAAGATGTTGGAGAAGCTGGGTATCAGGTGCTACAATCCATTGGCAGTTTGTTTGGAGAAAATTTGGTTAGCTCAAATTCTAACAAAGCCAGAGAAAATGGCAAGCAGGAGATACTGGAGAGAGCATCGGATCAAACACCAGGGAATAGTACTGTGTCTCCTGTTGAAGATAAGGTTTTGAATTCGGATCGCAAAGGAAACAGTAAGCTGGATTTTTCTGAAGATTTGTCTGGTAACTCTGTTTTGGAAATGGATAGAAATGGAAGAACAAAAGGTAGTAATGAGAAAGACAATTTTGGATTAGGGGATGTTGGCAGGAATAATAATAAATTTCGTGACGAAAACGAGTATAGTTACCGGAATAAAGGATTGAGGTTCACAAATAATCATAGCTTCTCTTTGAGGATGGATTCAAGCATCACAACTGACATGTATGAATCTCATGACAATCTGCTTGATTCTGAAAGCTTGAGAGTCAGAATGAAACACATGGAAAGTGAATCTTCCTTTATGCGTGAGCAGTTACTCGATCAAGGGCCCAAAACTTTCAGGTCTTCTCATGGCAAGAGGAATAGTGGGTCCGAGAGGTCTCGGTATACAGAAGATGCGGTGAACTGTGATGACCATTGTGATCTTGCCAATGACTTGTCTGCACTTGAGAGTGAATTCAATGGCCCTTCATCTACGAAGATTTCAGATGATGTGATGTTTGATAGGTATGTTGCTGAAGCAACAGACCTTCTAAAGCAAGCAAAAGAGTTTATAAAGGGTAGGCATGATGAAGATCAGGCTGAAATCATGTTATATAGGTCTGGGAACTTACTATCCAAAGCTGTAGAGTTGAAGCCTATGAGTTTGTTGGCTGTAGGCCAGTTAGGAAACACTTATCTTCTTCACGGAGAATTAAAGTTGAAAATCAGTCGTGAACTAAGAGCTTTACTTTCTGGGGGCATCCAATCATCATCTAGGAAACATAGTAGAAGACTGAAGGGAATGCAGAATAAAATCACTAGTAAAGAAGAAGTTGCACCATTGCTTATTGATGTGTGTGAAGAGTGTGAAGAGCTTCTGGTGGAGGCAGGCAGAAAATATAGGCTGGCATTGTCAATTGACTCGAATGATGTTAGAGCCCTATATAACTGGGGCCTTGCTCTCTCTTTCCGTGGACAATTGATAGCAGATATTGGTCCGGTATGAACTATTTCAGACTTTCAGTTCTTTTATCAAGTTGTTGGGGTGCTGTTTGTTTATTAGATTACATGCTAATGTTAAAATGCTGCTTTCTCTAATCCATCTCTAGCCACACTGACCTGTGTACAGTTTAGTTTGCAGCTAAATTGATTATAGAAATTGGTTAGAAGCTTGTTAATTTGATATAAAAGCTTCGGTGACTTTGCTGTTTGCTTGACATAAATTCATCTGCCAGTTTGATATGCTCACTTTGTTGTTTATTATTCTGTTTCTATGCTAAAGTTTTTGTTATCTTCAAATATCGCAGGGGGCAGCTTTTGAGGCTGAAAGAGTGTTCTTGGCTGCAATTGACAAGTTTGATGCTATGCTGTTGAAAGGCAATGTTTATGCACCAGATGGTAATACATCTGTTCACGTCTCTTGCCTAGCTCAAAATAACTTAAAGTTGCCTTTAAAAGAACAACTGCATTAAGGGGCGGAATTTAGGTCCTCAAAATAATACATGCATCATAGACTGAGACACACTTGACACTAACTTTATATGAGTTTCACTTTAGCCATGTTTGATGGCCTTATGCTCTTGTTGGTCTTGGAGAATTTTGCTTAGAAAACAGTCATATTAAACCCCCACTTACTAGGCTTAGCGGTTGTTGTAGATGTCCAATTGTTTTTATCTCTTTTCTGTTTTTTAAGCATGTAATCTTTTTCTGATGTTAGCATTTCCTAAGCTCTAATGTTTAACTTGGGTTTTTAACCTGTTGAAATGCAGCTTTATTCAGATGGGGTGTGGCGTTGCAGCAGAGATCTCGCTTAAGGCCAGGTAGCAGTAAAGAGAAGGTGAAGTTGCTGCAGCAAGCTAAAAGGCTATATGAAGATGCCCTTCATATGGACTCCAATAACATGCAAGTTAAAGACGCCTTATCTTCCTGTCTCTATGAGCTCAATTATCGCCAATTTTAGTCGATTCATGGAAACAGTTACCAGAAAGAATCAGTTTCCTTTCCATCCCTTTCTTGGAATATGTTATCCCATATCCATCTGCCTTGGACCCAGCACCAGTAGCAGGTACATTTGCACAATGAATGGTGATAATATAAACTCAGACTTATGTGTATCGTGGCTACTTATTAATGATTGATTTTTATAGTATCTATATATTATAATGTTAAATTATATTTTGAATTGTTGTTAGGTTGTCACGTGTAGAGTTTATTGTGAACTCGAGTTTATATTGACATCAATCTTACACAATTGGTGTGTATTGGAAATGAGTTATGATTCCGATTCCCAGTATTGTCTTCTTTTTATTGATTCTTCCTAGAGTTACACAAAGACAGCACATAAACAATTGTAATAAGTTAATAACAACAATAACAATAAGGATACACAGTTCAAAGTAAAATGCCTGTCCATGCAATTATAATGTATTTTCGTTACCAGTTGTAAGAGAATAATTTCTATTGTGCAGAGTGGTGGACACAGTCCAAAGTTGGTGTTTTGGATTGGGACACACACTTGTGTGGTTAGCGTTGTCCTAGAATTTAGGCGCGTCCTAGTCCTTCACACCGAACCAGCCTCACTTGAAGCGCTCCCACTTGTTTTGTTACAGCAAATGTAGGCTAGTTTGTCCCTACCGTGGATGCATGCTTCTATTATTTCATCATCGGGAATACAGGATTAATACCTCAAAATTAATAATCTAATTTATAACATTTAGAAAGAGTTTAATACAGTTGCACAAGCCCACGCGCAACTTGTCGGGTGGCCAAACTTGGAACTGGGTCTTCGGATCAGTTTAGACCAATCATCGATTGTTTTTGACTAGGTTGTTTGCTATATTTGATATTCAGGCGGCGATTTAGTTATTGTGATCGATTTCAACTTTAATAAAACGGATCAGTTTATTTAACATTCACATTTTGAGCTTTTCATTTATTTAAAAGGATTATTTATTTATTTGTGTTAAGTTAATATTTAACACTAAATCATTATTCTACCATGTGACGTTTGCATGATTTCTCGATAGGCTTGCATGAGAATAGTATTCCTTGTGTACCAATCACGATTAAATTGGGTCTTGACAACACTTTTATCCATTGACTTTTTGCATGAATTATAAACTTTTTGAAAAATTTTGAAAAATTAATAAACAAAAACATTGGTTGTTAGGCTAGATTGTGGCTCAAATAGGTTGGGCTAAATTAACTTTTTTTTTTGCTTGAAAATAACTTGCCCTAAAGCGGCCTGATCCATTTCAACAACTCTAATAAATCATTATATGCAATAAATAAAATAAAATAAACATTTTATGTTGTATAAAATAAAATAAACATTTTATTTTATTGTTTGGATATAAAAGAATGCATGAAATGGGAACAAAATTTTATTTTATTTTTTGGAAATACAATAAAATATCACTAATGAAGGTGTGTATAGTTAGTTAAGGTTTGACACATACCTTACAAGAGCATGAGTTTGAACCCACTATTTGATGAAAGATATCATTGGTAAAGCAATATATAATTCCTTTTAGAAATCTTCGAAGATATAGGTGGGGGATCTACCCTAACCTTAGTGTAAGACATACGCTTGCCTCCCATATATATATTGCACATTTTCATTCTTTTGTTGTAAACAAAAATTAAGCATTGATCACTTAGCCTTTTTTTCCTGTGTTTTTAACTTTTGGTTAGTGGAATCACAAATACCTTCTTGTTAGAGACAATTCTATTTGACCTGAGTAAGATCATTAAGGGGCCAAAAACTTCCTCTTCCAAATTTTAACACAATTACATATTTAAGGCTTGAATTCGAAGTCTTGATTAAGTTAAAACAATCCATCATTAAAAAATCTAGACGTTCGTTGGTAGTTTTTGGATGTGTTTGAATATTTAGTGATGAATCATTTGATACAGTAAAAAAAAAGAATAAAATAAACATGTTATTTTATTGTTGGGATATTAAAGAATGACATGAGAGAAATAAATTTGTTCCTTTTTCTGAAAATATAATAAGACATGGAATGGAAATGAAT
Source organism: Dalbergia cochinchinensis (assembly GCA_031216125.1). Lineage (NCBI taxonomy): Eukaryota > Viridiplantae > Streptophyta > Magnoliopsida > Fabales > Fabaceae > Dalbergia > Dalbergia cochinchinensis. The sequence goes on from CM062371.1 coordinate 10,842,872, forward strand.
TTAAGTTGTTTCTTTCGCTTCATTTTATTTTATCCTATTATGTCCAAAATGAAGGATAAAGAAATAAAAATATGAAAAAATGTGTTTTATCCGATAGCATTTCATTCTAATAGATATTTTACAATTATTTCATTTTATTCCACTCAATTTAATCAACTTTTAACAATCCAAATATATTTGTAAACAATTCAAAAATCCTTTTAAAAAATTATTTATTATTGAAAAATAAACAAATAAATAGGAAAAACGTCACGGAGGGGGTGGAAGAGAGCGTAGATGCACGCTCCAAGGAGACAGAGCGGTGAGGTGAAAACGTGACTCACTGAAAGTGGGTCAATCCCTCTTCAAAACGAAACAGAACAAAACAAAAACGGCGCCGACTCAAAAATCAAAATAAAAAAAAAAATCAACCACCAATGAATAAATAAATAATTCCAGCAAAAAAATGATTTTATAATTTTCAGAGAAAAAACAATGAAATGCCACGAACGAACCCTTCACCGCCACGTCAGCGGACAGCCCCATTATATGATTCTTTTCTCCTATATTTAGCTTCTCACATTTCTTCCTTTCTTCTTTCTCTTCTCTTTCTCTCTCCCCTTTTCTCCCTTTCTCTCTCTAGCTTCAGGAGTAGCTTGCAGCAGCTCCTTCTCTCTCTCTCTCTCCCTCTCTGCTCGGCGAGCTAGAGGCTTCTTCCTCCGGAGCCGAATCGCATCGAACGAGTTTGATCTTCCTGAATCCCCCAAAAAATCCAACTTTTTCGGTAAAAAAAAAAGACCCAATCCCTAATTGTTTTTCTTGTGTTGTCTCTTACCTAATCGATTGCCGCTTGGTGGGGTCTTATCTCCAAAGTTGTAATCTTTTTTAGGTTTTGCATCTTGGTTTCGATCGGCTTCACTGATTGTTTGATGGGCAAGTGAGAATTTGATTTTGTATGTTCTGGACTTGTGTGACAAAAGGGGCTTTCGGACTTTGTTGTTCTGCTCCTAATAAGGGTTGTTGTGCGTTTTGTTTTGTGTTAATGTTTTTTTCTGTGCTTGTTATCTTAGGGCGGCTGTGGTGGTAGTCGATGTCGAGGGTTTGTGGGGTTGTCATTTTTTCGCGTTCTTTTCAGAATGTTACTAGTGCTGAATTGTTGTGCTGCTACTAGCTCTCTTGATGTTGTTTTTTATTATGTCGGTGCTGAAAATTTTAATGCTTCATAGACACCGATGTCATCTAATATGCTCTACTGAGCTTATCTCATGATTTAGTTTGTTTGGGGGAACTAACCCTGTGTTATATGAACGAGTAGTCTGTTTTCTTCTAATATTCTTGTTTGAATTCAGCTATTTATTATGGATGACGAATTTGCATTTTATTTTTAGCACATTTAATGCTTCTTTTTGTATTCTGGATGTAGTGTCAGTGTCCCTTCATATTAGTGTCCGACATATAGGGGGACAGAATTGAATGGGCAGATATTAGACATTCATCCGTAGTTTGATTGTTGTAAATTCTCCAGTGGATGTACATTCTACACTGACAATATTACTACACGGAAAACCTCCTTTTCTAATATGATAATCTGTACGTCCTATGCCTTCCTCTTCGTATGGGGCAGGATGTGGAGTCCTGCATATTAAGCTGGAAGATCTAATACAAATGCACGTTGGTAAATTTGTAGAATGTAATCTGATATATCTTCAATTGTTAAATAAAGTTCCTCAAAGGTTGTTCAGTATTTGGTGAATGGACATGTGAAGCAGTCCAAATTGTCTTGTGAACGTATTACAAGATTGCAGGAACATGCCAAATATGCCGAATGCATAGTGGATTGTGGAGGAATATGTACTAAGAAGGGGGAAAGTGATAATCGGGCTGTACTCTTCGTGTTCTGGGGATGAATTATATAATCTGATCCCCATAGGATACGTTGACCTTTAATGATTGCTCCTGCTATTAACCTTTCTGGGAAATGCTATTTTCTGTAGTTATAACATAAAAGATCACGGTAGTTGGAAGGATACACCTGGTGCTAATCAATTGGTGCTTATATTTTGAGGGTGCACTGTGCAGTGTGCTTGACTGATTATATTTCTTCATAATTTGAGCCTTCTTGTGGATTCATATTTACTATAAATATTTGTACTTAATAAGTTTACACTGAGTTTTGGTAACGCGAATTGTCTTGTTAACGACTAATGGTTATGCATGGCATGCTGAATGTCTTAAGGTGTTGTTGTTTTGCACTTGGATGTCTCATAACAGACTTATTGTTGCCCTGATGTGTGTTGTGTTCATCATTAGCTGTTATCAACAATATTGATGATGCCAAATTCAATTTTGCTTAATTTCTCCTGTTGTTGTTATCTGTATGTAGCTCCAAGTTCATTTGATTGTTCACGTGGGTGCTGGAGACATTAGTGTATTTCTAAAAGCATTGACTATTCAGAATGCCAAAGGAGAGAAGAGATAGGTCTTTGTCACATGATAGTAGCAGAACATCGCCTTATCCAAGCAGCTCTAGTCGTGTCAGGAGATCTGCTCCTAAAACTCCTTTAGAATCTGAGGCAAATGTTAAAGAATGGGAAGAAGCTAGGTGTCCAGTCTGCATGGAGCACCCTCACAATGCTGTTCTCCTCATGTGTTCATCCCATGACAAGGGATGCCGCCCTTACATGTGTAACACTAGCTATCGCCACTCAAACTGTCTTGATCAGTTCTGCAAGTCATTTGCTGAGATGCCATCAGCAACTCCCCTGGTAGAACCTCAGTTCGAAAGTCAAGTTTCAAGCACTGACTCACCTCAAGTCCAAAGTACTGAAGTGAATACTGATGATATGCAAGAAGAAAGAAGTGAGGGAGTTGTTACAATGCAATCCTTATCCTGCATAGATGAGATGAAACCAAAGCTAATATGCCCTCTGTGCAGAGGGCAAATAAAAGAGTGGAAAGTGGTGGAGGCTGCTCGTCTTTTCATGAATGAAAAATCAAGGAGCTGTTCATGTGAGACGTGCAACTTTAGCGGCACATATACAGATCTCAGAAAGCATGCAAGGCTTGAACATCCTCTTGTGCGCCCATCTGCAGTTGACCCAGAGCGTCAGCGCAACTGGAGGAGATTGGAGCGACAGAGGGATCTTGGTGACCTGCTTAGCACACTTCAGACTTCCTTTGGGGAAAATAGGGCTGATGATGGCCTTCCTCCCATAGATGATGGTGGATTGCTAGCTGTGTTTTTCCTCATTCTTCAGCCTGCATCTATGTCTAGGGGGGGTGCCACAGGGACCAGACTCCAAATGCGAATAAGGAGACCTAGTAGGCACTGGGGGGAGAACTATGATGGGGAATCTGGATCTGCTTCTAGAGATGATGCAACAGAGTCTTCAGATGGAGGGTCTGATAGTAGAAGGCGCCGAGTTCGGAGACGGATATCACCTGAGGATCAGCAATGACTTGGAGATTCAAATGAGCCCATTTGAATTAGTCTAAATGTTCCCAAGTGGGTGTTCTGTCAGATCCCTCCATTTTGCTGCCCTCTTCAGATGATCATGAGTAGATGTTGGTCACTAAGTTGTTTCTGCTTGTTGCAGGTAACAGGTGGAACAAAAGAAGAAGCAGGGAGTTTTCGGCTTTTATCTTCGAATATGCTCCATTAAGTGTCCAACAGTTCTGGGTTTGCATTGCTGATTGTTAAAAGGATGAGAAAAGAAATGTTATTCATTGAGAATCCCATGATATGTATATTTAACATTGTTATCCATCCCCATCTTATGCTGCAATTTCTCGAGGATTTTGAACTTTTGAGCTTGAAATAAAATTTACTGCTGTTGACATCTTATATAATGTTTTTTTTTTTTAATCTTTTCATGAGTATTTGAAGAGAATGCGTGTTTTATTTTCAAAAAAAAAAATTATAACAAAAATGATTTTGATGTCGAATGTTTAATTAGTTTGGCGTAAAATAATTTGTCATCCTATGGTTTCTGCTATGTTTTATGTTCAACAAGCTGATCATAAAATATTTAATTGGCCTCAGGAGGGACGACTTCTGTTTAGAACGGAGAGGCACGGTTTATTTTGTTTTATTGGCATGAAGTGGCCTAATGGAAGCGAACTTTGAGAAGAAAGTGTGAGTGCGTGATTACTATAATTTCTCGTCATAAAAATATTAAAAAATGCAGAAATAGGAAACTAACAAAACTAAGTGTTAAGAAAAGGAGATTAATTTGGATGGATAAGAAACATATTTAACTATAATATGCATATGTTATTATTCAATTATGCAGTATTATATCAATAGGATGGAAATATTGTGTTTCCAAATCATGTTTAAGTTTCATGACTCGTCAATCATATATTGGTGAGACAAGAAAAGAAATATGGTCTGGATAAAAGATTTTCATCCTATACCAGTAAGATTTGTTTCCATACCCACCATGTAAATAGATTGAATGTTGGTACAAAAAAATTTATCCCGAAAGAATGGCACGATAATGTGTCTGTTTGATTCCAAAAGTAAGGGAAAAGCATCAAGAAAAAGTGAAGAGAACTGCAGTTAATTTTGTCATTTTGAAACATAATTGCGATTTATTCAAGCATTCATACATTCACAATCTTTTTTTTCCAACTTTTTTTTCCCCCCGTCTCCCTTACCTTTCTTTCCACATTGACAGCCTTTATTTTAATCCGTGCCTTTCTTTAATTGAATAAAATGCCCCTTTTATTTTTCTTTTATGAACTGCGTTTTTGACGAACCTTGTGCTTTTCGTTGGACTAAATTTGACCCTACAAAATTAAATTGAATAAAATTTCTCCGAAAAGCAGTTTAAGACTGCGAGTATGAATGAGGCAATAGGCACAGTACCATTAAGGAGAGAGAGAGAGAGAGAGAGCAGATAGGCGGAACTAAACTAGAAAAAAAAAAATCGAACAAACAAACGTGGTCGAAATAATAGCAGAGAGCCATTTCCGTCTTTTTACTCGCAAACACCGGCACCATCTCGATCTCGAAACAAAAAAGGTCCAACGTTAACTTAAGGCCGTGTTTGTTTGTGTTTTCATCGTTTTAAGGTTCCTGTCTGTCTCTCTATCTGTGGCATGGACGACAGGAACAGGAGCTGGAGCTGGCGGATCTGTATTTTCTGAGGAGAAGTTCATCCTCCTTCCTACCTACATAGCTACCTTCTCCTTTAATATAATATAATATAATAGCTGCTTTCCTTTTTCGGTGATTCCTTTCCTCTTTTATCTCTCTCTTCCCCCCGCTGCCTGTGATTCGTAGAGGAAGATGGGGATGGAGGAGGAGAAGCCCTCTGACTCCATTTCCAGCGGTGCTGGTGATGGCAACAACGAAGGGTCCCTCGTGGTGTTGAATGTCTACGATCTCACCCCCATCAACAACTACATGTATTGGTTAGGATTTGGAATCTTCCATTCCGGCATTGAAGGTGAACCTCTTCTTTCATATGCTTGTCCCTTGATCTGTCTACATACACCTGCTTTTGTTTTTTTACGTTTTATTGCTTTTAGAAGGCTCCTGATTCAAGATTTGAGCTATGCTGCATCATCCTTAAATGCGTTTTCTTTTTAAGATTCTTAGAATTATGACATTATGGGTTTGGTATGGGCCTACAAAGCTGGCTGCTTTAATTTAACCCCTGGTTGTAGAATGATATATGCTCGATTCTTGAGGCCAGAGGACACAATTTACTAGTCTGTAACCGATGTAATACTTCTAAATCAGAGAGCAGCAAGTTTGTTATAAGCTAACTCGACAAGAAGGCAAACGTGCTGTATGATAAGATTGTTAAGATGATTTGGGTTAGAAAAAACATGCAGTCCTGCATCCTCTGTCAAAGTAAACTTAAGGAGTTTTTCCATCGTGCGTCAAACAAGCGGTTGCAAGTGTGCCAGCCCTTGCTGTCCCGGACACTGTGTCCCTTTCTTTGCTCCATGAACCTAGAGCCATTTTCTCTATGCAGAAACAGAGAACCCCGGGCTCAAGGTTCCCAAGTGTTTCATGCTCCAACAGTCACAATCATAACCCAGATTATGATTTTCGGAATAAGAAAGACAAATAGGGCCCAATAAATGGCTCGGAATCATACAAAGCACTCTGAAGAGTATTTACCTCATTACCTGACAGTAGCCCAAATTGTATTCAAGTGAAGGTAACAAGTTAGAAAACTAAACTAATCTATTGAGTGCAGATCAATTTCTTTGACTGAGTGCTTGTGGGTGGTGCCTTTTGTAAATTCTGAAAGCCTCCAGTCTGTTGGAGCTCGTTTAGTGTTGACAATCCCATTCAACAGCTCTTTTCACATTCCTCATGAAAGATTTCCCGGATTGTCAAAATCCTTGCTCTCAGGTTTTAGATCTATATTTTGTTATCTTCTTCATGTTTGGCTTTCCCAATCCACTTTAAGACTTACACAAGCCTAATCCAAGTACTCCAAGTGTTTTATGCCATCTACCAAAGGATTATACGTAGATCGGTAGCATACTAGCATTATCCCAGTAAGAGGTAGATTTTTTTCCACCAACTGTAACCCAACATACAAATCATACATGATTCTTAAGCATCATAAACAAATTGTTATCAAAATCATTTTATATTCGATAATTGACACCTTGGGATTGTCAAAAGCCATCCTTGTAGGAGATTTAATGTGTAATGTGTGTGTTAAATTTCATTGTCTAACTTCAGTTTCCTGATTGAGTACATGTGTTCAATAAGTTGGGGAAAAAAAGAAAGAAAGAATGGGAATCTATAAACTTAAATTTTTCTATCTATTTGATATACTTTTTTTGACGGTTTGAGTTCTTCTGAATAACCATGCCATTTTTATTATTATTTCTTAGAAGCGCTTATGAATATATCATTGGAATTTTTCCTCAATTCTAAATCCACAAAATTTTCCTTACTTTTGTGATTTATGCTTATCTTCATGTTGCTGTTACTGTTGTTTTAATACAAGTTGCCATTATTAATCAGATGAAGCTATTTTCTTTCTTTTTCTCTCAAATAGTGCATGGTAAGGAGTATGGATTTGGAGCCCATGACTTCCCAGCTAGTGGAGTTTTTGAAGTAGAGCCAAGGAAGTGCCCTGGATTTATTTATCGATGTTCGATAACCTTGGGCCATATAAATATGACTGCTTCTGAGTTCCGGACATTTATTGAGAACATGGCTTGCGAGTATCATGGGGATACATATCATCTTATATCTAAGAACTGCAATCATTTTACAGATGATGTTTCATTGAGATTGACTGGAAAATCAATCCCGGGTTGGGTGAATCGGCTTGCTAAGCTAGGTAAGGCCATAAGAGAAAATTCTCTAGTAAGCTTATTTTTCACACCACCATATTTATCTTCTCAATTCTTATTGTGAACTAGAGAGTAGTTGCTTTCAGCTTTGACTTTATCTCTTTAGCTGGGGAGGGAAATATCTAACGTCAGTCTTCTGTCTATCCAATATTGAGCTCATTTGGATGTGTTTGTTTTTAACTAAAAAAGATCTTTTTTTAATTAAAAGAAAGATATTTTTATGTTTTTTTGGTATGTATGGGTAATTTTTTTAAAGTAAAAGCAGAATCACTAGAAAAGTAAAAAATGATCTTTTTCGAGAAGCTAGAATTTTCAGCTTCTGAAAAAATATCTTTTTTATAACATGAAATGGTGTTTGACTAAAGATCTTTTAATATTACATCCAGACATAAATTGATGTTACATCCAAATATAAATTAACTTTTATATTTTCAAAAGATCTTAATAAAAAAGATCAATTGAAAAAAGATCTTTTCTGGGAAAGCACATCCAAATAAGCTCGTTGAATTATGAAGTTTATGATCATTATATGACACAAACTTTCCTGAAAAGTGAAAATTGACATGAAATAGAAAGAAAGAAAAATCTTTCTCTAAAAATACTATATGTCACAAAAATATGGCTTTTATTGTAATTACATGATATTTGAATTGAGTTTGTCTATTTGTGTTAGTTGTGAAAAATGGAACCTTACAATGATTTCATGTTTTGATAATGTTTAAGGTCTGCTTCTTCTGAACATATCACTACAATTGTTATTGTCTCCATCGGGAAAACAAAAAGCAAAAGCTAGTTATTAGAAATTTCATTATGTGAGAATAACACCATTTTTTGGGTGATGGATCTAATCCAATACATCTTTTTTCTCTCTTCTAGTTCTATTCTGCGCTTGTCATATCATATCTTTCATATTCCTGCACACCACACAGGCATGTATAAACAAAATGAGCATAATTCTAAGTTCAAAAATTTCAGGTTCTTTGTGTAGCTGTCTACTTCCTGAAAGTCTTCAACTAACTAGTGTTAAACAGCTACCTGAATACCATGAATGCTCAGGTGTGTAGACTTCCTTGTTCCTTAATTTCCGTAAATCCCAACCAACTTGTATCTCGATGCGTAGAAATTTTCCAACTGGTTAGTGTATGTAACTTCCTGTGCCTGCCCTTTTTGGTGAATATTTGCAGATGATGAATTTGTTGAATCCCTTTCCACTGCCACACCTCGTCTGTCAACAGAAATAGATGATGAACAAGAAAAGCACCTTCTGTCACCATCAGCTAGAACTGAAGATGTTACTTTCGTTAAAGAGGCCCAAGTAAAATGAATATGATGTGTTTGAGGTGAGAAACCACGTGGTTAATACATGACATCTTCGCTTCAAGATTTATCCATTTGATTTGCAGTGATTCTTTTTCCCTCATGGCTTTCGACATTCTATTTGGTTCATTCATTGTAACTGAAGAATCAGAGCTATATAGTGCTGTGTTGAATTGTGTATAAAGGTTTTTGTTTGGGGCTTATTTGTGTGTTGTACTGTTCTGTTTTTTTGTGGGTGAGAGAAGAGGAGGAGGAGGGAAGAAAAAAAGAAAGAGAGAGAAAAAGAGGGGGGGGGGGGGAATGTTGGTTGTTAAGTTATTGTCATGGTAAATCACTTCCATTTCCACTTTTGGAAAGTGTTTGATGAATTTATGTATAAATTTTGGAACCTCAAATGCTAGTGTTTTCCTGCACAACACTTGGAAGTAAGAACTGACCATCTGCAAGCATGTTTGGTCAGAAAAACTTACATTCCTTCTAGAAGTTTCTGTTATATAATCCCCAATGGTGATGAATTGCAACGGGGTTTCATGCAATCTTTGGAGGAAACTCGGGAGGTGACATGGGGAACTCGTATGGCAGTTTTTTTCCCCCCTTCCATGATCATGTGGTGAAAGATGGTTGCCAACCTAACAAGTGAATCTCAAGTTTCAATCAGGTTTGTACGTATTGCTTATGGTTATAACATAAATGTGAGAGATCTTAATTCTTAAACTTCGGAAACTATGATTGTACTGCAATTAGTTGAATGTATTTTATGATCATCTCTATTTACTTACTTTTATAAAAACCGATAAAACTTATTCTGCTCTCATTCTGGGCAGTTGTTGAATAATCATCGATAGAATAGTCACCCTTTTTTTCAAAAAAAAAGAAAAAATGAAAGTTAGGATGATTGAAAATTAGTAGAATTTGTATATTGATGACTAGTTTCTAGTAATTATTATTTGCTGCGAAATCATGCAACTTGTCACAACTGGTACATGATTTGACAAGTAATTCTTGTTGGCAAAAAAAATAAGAGTTAAGGCTTAGAAAATAAAAGATCTCAATCGATGTATAGCTGAAGGTGGATGATGCATGTGATCCTTGAGGCTGTGACCACATAGCTGGTTGTCACTACCTAATCGTTCATAAATCCTCTTTATCTGTGCAGTTCTTCCAGCAACAACTCAAGGCAGATATCAATTCCTGACCCCCAAAGAAAAATGACGTATATCAATACGGATTTCGTTGCCTAAGCATTTATAGCTATGTTTTGTATTTCTGATCAGTCAACCAATACCATACTTCTCCAACCAGAAAGTTCCGTTTTTTTCAACTCATGTTTTTTTTTTTGTAATTTAAATACTGTGGTCCCAAGCCAAAATTTACACGTAAATGGAATTTTAACAATACCTCCGGGAACTTTCACAACTCAGTCAAACAGCTGGCTAGTAAGAACTCAGATTCTAAAAGAGTTAGTTCGATATCTATTAAAATTGGGACGAAAAATTCAAGAATTGATTTTTCTTATAATTTCTTTTTGCCCTTTTTATATTTATGTTGAACATGCCCTTGAAACTTTCACCATGCTTTTCAAAGCATACCTTGTCTCTGAGCAAATTAATCCGTGAGAACTAACAAGGAAATGGGTATGGGTAGTAAGGGAATTATTCTCCCGTCGAAATGATAAAATTTTAAACCTTAAAAAAGAGTTGACCCAAAAAAAAACCTTAAAAAAGACAATTATAATAATAACATATTAGTTGCAAACTGCTCGAAGCATTAATTGTTTGCGATGAAGAATTGGTAGTATAATTTTTTAATTGTTAAATCACTAAAATTTAATTATTAGAAATATTATTTAAATTTTTTTACTATTTTAAAAAAGGAATTAATACACCCTTAAATGAGTATATAAAAAAATTGCACAAACAGTACATTAAATATAAATCAATTCTAATTATATTAATTTCTTTTTGATTAGACCTATTAATAACAATATCATGGCTAAAGAAATCTATAAGTAAAGTAAGACAACAATTACATAATTTTAAAAATGTAGTTAAATGGTCATGCATAATGTCATCAAAAGCGACAAAACAAAATATACAACTCTTAAACTACAATATGTATAATAATTTTTCAGAAAATAAATTACTAATATTCCCAAAAAACTTAACTTATTTTGCAAATTTCAAATGGACTGTTAGTAAATGCCAAATGGGAATGAATGAGCACCAAGTGGAATTCTTCTACTGAAAACTTGAAATAATAATAATAAAAAAAAAAGCGGAATGTCTCTTGTACCCCCCCCCCCCCCTTGCTGTTGATTTTAGTCGTATATTTGCAAGAATAGACTAGTTCTAATTAAGAATTTTACTCGTACTATGTTGGCAAGAAAAGACTGGTTTCTGTAACAAATTCGAGACAATGTCGGCATGTTAAGATTTAGTCAAATCAACATGTAAATAGTTTGCAGAATAACAATGCCAGAACGGATTTATGAACAATGTTTTCCATAGCATAAAGGCAAAGTTTGAAACAAGACCCAGAAAGAAAACAAGCAATCATTAACAAAAAAATAAAAAGGATCAACTATATATATCATTTCCTCAGTGAAAATTTTATAACAAGGTTTCAATTTATACGACGGAAGTAAACTAAAGAACCAAAAATAGGGAAGGCCCTCAAGTTTCAACTGTGTTTGGACCTCTAATCCCCCAAAGCAATATTGCAGGTTACAACTATCTGCCAGATAGAATAGTGGCTGTGGTTCCCAAAGAGTATGTAGATGTATATTCCTCATGGCTAGACAAAGTGGTCAATAACCTTGCCAAACGATTCTGATCTGCAGGTTCTTCATCTAGCAAATCAACAAGCATCATTCTTGTATCTGGGGGCTCATCAACCCTCACACGCCCTTCAAGCATGTCAATAACTTGTGCCATACTAGGCCTCAACCTTGGCCTCTCTTGTATGCACCACAAAGCAACATACACCAATCTAATCACCTCACTCTCATCAACACCCCCTCTCTCCCCTAGCCTACTATCAACAATCTCCATAAATTTCCCTTCCTTCACTTTCTCATTCACAATCTTGGGGAAGAATTGGAACTTCTTCTTGGACTTGTCCTTTGGATCCTCTACCTTGGACACATTCCTCCTCCCCCCAATTATCTCCAACAGAACCATCCCATAACTATAGATATCAGTTTTCTCAGAAACCCCTCTCTCCAAGAGCCATTCAGGGGCTAAGTACCCTCTTGTTCCCCTCATTGTTGTTATGACTTGGCTCACATCCTTGCCAACAAGCTTTGAGAGACCGAAATCAGAAACAAGAGCTCTATAATTCTCATCCAAGAGTATATTCTCTGGCTTCACATCAAGGTGCAAGACCCTTGATCTGCAATCATGGTGAAGGTAACTCAATCCTTTTGCAACATCAATGGAAACTCTGTACCTCAAGTTCCAAGGCAAGCACCCTCCACGGCGCCTATTAGGGTCCCCCCTTGATGGGAAAATCCAACAATCCAAAGAACCGTTTGGGATATACTCATAAACAAGGTACCTAGGTGCGGAAGGAGCATTACAATAGCCAAATAGCCTCACAAGGTTCATATGTTGAACACTAGCAATAGCTGCAACTTCTGATCTGAACTCCCTGTCCCCTCTTTCCTCCCCATCAATTCTCTTCACAGCAACAGAAGTTCCATCATTAAGAATGCCTTTGAACACTGAAGCAGAAGACCCTTTCCCCAAAAGTGCTTGAAAACCATCGGTTGCTTCCTCAAGCTCCTTGTACCGAAACTTTGTTGGGACCCCAGCAACTTTCCTCAAGAAACTGTACTCTATTCGAAGCTCTCTACCTTCTGAACTCAGCTGTGACTCCAACAACCTCCTCCTTCGGTTGTAACGGTTCCTGATGAGGACACAAGAGAAGACAGCAAGGATCACGGCAACATCAGCACCACATATGAGGAAGAAAGCCTTTGAGAGCTTCAAGGACACACGAGCAACGATTATGACTATGATCAGTGCAATCACTGATACAGCAGCGATTGTGTTTGCTTTTCTGTCCTCCATATCATATCAAAGCTTCATTTTGTTCCTTTTGTTTTTGGAAGGTAAAGATGTGAGCACAGGAGAAAAGGTCGTCTTTTATCAGTTGTGGTTCGCCTTGGTAAAGTGACAACAACAGGAATAATGAGTGCTATTTAGTTTTATTAGTTTGCGATTGCGGAAAAAAATTGTGTCACTTGCATTTAAATGTCTTGTTAATTTCAATGATGGGGACTAATTTTCACGTTCAACACAGCTAAAAAGCTGATATGTTGGGTAGTAGGTTCAAAAAATATTTAATTATTTATAAAGATTAGAAGCAACCAAGAAATTAGAAGTTAATATGGTCTCACTAAAGGGCAAAGACCAAACAGTGCCTCCGCTCGTTTTATTCAGACCAGTGAACTCTGACAAACGTTTGGTCAATAATTGAGTTCTCCACTGATAGTGAAGAGAAGGGGAAGTTGTGTTATATGAATATGGAACGTGGCCTTTTTATTTGGTCAAAATTTGAGTTCCAAACCCCACCATAGTGACTCTACTTGATGTATTCGATTAACTAGTGCACTTGTAATGAGGTTTGCTTTAAATTTTAATTGATGAAATTGTTTGTAAAATGAGTAAACAATGGTAAATATAATAAGTTGAGAAAACGGTACGTGTTAAATTATTTTAATGGTTTCGGAAATAAATTTATTTTAGTTGAACATTTTACTGAGAGGATTTATCCATTTAAAATCTTGATTAAGTATTTTTATTTGTCGGACTTAAGCATAATCACATGAGCTTTTGTATAGAAACTATATATAAAAAGACAAGATGCAATGATTAATCCATTTGTGTAACGTAGGCATATTTAAGGGGGTAGATGATCGTCATAAATTTTAGAGTTGCTCTATTTGTAATGTGAAAATTAAAAGTTTGACACTTAGTTAAAGAATGAGAGAGCCCTTACTATCTCACCTGGGCCTCATGATTCAATAATCCAATTTAAGTTTGAAATGTTACAAAAACTTTTTAAAATAATTAAATCTTTTAGCTAGTTTCAAAAGAATCAGATTTGCATTCTTTAAGTAAGAAGTTTCACTTTTAAATCAATAGAATGAAAAGAGTTATAGTTTTAATTTTATAAATCTAATAGTAAAATCTCTTTAGTTTACTCTCTTCAGAGAATACAAACCCGAAAAAACCAACCACATGAATTTCCTTTTCAGGAGTATATTTCTTTATGTTACTCTATTAAATATAATTTTGTTTTTGAATCCTATAACGTTTCTACACCTATTCATTTTTTTAAAATGTGAGTCCTATATATTCCTAATAAATTTATAAATAAATTAAATATTGAAAATAATAAAATCAAATTTTAAAATATACATAAGAAATAAAAATATTAATAAAGTTTAATTTCTATTAATCAACAATATAAAAGTCATCCGATGAGAAACTGGCATATCATTATGAGCATTTACATACATATAAAATTAAAAAACATGACATAGCAATTTCCAGCATTTTTATTAGATGATAATACTAAATTATTTTATATTTTTACTGTATAGAAGTGAAATTCATATTATAATAATATATAAAAAGATGTGATATCATTAAGAATTTGAGATTCTTTTTAATATAACCCATGCTAGTTTATAAATAATTTTTTTTTTGGGTCCGACAAATAATTTATTGATGTAGTAATTGTATCCGTGAACAATAAGAAATTTTATAATTTTTCTGATATAGATGCAAGCGTACTATAAGCATATTCACATAGGAAGATCCACAGTAAAATGGGGTTCGCTTCATGTGAATGTATCTAATTAAAATGGAAAATGATATCCTCAATTGAAAAATTCCATATGTATAAATTCTTATCATTGATTTACAAGGTAGGTTTCGACCCAAAAAAAAAAAAAGCAAGGCAGGCCCTATTAATTTTACTTTTGAGTCTCACAAAATAATATAATCAATTGTGGAATCTCGTGTGCAAGCTAATAAAAATAATCAAAAATCTCGTGTGCAGTTTCCACTTGATACAATTAATCCCAATTAAAATACACTTGTATCTGTACAAAACCTTCTCTATTGATACTTGATAGGATAGGAAATTAGGAACCATAAACCAATTTGTTTTTGGCACAGACTCTTTAACTTTAACTTCAATCTTATTCAAAAGAGGGTTGAAAAAAAAAGAGGGTTGAAAAAAAAAAAACAAATTGTCGTCTTTTGACATATTCTTTTGGGTACATTGGCTAAGAACGTTTTTGACACATGGTATATTATAGTTGAGCGCAATGCTTTTACTTGTTCCTAAACTAATTATCTCTTTTATAATAAAATAATTACAGCAAGAGATTATCATTTAACTATAAAATAATATTTCGTTAAAATTTGTTTTAATTATAACTAACAAAACAATTAGCATTCATAAAAGAAAATAAGCATAACTTTATCAATGCCTATTATATTATGAGATTAATTTGTCCAAAAATGATTTAAGGTAAAAAGAACATACGCACATCGTACCAGACGTTAAGGAAGATTCGTACATAGAATATAGCTTGTGAATTGACACCAAATAATAAATTTTGAAAAGTCTCCAGATTATTTACTTTGTCAAAAACAGTTTTTAATTTTTTAGAGTTAGGAAGGAAAACTGAAAAATTGAAAACCGTTTTCAATCAAACAAACAGTCCCTAAATATTGACCACACAAAAGGACAGTAGAGGGAGGAAAGGAATGCATACGTGTTGACATTTTCAAACCCAATTTGTTATAGTATTTGGTCAAAACCTTGATGCTAACGATAAGCTCATCTCCTTGGGCATACGATTTTGCATATGATTAAAATATACCAACTTCATTTCTAGGAGAAAAATGGCCCATGAATATTATAAGATAAGGTAGCCATAGCATTTGTTGATGATCAGGGCTTTTAAATTCTCACAGAAAAATAACTAAGATTTAGATCCATATGCTGCACGAACTTATATATGAAGAATCTGTTCCAGGAAATAAAATGCATTTCTTGCTCGTACGAAGGACGTGACTTTTTGTTGGAAGCTGTTTTCGTGCATGCCTAAGGTGGACAAAAACTGCTCAGACATTAATTACAAATGAGAGTCAAGCATGTGTGAACAATAAAGGAAATTTTAATATTTTAATCGTCTAAGCTCTATAACTTAAAGGAATCTTTTTCGTTTTTCTTTGAATCGTTTTCTTAATGTGATTACTGTTCTATAAAACAGTTTTTTTTTAATGAAAAACATTTTTTTTTCTTAATTTCAAAGCACTTTAACATTTTATTAACAGAGTAGTTATCAAGATTTAGTAACAGCAAAAACAATGAAGCTTCTTAGTTTTTATGTTATTATGTGGACAATAGCAAGTGGTTGCGACCGTTTATAAAGATTGAATATATTTCTTATCTATTCTAAGAGGAGAAAACAATTGTGTTTTTTGTTTTTAAGAAAACATTTGTACTATGTGTAATGTTAGATAATCAGAAAAATATATGCATAATCTTTAATAGAAATCAACGTGGTTGTTATTAAATAAAATAAAATTGTATGATCCGTTTAT
Organism: Dalbergia cochinchinensis; assembly: GCA_031216125.1. NCBI lineage: Eukaryota > Viridiplantae > Streptophyta > Magnoliopsida > Fabales > Fabaceae > Dalbergia > Dalbergia cochinchinensis. The sequence continues at coordinate 10,859,131 of CM062371.1, forward strand.
TTATTTAATTGATCCATGAAAGTTTAGGGGGGAAGTCTTTAGAGTAGTAAATGCTAAAGCCTCTATTTAAGAGAGTTTTTTAGGGTTTGAATTCACAATTTTACAGAAAAAGCTCACCCAGAATTTAACCGACTTTCTTGTTTATTTAGAAGTCAATAACATGCTACATTATTTTGATAACCAAATTTTAACAAGTTCCAGATGATTTAGCATTTTTCTTTAGCTATTACATAAAAAATTCAGTGAACACAAAAAACAGTTGATGGAATGCAGTGTATTAGCAATCTTTTGTTTTCGCTGAAATTTAAATGCAATTGTTGAAGAGAAAAGAATGCAGTAACTCACAAAATTGATGTATGGGGATGTAAATTGAATGGAAAGCAACTTTTGCTTACTTGTAAAGGCGTCTGAGAGTTTCCTTTCAAAAAAGGATGCGCACTTTCAGACATTTAATTCATAGCAAAGAAATTATGGTTGATCTGTCTCTGTTCAGGCCTGATTGAATATGTCAATATTTAATGACGCCAAGAGTTTTTTTTTTTCTTTTTGATTCAATAACGCCAAGAGTTTAAGTAGTATAAAGAAAAAAACTTAGAAAATTTTAGGACTACTTGTTTTCCTGTAGAGGACAATTATAGCATGCAATTAGTAGTATTATAATGTGGTGTACATTATTAGTTTTGTTATGCTACCAATATTATGTTGAAGTTATACTGACATGATTGTAGAATTCTCTTCGAGTCCATCTGCCACAGTTCAGACCGGAAACGATTATTCATCTTCGCTATTTCGTCTACCAGTTAAACGGTGGTGTTGATGCCATTTATAATTTTAATTATATGCAATTCTAATGATCATTTAATTGTGATTTTCACTAGTTAATCAAATTAAGTAATAATTTTAATTAAATGAAACAATAATCGATTGATTTAATGTGATTAATTAAAGTACAACAATAGTTTTTTCAATTGATGGGTCATCTTTAAATAAGTATTTAGTAAATAAATTATTTCATATTTTTAATTGATTTTAAAAAGTATTTGCAACAATAAATAAATTTTTTTTTTAAAACAATGTTGTTCTTCGTAGTTTTATTATATTTTTTTTGTTATCACGATGAGTCTTAATAATTTTTTACCTTTTACCCCCATGTCATAGGGCGTTCACGAATAGGTCCAAAGTCAAATACTTTATTTTAAAGTTATATTTTTTAAAAAGTAATTAACAATAAGTTATAAGATTTTATATTCAGTTAACATATATTACAAGTTTAATGTTATTATATTTGGCACCTATCTATTTATGAAATTATACTAATCTCTTTAATAAATATTAATTTATTAATTTAAGTGATAAAAAATACAACACATAACATATACATGATTATTAATGACAAAATTATAATATTCTGATAATATTTAACATACATATTAACTAAAATATCTCTTTTTTATCATAAATTATAATTATAAGTTTTATTTTAATGGGGATAAAAAAGTATTTTATTCAATTAATGAATTAAATATTATTAAAATATTATAATTTTATCAATAACTGTGTATATTTCCTATATTATTTTCTCATCATTTAAATTAACGAATCAATAGCTATAGTGGAGGTCAGTATAATTTTAGTAAATTTTAAGGAATGTTAGTGATAGTTTTACAAAATAAAGAAGTGTCAAAAGTAATTATGCTACATCTTAAGAGAAGTCAATGTAATTTTTCCTTTTTATATTGATATGATTTGTTTAAAACCTATTTTGCAAAATATTAAATATCTTTAGAATTTTATTGTTTCAAAAATTTATAATTTTATTTTTTATAACATTTAAATTCTTATATATTATTTAAAATTCAATTTGACGCGTTTTTTTAATTAAGTCATTATCAAGTTGAGTTATAGTTTAAAAACTTACCTAAAAATTGGGTCAGATTTATGTTCGGTCAACCCAATCCAACCAAAGTGTCATGTGTATGCCCTCGTATTTATTTATTTATTTTTGTAATTAGGTTTTTATTTTGGTGGAGGCAATGAGGTTTGAAATATGCTGCTTCCTAATGCAGTTGCGGTGTTTTTTTTTTTGGTCAAAGTGATGCAGAGCTTGTTAGAGTTGCAATGACCCGTGGAGTTTTAGGCTTCAACATACTTTCTTGGTTTTGGGCCCTGGCCCATTTTTGTATCAAAATAGCAACTCGGTTATCAAAAACAATGATTGGAGTAGTCCGACAAAAAAATAAAAATATTTAAAATGTAAGAAAGTATGTCCGAGTAACACAGATTTTGTCTAATTTTGTTGATAGGATGAAGTGACTCTTGGCGACGACATTTCTGACTGGATTAATTTTCTATACAATTATTGAATGGATTAAGAAGTTTAGAATTGAGAGTTACAAAAGTAATGAACACTATAGACAGAGACTTTCATTCTAACCTCTATGATTGCTGCTGTTTCGCTGTACCAAAAAACAATAATTTCGAGTGTTTTTAAGAGATGGTGTGCTGTAGATTGCGACTGCCTAATAATTTCAGAGTTTATAGTGATTGATTGGAATTATTTTTATTATTAAATTTTTTAAAATTATTTTAAAAAATAAATTTAAGTTTATTCTTTAAAAATAATTAAAAAAATAAAATATGTTTGGTAATTTAATTTTAAAAATAGTTTTATAATGGTCAAAAATAGAAAATTTATTTGAATAATTTTTTTAAAAAATAATTTTTAAAATTAATAAAATAAAAAATTATTTGATAAATTGTATTATTACACGTGATAAATTTTAACTATTATGACAAACTGACATTTCTCTTGAGAGCAAAAAAAAAAAAAAAAATGCTGAGGGAAATGGGAATTCTCCATCATTATCTTCATCTTCTTCCTAAGCCAAATCAAAGTAGCTCCTTTCAGAGATTTCATTCATACTCTTTTTCCAAACCCAAGCCAAAAGAAAGCAATGGAGCACCTCTTTAAACCTCCGTAGAAAAATAGCCAAAACCTCTGCAACCACACACATAATATAGCCATAGAAAACTTCGATCCCAAAACACAATAGAACAATCAAATCAAACGCAACAGCCACAATAAAACCATAACAATCCAATCTTCACCCCATAAAAAACACAAGGCAAATCATCCACAACATTCCCTCCCAAACCTAAAAACAAAACCCAAAATCACAAACAAAAATCAAACATAGATACAAAACTCAACCCAAAACCCCCAACTAACACACCTCTCAACCACAAAGCCCAAAAGGAATAATCAAAATGAGAGAAGCAAAGAAAGAGAAAGAGGGAGGGAGGGACTCACTGCTCACGGAGGTGAAGGCAGAGGTCACAGGCGCTAGCAGATTTGGTGATGTACGTGGCAGAGATGGAGGTCGCGTGCGTGGTGGAGGTGGCAATCACATGCGCTGGCGGATCTGGTCGCGTGGGTGGCCAAGGCGGAGGCCACGCTCGTGGTTGCGGTGGATCTGCTCTTTGTTCTCTTACTCTCTTTCTCAGCTCTCTTGCTCTTCTGAAATGAAAACATAACAGTACTAACACAATAAAACACAAGTTTTACTAAGTTGCCACAACATTTTTTCTTCAATTTAAAAATAGAAGTTAAAAAAAACATTTTAAACTTGTTTTGCGTTAAAAAAAAAACATTTTAAACCTGTTTTGCATTTCCTATTTTTAAAATCACAATTCTTTTTTTTTGTTTTTAAAACATGTGTTGAGAAATCATAACACCAAATAGGTTATTTTTTAAAAAAATATCAAAAATAACTTTTAAAAACACTTGCCAAATAGGCCTATAATTTCTTTGACATCTTTCTCTAATTTTGTATTAGAGTCTCACGTTGTCAAAAAAATATGATTAATATAGTCTTTATAAGAGTTTGGATAACCCTCCCTTATGAGTTAACTTTTGGAATGAGTTAGGCACTCTCAGAATGCTTTGTTTCCTTTAAGTATATCTAATCAGAAAGCTCTACGTAGGAAAATGATATTTATTTATTACTTCTTGAGGTAGCTGTTTATTCGTCATGAAAATTATATCGTTAAGATTATGAGTTCCGATAGCTATAAAAATGCATATTGTGTGTCACTGTGAGTGATTCTTCGGTTCTTTTAGGTGTTATATTTGCTATTGGTGAATTAACTGACTTTATAGGTATGCTTCTCATGCTCGCATGTGGATGGCACCTATTAGTACTGTGATAGGACATCACAAATTGGGTGATATCTGCTGTGAAGGATTAGCACAACTTTGTTGAATAAACAAGAAACTATTACAGTGTTGATATGAATACTCTAACGAAAAATCATCCATACTTGTATATTTTATACACTTAGAGGAAATACTAATGTTGCATTTTTAATTAAATTGAAAAAAATTTGATAGTGGTTAGGAATATCAGCTCTTGTAATGAAGTTAGTATCTATCTGTTTAAACCTGTGATGTATAAAGGTTGAGGCTCAGTATTGTCAATTCACCCTAATGATGAATTATATAGTTCAAATTCTGCTTGTTAAAAGTATGAGTTTGAACCTGTTGTTGCTTTTAGATTAGTGAATTCTTACATAAATAAATGTTGCAGGTTCATACTGGCTTCTGTAGACCAAATAAATGCCAAAAGATAGTTAGTACAGAAGGCTAATCTTTATTGAATATGAGGCTCCTTCTTGCCTTAAAATTGCATTCCTGATTCGGTAGACATCAAAGTGGAAACAACCTTTATCCACATCGAGTCGTAGGAACAGTTAAGCTATGTGAATTTGGAAGAGGGTTTGCTGTGCATTTTTTTAATAAGCTACTCTGTTGTGTACGTTGTAAAGGCATTATAGCTCTCAAATATCATAAATATTAGTGTCGAGTACATCACAAGCGGAGCCAACAGGTTGCGTTGCATCAATCTGATGGTGGTTGATTTGCCCCTGACAATACTTGTTGTCATGTTGCCTAATTTAGATTTATTCAGAACTTTGAGAACAGGAACATCAGTTAGAGTTGAATTTGTTACTTGATAATTTTGTTTACAATTTAGTTAAAGATAGTTAGGAAATATATATATATATATATATATATATATATATATATGTATAACTATTTACTGTTATAAACTAACTTCAAATGTTTTTGTTTTTAACCATTCTTTTTTAAAATATAGACAACTAAAAAGTCAAAAAACTTAAATGAATAAGTTGGATGACGATAGATAATTTGGATACTACCTTGGGCGCAACCTTTGGATGACGATATTATGATCCCATAAGCATAGCACATGGTCCTGCTGGAATTGAGATGAAAATAATACAGAATTGACAAGTAGGGAGTAAGTACAGTACTCAACCCCCATGTTGCACTTGAAGCTGGATATTCCCTCAACTCCCCAACACAACTTTCTGCTAATTTTAAGGATTTTTCAAGTCAAACCAGTTTATTGAAACTCATAGAACTCCTGAAAAGAAAATTGATTTTTTTTTTATCCGGAGACGATTGATTATTATTTCAAGTAATTCTCACCAAAGTTAGAGCTTGTTTGGATTTTCATTTGGTGGGTCAAAATAAATTGATTCCCAAAATCAATTCTGTAAATTTTTTATGTTGTTTTATTTATGTATCTTATAATCAATTTCAGCCTCTATAATTGATTCTGATAAAAGTAAAAATTTATTATTTTTTGTCAGAATCACTTTTAGATGAATTATAAAAAAATAAATCACTTTATTTTAAAACTAATTTTAAAAAAATTAATTTTATAAACACAAAACCAAGCATGTTATTAGTTTTGTCTTGGCTGGTTTCTAGCTTATCATCTTGGATTTCATTTTCTTTTTGTTTTTCAAAGATTGATGAATTGGAAAGCCAAGTTTACTGAGCGTAAACTGTGGCTCAAGATTAGATCTCCTATTTACCTGGCCTCTCCTCTGCTCTGCGTCTCTCGTGACTTATGAAGGTGGGTTTGTTCCTTCCAAGTGCATGCACATGCACATGCACATGCAAATGCCTTTAATTACTCTATAAGTTGCTTTCAAGCCAAGCTTCAACTTGTAGATTGTTGACTTCTGAAGCCCGTTTTACATCTGACTTTAGACTACTACTTATTTGTAAGTTGTAATTAACCATGCACACAGCTAAGCAGCAAATAAAACCTCTTTAGAAAGCAAAGGTGCAATCCGTGAAACAGTATATAAAATAAAAACTCCACTTCCCTCAGTTTACATATATATAATTCTTTGGTACTATCTCCTCTAAGAAAGATGCAAAGGTCTTCCAGTGTGTCAAGAGCATCCGGTGAGTTCTTCGTTGACATGTCAACCACAGCTTCATTTGGCTTGCCAATGGCAGCAATACCAATACATCACTCTCTATCTGATGTTTCCAAGAAGGAAATCCCTCTTCATGGTAAGTCATCACCAGAAGGAAGAAATGCCATTCATCTCATACCCGTTATTATTTTCCTTTGTGGTTTAGTTCTTTGGATTTTCTCTCGTCGGTGAAATTTGCACCGGGAAGAATTAAATACATATGAATCATGAATCAGTTCAATAATTTGAATTTCTTCAGTCGTTCTTTTATTTATTTTTTCATTTTCTGCTTTTTCGGTGCCTACAATTTATTTTCTACTGATAAAATCATGGCCATAATATGTGTGATGAGTTATATACTCAAGGAAGGAAATGCTTCATCGATTTTCCATCAACTTTATGGTTTATTTTATTTATATCTTTGTGTTATTTTAAAACTTGCAGTCTGATAATGAGTTAATAAAATGAAAAAAGAAAAGCAGCAGAAGGCAGGATGAAGCAACTGTCTTCAATTCTCGTGAGAAGATGGATTTATTTATGGTGTTGTTTTTTATTTGTGACTTCTAACAGTACTTGCATATAATTTTAAAGGAAAAATTTTAACATTCCAATCATTTTGTTAAAAACCTAGTAAAAGAAAAAAAAACAAACATTAATATCATAATAACTCACAAAATTGAGGGGTAAAAAAGATTACAAAAAAAAAAAACATATAGATTTTTTCATACTTACGAAATTATATTCTTCTTGTGAAGTTTAAACATTAGATCTTATATATACTACCTAAATATCTCACCACTAGATTAATCCCAAAAAATTTAGAATTTTCTATCGGTTTAACTCTTGTAGTCATTTAATATATGTGTTTATTGCTTAATAACTCAACCTATTTGTGGTTCTGCTAATAGAAAATGCTCAAGTCATCTCCATTTCACTCCAAAATTCGGCATTTTCGGTTAATAGAGTTCTATATGAAAGAGATGGAAAAAAAATATTGAGAATAAAGTTTCCATCGTAGTTATCAAAATCAGACTGGAGCAACCAGTTTGGACTGGACACTAATGAACTGGTCTCTGGTTCGGTTCGGTTCTCTAATCGGACCATACATACACCATGAGCCGATCAATGCAAGTCAAATTCGGAGCAAACTAACCGGGTTGCTATCAAACCAGGCATGAACCAGTCTATCAAACTGCCCATGAACTAGCCTAGAACCTATGCGTTAAAATTCTCCAAAAATGCATGTGCCAAGATTCGAACCCATGTTATAGGGGTTGCAAAACGACTTGAGCCTATTGGGTTGGCCCGCCAACTTTTGACTAGGTAGGTTAGATGTTTCAACTCGCCCCGCCCCGCTTTACAGTAAAAAATAACTAAAATCTAATCAAAATCAGCTAACTCGATTTTTTTTTATTAGGCAGATTGATATTTTTAACCCGAATAACTAAAACAAATCAACTCACCTTGTTCCGTTTTATAGCCAACCAATAGTGGGTCGAGATGGGTTGACACGCCCCGCCTTGTTTGCCAGCTCTACCATGTTACGGGACTAATAAAGGAAGGAAAGAACGCATGTACTACTAAACTAACTAATTGTTTTATTGATAAACTTCATTATTTATATATATATATATATAATAGATATTTAATTATATTAATTTATATTTTTTATATTAATTTAATAATATTTGATTCAACCAGTGACCCACCGATTGATCCAGTGATCAAATGACCTAATACCTCGACCAAGTCTACTATCAAGCCGTGACTAAAAACTATAGTTTCTACTATGTTTGTACCCAAAAAAAATTTTCTACTATTAAATGATAAATTGAAAATCTAAAGTATTATAATTAAAGTATTTGAATGAATAAATTAATCTTGATAAAATTGTATTGAGAATCAATATATCAATACTTCAGTCTTCTTTTTGCCTCCATGTCAGATTAAATTCAAAACCTAAAATTAATGTAGTGTAGATTAGTGAAGGAAGAAAAGTCACTCAATATTTCCTTAAGCAAAATGACGTCATTTTACGTTTGAAACCTGAGTGAAAAAAAAAAATTTCCCCCTTTTTCGCCGAATTGGGTAAGGTAATATTTGAGGTAGTCCAAGCCGCAAACCAACCCAGCCTATTCAAGCTGGGCGAGTTAGTTAAGATCCAACCTAATCCACAAACTAAAACTAACTCACCATTTCTGAGTCCAGTTAACCAAATGGAATGGTTAAAGTTGGCCAGTGGACCACAGCTCCATCTCGTACATTTTGTGGCTACGTCTAATAGCACGTAACATCCGCCTTTGCATAGGGTTTGGTAGCTATCCCCGGAGCAGTAATATAAAAATACTGGATATATAAATTTATTTGATGAAGAAAATAGGATATGTTCTTGGGATAAAAATATAGAAAATTTATATCCCTTTAAAATATGAGAATAATGGGAATATGATATAGAGATAGAAATTTAATATTTTTTTTAATAATATCTCAATATAAATTTATTATTTCTCAATGTATCATCACAAAAAATGGTGGTGCAAAGACAATTTGACAGCTAGTAGAGGTGGTTTGACAGGGTGTATATGTCTTTTACTATATATTTATTATATTATCTTAATATTTTTAAATAAAATATAAAAATAATTATCATACATCATATTTTATAATTAAATATGATATAAAAATAATATTTTTTATATATTCATCCCCGCTATCAAATAACAGTTATCAAATTACAGTATGGGGGTGAGTCAAAGCTTAATTAGCGTCATACGAAATAATTGTTTGGAAACCAAACCATGTTTGGATTTCACGTTCCATGTGTCATGAGTCATGACCATGCTTTGAAAGTTACAAATTAATTTTCAGTTTTTTTTTTAAATATCTAACAAAATCATGTTCTTAACATAATCTTTTTTAGTCCTAAATCATGATTTGAGTAAAAGTTTAAAATTTTACTTTTCCATAAACCAAACCGTGATTTACAATGTATAAAACAAATACACTCCCAAAACCAAAATGCATTCTACCCTCCGAGCGCCAAAAAAAAAAAAGACATTTTACTAAAATTATATAAGTTTATTTTGTTATTTTTGCTTATAATTAATTCATAAAGATTGCATTACCAAAAAATAATACATAAAGATTAAAAATTCCTGTTATTGCTTCTGTCAACAGTTAAACTCTTTTAAAATCGTTTTATATTACAAATTCTTTTGTGATGGAAATATATATATATATATATGTAATAGTTTATACGGGTGAAAATTAAAACATTGCATATTATACAGTGATGAGTGAAACTAGATAGGTATTCTTAGGGAATCAGATTACAATCTTAGGAGTAGGCCTGTGAGGATATGATTGAGGCAAGTGATGGGATTGGGAAGCAGGGAATGACATTCTCTTTTGAAACGGACAACGCCAATAAGAAAGCAATATCAGGTTGATCCACAACTGAATTTTTTGACGGTCTTTTTTGTTTGAATTAGGCAGCTACAGATATTCTGCAGTAGCTGTTTCTTGCTTTTCCTCGTATCCTAACACTCTCATCATGCCAAAGCAATGTTGTCAAATTAACACGAAATCATTTATCTATATATATAAAAATAACAAAACAGTAAAAAAAAAAAAAAACTAGAAGCTGGATACGCGCTGCTTTTTTTTTTTTCTCTTGAGGAAAAAAAAAAAGACATTACTTCCGGTGGCAGAGCTTGAAAAGAAATTTTAAGAGGTCAAATAACATGTAACATAGACAATAATAAAATTAAAATTAACTATACATCATATATATAATTTTTTTTAAATATATTGAATAAGAGAAATATTTTTATTTGAGAGATAAAAGAAGTAAATATTAAGCTATTATCATTGATCTAGTCATTAAGAATGTAGATAATTTACAATAAAAATTGTTTAAAAGTTGTATTGATCACTTATAAAGTTAAATAATTATATATTTTACATTTAGTCTTTTATTTAAAGATCTAATGAGTAAGCTTGCTCCTCTCACTCCATAAAGTCTCTATAAGTTTTAAAATAAATCATTAATAAGAGTTTTTTTTTTACCTTATAATGTTACTCTGTGATTTTTTAATGACTTGAAAGTGTCAACAATTTAATCAATATTTTAGCATTTGGCAATTTTCCTTCTGCATTGTATTTGGTATGATTGTAAAAGTGAAGAAAAAAATTATGAATAAGTTTAATGTGTAATTTCATTGATAAATTTTATGTATAAAATCACATATTAAGCTCATGAAAAAAAATCTCTCATTATCACCATATCAAACACATTCTTAATATAAAGAATCATACTATTTATTAAAAAAAACTCATCTTTATTATATTTATTGCATGATAACACATTATTTTTTTTTCAATTAGAAAATAAACTAACAAACTCTAAGGTTAAAAAAATCACTATTTTTTTTTATAGATAGCATAGTTTTAAACTTTGAATCATATAAGTAATTGGAAGGAGATACAGCTGCAACAAAACGAAAAACCAAAACATCACCCCCAAAGTAACAAAGTGATCCCCATAATCTAGAAATTAAGCAAAATAAGAATCTACCTGTGATGACAAACAAAACCCTATATGTTTAAGTATTTGAAACTACACATGGCAAGTTACATATTAAAATTTATTGCACATATATCTCCCCTCCACTAATTTTATTGCTACTTAACTATTATGAACTCAAAATTTACTTACCAAAATATCACATTTATATAAAGTAATATTTATTATGAAATCTATTTATTATACAAAGTATATATATAAATTTTTTAAATAAATTTTGGGGGGGCCATGGCCTCTATTGTCCTGACTAAGCTCCACCCCTGATTACTTGGGTTAGAACTTTCACTATGGGAAAATATGATTAAATCAATCCACCAAAAAAATATAGTTAAATCTCATTCAAAATATATATACTACTCCTTCCATTTTAAAGGAATGGCTATTATTACACCCAATTATCTATTGACACACTTTATTTAATAAACTTTTAATTGATTATCCAAAAATGTCCTTTACAAAGGATTTGAACTGATAATAAATTTATTATTACTTTAGTATTATTTAAACTCATTGTTATTAATATTACTAAGTAAATATTTTTTAATATAGTTTTTATACTTTTTGTGAAAATTTTTCATGACAATTTTAATATATTTTTTATAGTATTAATTAAATTTCAAAATCTTTAATATTGATTATATTTTTAATTTTGAAAATGCCTTTAGACACTGTAAATATTTTTATTAATTTACTTTATATAAATATTAAATTAGTTTATAAATTTTTTTTCATAATCTAATAATTATCTATAGGATACAATAATAATTATATTAAATAAATAACTAAAAATTGGACAAATAAAGTGTAATATACAACATACACAATATTTTTGAAGCTTGTGTTTGTATAATTTGAGTTAGCATTGAATATATAAACCATTTTATGTCGATCTCTCAAATGTTATCATAGTTTTTATTTTTTTTATTTGTATTCTTAAAAAATTAAAGTAACATAATTCATTAAATTAGTTATCTACTTGATTATTATTATATACAGAATCACAATAAAAATTTAATCCTAATATTTGAATATATTTTCACATTATTTAATGTATTTTTAAAATATATGAGATATTAAACTATATTAAACTCATTAAATAAAATGAAAAAATATTATTTTTTATCGTACATTTTTTTATATTGATTGTGAAAATTGAATTTTAAAATTATTATCAAGATTCATTTAATTATTTTTAATTTTATTGCAACTAATATAATTTAAGTTTTTTATACTTTCTATTTGATTACTACATTGATCATGATATTCTATTTCATATCATATTAAAATAAAAAGGTATTGAAATATTATTGTGCTTAAATAAAGTTATTTGAATAAAAATTTAATTCAATTTGAAAATTAGTTGCGGTTAAGAAATTCAATTTGTTACGTAATTTTTTTTATCTTTTTGTGAAAATATAAATGTTATATATTTCATGAGAAAAGTGTAAAAATTGAAAATATTATCATAAATTAAAATAAAATATTATATAAGAAAAAATATTAATATTATTAAGTATGAATTAATCATGAAATAACAACATATTATTAGTTTAATTATGAAAGAAAATAAAGGGCATTTTATAATAGTTAAACAATAACTCATTGAATAGGGTAGGACAATAGTCACCCCCTCATTTTAAATATATATTTCATTATAGGGGTATGTTTGGTTAGAGAGTAAAAATGAGGGTAAAAATTTTCTAAATGAATATCGTGTGTAATTTTATACATAAAACTCATCTAAAAAAATTTTACCCTCCACTTTTACTTCTCAACCAAACATACCCTATAAATAAGTGAAATTCTTTCAGCTCTAGATTTTATTTTTTTTATTTTTCCATTCACACTCAAACATGAGACGTTACTCAAAGAGAATAAAATATCAAACCACTTGAATTGGCTAATAATTAGTTGAGATTAATTTTAATATATTGTGATTGTCAATATAAAAATTTATTACTTTCTGCACCATTATTAAGATAATTATTATAAACGCAATATATTTTTTATAGCATAATAATATAAAAGTAGTAATAAGTGTATAAAATTTAAATTAATATTTTTTAAAAATTAAGTTTTTTTATCATCAATAAAGACAATTTTTTGCAATTGAGTCTATAATTAAGTGGTTATAGTTTCTTTTACATCTTTAAATGGATGGTTTGGTGTTCGACTCTTACCTCTCCTATATCTCTAAGAAAAATTCTTAGCATTAATATCTTTGTAAAAAAAATAAAAATAGTTTTAAATATTTTTGTTTTGATTTTAAAATTGTAATAATATATCAGTTTGATTTTGATTATATGGCTTTTGTAATTGGCCATAAAATTGAAAAATAACTTTGATGGACTCTTCTTAATTCATAACTTGTACTTTATGATTATTAATTTCAAAACTTATTAAATAACTCTCTTCTCATTAAAACCCACTCCCTCCGTCCATGAATATTAGTCGCCGTGGGAAATGAAAATAATCTATATATATATATATATATTTTGAAGAGTTAATGTTCTTGATCACAGTTGTAGCTAGGTGCATCAACTTTTCAATGTATCATATTATATCTGTTACTCATAGCGATTAATATTCATGAACGGAGGAAGTTTATAGTTCTCTCTTTTTCATCTATTTTCTAACAATCATGTTATAATTCTTTAGCAAAATCAAGCATAAAATTTAATATTCTAAGTTAATTCTTTTTTATATATAAAGATTCTAAGTTGATTCTAATTAATTCTAAAAGAACTAAAATTGAAATTAAATTAAAATTTCACATTACAATTTCAATTCCAATGTCTAAACGAACCCCTACTATAAATAATAATACGTCATCAATAAATCATAAATTAGCATACTTGTAATTTTTGAGATGGTTGTTATCATGAGAATTATTGAACATTTTTTTTTATAATTTTACAATGTATAATTGGTTAATAATAATGTAAACAACTTTTACATTAAAAATATATTAAAATTAAACCAATGATAAAGTATATATAACTAAAAGTGTAACTAAATAAATAAACAAAAAATGTATTAGTTTAAATAACTCAACTTGATCCATTTTAAAAACTTCCATTTTCTCTTATTCTTTTCTCTTTTTGGAAGCATTCTGTTATTCTTTTCTAGTTTATCATTTCACATTTTGCGTGCACTTTACAGATAGCTACAACATTATGTTACATATCCAAAATTTAATTTTATGCCATACTGAATATTGCCTCAAAGAAATTCATTCCAAATAATGTTAATAGTCCCATTGTCCCAATTGCCAGGCGCAGCGAACTCGATCTAGCTAGATCAGTAATATATTCGGCTTGATGAGCATCAAAATCGTATATTGATCTTCTTTTGTTGGTAACTTAGCGTTTCCTTATAAATGTGGTTGTGGGGGGAAATAAAAATTGTTCCTATTTCCTATATAAGCTGGATTATGGATGACGAAATGCGGTGGAACTAAGCAACAACAACGGGTTTGGTTATCTTATCGTACAAGTTGGGTGGTTGATTGTGATATTGGCCAACCATAAAATAATAAACATGATGAGCAAAGTAACCAAATTATTTGAGTTAGCGAAGGTGTTAGGTTTCAAGCTCAAACATAACAAATATACTTCTTGGAAAAAAAATATTTTTTAGAAGTTAATTACTCATTTTATTTTTCTTAATTTGCATGACGATGTTGCCTTCATCCTTGTTCACATGGTTAATGTTTCAACTTTAGTATTGTGAAAGCCAAGGTTTAGTTGCTTAAAGTATCACATTTCAGCTATCCAAAAAAAGTAAGCATATTTCAATTGAAAAAAAAAAATTGAAGTGGAGAACAGACCAAACGAAGAGTTGTCTTTCATATACATTGTTTTTCCCCCAAAGGTTGCTCTGGTAGGGGGAGATTCTTAGGTGGGATAAGAGGATTGGTTTTTGAAGTTATTACTGACCTCAAATGCTTGGAAAGAATAATGAATTGTAAATGTGTGGCAGGGAAACATATTTGGCTCGTGAATGGTGGGGACTGAACGGGGATATATATGTGGATTGAATGTAACAGTACCTAAAAAATAGATGCAATAATTAAGAACCTTTTGATTGAGAAGGATCTCTTGATTCTCTTTCATGCGTGCTCTCAAACAGCAATAAATTGTATGACATATTTACACAATTTTTATTATAGTATAAAGTTATTAATGTCTCATTATTTATTAGTTTAAATTTTTAGGACATATAATTTTTTATATGGTATTAGGGCTTTTATAATAAAGTAATTGAGGTTTCAAAATTCGAATCTCCATTTGATAAAATTACAATTCATATTCAAAGAAACATTTATATAAATAAAGTGTTTTAAAATATAAAATCATTCAAATATTTAAAGACTGAATTTAAGCCTTTTAGAATAGATGGTTTTGTGATAATTTTCTCTTTCAAAATTGAATTTCTTATATAATGATTGGCTCATAAAAATCCATAGAAAACTAGTTTATGATAAATACTGTGTACCATATTCCAATATATTGTTTTCAATCTCTATCTAAATTATAAGTACATTTGTCATGCCGAATTGACAATGATGTAATACAATCAATAATATAATAAATACTAATTAATATATTTAAATGGATCAACTTGGTGATATATATGTTTCGTGCTTTTAAAAAATAATAATTTATAATAACAGAAATTGAGAAGTATGCATTAATCTTGCTTTTTTTTCTTTTTGTGCAATTTAATTCCCGATGTGAACTTCTTTAATTGAATTCTCAATGTGAATTTCAAATAATACAGGATAACAAAAGGTGTGATTAGTTATATAGTTTTTTTCCCCCTCACATGTATTCTCCATTTAAGGTAATCGTGTTCGAAATACAAATCAGATGTTAAATATGAACATTCTTTTCAACTAAAATCTTCTTTTTTTTTGGGTACATTTTTCAACTAAAATCTGAATTATGATTTACTACATCTGAGAAATTAACTTCTTTCATCAGGCCAAATCTCTATTATTATTATTATTGCATACAAAATAATGGTTACTTTTTTAGTTTTATTTCTCTTATTCTTTGTTTGGATATATCAAAGAAGAAAATGAGTCAAAGAAATATGAAAATAAAGAAAATAAAAATAAGAGGAAAAAAAAGTAAAGTTTGCCCTTTTTGTTTGGATGAAGGGAGAATAAAAGAGAAAATGAGAAGAAAGATATTGAAAGACATTTAAAATGATATATATATATATATATATATATATATATATATATATATATATATATATATATATATATATATATATATACTTATTATGAATAATTTTTTATATTACATGGATATCAATGTCATTGTGACACTTTCTATACTCCATTACCATTTTCTTCTCAAGTGAAGGGAGAAAAGTTCTTGTAGGCCCACAACTGCAATTTTCGTTCTCCCCCTCTTTCTCTTAAACCAAAACAATGAAAGGAAGCTAAAACATACCATTTTCTTTCTACCATTATTCTTTTCTCTCTTCTTCTGCATATCCAAACAATAGGTTAAGGTTTTCCCGTGTTCATGTACATAATGTAGCATATTGTGCTTATGATCAGGGCTAGGTAATGATCTTAATATATATACATTAATATTTATACATCGGGTTGGAAGTGAGTCAAATTGTGTTTGATGAGCTCATGAGTCGAATTTGATTTAAGAAATTAGTTTTGTTTTGTTCGATTCATCACTAGCTCATGAACACATGTGCATTATATCTTTATTATACAGACAAATGTATTTTACCCTCTTAAATTTTATGTGATGTACAATTTACCTCTTGACTTTTCAAAATGGGCGTCACGATATCCTGAACTTTCCAAACTATGCAAAATACTTATTAGTATAATTTTAACAACTAATAAAGGTAAGATTTATATGTACTTAACCCTTCTGAAATTTTTAATTTGTGCAACTCGATACTTCATCCGTGAATACTATGTGTAATTAACCTTCCTGATTTTTTATTGTGTGCAACTCGACACTCTGCTATGACTTAAATTTTTGAGGAGTTTTTTTTCACAGTTCGAAAAGTTCAAGGTGTCATAATGCAGTACTTGAAAAGTAGGGGTTTTTTGCATAGTTTAGAAAGTTCAGGGAGTCATACTACACGTTTTGAAAAATCGAAATTTAAATTACATATAACCTAAAATTCAGAGGGTAAAATGTATTTAATCCTTTATTTTATATATACATATTATGTATCATGGTGTATTGGTTAATTCTGATCACTGAATGTGATTTGATAACATTTTATATCATATGTATGATATGTAAATTATATATGTTGAAAATAAACTATGTATTTATGGTATCATCGGTTGATATATGGTAAAATTAAATATCTCAGCTCATTAAATTAAAAGACTCAATATATATCTAAATTGAGTTAGCTCGTGAACTTTTAGTAGATTGAGTTTAAACTTAAATTTTAAGCTCAATTGCTACTGAGCACTAATGAGTCTAAGCCTAAGCCAGGCTTAAGCCAGGCTCAATAGCAACAAGCTGATAGCTTGGTTCGAATCCTACCCTATTTATAAGTCAAATGTCATTAAGTTTTTCGACTATCCATGTCATTTCAAAGTGGAACTGATTCAAACGTCTATTAAAATGCTTTTATTTGGTTTCAAACATTATAAGATGTCTTAAATATATTTTTTATTTCTAAAATGTAAATAAATCTTATTTTTATCCCTAAAATAATTTATTTGGTTTTGCAAAGTATTTTTAAATTAAAATTAGTTGGTTTTGGTCTCTGGCACGAAACATTTATAAAATTTGGCTAATAGAAGTGTCTGAATTGAAACCAACAAGAAGAAAAAAAAATCATGGACCAAAACAAAAGTTTGTTTTTATTTTCAAAAAGAGCTTAATTTCTCTATACACTAACAATACAAAAAAATTTTACACTATCTTTTGATCATAAATTACCACATCAGTAAAAGTAATCAAATTTCATACTAACTATTTAAAAAATCATGCAAATAATATGATTTGATTAAATAATTATATAAAATAATTTTTTATTATTAATACATAAAAATTAAACTCATTTAAAAATAAAAAACATCTATGAAACTTATAAGTGAAATACCCACATAAAAAACATATGCATATAAAAAATTTAATCTACGAACTGGACTATATCTTTCGGTTCACATTAATTGTTCGTTTTTGTTTTTCCGTATTTCTGTTGGCATTAAGAAGTAAGTTCAATATGCATCGAGAACAGATGAAAAAAGGGTCCAATATGCCTTCAAATTCAAATCGCTCACGGATGACTATGAGCTTAATTGATTGCGCATAAAATATTTATATTATTAATTAAAATGTGCGTTGACAGGTTCTGAAGCTGCGCGCTGCAGCCCCTGGGTTGGGGCTCGGTGGCCTTTAAGTCAATAGCTTTATTATTTATTTATTTTTATTTTCTATCCCTCCTTTTTTAATAGAGTTTTCATGCATCAGTACGGACAATGTTTACCTATGTACCCCCAAACAAAAAAGATACTGTTTATCTTGTTTTTCCTTTATTTAATCCTATGCAGAAAATGGGATGCCTAACTAGGTATTATTTAGTTTGCCATATTTCAATTTAATTAATATCATAACATACGATGCTTTTCTTTTCTTTTTCTTTTTTTTTTCCGAGACCGGTCATCAAGCAACAGAAAAACGCAACTTAAACCAAAAAAAAGAAAAGAAAAACGCAACATAATCACAATCCTGAGACTATCATAAAATATTATACTGGATTGATGTGTTCTGTGAAAGATGATCATTTGGGCTGTTTTGGGGAATTTAACGACTGGGAGAAAAAGTAATTAATTATTATTTTTTGGTTGGTCAACAGGTAATTAATTGATTAAAAAGGATATAAACTAGAGGTGGGCTTAGACTCTGGGTATCAAGTCAAGAGTATTTTTTATTTTTATTTTACTTTATATAGATTTTTAAATTAATGTAGATATATATTCTTTTAATTAACTAGCTATAATTAATCATAAATATATTTAAATACTTTTTTCATTATCATCAATCATAACACTGTTAAGTAAAGTCTTGAATCGTGGGTCTCGAATCAAGAGTCTCTCAACTCATTAAAAATAGATTAATATACTATAGCAATAAAAATAGATAAATTTTTTTAATATTTAATATATTATTAGTTAAACTACTTTACATTTTCAATCAGTTATAACTTGTCACCTATATAATTTTTAATCTAGTTATAATGAAAGTCAAATAATTTTGATTGTATAACTATGGATAACTAAATGATTATGTAAAAATATTTTGTACTAATATTATATTAGAATAAAATTCGTACATGTGATTGGATAAATATAATCAGCTTAAGTATGTTTTGTACTAATATTATATTAGAATAAAATTCATACATGTGATTGGATAAATATAATCAGCTTAAGTATACTGTATTGAGCTTGCTTATTTGCTCAATGTGGGGCTCATAAAATTCATGCATTCAAAATATATAGACCAAACTTAAAATGAATTACTTAAGGTGATAAAAAATTTAGTATTTGAGATGATAAATAATTTTGATCTATATGATGAAGATATGAATTCAAGTTCTAATCAAGAAAATGCTTGCAGGAACTTTACATAATCCTTAACGTGCAAAATGTTAGAGAGCGAGAATATCTGTTTTTTTTTTTTTCAAAATTATGTGTCATCATGTATGATAATAATTTTTGGATGGATAAATGAATCATATTAGTTTATTTCCTTGAACAACTTCCGATTGCTCGCATATCGTGCTCAAAGTACAATTGAACACTAATACAGACATTTCTTCCTAATGGGGGCGATTTAAATCGCAGTTTGCCCCGATGCCGTGAACTAATCCCTTCCACTAGATCTAATATATCTATTGGCTTTTGACAATTTTTTCCAATAGTGTAATATTACCCAAATTCTTTTTCCCTACAATAAAACAAAATTAATTTTATAGGTGATTTCAATAGGGTAAATTTCTAGAGACAAACCGTATCTATATTTAACTGCAATATTATTTCAAATTTTTTAAAAATTTGTTTATAAAGATAAATAATTAAATAGATAATAAATACATGTATAATTTTATTTTTAAATATTTAAATAAATAATATATTATATTTTTAATGTTTATATATTCAAAGTTTACTTAAGTAATTAATTATAACAGTTCAAAAAAAATGGTATGAAATAAAAATGAGGAAAAAATTTCATGAATGAGCTTTTTATATAAATTATAAATGGAAAACATCTATAATTTGTTTCTCCCATATTTTTATTCCAAAACTAACACATCAAAAAAAAAAAAAAAAAAGATATTCATTCTTATAGTACGTACTACAAAAACATGTGTCAACTTTATTAGATGGGTACTCAATTAGATTTGCCCACAAAACATTTAAAAAGGATACAAATATAAACAACAAATTATGCATGAATAATTAATTAATTCACATTGAAGGTGTGAATATATTTTCATAATTGGAATATTTTTTCTGCCTGACAAATGATACTATAATTATTCCTATCTAATAAATGCTACCGTAGTCCTAGTATCATCTATTTCCTTCCAAAATTTTCTTCTATAACAAGTAAATTTTATCACGTTTAAACTCTTATACCTTATTTTTTGCACCTAAATATCTCCTCTAACAAAATCAAATAGAGGATGTTAATATTAATATGGACATACATAAAGCTAGATAATAAAATAAGTTTGACTCTTTTGATGGTATAAAGTTTAGGTGAATTCGACACCTATCATCTCACTAAGATCAAAGTAATATTATGTAACAAAGAAATAATCCTCACGGCAATAACAGAATTGAACTTGCATATTTATGAGATACAAATATGCACCTTAACACATGCGTCAATCCTCATTGACTCTGACAATAACCAAATAAAAAATACACATATAACACGGTGTGATTTAAAATGTAATGTAAATTTTATGGGTGAACTTATCAAAATTTGTCTCAATTATCTTTTTAACTTTTTTTTTATCAATTTCAAATTCAAATTGAAGGTAATACTCATATTGATAGAGATTAAGTCGTGTGTTAATTTGAAAGTTCTTTTTTTTTTTTTTAAAAAAAAGAGAAGATAAGTCCCCTTAATTTTTGGTATTTTTTTCCTCTTGGATTAACTATGTTTATGGATATCTCCATTTTATAAGCAACACAGCAAAGAAAAAGAGGAGACAGATGACACAAGGAATGTTCACAATAAGATGTTACAGTTAATTCCCACCTCAACAAGCTATTCTTGGGCAGTTGGCAGCTCGGCAAAGAAAGAAAATTCAGCTTCGTATATTAAGCTTCCCCTTTTTCTTTATTTTTTATTTTATTTTTAAATTTTAGATAAACAAATAGATAAATAATCCTCAAATTTAAATTACGAAACAGAAACACACACACACAAGGAATATGATAATAATTACTCAAATAAAAACAAAAAGGAAAAAAAAAATTGCTACAACAACCGCAATCACAACAACAACAACAACAACAAAGGGAGAGAGTGAAAAATC
Organism: Dalbergia cochinchinensis; assembly: GCA_031216125.1. Lineage (NCBI taxonomy): Eukaryota > Viridiplantae > Streptophyta > Magnoliopsida > Fabales > Fabaceae > Dalbergia > Dalbergia cochinchinensis. The sequence goes on from CM062371.1 coordinate 10,880,576, forward strand.
ACAGAGACGAAAAGATCGTCTTCTGAATCGGAACAACGAGGTCAGTGAATTTTCTTCTCTTCCCCTTCTCTCACAATTTTCCAGCTGCACCCCCTTCTCTCGTGTACTAATTTAGTTTTCTCTCTTCTTCATATTTTTAATTTCATTTTCATCAATGAGCTTTCAATTTCGAATTTCTGAATGTTATTATGTTGATGTTGTTGTTTCTTTTTGCCTTTTTTTGTGTTGATTCTGAGAAAATTTGGAAGGAAAAGATAGTCAGAATCCTTCTCTCTGTTTCTGTTATTACCTGATTTAGTAATAATGAGTTTTTTTTCATTATAATAATATTTCACAAAATATAATCCAGAGAACAAAAAATTAAAAAATTGAAGGGAAAAAGAAAGAACCTTGAAACTCAGCGAATCAGTGGCGTGAAGCACAGTCGATCGTGTTTGGCATTCAAAAGTGGTGAAATTTGTTGTAATGGCGTTATGTTGTTGTTATGATCAAATAGCACTTTGTCATCACTGATTGCTGCGTTCTTATTCGAAATTATGCTGTTAACATTAACTTGCTATGAGTTTCTGTATTTTAACTTTGATTGATTCTATTTTATTTTATTTTTATTAAAATTTTCAACTTTATGATTGCCTTCAATTTATTTATTTTTTACCCTGGTCTTGCTGGTCAAGATCTGAATTAATTCAATGCAAGAGTTTCAGAGTAAAGTTTTTGTTATTGCCGTTACCTGTTATCTGGCTTCTCTTCAGTTTAATGTATATTTTATTGATTGCTATGATAATCAATTCTTTGGGTTATACATGCTTGACAATGGGTGGCTTTTATTCTTTTTGCTTATTATTATTTTCTCAGCAGCTGACAACAACCTGCATAAAAAAAATTATGAATTTTGCCTTGTTTCTTATCGTTGATTTTGTTGTTGAACAGTAGGTTTCGGGTTTTGAATTTCACGGCAATATAGAAGCAATTATGAGATTCAAGAAAGGAACTAAGGTGGAAGTGTTGAGCAAAGCAGAGGTGCCTTCTGGCTCCTGGCTGTGTGCTGAGATTATCTGTGGTAATGGTCACTACTTCACCGTTAGATATGATGGATATCGAGATGCTGCTGGGGAAGCGATTGTGGAGCGGGTATCTAGGAAGGCAATAAGGCCGTGCCCACCTGCACTTGGACTCGTGGAGAATTGGAGTCCAGGTGATGTTGTTGAGGTCTTCCAAAACTTCTCTTGGAAGATGGCTACGGTTTTGAAGGTTTTGGGGAAAAGGTACGTTTCGGTGAGGCTACTTGGGTCCTCTTTGGAATTTCAAGTGAGCAAATCTGACATCCGTGTGAGACAGTCTTGGCAAGATGGCCAGTGGATTTTGGTTGGAAAGGTACATTTTTATTTTTACTTCTGATCTTTTTGTTTCTTTTATCTTTCCTTAGCAATTGCCGAGTGTCGTATGCTGTACATATGGGTTAGTTTTGACTGAGCTTTTGAAGTTGCATTTGTTCAATATATTCTGTTTGCTAAATGGTAACTGATCAAAATTTAGAGAATCGGCTATTTGATTAGGTTGTTTGCCACGTTATTTCAAGATTGCCAGTTTCTTGGCTCTCCTCTTTTCTTTTTTAGTTTAGTTAGCTTTTGTGAATTTTCCTTTGTACTATTGTTTCTGAATACTCCGTGCTATCTTGCTCCCTCTTCAGGGTGCTGCTAGCTGTGAGAAAGGAAAACGTGACACTACACTCATTCCAAGGCAGAAATTAATTTCTGGTGCCCAAATTCAGAAGACAACTACAAAGACCAAACTCTCAGTTTCTAATGACTATCATTCTGAAAAGAAAGAATGGAATATTCTGGAATCCCATCTTGTTTCTTTTAAAACATTGAAACGAGGAAGCTCGTCACAAGTTGAGGCATTTGCTGAACCTCCCCCGAAGTTTAGAGCTATTGAAAATGAAGGAAGATGTCTCAGAGCAAGGGTTAGAAATCCACCCCCACCACTCAGACAGGTACACGGTGTTGGTTTTCCAAGAGGAGTGATCGCTGAAGAATGTATACCTGCTTCTGTAAACAACAGAAATCATGGGATTTCTGATATGGACTTTGAGAGAAGGAAACAAACTGGAGCTGTTGGTTGTTCATTTGGAGAAAACTTTGAATCAAATGATGCTGATAGTGTTACATGCTCTGTTGGTAGTTGTAGTGTCACTAGCAGGAATTCCTATAAATTGCAGTTTCCTGTATCTGCAGGTCCTTTTGAAGATGTAGATGGTGCATATAGTGATGCTGAATCTGTCTGCCAGAGGGGAAATGAGGAAGGGAATTGTTCCCCTCCTACACAAGAAGAATTGGCAGCAGAAATCCATAGGTTAGAGTTGCATGCCTATCGTTGTACAATAGAGGCATTGCATGCATCAGGACCCTTAAGTTGGGAACAAGAAGCATTAATGACAAACCTCCGCCTTTCCCTGCACATATCAAACGATGAACATTTAATGGAGCTAAGAAACTTGATTTCTTCTGAAAGCAGTCTTCCTTTCAGATGACAGGAATTTTTTCGCTTCAATTTAATACTTCTTCCTCAGTGAGTTTCATGACAGTTTGTTTATAGCCTCATCAACTGTAACAAGGAAGATGAAGTATGTCCTACGTTTATCAGCCTGTTTGGTTTACATCACATGCGGCATCCCAACATAGTTTTGCGGCATCCCGAGATACTTTCATCAAAAGGAAAGCAAACCTCCTCTCACCCAATGCTAGTTTTTGCGGTGAGAATAATCTAAAACAAACAGGCTGTATGTCGTATGGCTTAGTGATGTAGTTTGATGTGAATGTATATGCTAAACTCCATGAATAAGTAATCATCTCTGATTCTCTTGTTAAGCTGTTCATTTATCATCTGAAGGAGACATACTTTGCCACGATCTTCCTGCAACATTTACTAATTTACTAGATTTTAGATTTTGGAGACACTTGGCTGACATGGTCTGACTACTGATATTTGAATTAAGTGGTATCTTGAAAATGCTGATCTATCACTGAGTCTCAATGGCTAATGTGTTTCTGTTGGAGCTATTGTCGAATATTTTCTTTATGTTTCATGCAAAGTTGAGTTTAACTGATTGTTTTGCATGAATTTGGACCTCTTTAGTTAGAAAGAAGCTTTTGTTTGCTTTCCAAATTCTTACATAAAACAGAATAGGAGACATCTTTTGTAATACTTATTTGTCTCTGATACGCCATAAGTTGGAAGTAAAAGCAATGTCATTTGCAGATACTAGTAATGCTTCCCCTGCATTTTCCAGGGCTGAGGAGGCATATAGGTGATGCTTCCAGATGTCTACAGATGATATCGGCACTCGCCACCTTTCTCTTGCTCTAGAACAAGGGCTGGCTTTTCTAGTATGGCTCTTGATGAGCCATCGCTTCCATAGACATGTGGAGTTCTCGCATTCTTCCATTTCAGGCCACCTGTGAGCCTTATATATCTGTTTTGCAGAAGGATTCATGCTCAGAATCTTGTGGCTACGATGGGCTGCCTGATATGTGAATGTTTTATTGGTTTCCTCAAACTTTCACCTGATCTTTTCCATTTATCATATCTCTTACATCTAGATGCATGTCTCACTATCAATGTGCTGCAAATTAAATGATCACTGCTATGTCCTGCACACATACACACGAGATTGTTGCATGTCAAAACCTAGTTGATGGTTAATAGGTTATGAGTGCACAACCTTGGAATGTTAATCTAAATGCAACTGAAGTAGAAAACCCTTGTAAGAGACATAATTATAGTGCATATCTTGTGTATTACAAAACAGGCTGATAATCACATATATAAACTGTGTAAAATGGCTATGTAGCAGCCTCCGGGAATATAGAAGTGGCAGTTTACCTGGAAAAATTAAAACCAAAGGAAAAAAAAAAAAAAGCCCTCGGTACGAAACTGCCAATAGGTAGCAACTGCGAGTAAAAAATGCAAGCTGAAAAGAGCAAGTCTTCTAATGTAAACTCTTAACTGTGGCAAGTTTTCAGTTTCTTTCAAATTATTTGCATGTTCCTCATCTTATTTTCTTTGTGTGATATTGATTTATCAACTGGATTATTCCTTCAATTCTGTACTTGCCATGGTAGCTTTGAACAAAACTTTTCCCGTAGTTGTACATGTACTACTCTTCCAAGTAACGTGAACATGCTTTTTCTTTTTGTGGTTGTAAGCTTACACGTGAAAGTTGTCATTGGTTTTCTGGCCAGTGCATCACTGTTCAGCAATGATCAATTAGCATATGGTCCAAATGGTTCTTGGAAGAACATGGCCTCATTAAAGCAATGAAACAAGGTATGGTCATGCCTTATGCGCGAATAATACCTGAGTGGGGTAGTGTGATTCCCCAGTTCTGAGAAATGATAGATTTATTACATGGATTTTTATGTTCTCTATTGGCATGTTGTTATTTTCTAGTTGGAAATTTCATATGTATCGTTGTTATTTCCGCTGTCATCGGTTACCATATCACTGTGTCGGCAGCCTCCCTGTCCTAGATTTCCTGTGTGACCTTAGTTTTTGCGACTTTCTTTTTGGCTAAAACTTGATGTTTTGCCTCCCTGAAATCAGAGCTCATTTGAAACATTCTCCTTACTTCCTCAAAATCCTGGACGGTCGAGGTCATTTTCACTTTTTACATTGAGCATACTGGCTTCTCTATTATGTAAACTTCTGATTTGTCATCTTTTACTGTCTTCATATCAAGCTTAGATTGCTAGTATTGCATATTGCAAATGCTAAGGAATCCAAAATAGAAACTACTCCTTTCGTCTAATTATAAGTGTTTTTCAAGGTCTCGGCATATAGATTAAAAAATCATTAAGTGAACAAACACACCCAAAAAAAAGTTTATGTTGATGAAATTACTCTTCTGAAAAATTGTGCAATAATTACTCCAATAATTTTGTGCGTATGAGAGAATATGTACAATGGAATGGAAAAAGTGAAACAAAAGAATTAATATTTTCTTAAAACTTTCATATAATAAATAATATTGGACAAATTTTTTTTTTATACGTTATAGCTGGGTGGAGGGTGTAATAAACAAAGAGGATAAGTATTTATTATATTAAAAGTTTGAGAAATATTGAATTCTTTAAGTAAAATAAGTAATAAATGTTTTTTTAATTGCTTAATCTGTGTTAACAAAATCCGTTAATTGACTTTTTTGTTTTTCTAAACTCTGATTATGCTGTAACATGTTTCAGCGTGAATTCATGCTGCCCAGAAGAATATCAAAATTTTCTTGTAAATATCCATCATTATCGAAAGTATTATTATGGTGTTTTATCGATGCTGATAAAGCACTATTATCTCGAACGCACAGAATATGCTAGTCAGTTAAATTTATTATAATCGTATATCATCAAAACCATGTTCGATTACATGTTTATTTTCTATTATTACTAATAATCTAGTTGTCTTCCTGCTGAGAGCCTGAGACTATCAAGTATCAAGACACAAGCAAGCAAGCCAGTCCTCTCCGGGTTGCAGAAGGTTATTTGACTTTTTATGTGGTCAACACTCAACAGAAAGTTATTTGACTCGATCAAGCTTCAATTGTTTTTTGTCTGGATCAAGCTTCAATGAAGACGCACTAGTGGTTTTTACTTCCCCTTTTTTGTGTGGGTCATAATGGTTTTTACTTCTCAGTCTTGCTTACCGTACGAGAATGGCTTTGGTGTGGTTTTTCGACCGACAAAAAATCTGCTCTGTTTTTTATTTATTTTGTTTTAGTTCAGATGCTTTATTCTTTGTGTTTTTTTAGCTCAGCTCAAATGCTTTGGTTTTTGTTGGTCCTGAGTCCATGACTGCTTTGTGTGCTTTTGTTGCCCTTGTGGAATTTGGACCCAAAGTGCTGGACATGAATTACTTGGATTTCTCGTTTTGTTGGGAAAAAAAAATCTTTCTCTTTTCGAAGAATCTTCTGTTTCATGACTACCTAAAGAAAATTATTATTTTTTCTTTTAAGAATTGATAAAAGTAACTTTTTGTAGTTGTTTTCTATTTGGAGTTTTAATCGTTCGCCATTTATTTGCCTATTTACTTCCCTCCATGCTTCTATAAGCTGTAATCATGTCGCATAGGCACTCCCAAAACGAATCACATATTTGATAGACAATTCATTTTGATACATTAAAATTGCAGTCGCAGGTTAGCCAAATTTCAAATCTACATGATACTTTTTTTAGAGGTAGATTGTGGGATTTGGTGCCATATAATTTATTGTCATGTTTAATTTTCAAACCCAATCTCAGCATAAGTTGTGCAACATAAATGTTGGACGAAAACAAGAAAAATAATTTTCTATGTTTTTCAAAAAACATTTTTTTAAATATATTTTACTCATAAATGCCTGTATACCTACTAATGGATTAAACCATAATTTTTGTTCCTACGATAATATACATGTTAAATTTGACTTTAGTTCTCGTGGAAAAAAAAAATTCTTAAATCAGTTCATCCATATACAATCATTTATAAATAGGTCCCTGTCGTCAACCAAGGTTATACCTCTATGCTGTAGCACAACTAAGGTCCACTTCTCGTTGATCAAATTGTGCATCTAGGGTTTCATTATATATTAGAGGGAAATAATTGCTACTTACATGATAATGTGAGTCTAAGTTGAAGACAATAGAGTCATATAGTCATAACTCAAGTTTTTTTTTCCCCTCTTCTGGTTTTGTAGGATATATTCACTGTCGAATGTAGTGGCTAACCTCTACATGTATTGTAAGCCCATTTAAGAGGGGTTAGACGCTGGTTACAAATTTTAAAGTTACTCTATTTCTAACAGGGATAAAAGTAGTTAACAGAAGCTAGTTAGTAGTTAGTAATCAGTTAGTAATTTGTTATAGTTTGTTATAGCTTACTATACTCCAGATCTATTAGCATTCGTGTATATAAACTAATCTCCCTGTATTGATCACAATCATCAAGTCAATAATACATTTTTCCTCTCCACAAGATTAACAGCTTTAGCTCTCACCCTCTCTTTGAGTGTTGACCTTCTTCCACATCCAATTGCTTTTGATACCTTTCATGGTATTAGAGCTATTGAGATCCATGGACCACTCGGAAACCACCACCACTGTTTCTGCATCCTCATCTCAAACAAGCTTCGTCATCAAAACTTTCATAAACCCCATATCCTTCAAGCTTGATGAAGACAACTTCATCCCTTGGAAGAAGTAAGCGCTAGCCTGCATAAAGGCAAACAAATTGAAGGATCATCTCTACAAAAGCAAGGTTCCAAAGAGATTTGCCTCGGAACAAGATGAACGAGAAGAAAAAGAAAGCAGAGAGCATTAAGAATGGGAACAACAGGATCAACATCTTGTTGCATGGCTCTTCGCATCAATGGACATGAGCTTCACAAATCGGTTAGCTGAATACGACTTCACACATGAAATTTGGGCGAATCTTGAAGAATATTTCGAGTCTCGTGCAAGGACCAAGATAAAGAACTCAAAGCTCAACTCAAGACAATCAAGAAGCAAGGCTTTTCTGCAACTGAGTTTTGGGGAAAAATAAAAAAAATCTCAAACTCACTCACAGCGTTAGGAGCACCAATTGGTCAAGAAGATTACATTGAAGCAGTTCTTGAAAACTTGAACGAAGACTACGGTGCGTTCGTCACAATGGCCATGTCTAAGTCTGATATGATGTGTATCAATGAGCTTGAATCTTTGCTCTTGTCACAAGAAAATCAAATTGAATGCTTCCGCAGAACTGAAATTGGTTAAGTACAAGCTCATCTTGCTCAAAATAATGATAATGTCACATATGGAAGAGGGCAAGGAGGATGCCGAGGGCGTGGCAAAGGTTTTCGAGGAAGAGGCTCGTCGAACAATGGAGGGCACCCAATATGTCAGCTTTGTAGGAAACTTGGGCACACTGTGTGGCAGTGTTACCACAGATTCAACCAAGATTTTCCAAACCCTAATCACTTGGTTGGTAACCCTTCACCCTCTTCTCCTAATTCCTTTCAGAATCCATCTGGTTCGAACAATCCGAAAGCTTTTCTGGTTTCCTTTCCAACTGTGGCCGATGATGCTTGGCACTCTGACTTAGGGGCATCTCATCACCTCACATATGACCCACATAACCTGATTGGAGCATTCGAGTATGAAGGAGCTGAGCAAGTGTATGGAGGTAATGGCCAAGGTATGGATATTGCACATATTGGCAGAACTTTGTTACATTCCTTTTCATCTAACACTACCTTTACACTAAAAGATTTACTGCATGTACCCTTCATAACCAAAAATCTTATAAGTGTCTCCAAATTTGCTAAAGATAATTGTGTCTTCTTTGAATTTTGGCCTGATCAGTGTTTTGTAAAATCACAGGTGTCAAGGAATACACTTCTTCAAGGAACACATAAAAATGGACTTTGCAATTTTGCTGACATAAATGTTCTTTATAGTATTCCTAAGTCTGTTTCCTGTTATAACACTTATAAAGATTCAAATTTGTTTGTTTTGTGGCATAGAAAGTTAGGACATCCATCAAATAAAGTAGTCTCTCATGTACTTCAATCTTGTAATATACTGAATCCGTTGAATAAAAGTGAATTTTCTGTTCCTCCATCTTTGAGCACAGCCTGTTGCATGGGCAAGCATCACAAATTACCTTTCCCTGCATCTTCCACAACTTATGCTGCCCCACTTGATCTGGTTTATTCAGATCTTTGGTGACCAGCCTTAGTTCTAGGAAGATCAGGAGCTATATATTATATCTGTTTTACTGATGCTTACTCCAAATATACTTGTATATACTTACTGGAAACAAAATCTCAGGCATGCACCTCCTTCTTACATTTCAAAGCAACCATGGAAACTAAAATAGGACTCAAACTCAAAGCCCTCCAAACTGACAATGGCAAAAAATACTTGTCCCAGACCTTCACCTAATACCTAGCAACACATGGAATAAATCATAGACTTACCTGCCCTTACACACACCAACAAAATGGTAGTGTGGAAAGGAAACATCGCCATATCACCGAAATTGGCCTCACCCTTTTAGCCCAAGCTTCTCTTCCCTTATCCTTTTAGGATGACGCCTTTCTCTCAGCTACTTTCCTGATAAATAGGCTCCCCTTACCAGTTACCAACCTCAAATCTGCTTTTGAACTCTTCAACAACCAACAACCAGAATACAATTTCCTAAAAGTCTATGGTTGCACTTGTTATCCACTCACCAAACCCTATAACAAGCACAAACTGAATTTCAGATCCCAAAAATGTGTTTTTATTAGCTATGCCTCAAATCAGAAGGGTTATAAATGCCTATTACCATCAGGAACTATAATGGTCTCTAGGAATGTTCTCTTTGATGAACATGAGTTCCCATATGTCACTTTATTTCCATCTAACAATGTCGCCTCACACACTACACACCTTCCCCACCCTTACCACTACCTATACCACTCACTTCCACTTTAGTTCCTTCCCTACCCTCATCTTCTGCCAATTATGTGCCTTATTCTACCAGACCATCTACTGCTATACTTGTTGGTTCCTCTCACTTTCTTTCTGTCTCAAGTAATTCTTCTATAGGTGACCCAATTACTTCAGACCAGGTTCCTTCTGCAGTTGCAGGTACTGCAACAAATCCACGACAACCTGTATTGCCTCAGACATTACAAATTTGGAACCTCTAGCTGCTGAAAAATCTGCAGCTATTGTGAAGTCTACAGTGGAAGTGAAACCTATAGCAACTGCCAACAATCATCTAATGCTCACTAGAAGCAAATTAGGAGTATTCAAACCAAAGACTTATGCATCTACTCTAACTAGCAGGGTCCCAAATCTGTAGAATTGTGAGCCTGAAACAGTTGCCCAAGCCTTTGAAAATCCTCAATGGAAGCATGCTATGGAAGAGGAGTTTACTGCACTGAAGAAGATCCAAACATGAAAGCTAGTCCCACCACCATCTCATGTCACTCCCATAGGCTGTAAATGGGTATTCAAAATAAAAAGAAAACCAAATGGAACCATCCAAAAATACAAAGCAAAACTCGTAGCGAAAGGATTTCACCAAAAGGAGGGACTAGACTATGATTAACTATTCAGCCCAGTTGTCAAGCTCTCTACAGTGAGAATCATGCTGTCAATTGTTCTTTCAAAGGGCTGGAATGTGAGGCAATTCGATTTCAACATTGCCTTCCTTAATGGAGACCTTGAGGAAGATGTGTATATGGAGCAACCTGAGGGATTATCCTCTAATTCCCATCTTGTATGTAGACTACGAAGGTCACTTTATGGACTTAAACAAGCTCCTCGAGCTTGGTTCTTAAAGCTGAGCACTACTTTGCGGACATTTGGCTTCAATGCAACTAGATCTGACCCCTCACTCTTTACTAGGTTCACCTCTTTTTCTACCACCTATATTTTAGTTTATGTTGATGATATCTTGGTTACTGGAGACAATCAACAAGAAATAGCTCTACTCATTCAATAACTGCATGGTCTTTTCTCCCTCAAAGACTTAGGTGAGATGAGCTTCTTCCTTGGGCTAGAGTACCTCAGGACTACCAATGGCCAAATCAGTCTAACACAAACTAAATACATCAAGGATTTACTGCACAAGGCTGGCATGAGTGCAGCCAAATCAATGCCAACACCTATGGTCTCCTCACAAAAGTTGTCAGCACATGGAATCTCAGCTTTTCATGATCCTTCTCTGTACAGGTCTGTGGTAAGTGGCCTGCAATATGCCACTATTACTAGACCTGATATATCCTTTGCTGTCAACAGAGCATCTCAATTCATGTACACTCCCCTTGACACCCATTGGAAGGCTGTCAAGAAGATACTCAGATATTTGGCTGGCACTTTACATCATGGCTTAGTGTTTCATAAGGCTAAGGAACTAAGGTTATTAGCTTTCTGTGATTCAGATTGGGGCTCAGATATTGATGACAGGAAATCAACCACTGGTTTCTGCATTTATCTTGGCCCAAATTTAATTTCCTAGTCTAGCCGCAAGCAACATTCCATCTCTAGGAGTAGCACAAAAGCAGAATTTAGAAGCATGGCTGTAACACCCTAATATTTAACTCAACACGCCTAAGACGCATTTAAGTTAATTATTAGTCATTACTCTTTTGTTTCAGTTTTTAACTCAAACTTCTTTAAAATACTTTAGTAAAAATATGGATAAAATTTTTTTTTTGAACTTAAATAACAAATCGTGAGCCGCGCATACTAAATACCTAACGTCATTACCTTACCTGCATAAGAGAGATGTTAGAAACGAATATCAGGTAAATACAGAATACAACCATAACATAACATAACTCAAATACTGATGACATATCAATAACTGTATCATAATAGTGATGTCTTGTAATCTTAAGGACATCAATATATATCCGTCAATAATATACAAACTGATAACTGAGATACAATTACTCTAAGGGAAAAATATACAAAAGGAAGTTATCTCGTAGCTCCTCGTCCCACTCTCAAGACAAATCACGAACTACACCTTCATTCATGTCCTGAGACGACACGGAAAAGAAAAGGGATGAGAAACTTATACAAGAATCTCAGTAGGGCTTCCCGACTATAACACAAGTGTCATCGTCATCGTCCCTAGGAATCTCGGGTTTAATTATGAAAATGGTGAACATATATATAAGGTTCATTTATTAAGTTCTAAATATCATTAGCGAGACCTGTATCTTTTAGCATGAATCTTAATGTCATGAATGCAACATATTAATCATGGATGCATGTCAATATCATATACATAGTATCATAAAATTCATAAAACAATGCATATGATATAAAGAACATCATGATCATCATTCTTACAAGTGACTTAAACTTCCTTTTCTCTTTTCCTTGGGGCCGCCTATAATTCTCTCTTTTCTCGAGAGTTCTAGGTTATGAGCTCATACCTCACTAGTCGTCACTAGCGTATTCTTATCCCTTTTGATAAGATAAATTCCCGACTCTTAAGGTGCGGGATAGGGGCATTAGGATCACCTTTCATAACCTTTAATCTGAGTCTAAAGGATCATTTCCTATTTGGATCACCTCTCATAACCTTTAATTCAGGAGTCTAGAGGATCATTTCCATGTGTCTTATGTCACCTTTAAACTTGGCATGTTATATAGAGATGCAAATATGAATAACTCATCATTTCAACATTTCATGCTCATAAACTTCATGGAATCATGCATCTCAATTTATCAAGCATAATTATAACATACCATAACTTAAACCACATAAACATGTATCATACTTCATTGCATATATCCATAAGCCATATGAGTTTCAACACATGAATATAGCCTTCACAAGATATCAACCGCATTCATGTCATCAAATTTATCAACATTTACGCTTAAGCCCCAAAGGGTCAAATCACAATTTCTCAAAGGTTACGGGTCAAAATGCAAATACCCCTTTGTAACACCTTCTCACAAACTAGAGATCTTTAACATTAACCAATACTTTTAATAGACATATAACTATTAGAAACCGTTATAAACTCATCGTAAAAACCTTTTAAGGCCATAAACCAAATTTCAATACATTTTAGGGGTCAAGGTGCAAAATCGCTTGTTTTTAATATTTAACGACTAACCGAAATTTCTAAAACTTTATATAAACTTCATAAATGGTATTTTGGACTCATGGACACATTCAACATCATTAGTAGCTTAAAATAAAATCATTTAGCTGAAATAACATAGTTGATAGTTCAAAACACAACTTTCTGCATTTTGCAAAACGGCCCAAACTAACACTTGTAACTACCCTTTTATGCATCTATGGTACCAAAAATAATTTTTACAATAACTACTAGCGATTTAAACTCATCTAAACATCCTAAATCAGTAACCTTTTCAGTTCTAAAGGATTAGATCAGAATACTACAATTTTAGCATTTAAAATCATGAGAAAAATCGTATTCTTAATCCTTTATAATTTCTAGGTCTTTCAAAATTTCTTTGTACAAATTTAAAGACAAGATCATGCCTAAAAATAAAGTATGTCAAGATTTAAATCAGAATTATATAAGTGCCAAAAATAAATAGATGAGAAGTGTCCATGATCAAAGTTGTCATTTAAAATAAAACAAGTAAAATCTTGAACTTTAGGATTTAAATGATAACTAGAATCATAAACTTGTCTTGTAACCTTATTATTATCATTATAAGGTGATAACTTGGAAAGATAAATATGAAATGCAAGGCTTGAGATATAAATATAAAGATACAAATTCATTCTTAGGTATTTATGATTTAGGTGACAACTTGAAAGTAAATATGAATATGCAAGTTTATATTATTATCTTCAAGAATTAAAGTGATAACTTGGAATATAAATATGATTATGAAAAACTTGAAATATAAATATGATATGCAAGAACTTATAACATAAATATGGATGCAAGTTCATTTTTATGTCTTATTAAGCTTAAAACTCAAGACTTAGTAACTCCTTTAGAAATCTTTTGTCATCAAGAATTAAATCTTGGGCTTTAGAGGACATTTAAATGATGGATTCACAACCACCACCATGATTCCTCATCATCAAGCCATGGTCATTATCAAATCATAAAAATCAAAAATATAAAGGAAGAACAAAAGAAAGTACATGAAATAAAATCCCTACCAAGTTGTTTCTTTGTTAATTAGAGTAAGAGCTTGATCTTGTATGAGATATCAATGACAAAAATCTGATCTTAGTGATGGTATATATTTGGCCAAGTGAAGATGAAATGGTGGGAGGATTTTTGTTGTGTTCTTGTGTTTGGATATGGAAAGTTTAGGTGCTTAGGGGTTGGTTTACGGTATGTATGTGTTTGTTTGAGCTTGGGAACTTGGATGGATATCAAGAATGGAGTCTCTTGGAGGTGGAGAAGGAAGAAGAAGAGAGCTTTGTATTTAGAGAGAGAAGAGAGGATTTTTGGCTAATTTTTGTGAGCAAGACTACAACCAAAAATACAAATGGTAAGAATGAATGTTTGTGTGTGATTTAGGCTTGGAAAACACATATTTATAGGGATTTTGGGGGGTGAGGCAGCTGCATTAATGGCTATAATGGGGAGTATTTTTTTCAATTTTTGTGAGTGGTAGGACATATATTTGATGGGTATTTAATTTGTAATGGTTTAGAAATGATAAATTAGTGTAAGTGGCTTAACCATCAAGAGTTTAAAATTCCTCAAGACAAAATTAAATGGCCAACACTTATAGTGGAAATTTTAGTGCTAATAATCTGAAGTAATAAAATAAAAATAAATCTAAAATATATTTTATTTTTGAGAAAAAGAAATTGTTAGTGGAAAAGAAATTGATAAACTAAAGTAAGTGCTTAATAATCAAATATTTAAGGTGCTCCACTACAAAATTAAATGGCCAACATATGTAGTGAAATTTTTAGTACAAATAATCTGAAGTAATAAAAAAATAAATAAATATAAAATATATTTTATTTTTAAGAAAAAGAAATTTAATACACTAATTTCCTATTATGTGTCTTAAGAACCCCTTTTTAATTAAGAAAGAAAAACAATCTTTTCTAAAATAATCTTATGCTTTAAAATTACCTCAAATAATTATTTTGACTCAAGATAAATAAATAAAATTAATTTATCTTTAATTAGAGCCTAATATTGCCTATATTTATTTGATTACGTAAATAAGCTCATTTATTGTTAATTAGGGCCAAATGGTAATTTCGTAAAAATTCCCCGAAACCACCCGAACATTTTCAAATATCAAATTACACATGTAATAAACATTTTGAACTCCCGGGCGATGACTAGGTTCAGAAATTACTGAATCTCGTGTTAAATTACCACAGGGGTATTTTGGTAATTTCACTTGCGGTAAAAATTTGAAGTTGATATTTTCACATCTACAATATCCATAACACACATAATCCCCTTCAAGCATAAAACTAACCCCTTGAGGATAGCACAGGTAGTCCTTGATTTCGGGGCAAAAATGACCTTAGGGGCATTTTGGTCATTTGCACACTGAAAAATTGAAAATCGCGATTTTTGCACATATTGCTATTTAATCACCATATAATGTTATTCTAATATCAAAATATCCTATTGAAGATGGCCTGGACCATTTTGGCCTCAAATCTTGTGTAGAAATGACCTAGGGGTATTTTGGTCATTTTGCATAGCAATAAAAATCGAGGCGTTACAATGGCAGCTGTTCTGGGAGAAATTTTATGGTTGCAAACCCTTCTCTCTGAAATGCTTAATTCCTCCCATCATCTTTTGTGATAACCAAAGTGCAGTAATGCTCTCTACCAACCCAGCCTTCCACAATAGGTCCAAACACTTCGAGTTGGACTTGCACTTTGTAAGGGATAAACTACTGCAACACAAGATTCATGTACAACATATCCCTTCCCATGATCAAATAGTAGATACACTCACAAAGCCTATCTCAACAGACTCCTTTCCCAGATTGCGTTCCAAACTCAGAGTTGTAAATGTTACACCCCTGACTTTGAAGGGGGATAATAAGGATAAGAGTAGTTAACAGAAGCTAGTTAGTAGTTAGTAATCAGTTAGTAATTTGTTACAGTTTGTTATAGCTTACTACACTGCAGATATGTTAGCATTCATGTATATAAACTAATATCCTTGTATTGATCACAATCATCAAGTCAATAATACATTTTTCCTCTTCACAAGCTTAACAACTTTAGCTCTCACCCTCTCTCTGAGTGTTCACCTTCTTCCACATCCAATTGCTTCTGATACCTTTCAATTTCCAAAGCGAAAATTGAATCCTCAACACTTGATTAAGAAAGAAGATGACTCTTATCACCTCACCTAGACTTGTGGTTTGCTATAACTCCAGTTGATGATAAGAATTTATTTACAAATGATTGCATGTGTAGAGATAGATTTAATAACTCTTCTCATGTAGGAATAAGGAATTTAATGGCATGTATATATAATAAAATTATATCTAACCTCAACTAATTCAAGTTCTATGTTTGCACTTCAAAATATTTCGGTGCAAAAGTAAGTTTGCCTCGTAATTTCAAATCCGACCTTAATAAAAAAAAATAGCAACTGAAATGAATTATTTTGTAATTAAAATCCCAACTTCTTGATTAAGTTACGAATTGAAATTTTAGAGATAAATTGATTTGATAAGTAAATTGGAAAGGAAAGTGTAGTCAAACTTCAAGAATGATGAGTTTTAATTAACCACATATGGTTATACATATATCCCCGAATTGTAGGCTCGGGGACATATTTGATTAATAGTAATGTTGGATGTTTCATATGTAGTTGTCCCAAGTGATTGAATAATTGATGTGAAGTTTTACCATATAATCAATCATAGCAGAAGCGACATATTTCGGCCTATATAATGGGGATAAAAGGGCTACTTTGATGAGAATGGCATGTATGTTTGGGAAATGACTTAAACCAAACCACTGCTAAAAAGCTTGGAGTTTGACAATGTGGTTGTGGCTGGGCCTCGGATGGTGCTAATGGGGTGTAGAGTATAGACTTTAGTGGTTGCTTGAATAATTGGACTGCAGGGTATCGGATAACTTTGGTTTGAAGTGCTTATCAAAACTCTTTCTGGTACAGAGAAGTGATAACTCGGAATATATATAGGAAGATTATTAGAAGAACTAGAAAATGGAATGGTCCTCCCAAGACCAGGAAGTAATCCCCTAAAGCATTATATTCCTAGAGATTAGAGTGATTAGCTAATTATGATTTGACCCTTTTGCTTTTGGAAAAGTTATTGTATGGACATTAGACAGTCTATTTTCAGTTTTGTACGTGTGGCAGCCAAAATTTGTTACAAAAACTTCCATTAGTCTCTATTATGTATATGTATTGATGATCCGATAATAATTTGATTTGAAAAAAAATATGGCATCTACATGGTAATTAATAATAAAATTATAATATTTGATATAAAATAAATTATTCTATTAATTATAATTTATAATTATAATCACATTTCTTATTTATTCCTCTCAATGAATATAAAAATGGAATAGAATGAACAAATACATTATGACAAAACTAAACTTTAAAATTAGCATTGTAATTTTTTTGGGGGATGAAAAATAAGCATTGTAAGTTATTTCATATAATTTCATTTCTATTGTAATTCCACAAATTTTATTTTCTATACCAAACTTGATATAAATAAGATAATAAAAACATAAATTATTTAGTTTACAATTTTAACTTTTCCTTAAATTCTCTGCTAGACCAAGGTATCTGATTAACATATTGGTAGGTACCTCTATAAGTGTTCAATAAGTCTAGAGATATGTTTTAACTTTGTTTGGACTCAAGGAAGCTTTTTCTCAACCTAAACTTATTTTCAATATGAAAAAAAAGATTTGATTACCGTGTATTATAATTGTAGTTAAATTGACATTTATTTGGTTTATATTTGGCTCGACATATCACTCTTATTTATTAACATCAATTTTTGTTCTTAAAATGGCTATAGGCTGTAGCACAAGTGGGCTTATGTTTGTCAACATTATTACCAACAAGTTACATTTTAAGCTGCCGTTCCTCAGGCAGTGTCACTTTAGGACTTTATTATTACAGCAAGTAAACTGGCATTCAAATGTGTTCTCTATCCAATGTCAAATGAACTTTAGATATTTGAGCAAAGATTAGAAAAAAAAAAAAAAAAGACAGCAAATAAGAGAATGAGTTCCACATTTCTTCTAAGAACCTTACAAAAAGAGTTGACGGATAGGAAACCTACAAATGAGTTGTGCATTAATGTGGCTCCACCAAATCCTCTACCATTGTCTCATTTGCTTGCTTCATGATTGGTACTCCCATGTGATGCTGCCTCTCTCTCACTAGGAGAGATAGCGAAAGAGAAAACGTACAAGCTTTGAGTAAGCATTTTAGGGTCACTCTCAACCTCTACATCCACACATCACATGAAAATGTTAGTGAACAGGAGAGGTGAATTGTGAGAAAATAATATGGGACAGGTCTTTTCAAAATTTGGCCCTGTTTCAAAGATGCTGATGAGCTTGGGCAAGCTTTGAGCGTATATACCATCTTGCCCTTTATATCTTGTATCATGCTCTTGCCCCTAGCAATTGCAATTTGTATTTCTGATCTTATTCCAATTCTTAGCAGAAAATAAAAATGAAAATGAAAAGAGAAGTGAAGTGAATTAATCACATATCTTTGATTGTATTTCTAATCTTGTTCACAACTCACTTGCCAATAACTAAGTTTTTTGTACCTTTTTTTATAAAAATTATGGGAGATATTGTTTTCACAATTTTGATTAATGAAGTATCTCTTAACAAGTATATTTTACAAGATTCAAACTTATATACTCATTTTTATGGGAGACCAAACTGCCTGCCACTCATTCAATAATTTATTGATAAGTGTTTTTTATCTATTGCTGTGATTTCTCTTTGGTTTTTTCAGGCATTATATCAAGATTTAAATGACATATAACATATAAAAGAATAGTAGTTTAATAGACCCCTTTAAAATTTATTGTATCCCCTTTTTTTTGGGACTTATAAAGGTCCAACTAAATTGACATCTAATTCCAATTACAGCATAAGAAAACAAACATGTCTTTCTCTCTCTATTTTGTATTTATGGCCGGCAGATCCACCTAATCAACGAATATTGAAAGGAATTCCTGGTTCCAATTCATTTCTTAGTAGCCCTGTAACTGGTAACTTGATCATATCGGACTAAGATCTCTCTGCAGAACTGACACTGAGATATTATTGATCCAAATTCCTATAAGGCAAAGGTTCAATGGGAGAAGAGGTGGCATGCTAGTGAGACATAAAAATATTTTTGTCAATCATATGCTAAAGAAAGAAGGCCCCTTACTATTTGGCATACATGGCAGACCGACAAGGTCCAATTAAAACAAAGGGCAGACATTAGCCAGCTCAATTGCTTTGGCATGAGTGCCTAATTAGGAGACATTCAGGATTAATTTAACTCCAGCTTCTCTTATTATTGCACAAATACTGTGCTTACCAGTGCCCATAGATCTCGTGCATTCACTTGGGATTTTAAAAATACTCTCTAGTAATTTTAGGCAGGGAAACAAAATAGTATAGTAGTAAGAAACACAAGGTTAGGTTTACTAAAATAACATGAGCTGTCCATTTCATAGTCATAAAAGAATTGTATTATTGTGAGGGCCACCTGATCTAAGTATCCCACATTAAGAAGCGCACAACTGATTCAGAGTTTTTTTTGGAAGGGAAGTGTGGGGTATTGAGGGCAGGCATTAATTAATTTAAGTGCAGATTTCGATACATTATAGTATAAAATAGAAAGTGAAAGTAGAAAACATATATTTCAAGCAGTGCAGAGCTAAAATCTAATTGGAATGTAGATTTTGTCATTTAGCTAGCCACTTGGGGACACCGCTCAGATGTTAACGCGGAAGAATGCTCAGACAAAGCACAAACGAACAGAAGTCTCCACTATAGTTAAAACCAATAAACCCAAAAATTAGGACGTGCATTACTAGGACTATTAACGAGAGAGAGAGAGAGATGCGAAATACTAGTAATTAGTTTAATTAACAAAAAAAACATTGGATAATAAAAAATACTGGTACGTGAAACATTATGTTCTTGTTTAATGTGATTGATATGCTCAAGGCATAATCTGCGATTCCCATGATTCACAGCAAAAGCATACTTGAATTATCATCAACCGCATCACAGTAACACACAGAATGCCAAATCATATAAAACTAATAGTAGTAAGAACAATCACAATGACAACAATAATAGAATAATATCATTAGCTGTATAGTACTAATTATATTCACACAATTTTCAAGGTTACATTATCACAGGAATAAATGAATCACAATCACTACTAGGATTCTAGGTGTACAATTTTTTTGCAATTGAAAATTTAGGACATACAAGGTAATTATGGAATGGGGCCACATGCTGCATGGCATGCTTTGGCTCCCTTTAATAAAAGCTAAAAAGGAAAACTAGAATTAGAAGACAAGAAGATCTCCCCTAACCACATGCATCTCGGGGACCAGCAAAATACAGAGAAATTAGCCCACTCCCCGGAAGGGCATGAGAAGATCCCAAAAAGTAGTACACAAGGGTGTTGCCCTAAATCTTCCTTCTTGCTAAATTACAACCCAAATGCCGCAAATCCCATAAAAGAGAGCCAATAAACAATGTGCTGCTTGCTGGATTATGGTCCCCTTTGCTTCCAAAGAACATTTTATGTCTTAAAGATACTATTCTTGCTTCAAATCCTTCAAGTAATAACAGAAATCTTACTCATCTGCATGGCCCTGCAAACAGGGCTATACAATTAATACAAGGAAGCTACTAGGGAGGCAATTGTTTCCCCCTCTTAAAGAATGATAACAAAAATCAAAATGTCAAAATACGTCATTTTCCTATCTCTATGCATTTTGCTTGATGTTAATTAGTTTACTTTTTTTTTTTCCTCTTCTTTCTGGCCCCTCATTGAAATCTAACCAATAATTTGGACCCCTTTACAAATTTTTCTAACGAATGCACTGTGGACACATTCGCTCAGAAATCAAAAGTGGTAAATTTTAAAATTTTAGTGCACTTAATATATTGAAAGCTTAAAAACTCCATTCTTTAAAATAAAATTTACCATTTTTTATTCTTTAATGAGTCTCTTGACCCCCTTTTATTTTAATTTAAAACTTTGATTGATTTTATTAATGAGTATCCGAGAGACACTTCTTCAGGAAAAAAAAAACAGTATTTTTGATATAATGGTAAAATTTTGAAGTTTCTAATGGATTGAATATATTTGCTTTCCATTTCTTAAAGAGTGTCCTTAGACATTTGTTAATGAAATCATTTTTTATATAAATATGTACAAAGTATTTCTCAAACCTAAGCCAACTTACTAGGGAAGACATGTACGAACTTGTGGGGAATGCGTGGTGCTGGAAATCAGGTGTTGCACAGATCACAAGTGTAAACTGAATAAATAATGTCATACTATGAAGGAACTTAGAAACCCAACAATTATGGGGCTTCGCAATCTTACCTGTATGCCAATAGCTCTCCTTAATTCAAGAAAGCTTAAAATTGCTACCATGCAATTAAGAAAATGATATCATGACATGTCCTTCTTGGAAAGTGAAGGACAGTGTAGAGTTCAGTCGCTAACTAGTTACAATTGCTTTGGTACTCATGATTTTTGTTCTAGAAGTCGGCAACTGCATCTATGGAGATCAGGAAAGTGCAGAGGTATTGAAAAGCTAATAATTCTTCATCATGCGGAGGGTGAAATTATGAAATAAAATCTTGACCAATACAATGCTTCTTCTTTGGGGACAACCAATGATAAAGATTCGTGGGTCTTAGAGAAGCATGTCTGAGATGTTTCTTCATCTGCCGCCTAGTAGTTCCTACCATAATTTCCTCCTTCTCCTCCTAGTTGCCTCTTTGAAATTTGTTTGGCTTCTTAGTTAGCTCTATATGTCAACTTGAGCATTGAGTTGCTTTTAGGATTAATTCATTGTATCTTGTCGAAGTCACTTTTATATGAAAGTATTATACTTAAATCTTTTTCTCGCCAAAAATAAAGTTCACAAACCCAACATGAAACATAAACTAAATCCTTGCCAAGAAGTGGGAAAAAAAAAACTTTTGATCAAATATAGAGGTTGTTTGGATGGGATATTTTGGAGTGAAAATCATTTTTTTCATAATTATTTTTCATATATTTGAATATTTTTTAAAAAATCAGTTTCAGTTGCTTTTTTTTAGAAGTTAAAAATACTAGCTTCTAACAAATTAATTTTAAGCTCTTTTTTTTTTAGTTATATAGAATTAAATCATCGATAGATATAATGGTGGATTCCACTATTTTTATTCGTTATTCATATTTAATAGTAATAAAGTGAATGTCTCAATTAAATACTTACTTTAATTTTGGGTGTTGAAATACCCATGCCATTACTTGTGTTTATCACCTATCTATCACCTTGTCATAAACCAATAGATTGCAATTCAGATATTCAATTTTATTGAAGCAAACACACGGAAACAGACAGATGCAGAGAGAAAAAGGGAGAGGCGTTGAGACTTAAAGAGGATTAAATAATAAGAAGACAATCAATGGTTACAAAGCCAAAAGACAACCAAAGAGCCAAAAATGCATTACAAAATTACAAATCTCTGTTAAAAAAAAGAAAAGGAAAAAGAATATACACAAGAAACACGAGTCAATTACCTCTCTAGCAAATTGTTAGCCACCTACTAGTTTACTCCTATGACTCACACTACTTAGCTACATTTCAATTAGCAAAAGACACTTGGCCAAATACCAAACCAAACCTCACATGCTAGAGTCAGTATGTTCCTAGAGAGGGAAAAATAAATAGCCATGAACAAAGGAAGGAAAGGGGAGGGCACCACCGTAAATTTGCTCACCACACACATCTCTCTTAATTCCTACACATATATTTATATATATATATATATTTTAAAAAGCTTTTTATGAAAAAGCCATAAGGGAGGGTAATTTGGTCCCAAACTTCAAGCCACATTTGTGTACTCTACACAAACTTGCACACACTGTATAGATGGATGGATATCATGCATAACATGGAATCTAACATATCCATCCAATCAGGACCGTTGACAATGATCATCATCCACTCTAGACAAGCGTTGGAAAATGATTGGTGCGCCATACTGAGGGTAGAGTAGCATCAGGACCGTTGGTGCGTGCTGATAACTTGGGGCCAACCTGAAGCTAAAACGCTGGAGTATGATTGCGAGGGCCAGTTTGGTTTGCAGCACTGCGAGGTTTTGTCCGATGCATGTGCGCACACCGAGGCCGAAAGGTATGAACGCCACAGGATGTCTCGCGGCGCGGGCCACACCTTCGGAGAAACGGCCAGGATTGAATTCGTTGGCATCATTGCCCCATATGGCTTGATCATGATGGACGGCCAGGATTGGAATCAAGAGCTCTGTCCCACGCGGTATTTTGTATCCCCCTAACTCCACGTCTGTTTTCGCCCGTCGGATTGTGGCGATTGTGGGTGGGTACAGCCTTAGGGACTCGTTCACAATCATGCTCAGCTGCACCAGATCATACCCCCAAAATGTTAGAACTGCCATATTATTGGATTAGATGTTGCAAGAAGAGGACAAAACCATTGTTCTCACGAATTTTCCCTTAAAATATAACCTGTCCTCTATTCTTAAATGATTTGGAAGGTTAAAAACATAATACATTCAAAATTAAGAATCATGCTATTCATCTAAACAAATATTGATATAATTTTTGACAGAAGTTATGTTTGTTATTAAATAAAATAAAGTAGTATGAGTTACCTATTTAGCTAAAGACTACAAAATTTTTTGCTATGTATTTTTAAAAAAAAACAATACTTTGACATAAAATATATCCTATGATAGAATAGCTTTAAAATACTTGTTTTATTATTTTGAAGAAGATAAGGAAAAATATAGTATTTATTAAAAGGACAGAATTGACACTTGGGGAGGCGTAAATGGGCATAGTTGCACTACATGTTCCCTTGACAAGGGGTAAGAGGAAGCAAAAGGTGGCAACTTGGTTTTTGTGAGGAAACAAACACAAACACAGGAGCTAAGGGACAAAACATGGTTTTTTGTCCAAATCCTAACATCACATAGCAAGGAAGGGAAGGGAAGGGAAGGCAGGGGAGGGGGTTAAGGCGGGCGGTGGGGTTCTGCTTGCTTACCGTCTTGAGCTTAGCAAGATGGTCTTTGGTGGGGAGGTCACGTGCTCCGCACATGTTGAAGACCTCGTCACGTGCCTGCACCTGCCACTGTGGGTGCATAGCAAGGAGTATGGTCGCCCACGTCAGCAGGTTGGATGTGGTCTGCTTGCCCGCAAAGAAAAAGCTCTTGCACTCCTCCACGATGTCATCCACTGTGACATTGCTCGAGCAATTCCCCTTTGCTGAGGCCTGAATCATTAGCCCCAGCAGATCCTTTGGCCCCTTCTGCACCCCGCTACACCACGAGTTCTCTCTCCTCCGTTCTATCAGCTTCACCAGCGATTTCTTTATCTCCTTGTCCAATTTCCAAGATCTTATATTCCTCCTTGTGGGAAAGAATCTGAAAAATTGTACATCCATCCACAAATTAATTCAATAATCAATTATTATTTAATAGTTAGCTTGTTGATAATTGTGCATATAATTAAGCAGACAGAAAGAACTAGTGTAGTACGAGTAGCACAGTACCACATCATGGGATAATGAAATATGATTAGTTAAATAATTAATTAGAGGGGGGGGGGGTTATTGTTATTATTAGTATTAGTTTATGAAAGGATTATTAAGGAAGGAATTAATTAATTAATTACCTGTAACCTGGAATGAATACTTTTTGGAAAGCATCGGCAGCTAAGACCATTTGTTGAGCTTGAAGGCGGAAAATGGCTTTGCCATCTTCGTAGCTGCTTCCAAATGCGGTCCTCGTAATCACATCTTCTGTTAAGGTTTGAAACCACTCCGAAACTTCGATTTCCACCTCACCCTTCTCCCCCATTGCCGACCACTTCTCCAACATCTCAACCACGCTTGTTGCCATCACCGGTATCAACAGCTGGACACATTTATGTGTGTGTTAGACAAGAAATCTCACTCATGCCATTAATGAGGCTACAATTGCATGTACAAGAAGATTCATGTGAAAATAAATAAATATATAGTCGTTTATGCTTTGCTATATTATTTTATAAATATTGGTACCATAAAAATAGTGGTATAGGATACAGGAGTTAATTACTTTGAGATTTTCCATGTGAAAAGTGGGAGAGATGATCCTACGGTGATGAGCCCATTTCTCTCCCTTAAGGCTAAGGAGTCCATCGCCTTCTAGCTGCTTCACAAGTGGGGGAGCTTCGTTTTTCTCATAAAATTCTGACTTGGATGTAAAGATTTCACGGATAAGGTCAGGATCAGACACCGTGAGTCGAACAGTGGGTCCAAACCAAACTAGGAATGTTGCACCTGTATTATTATATATGAAATGAAATGAAATATGCAATATAGTGAGAGATTAATTTAATTTAATTCGATTTAATTAATAAGTAATTAATATTACGACTAATTGATTATTAGTTTATGAGATATATAGAGAGAGGCATTAAGGATAAACATTGAGATGAAATGAGGTTTTTTATTAGTATCATTTTTTTTTCACAAAGTTGGAGCCACCATAGTCCCTCAAGTAGTAAGTGTGAAGTTTACAAAAGAGGAAGGAGCAGGAAACATGACAGCCATTAGTTTTTTTTTTTTTTCAGAGGAAGCGATGGATAGTGTTAGTGTAGACCCTACAGCACAGAGGCATTGAGAGAGATAGAGATATAGCAAAAAAAATACAGCAGGAGAGAGGGGGAAGGGGTGGTGGGAAGAAGACAAGTCAATTTTAAAACGGTTACCAAACATATTCAACTACATTGTCAAAATTCAATTCCTCCCCATACAAAAACAAAAGAGAGAGGACATGGAAAAGAGAGCAAAAGCAGATGACAACTCCATAATGCCAACTTCCATATCATAAAAACTATATGGCTGTATATGTGATGACTGATGAGTGATATGAGAGTGCTTGGTTAATAATAACTAAGCTGGATATTTTTATTTTGTTTTTTGTTTTTATAGGGAAAAAGGAAAAAGGAGAATATGGACAAGGATTGTATCACTGACACCCTCACAGAGGAGTCAGTAGGAAACAAATGTCTGATTACATATCAAACTGCAAGCCTCGTTGGATTTTCAGGCTAGAAAGAGTTGAGTGAGTACTCAAGGAGGGTCTTGAAGAGAGAAAAGAAAAGAGAAACACAAGGGGAAAATTGGAAAAAAGAGGAACCAGGTGGAGCTACCGTCCAAACTCGGAACTTCATTATCATGCATCAAACAGCTAGGAGCAGATAGCTCAGAAAAAAAAAAAGAAAAAAAGCCTGAAAAAGTTGCAAAAAAGAAGCACCCCTAACTCCGGAATATTGAGTCCCCTTGAAGGCTTATTGAAAAGTATTAAAATTCTGAAAGGAAGAAATCATCAAACTAGCAAAAGAAAAATTGAAAAAAAAAAAAAAACCACCACAGCATGATCATCATCATGACACTGAGGAACGCCAACTTTTAATGATGATAAGGAAGACTTGTTTCGAACTAGAGAGATAAGAACGCCCCATCAGTTTAGCTTTAAAGGGTCTGAAAACATTCGTAAAATCAAATGCATTTCTTCATTTCGAAATCGAATATATATATATAGTTAAAAAGAAGTAAGATGGCAAAGAGAGTTCAAAACCGAACACCAAACTTCAAAAACTATGTGAAGACAGCAAGGGTGGAAGGTGGAAGAAAATGTATCTAAAAGGAAAGAGAATAAGAGAGGAAATTTTCGAAAAAGAATTAGTTAGTTGGTACCGTAAATTTTCTTCCAGTGATGGTAGAAGGAAAGGACACGAGGGAGAATGTTGTGAGAGAATGGCATGGGCTGAGAGGAAGCCTTGAGCATCATGCCAACAAGTTCTTTAACGTTTCCAATGAAGAAACGATAAGGGGGTCCTCTGATTCCTTGCTTGGAGAAATGACCTTCGATCTTTCTAGGTCTCCACCAGAGCAACACTGCAGCCCTGAGCACCAACAGAAGGAGCACGAAGGAGAAGGAGAGAAGCTTCAGCCAGGACAAGAGCTCCACCATGTTGGATATTACGGTATTGGTGGTGTTTGTTTTAGAGAGAGAGAGAGAGAGAGAGAGAGAGAGAGAGAGAGAGATCAGAGAGAGAGGACACGCAAAGTGCTTTTCTTTTCTTCTTTTTCCTTGCTCTTCTCTTCCAAGTGTGGACAGTGGTGCAGAGAGCAGGCTTTGGCTTTGGCTTTGGGTTGCTTCTTATCTATCTGCTTTGGTTGTGTTATGTTGGTTGTTAGTGTTAGTGGCTTGGCTTTTTAATACTACAAGGACAGAGAGAGAGAGAGAGAGAGAGGAGCTAAGCAAGGCCAACGGCGTAGGGGCCGCCATTGGAATTCCAAGGGTCAACGAATGGCACCGTTTTTTAATTTTAATCCTTTCAAGACCATGTTGCCCCTGTCCTTCCCTTTTAGTATTTCCATGTCCCTTTTTAACATTTTAGCTATTTGTTTTTTAATTTTTATTTTCAATTTGTATTATTCTTCTCTATGGTTTAGTTATCGAATAAAGATTCATTTTAACCTTTGAAATTATGTGGATGTTTCACTTTAGTCCATTAATTAAAAAATATCAATTTATTAGTCCTTAAAATTATTAGAAACAATTCAAATTAATCCCTTTTGTTGGGACTAATTTGAATCACTAAAGAATTAATTTAAATAATTTTTCATATTTTCATGAATAAATTGAAACTTTTTTATTTTAGAGACTAAAATGAAATGCACATAGCAATTAAAGTAAATCTTTACTCATTGAGTGCTTACATTTAGACCCTTTTGATGTGTTTGAATATTTTATGGTGAATGGAATGTAATGGTTATAAAATGACATTGAGTTGAATGAAATAAAACATATTCTACTGTAAAATTAAAATTTTTAATAACTGCTTAGTTATAATGTATTTATTTTTTATTCAATTTGAATCTAAAGTATATTTTTGTATTTGTAACTATTGTTATATTTCTTCATGAATGAATTTTTTTCCATAAAAAAATAAATAGAATAGAATGATCATGACTTTAAATTTTGGTAAAATACACTTTTTTGTCCTCTAATTTATTTTTATTTTTCATTTTGGTCCATTAACTAATTTTTTGTTCCTTCTAATCTTTCGTTTTCGTTATCTAACTAATTTTCTATTTCTTTTGGTCCCTGAACTTATTTTTTATTTTAGTTTCTTAAATAATTTTTATTCCTTTTAATTTAACTTAATTTTGTTTTATATTGTTCTAATATAATGCAATAAAATAAAATAAAATAAATGGAAAAAATAAATATGAACAAGATATTTATCCTTTTTAACTATATAACAAAAATAGAAATTAAATAAAATGGAAATAAAAAATCTACTGAAAATTAAACAAACAAAAAATAATAAGATATGAAGATACTTGTAGGTTGAATTTTTTATTTTCTGAAAAATAAATAGAAACAGAAAATAAATAGAATTAAATAAATGTAGAATATCTATTTTCTTATTATCTTTGTTTGTTTGTTTGATTTTCAATTTATTTTTTAATTTCTATTTTATTTTTTATTTTACAGTTTAAAAAGGGAAAACATCTTGTTTAGTTTTTTTTGGGTTTCTTTTAATTTAATTTATTTCATCATATTACAGGAATAGAAAATAAAACAAATTAAATAAATAAAAACAAAAAATTAGTTGGAAAACCAAAATGAAAAAATGAAAAAAAGTTCGAGGAGAAAAAAAATAGGAAATTAGTTATGGGACCAAGACAAAAAATAAAACTACGTTATAGGACCACAAAACAAAAAAATTAATTGGGGGACCAAATGGAAAACAAAAATAATTTATTGTGGGACTAAAAGTTATATTTTGCCTCAAATTTTTTGCTTCTCTTCCATATTCTTTATTCAATTATCCATCTTATACCAATGTATTCTATCCCATTTCAAAATATCAAAACAATGAAGTTTAATTGCATTCCATCTAAGTAAATGATAGTATATTTTTTTAATACCGTTAATGCATTAAAACTAAACTAAATTAATTCACACTAAATCAATTAAGCCACTAATATATGCTGGCTAAATTCATGTTTTTATGTTTGAAACAAAATTCTACATTATTTCCCTATATTTTATATTTTTCAACATTTGAAAAATGCCGAATAAGTAATTGTAAAATGATGAATGTTTTCAGCCGTTCATAACCAAAAGTTTACATATGACAAAATTAATAAAATGACATTTATAAATAATCTCTCAATCAACCAAAAGAAATTCAAAAAAAATTTCAAAACATAGTGGATCATAATCATACAGGTTAGTCACTTAGCATCATTTGATACTTTGTTGAATTCATATTAATTGATGATATGAAATTATTTTACATTATTGGTGCATAAGAATTAAACTATTTTATTTTACTAATTTAGTAAAATATAATAAAAATAATTTTTTAATTTTGTTTTAAAAAGATAACACATAAATTTTTGAGTTTATTTTAATTCTTAAATGGTTGATTACATTGAATAAATAAATCTAAGATGCAAGTGAAATTTATATAAATAATAATTTTATTAGATATACAACGTGTCAATGCTCTATAATTTTTTAATTTTGATTTTTGTTATGATCAATATGATTTGTCATGTCTTATGTTCGTATCAGAATTTATAATTTCTAGGATCTAAACCATGTGCGTGTGAGAGTTGAATGGGCTTACAATATGAGATTTCGCTTTGTGTGCGCATATATATATATTGTTAATATAAAATCTTTGTATTGTTAACTAATTATACATTATTATTATGTATAAGCTTATCTTTTAATACAATTATTACAAAGCTCAAACTACTTTGATAATCTGTTAATATATAATTAACTAATAATAAACTACTTTTACATTAAAAACTACTTTGATACAGTGTTGTATAATTAACAGTTGTTATTTGATAAAATTTTCAAAAATTTGGGTTAGTATAAAGCATGACTTATTCTTAATTATAAATAATTAAGAGGTACCAATACTTTTAAATTTTTCAGGAGTATTGGATAAATCCTTAAAATATATATTAAAATATATCCAGTTTCATTGCGATTCAAACTCATTTAATACGTACTAAAGTACTTTTCTATTTTGCTGACTGAGCCGCACGCCATAGTTATATCAAAATTCAAACTACAATTTTAGCTTTCCTATTCCATTGGACGGACATGGAATTTTCACTTATTAAAAAAAGATATTAAGATTACGTTTGAATGAAAGAATAATAATTTACTAATAGTAAACAAAATTTTCTTCCTTACTTGTCTTTCAAAATCTTGTATTCAAACATAGCTTAAACTTGTTGAGTTTTATAGGTGGCAACAAGGGTGTTGTAACATTGCAATGTCTCCAAATTTTAGCTCTCGTGACTGAAAAATATGAACATAATGCTAGCCGAAAACTCGTCAAAATTTGGCTGAATCGTTTCAATTTTTATATAAAATGCATTGCTTTCTTCTCCTTATTATTATTATTATTATTATTATTATTATTGACGTGTTTCTTATCTATATTGGATCCACGGCTCTATGAAATGCGCATGAGAAGATTTTGCCACCAGGATACATTTTTCAAAATTATAGCACGATTGGCGGAGGATAAAAGGGAGCTTGTTCATATTTTTGTTGAACTAATATTAATAAATAATTGCCAACGTTATGCCTATTGTGTTGTAGATAATTATGGGGAATTTTAAATGAAGATGGTTGTGCCATCGTCTGTGCAAGGCTAGAAGTTACATGAATGTTTAATATATTCAGCATTAAAAAAATTCCTTTTCTTAACAAGCACTATGTCAGTAACTGAAATTCAATCATTGCAATTACTTACTATAAAGAGTTTAATTTTAATATATTTATAGTATATTTTTTTTCATATATAGATATCTTTTTTTTTTAGGTCTCCTCATATATCCACCGTGGACAAATAGTGACTAATCATTCTCCCTCATTATAAGTATCAGAGAAAAACAGACAAAAAATAATTAATGTTGTTTTAAAATATGAAAACTACTTAACTGAAAATACAACTTATATTTTGACCCGGAGAGAGCAAAAGTGACATTTCTTTTATTTTTTTGTCGTTCATAGCCTATATTTTTTAATTTTTTTTATCACTCAAGCAATTTGTGTAGCAGTTGCATTTTTTGTGATAATGGTCACAGAGAAAAAGGAATTTAGTTATAAATATGTCTCCTCATCTAGAACAAAACTTGAAGTCGTTATAAAAATTATATGTAAAACTTTCTTTCGTGCCCCATAAAATAGGGAAAGCAGAGAAAGGGGAAGTGACAAATGGGGGGGGTGTTCGAACCCCAGCACATAGCCAGCCCTTAGACAAATGTGAATGACAAAATAACTGTTACTTAAAGATGACCGTGTACATAAAGCTAGGTTTACCATGTGAACTATGATTGTCTGAAGTTCAAATAAAGGTCAAAATTCCCTTCAATTTCAAAACACACAGATATATGTCTAATCGAAATGACTTCTCAAGAAAAGACTAATTTAAAATTATGCATAAGATTTCCCATAACAAATCATTTATCACGGGAATGTACGAACATGAGTTATGGGATGTATATCAAAAAACAACCCCGTTGAGTCAACTCAATAATAT
Organism: Dalbergia cochinchinensis; assembly: GCA_031216125.1. NCBI lineage: Eukaryota > Viridiplantae > Streptophyta > Magnoliopsida > Fabales > Fabaceae > Dalbergia > Dalbergia cochinchinensis. The sequence goes on from CM062371.1 coordinate 10,911,969, forward strand.
TCCATTAGAAAGCCAATATATTAATAGGGTATAGTGGGGGAAATTAAGCAGTGGATTGCCGAATATAGAGGGAAAAGAGAGCTTTGCAACTCAAAATTCAAAGAGCTTGTCTGCAATGTTGTTTTCTATGCATAGAGCACTATGAAATTACAACCTGTAGTGAGGCAAATAAATGCAACAACCAAAACATACTATATAAAGAAAATTAATTACGCCTTAGTAATGTACGAATTATTTGAGTTTTCACACTAGCGAATTATGACTTGTGCACGACAATATGCACAATATTAAGCATATGCCCCAAATCTCAATACAAACTTTTTAATTAACTAGAAGTGGAAAAGAACACAAATTATGAGATAAGTAGCATAGCTTTTGTATTCTAGTTGACGTTCCGCGAAAAGGTAAGAATAGGATGTGGAAGATACTGGGATTGTTCTTACCTTGTTCCTTGTTGTCAAAAAAAGATGATCTAATGAGAATAATAAGAGGGGTGTGGGAAAGGGGAAGGGAAAGAGAGAAAGGGAAGCACAAAGGAGGTTGTCGTTTTGGAATGTTGCTCTTAAATTTGTGCACATGGGAACAACGCTGTCTAGCTTAGGGTATCCTTCTGTGCATTAGGTGGGGAAATATGCTCTGGTTGACCCAACACGGGGTGCCCACGCAAAGACACCCTTCCCTAATCTTGTCCTAATAGGACCAAGACATATTGGGGCCATGTGCACCTCATGGGTCCTACAAATTTATAACAGAAACTCAACGGCTTATGTAGTGTGTAGTGTATGTAGAGGAGAGGATTTATTGTTTGTGGACAAACGCTGCCTGTGACTGATGACTTCATCACATAGTCAAATTTTATGTTTGTAAGCCAGATCGATTGGACAGAATAAGAAACCACCCTTCCTTTCAAAACCCACCTCTTTGTGATTTTTGGATCCAATTTGTCAATTGATTTCATTTCATTTCACTTCACTGGTTAGCTAAACAAAGCTCATTCTCTCTCTCTCTCAATGATTCATAATTATCTCATAATTAGGAAAATTGCCAAGACATAAATGCCATATGACAAAGGAGAATTAACTTTTAGAAAAATGTTTAATTGAGAGATGAGTAATTGCTTCATTCGAAGGTCAAGATGCCACACTACACACAAAAAGTTTATAGACTAATAAAAGTTTATCAAAAATAAGTGAATTCAAAGACTTTTCATTTACAATATTTTGTTTAGTTTCAAGTTCTTTCTTTCACAGGGCAGCTTAAAACATAGACCTTCATGGTCCTTCCTCCTTCTTCCTTAAATCTTCTATATTTATGGCAGTGGGCAAATTTGTGGGAATTACACAACTCTTTCTCACCCCACATGTAGGGAACAAAAATGATGTAACTAGGTTGGGAACCCGGTCTTGTGACACTAATTCGAAAAGCTAGCCATTTGTTATTTTACTGTGTACTTATCGCTTTTATGTAATATATAACTACAGATAATACATGTTTAAATAATAATATTTAATTTAAAATTTTAAAATAAGCAAATTATTATGATTTTATTTTTCATTATTCAAGATTAGAATTATCTGTAATAGTGAAATCATAATAGTAAAATCATATATATTTGTCATAGTGAAATCATAATAGTATATTATCTAAACTAGATTAGTATTAAGAAATGGAACACGTAGGAATTGAAATGAAATTGTTTGCCTAAAACTATTTTTCATTGATTGTGGTTACGTTCCATATATTTTTGTTCTTGGTGCTTTGTTAACTGTATTGGTTTGTTAAAATTCATGACCCATACACATTTGCGTTTGTATAAAAGGTTAATCTTCGAAACGCAGTGATAGTTATTGCTAGTGCTCGCGGCAACAATGAACCCTTTGGTAAAGTTGGGTAAATGTCATGAGACAAAAAATATAAAGATTTTGAGAATAAAAATATGATTGAATAAGGGGCGAATGATAACAATTCTAAAATTATCTCCATCTTAGAATGATTTTTAAGCCAATATTTTTGCCTCTTCAAAAAGGAGGAAGATTGAAAATATGTCTTTAAGATATAAATTTAAAATATATTTTTCAAAAATATTCCTCTAAATATTTTCTATTCTATTTTTATGCCTCTCACTTTTCAATTTTTCATTAAATTATGATATAATATTCATCATCTTTTTATCAATCACTATATCTTATACACTTCTACCAAACACAGTTTCATCATTATCTCCAATACTGTTTTTGTCTCTATTGTAATACCTAAATTTTAACCCCTTAATGCTTGAGCCATATTAAGGTTAATTTTTAATTATTATGTTTTGGTCTCATAAATTTTCTAATAAAATAAGATATAAGGAAAATAGCAGTAATAATTTTTTTTTATAAAAATCAAATTACAAACCTTGCGCATAGATAAATTACGTATAATATTTATTTTATAAAAGCTATCTAATACATTCACAAATGCATATGAATCATCCAATGTTTGAATATATATATATATATATATATCCAAATAGTATATCATAAGTGCTAAATAAGTAGTAAGAATAATAAATATTTTCCAACTAACAGTGGTCTGGAACGTAATCAATAAATTAATTGAACTTCTAAAGGAAGTATAACTTATCTAAATAAGCCCCATCGACTGAGATAAAATCCTATCTATGCTCATAATCATAAATAAAATCCTATCTACTTTATTTAAATGTGCTCATCCAAAGGATCTTTAGTTACTTACTTCTCGTTTGGATATGACACGAAAATAAAATGGGATGAGAATTTGAAAATTTCCAGTAAAATGTACATAATAAGGTATCATTGAAATCATCTCCCACCACCTTAGTTTACTTTTTAAAAAATATGAACATACATTAAAATTTAATTAATAGATTTCAAAAATTTTTATCTGAGGTTGACGTATATTTTAAGATAATCTTTTTTATTATGGATACAATACTATATTTGATGTATGTATGACAATATAAATGAATATACACATATATATAAAATCACATTTAGTAGCATAAAATTATATATTTATTTTAGTCTTCTTGTTTGCCTTCTCTTTCTTTATTCATCCCATTCTTTATGCATCTATTCTTTATAGATATCTTTCTTTATTCTTATCTTTTTTTATTCACCAATTTAACAATCAGTGGAGCAATGAGCTCATATCAAAAGTCAATTGTCATCGATAAATATAATAGAAATAAATAGGGTGTTTGAACAGTGGAAGATCGTCTCTATCCATTGAGGACTATTTCCAATCCAATTCAGTGCGAACCGAGTCCAACATCTTTAATATTTTATATTGCATTAATACTTTGTCAATAAAAACCATATCTAATATTTAAGATTGTTTTCCCTTCCATTGTATGAATGGGCCAAAAGAGTCTATTTTCCCCTGAGCTAATAACTAGAGACCAAAGGGTGACTTCCAGTATTTAAAATTGTCTTCCCTTCTTAGTATGGCTAGCATAGAGGAGTCCACCTTTCCTATTCTAGTAACTAAGGATCGAAGGATCATATTCATTTTTTCTCCGTTTAACAATTATTATAAATCTCATTAAATGCATACAGATAAGCTCAAAATTTTAATTATTCATAGCGACATTAGCTTTCAATGTTACACATAAGTCACATAGAATATACTCATATACATGCATTAGGCCAAAACATCATCATTATTAACTTAAATAATAAATTTTCTTTCAATATCTAAATTACTTAATCTGATTCTCATGGTTTCTAGTGATCACAACTCTCATATTTACACTTTAAATACCATATTCACATTGACTCCAATACTTTAATTTAATCATATTTTAACTGCTAAATCGTTTAATCATCAAAAATAACTCCCAGTAGTCCCTTTTAATTTGACTAGGCCGAACCTACAGCTCATCATTACCTCAATTAACCATTAACCAAACATCCCTAATCTCAATTTAATCAAAACATGTAAATCTCACAAAACCTTTATTCGTTATGATTACCTGATATAAGACTACATATAATAAATATTTACTTTCTTAAAATCTTCACTTTCTTAGATATTTAATAATTTGAAAATAAACTAATCACACTGCATTTTATTTCTTCATAATCTTAAACGTGTTTAAATCTTCACATACATACGCACGATATACTAACTAGACCTTTTAACCTTAAAAACTAGTCGTGGTATAACATATTTAGTTATAATGCATATATATCGCTTACGTCAATATTTTCTATATAGAAAAATTATCAATGTTACACAATTTCCTTATTTTTGATAGAATTGTTATTAAATGATTTGACAATGATACAATATTATTTTATACTAAAAATATATATAATTATCATAATTGATTAATCACACACAAAACAACGAGTACAAATAATTTTTACACACATACACTAAAATGCATCGTTAAGTCATTGTTACAACATATATACAATCAACAATAATCACACGTATCGAAAATAGGATTGATCTCAATCATGTTTTAAGAGTTATAGCAATAAAAAAGGCTAATCTTTCAGTAATGATAGACATTTCGATTCATAACATAATATGTACAAAGAGAAAATGGCAAGAAACCTCTACTTCAAGTGGTGAACTATATGAGAGTGAGCTTTTAGAGACACTAAAGGATTGAAATCAAGAAAAAATCCTCCTCTTGCTCCCTCTTTGCCCAAAACCAAAATTGCCACAAAAAATATGGAAATATTAGAGCTTAAAATGTTTGAAATTTATGTGTTTAAAGAGAACTTTGAACTAAGATAGTAGTTCAAGCTCAAGGGAAAAATTGGCATCGAAGAGGAATAGAAAAAAAGTGAATAATGATGTAGAAGATGTGAGCCTCGAAGGAACGAGAAGTGTGTTAACTTTTCTATATATAGGGTGTGGATAGGTTTGTGTATTTCTCTACCTTTTATTTAAAAAAAATATTTTGATTACAAAAATGATTTCATAAATTTAAATTCAAATCTAATATTTATTTTTGCCTTTATCTTTGCTGTTATTTCTATTCATACTACTACTACTAACTACTACTACTATTATTATTATTATACATTCTATATATATTAAATATAGACCAATTAATTTTTGAATCTCTTGCTTGTTTGTTTTAAAAAGGTAGAGATTTGGAAAGAGATTATCTTTTATAGTTTGTGTTTCATAGAGATTTGTATATAAATCATATCTTGCCATTATCTAAAATTTAAATTTTGTACATTCTCTCCTAATTTAAATATTAGTTGGTCATGGGATGCTCTTGATCTTTTAAAATCTTATTTTTAATTTTAATTTTTGAAACTAGAAAATTTATTAAATATTTAAAATTATCTTTTTTTCCTTTATCTAATTGAGTTGACTTTTATATTGACTTTTCTTAATTAACTAAGGTTTTTCTCATTTACTGATTAAGACTTTATTAATTTATTAATTAATTATTCTAATAACTCATTAAAAAAGAGGAAATTAATGTAACGAGAAATGAGGATGTTACATCTGCTGTCTCACCATCTCTATCATTTCTGTCCTAGAACAAGTATCAAATGCAATTTTAAGAGGAATTTGGTTTGTAAAAATATTTTCTGTTTTTATTTTCTGAAAAGTATTTTCTTTTTCAGATTTTCAAAATCAGGAAGTGTGTTTGGTTTATAAAAGTATATCCTATCTTTAGAGAGTGAAAATATTAAAAATATGTTTGATTTGTCTGATTTCAAAATATATAATATTAATTAAAATCAAAGATTCTAACCAAAATCATACCCAAAATCAAAGTTAAACCCACACCATTTCTAACATTAACAAAATACCCCAATCCTCGTGAGCAAACCTAGCCAATATGTCCATTGAAATCAACAAGAGCATTTGTGAACACTCGATTTTGTTCGACCCATAAAACCAAAAATCAAAATTAGCATATTTTTAGAGTTTTGTTCATCTATGGACTCATGTTAGCAACTTTGTTACAAATTATTTCAAGTCTCATCCATATTTCTTTGTTGTTTGTTGTCATTTTACTTTTTTCTTCTTCTTTTGTTCTCTTTTGCTTCATGTTTATGTAAAAAAAAATATGAAATATAAAAAATAAAAATAAAAAGAAGACAGCAGTGCTGCAGAGAGAAGTCACGGGCTCCTCTCCTTCTCTTCCCCCAAAAACAAGCTCGTGAAACATGGGGAGGAGGGAAAGGCATAAAAAATCAAAACAGAATGATGGTGTCTTTGAATTTTGATCTCTCTTGGGATGAAAAAAAAAAAATAATAATATAGGGTATACATATGAGGATCATCAGAGAACTGAAGAGAGGGCGGTAAGATCAAAAAAATTCATCAAAAGAGAGATTCAAACACATACACAAAAAAAAACTGAACTGAACCAAAAAAAATTTCCAATTCAGAGTGCAGACTAATCAAATAAGAACATCTATCACCTACAAAGAATTTTTCGAATTCAACCAAGATTCCAGTCCAGCCATCAAGAACAAAAGAATCAGAAGCAGATATAGGTACATATACATCATTATAATAAAAAATATAAAAAAAAAAGAAGAAAAGCATAGGGGCCGCGGCCTCCCTGCTCCACCGCCGCGGCCCCCCCTTTCTTTAACCACCACCACTCTCCTCTCCCTTCAGCCCATTACCACCACAACCTCCACTCTCCAGCACCATCATCTTCTTCCCTCTCCCTTAGCCACTCTCTATCACCATCATCATCATGAACCCGCGGCCCCTCCCCTCCGTCACCTCCTTCCTCAGCCATAAACCCCGCCGGATCTGCAACCTCCGCCTTCTCTGGGTCTCCGGGAGTCCGCCCCAGTAGCGCCGCATACGATCTCACCTCAGATCCACCACGAAAAGCCCATCCGCGCGAAGCACCAACCGCGAAACACAGCGGAAACCCAGTCACGGGAGGATGGCATCTTGGTGAGCTCGCGGTTCGCTGCCGCGCCCCCATCCGCGGCGTTTCGTTCCCTCCAGTCTCCGCCATGGCCATGCTCTTCACGCGCCTGCTACTCGTCGCGAATCACCACCACCGGAGAACCACAACATGCAGCACCGCGGCCTCGTCGAGCTTCCACCACCCTCAACCACCACGTTTCTTTTTAACCACCCTCACTCCATGTCGCAACAGCCACCATAGCCACCACTTCCAACATTAACAACCCGAACCGCCAGTACCTCATTTCCCTTGATTTCATTCTTCCACTCTTCATTCTAACTCCACCATCATCATCAACATCCACTGCAACCTCACACCTAAAAATACAAATCAAACACATCAATTTATTCTGAAAAGAGAGAGGTTGAGAAGAGAGAGAGAGAGAGTCTAACCGCCGCTGTCCCCAGACTCAACCACCACAACCTTCACGGAGTCACCATTCGCCGCCATAAAGCCACTCCTTCCTCTCTCCTCATCGCACGGCCAAATTTGGCCCTTTTCTCGCCACAGAACCCCCATCACCCAGCCAGCAGATCTCCGCTCGTCTCGTGATCCCAGTGCCGCCACTCCTTCTCGCAGAACACCGCTTCGGATCTTCCCCTTTAGATCTAGCCGCATCCTCAGCTTTTTGTTCCTCCGCGCTTCCCATCCCTTTGGCCGCCGCGCCATGGTTTCCTCCATCCACGGTGAACATGCCGCCTTCAACCTCCTTCCCACCGCTGCGTCATGTTCCACCTCGCTGCACTCCTGCCGCTTGCGGCCAGACCTCTATCGACCTCCCATCTCTTCCAATACAGCGACCTCTCTTCCATCTCCCTCATCGCCGCGGCCATGTGCAAACTTTAGTGGGTCGGATCTCCTCTCGTTCTTCCGCTTTCCTTCTTTCTCTCACACTTTCACGCTCTCGTTCTCATTCTCTCCGCATGTGCGTTTGGGTATAGGTGTGTGAAAGAAAAATGAATATGTGCGCGTGTGAGCTGTGTGTGTGTGGTGAGAGAGTGGATGCGTGTGAGCTGTGTGTGTGGTGAGAGAGTGGGTGTCGAGAGTGAGTGTTGTGAGTGTGGAGAGAGAGTTTTTTTTTTTTTATTATTATTATTATTTTTTATATGTATGTGTTAACTATGTGAATTTGAATTTTGTTAGATCAAGGTGGAGAGTCAATTTAAATTTATATATATATATATATATATATTAAAAAAAAGGGGTATAAAAAAAATGATAATAAATTGTATTTGGAGTTTGTATAAACTAGTTATTTTATTTATTTGTCTATGTTCTTAGATTAAGGCTGTTATATTTTGATGATTTAGATTTTGGTTTGGTTTACTTGATTAGTTTTTATTTCATTTTAGTTTAGGCCTAAATAAAAGTTTTTTACTTTAAGTTTGTAATAAATATTTCGATATTTTTGATAAAAAAAAAGAGAAGAGAATTTGTAATGTATGTTCTTTTATTTATTTTTATTTGAACGAAATTAGGTAAAAAAAAAAACAAAAACAAGTTATTCAATTTAATTTTATTTTATTTCATCTTATTATTTTGGGTGAATTTAATGTTAATGTTCCCATTGAATTAAAAAAGAGAGAAAAATAGTAATTTGGACCTTTGTTTTCTTAGTTTCTTTTTATGTTTTGTTAAATTGTATGTCTACGTTTATGTTTACAAGTTAATTTTACTTTTATTAATTTATATGTTTTGATTGAATTCATTACTTAATTGTGTTTATTTTTTATTTTTAATACTCTGTGTTTACATGTTTTGATTAAAATTAATTGTGTAATTATAATATTTTGCATTTCTAGTTTAATTATTTTATATATTTTATGTATTTGCAGTTGTATTTTTTTTTAGGTTTTGTTATTTTATATGATTATGCGCTTTATGTGTAATTATGTTATGAATTAATTTTCTTTTGGTTTAATTGTTTTATATATTTATATATTTTATTTAAGTTAATTGGGTTTGTGGTTTTTTTTTATTTTTGTTTTGTTAGCTTAATTATCCTAATGTGTTTTTTGGTTCAAATTCATTGGATATTTGTTTTTATGCATTAATTTTGTGGGTTCCTGTTAAAATTAGAATTGTTTATTTAAAAAAGGGAGTTTTATCCATTTTGGATTTAAAATAAGGATTTGAGTATTTTATTTAGATTTATATACTTGATTAATTGATGAATTGTATAAAAAGGGGTTAATCGAGTCGAGATGGTTTGTTAATCTCTACGTTTTGTAATATTTTAAACAAGGACATTGATATTCAAAAGTTTTTTCAAAATAGAGTTAATTTATTATGACGGTTTGTTAACTTTATGTTTTAGGATATTTTAGCTATGACAGCTTGATATTCTAAAATCCCCTTTCAAAATTAGATTTTCATTTTGTTTGTAAATATTTTATTATTACTTCATTTTTTATATTATATTAATTTGAGTTAATTATTAAATTGTAAATATCTCTTTTCAAAAATAGAGTTAATTTAACTGTGATGGTTTTTTAACTTTAAATTTCAGAATATTTTAGCTGTGACGGCTTAATATCCTAAAAATTCTTTTTTTTCAAAATTAACTTTTCACCACTTAATTTATTTGTAAATAATTTCCCTAATTTTTTTTTCTACGCTATTTATGTATTTTGTTTTATTTATAAGTTTTTTTTAATAATTTTATTTCAAGATCTTTTAGTTAATTTTTGTTATTGTAGATAAAGAGTTAATTTAGTCGTGACGGCTTGTTAACTTGATATTTCGAACATTTGAGTAAGTGACAATTTTACGATTCAAAAAATTTCTTAAAAATGTTTGTTCTCTTTCATTATATTCTAAAAATGAAATAAAATAAATGTTTGAAAGTTATTTGTTTAATTTCCAGACAGCTAATTAGTGCCATCGCCCAAGGACGCAGATTTAGGTGCGTGGGATTAAATTCTCGCCTTCCTTTATACATAACTTGACTAACTCAAACCTGCTTTCAAAGACTATTCTCAAAAATGGTTTTTCCAACGCTTTCTAATTTCAAATAAACTTTACAATAATTCTCAAAATAAAATTCTTTCTTCTTCGCCATCCCCGTCGCGATCCCGGTTGCGACAGCATTCCAAATACAAACAAAGATGCTCTAAACTGATTTAAAAAAAGAAAAGAAGAAGGGAGTAAAGCAAGAGCAAAAGGAGACTGAAGAGGGAGGAGGCGTTGCCTCTCCATCATCACGCCATTGTTCCAAAGCCATTGCGTCTACATCATCACAAGCTCCGCCCTACCAGGACCACCTCACCACAAGCTCCGTTTGAGGCCATAACCCATCGCTATTGTCAACACGACAGCGCGTCCTCCATCGTTCGCATCCACAATCGCTAGGAGCAACTGTCGTGCACCTCCATCACTGCAAGGTCTGCTGTTTCAGATAGTGCCGCAGCATTTCCAACTCAAACATCCCAAACAGTGCGAGCTCCGCGACAGCATCCTTCACAATCATCGTCTTTGGTGGTGGCAAAATGTAGCAGCAAAGGCAAAAGCACTGCCACTGCCATCACCTTCACTGCCATCGCCGTCGACTGCATCTACCTCGCCACTGCCCACCGCGTTTGCCGCAATTGTTGCCTCCTCCTTCTGACTAAGTTCGCGGTTGCTGGTGGTGGTTTGGTGGGTTTCAGTGGATATGAGATCCTGTGATTTTTTGTCTTCTCGTTATGTTGTTGATGTGTTATTTCTTTTCGTTTCACTCTCACCATCTCTTTGTATGTGCAAACTGTGTGAATTGTGTTTAGATGAGAAAGAAAAAAAAGTTGGTTATAATTAAAATTCAACCACCGTGTTTTGGGTTGAAAATATTTTCAACTCTGTAGACACGCTTACTTGAAAACGAGGAAATGGTGTTTTCATATTTTCAATGAATTTGAGAAATATTTTCTGAAAATATTTTCAAAAAATCAAACCAAACATATTCCTATCTATGTTTTCTATATTCACCAAAAATGAAAATGAAAAACACTAAAACCAAATGCCCCCTTAGTGACTTTTATAATTTTTTAGGCAGTGCTTTGTAGAATGGAAGATTAATTTTTAGATTTAGTAAGATATTTTTAAATTTAGTAAAATATATTTCTTATTTAATGTAAAATATGATTTTTTATTTTAAATATTATAATTTTTATTAAATCAAACAGATGTAGCTAGTAAATATTTTTCACATTTAATGAAATATTTTTTAAATTTTTCATTGGTTTAAAAATATTTTTGTATTTGGTTAATTAAGCTTTGTATTACTCTTTATTTATTTATTTATTTTTTTGGGTCAGACATATTAATCCTTGTTATTTGTTTCTTGTTTGAAATCAAAAAGTGAGCTGAAACCAGTTCATACTTTGACACCCATCTGTTGTAAAATTGCAGTAACCTGTCCTCCCCATTATGATCCATAAGTCTACCCTCCCCATGTTAGAGCTCAGAATCCTCCTTAGTTTCATTCTATTGGGGGAAGTGTTTATCACCTGAAAATTTATAGGTTCGAGTCCTCAAATTTGACTCAATACATATTCAAGCTAAGTTCAAGTCATATTTTGGGTTAACCTATCCTGACTCGAAGCAAAACACTCCTTCCAGTTCTCAATATAAGTCTTGGTAGGTTATACATGGAAATTAAGGTAAAGATCGAATCTCATTGATCTTTTAACAAAATAAAAATAAAAGATAAAAATACCCTTTATATCTTATAATAAATTATCTATCCATTAAATAATTATACTCACATGCACCCATTCTCATTCATCCTAAATATCGGGATAAAACATGCAAAAAATAGTCAATACTTTCTTAAAATGTGAAAATGACCTATATTTTGGATTTGACAAAAACAATTCAAAATCGGCTTATATTAGGAATCAGAGGAAGTAATTGTTTTAGAGTTATATTTTTTTGTAATAATTAATGATAAATTATAAGGTTTTATATTTTAATCAATATATTTTAGATAACTTAATATTATTTTTATGTTGATATTTTTTTTGGCAATCTATATTACTAATATTCCATAGTCGTTTGAGAAAAAGTTTTACACGTGTCATAATGAAAATGTTTTAGGGCCCACATCTTTTAAGAAGTTATTTATTAATTTTTTTGAAAAAATAAAATCACAATTATTACATATTATTAGCATATTATTGATAATCATTTGTATTTAATAATAAAATTGCATGATATCAATTAAATATCTTTAATTATTGTAATGCTGAAATCATGAATTATATTGATAAATTAATTTCACATCTAAAATTTTTATATTTGATGCAGGTAGTGATTTTCTTTTGAATACTATTATATTAAATTTATGAAATTAAGTATATAAATTATAAGAAATATGTAAAATATATACGCTAGATTATATCATTTAACATTTTTATTAGCAACAAGATTATGATGAATTTGATTATTTAAAGGCAGAATATTTTTTATGTCATTAGTGATGATATTATTTGATTATATACATAGACTAATTTAATGATTTGAAGACCAAGAATATACCAATTCAATAAAAAAAATTTTTATATGTACGCAGGTGAAAATGAAAATCCTGGAATCACTTGGAATTGCCATAAAATTATCCCTTTAATAATCTCTGAACTCTTGTAAATAATTTTGATAATTTTATATTTTAAAAGATTTAAATGAATTTTGAAAAAAATATTAATCATATAATTCATGACAATTTTGATAATTTTATACTTTGAAAGATTTGAATAAATTTTGAAAAAAAGAAAGTTAGTATTGAAAAAAATTAAAAAAATTGGAGAACATTTTAAAAAGAAAAAAATGATAGAGATTTATCATAATTTTATTTATAATTAGAAATTATCAATGATTAAGATTCTATATAAAATTTATTGATTATATAAATCTACTATACTAATGGTTCATATTCATTTTATAAAAAATATTACACATATCATTCATATAGTGATTTAGGCCCAATTTTTCTTAATCATTATGTCTATAAGAAATTTTTGAACTTAATTTATAATTTTATTATTAATTATTTTTTATATGAAATAAAATTATATATTACAACCATTGAAGAAAAATATTACAATCATTAAATATTATAATTTGTACTAAGAGAAAATTCATGTTAATATAATTATGATCTATAATTAATTAAGAATCATTAATAGCCTCACATTATAAAGGTAATATAAAAAATTATAAAAATAATATTTTCAAAATAAATAAGCTTTAAAATCAACATATTTTTTTAAAAGAAAATCGGTAGGTTAAATTGTTAACGAATTACTAATTGATTGATTTTGATATGATAATAATTTCAAATTTAATTTATAGCAAATTTATTTTTAATCAAATATTTAAGACATATTATAATACTAATATAATAATTTATTCTTAATCAAATATGATAATAATTGATATAATATTAATATTTAAGATTTATTACATAAAAAGTCTTCTATATGTTATTTATAGAAAAATTATACCTCACCCTTTTTATAATCTTAACACTTAAAGTAAATTTTTGAATTTAATTTGTCTTTTAATTATTAATTTTTTTTTTCCAATCATGCTTTCATATCTCTCTACTATTAACAAAATTAATATAAAGAATAAAAAATAGCATAAACAAAATTATAATTCAATATATTATACCATAAAATTTTATATATATAATTATAGTATTAAAAATAACAAACCTATTATAATTGTGTTGCATTTGTAGCATTTTTTATTATCGATATTTATGTTTTGAAGTTCAAAGTATTTTTAAAATTTTTTACTTTTAAATTTTTTTGATAAATCCGTAAATATCGATAGAGATTCAAATCTCCATATGAAATGAAAAACGGGGATTCGTGATTGAGATGTTAATAAATCCTTGAATACCATAGGCATTTAAAATCCCCATGGGAAACAAGAAATGGGAAATGGGGACCCATAAGAGGGATGCGGATAGGGATGAGAGACAAAATTCTAAACAGTGAGGGGAGGAGTGGAACATGCCATATTTTCTCATGGATACTTATTATTATCCCTATAAATAGTTTATGATGAAGTAAAATTATTTATTTATTCTCTTTCTTTATTCAATAATTTTAACTTATTGTTAGTTATAGATCATCTATCAAAATATTTTCAACCTTATAAACGTGATATTCAATATAAGATATAAAATAGAATGAAACATTTATATTTGTCCACTTATTTAATTATTTAAATATTAACTTACTTTTAAAATACATTTATATACTCAATTTTCTATAAGATATATATAAGTAAATTATCATTTAATTTTTATAATAATTAGCAAACTATTTTTATTATCTCTCCATGTATCGCACGGGTTAAACGATTAGTGTGTGTGTATATATATATATATTCCAAAATATCTCTTGACTTTTGTGTTTTACTTGTTAAATTTTATAACCTTATTAATGTCTGAATCCATATATGTTATGTATAAACCAGGTTTACTCAGTCATTAGTTGGATTATCGTCGGGTGGGGTTCGAGCTAAAAGAAAGAACATAACCTGATAAAAAATAGGCCATACTTGGGTTTGATCGAACTCCTCCAACTTGTCCATGGTATGCCCCAGTGCAGAGTCAATTATTTTTTGAAAGATTCTTTTGTTTTTTAAAAAAAAGGTGCTAAATAATGCTTTGCATAAGAGATATTGAAATAATTGAATTTTTTATGTTATTTATCATATTTTATATGCTTATACGTGTGTGAAACAAAAGAATATGCTATAAGTTATGGGATATAAGAAAGAAAGAAAAATCTATTTAGCCTAATAATAATAATAATTGTTATTATTATATAATTGAATCATTAAAATTATTTCACATTATTAATTATTTCAAAACCCTTAATGATAATAAAGTCTTTGGTTTATTTAGAGATAAAATTGTTAGCCTATTTAAAAATTCTTTTAACATATTTAAAAATAGAATTGGGTGAAAATGGATTTGATTAGGCTAGACTTTGATGACGTAAATAAATCTGAACTCCCAAAAGTAGTCTAAGCTTGGACCTATCACACAATATAGACTTTTTTTTATGCCTCTAGTCTAACATTCTTAAGAGTATAACTTGGCTCAAAAGTCTATTTAGTGGATTATGTGATTATATATATTTTTAAAATGTATACTCTTATTAAATAAATTAAAATGACTTCCTATATGTCAAAAAAAAATTAAATTAAAAGACTTCTTAAATACATTACAATTATAGTTTTAGATATATTAAAATATTTCTACTATCATTAGATTTTTAAAATAATAATAATAATAATGATAATAATAATAATTATAATAATAATATAAGTAAATCAGTTTAATAGACTCAATAGACTATTTCATTACTTAGAGTTTCACATGTATGTTTAACTAAAAAGACTTTTTTAAAAATCTTAATCTAACTTATTTATTAAATAGATTAGGCTAAAGTAATTAAGCCAAATATAGGCTAGACTAGGCCAAAGACTCTTGACAAGATGTCTGATCTACTTCCACCCTTATTTAAAAGTCTTTTGACCTATTTAATATGTAAATCATTTTTACTTATTTAAAGGCCTCTAAATAAGTTTTTAGAACTAACAACAAATCAGACTTTTAAAATGTGAGATTAAGCCTTCAAGAAAAGCCTATGTCAGATAATATATAAGTATGGATTCAATTTGTATTTTTTCAGATATAGGCTAGACTTATTTAAGTAAAAAAATATAGGGTAAGTTTGGATATTACAACTTTTGGATTTATACTTACAACTTTTGGATTTTTTCTAACTTTTTAGAAATTAAAAGTTATATTTTTATTTTTTATCCTATTTATCTAAACAATTTTTTTTTTTAAAAAAAAGTTATCCTTAGTGCTCTTTGAGAAGTTAAAATATTTAACTTCTTAATAAATACTTTCTAAAATACTAAAAGTATGCATTTTTATTATTATATATTTAAATTCAAAATAATATATTTATAAGTCGCTTTTCAAAAGTTACTTCTGTATAAGCTATTTATTTAAATGAGACTATAGTCTAGCCTAACCTATTTAACTAGTACCATCTGTATATATTTGAACAGTGCGCGTTCTCCTGAACTTAATTTCAAATTGCTTAACCAGTAACAGCATGCCTTAATTATTGTTTTAAGCACTCGGCAAACCGAATGAAGAGGCATATCTCTATCTTGGGGCGATTAGTTATTTAAGAGTATGATGTAGCTGTTAATAATTCGACATGGCAAAGTCTAAAGATTCCAGTGTGATCTTTCTTTGCCTTATTGGACTTACATAGCCAAATTTGAATAAACAAAATCGGAGAGCGAAAATTTCGTAGTTCTATATATGCTTTATTAAACTTAAGTGACAACGCATGCATATAAACATGCACATGTTCATTCCATAGGCAGTCAATTGTCATACATCACTTATAAAGCGAATGAGGAGAATACTTGTAAAATCAAAGAAATTTGCATCATACAGCAAGAGAGCGATATATATATAGGAGAGGGGGCTAGGGAATAGAATTTGATGTAATATTTTGCTTCAATTGAAAGGGGATGATAGAAGCCAAAAATAAACCATCAAATCAATGTTGATTATAATCCCCTCTTCGTCCACCCTTTTCTTGTTTCAACCTTCCCTATTACTTTCAAATTGATTTCAATGGCAACTGTATTTCGAAGTTTCAATTTCAAAGTTGCTAAAGCTAGCTACGGTATTGGGTAAACTGAGAGCATCTAATAAAATATATATAAGGACAATGAGAAATATACAACCAAACATGATTATTAATAGACCACTATAAAGCATGCATCAATCTCAGATTAAAAATACAAAAAGGGGGTATGCTGGAAAAAAGGTTTTGGAATTATTAGACAAAACAAATAATTGAATTCAATGATAGACTAGAGCCAAAAGCCGTGAAAACAATTGGCAATAATTGGCGCCAATATAAGAGTTATATATTTTTCTCCTAGCTATATGTCTACTTTGCACAAATAGAAGAAACTTCAAAAACTGATGAAAAAGATTGAGTTGGTAGGAGACTAATTAAAGAAGATATCATTAGGAGCAAATAAAGGGATATACACATATGATTTGGCAGCAAATCTCTGCCCATCATATCTCATATCTCCCATTTGTGATTACGGTAATTTTTTAAGAATTACTCCATCAACTTCATGATGTTTTTTTAATGTTTTTTAAGGGCCATGCTGAGGATATGCAACCACTTATCTTTCTATATTTGGCATGTTATGAGTAGTCTTCACATTTAATAACTTTTTCATATGGGATGACTTTGATTTTTGGCCTTTTTAAAATAGAAGTGTGAAGTATTCAAATTCAATTGCTACTCAATGCCAAATCCATAAGGAAAAAACAGTTGGCTTTTGGAAAGATTTTCGTCAACCTTGCTAGTTAATGATGATAATAGGGATAACTTTCATTCCTTGTTCTAATATGTTGTTGATCCTGAAAATGCGCACTTACTAGAGGGATCAATTGGGGGCGAAAAAAAAAAGAGGAAGCTAAAGTTCAATTTCACTATAGAATAGCATGCGGTTGCGCATGCCTTAGCAATTACCGAAAGACATAAAGAAGTCTACATCTTGCAAATCAAATGAGACCAATGCAAAGCATTTTTAGCAAGCAAAATACTTTGTAAGCTGATGTGACAAGAAATTTCCTTCAGGCTTCAATGTAGAAAGGTGAGAAAGAAGGTCTTGATAGAATATTAATTTATATATCATCTTTTTGAAAACTGCCAAATAAATGTTCATAAGTTTGATGCTATTTTCTTCTCTTAACGATAGTCAAAATGAACTGAAGAAACAATTTGTATCGTGGTTTTTCATAGTTTGGCAACGTTGATACCACAGAGAGAGTCTTTGTGTAACACACCAACGTAAGTAAAACGTGGTATGCTGTGAGAGATGAAAAGAACAAACATTAACAATTATAAATCATTTTAAATCATATAGGGAAGATGGTCAGACTTCAAAATTTTTTAAAGAATGTTTACAAATTTAAAAATCTGCTTAAAATAATAAATTATTTAGTGCGAAAATTTATTCATATTTTTTGCATGAATAGATAAATAATGTACACTAACTTTTTCTCTTAATTTCAACCATTTACTCGAGGTATTTTTGTTGAGGAAGCAATTTTATTGGTGCATCTCATTCCATAAAGAACTGGAGCAAATCTTTTGACTAACAGCATTTCTCATATTTTTTGCATGAACATGCATGCTCGAGGCGCACCAATTCTTTTTCCTCTTTCTACCATTTACCCACCGCGATTTTCATTGATGGAGCAATTTTATTGATGTCATCTCGTTTCATATGACACACAAACCCACACCCACACCCACCTACCCACACACACACACAACCATATATAATAAGGATTTAATGTGATGGTAAAGCTACAGTTTTTTTTTTCAAGAACTAATATTCAAATCTTGTATATGACACTTATTTAGATCTCTCTTAGTCATAATACTAGTATTTAATTTCACACCAATATATTTACTATCTAGAGTTGCCTGAAAGACATATAGGGGCTGTTTGGAACAATTTTTTTATTTTTGTTTTTAAAAACTATTTTAAAAATAAAGTTTAGAAACAATTATTTTAAAAGTAAAACACAAAAATACACTTTATTTGATAACTCTTTTTAAAAACCCACCCCATTTTCTCAAAATCAATGCAATACAGCAAAGAACAGGACCAGAGGGCTACTCGCAGCGGCGGGATCCAAGGCTGCCCACAGTGGCAGTCTGTGATGGTTGAAGGCAGGAGGGGCTGCTCGTGGTGGTGCTCCTGCTTTCGACGCTGAAGGCGATGGTGGTCCGTGATGGTTGGTGCTCCTACTTTTGATACGAGGGGTTCAGATCAGAGGAAGCAGATCGATCTGTGATGTCATCGGAGGAAGCAGATCGGTCGGCGATGTAGCCGGAGGAAGCACATCAGAGCTGGAGGAAGGAGATTGGTCTTGTGTGAAGCGGGCCATGATAGCGCTAGAGGGGGCAAATCAGAGCTGAAGAGGACAATAATGGTGGAACAAGCTTGTTTTCAGATTTTAAAACATGATTTGTATTTTTTTTCATTTTTAAAACCAACCAACCTATGAAAAATAAGCTACCAAACAAGTTTTTCTAATCTTTTGTTTTTCAAAATCAAAAATTGTTTTATAGAACAGTTGCCAAACAGGCTCATAATATTTTGCAAGAGAGGTTTCCCTTCCTCACTTTGAACTCTTAACACGACAAAAATTGAGCCAAACCTCATTGGTTACTTTGTAAAGTATTCATTTTTTTTTTTGTTGAATAGAGAGTTTAGATGTGAATAAGTGCCAATATCTCACTAGGATGGGGACAGATCTCCTAATCTTTTTAAGGATTTTCATAAGATATTATTGATCATATACCACCAAGCTTCTCATATTGGTCAGCATATTTGAATCCCCTAACCTCTATGAGCTAGACTTTAACCAGCTACGTCCACCCTTGTTGCCCGTAAGATATTAATTTGATTATTTAAAGATTAGTTTTCATTTCACATCAATCTAAATGTGGGCTTTCATGAAGGAAATGTTAACTGATATCTCATATGCCATGTTATGTGATGATTGTCATGTTATCTACTAGTTTAATCTTGTATTGGCTCTTAAAAGAGTTGCAAGAAATTAATTTGATCCTTGAAAATATTAATTTTCATTTTTTCTTATGATCAAATTGAAGCCTTACGTACAACTCTTATGAGAATAAGTTTAAGATTCACTCCATATAATGTGCCACATTTACGTAACATGACATATCATCACATAATATAACACGTAAGGCATTAGTTATTAGATTTTTCATGAATGCTAATATGAAATGAAAAACAACATTTTAAGAACTAAATTCATGATGCAATTTTTTGAGAACCAAATTGACATCTCACGAACCTTTTGATGATGAATTTAAGGTATTCCTCGGAAAAAATTCTTACGCATGTGTAAATCATTCAATATCCTGAACTTTACATAGAATCATAAAATTAATTCATTCAATCATTTATTTCGGTCTAGTTTGTCCTTTTGCGGCACAAAGGCCTTCGTTGCATCAACTCAAGCCTTCTGAGCTGCAGTTGCCGATAACTTGTTTGTTTCTTTGGCCTGTAGATTTACCATATTAACCTTCCTTTCTCCCAAAATATCCCCCCCCCCCCTCTTTTTTCTTCTCCTCTCAATATATTTAGGCACAATTTAAATTTAATAAACAAATAATGCTAATTCAATCATATCATGATGGACCAGAATGCGTATTCACAATTATGGATGGCCATCCAAACAAGCACTCAGCCTCAAAATCTCAACTCGGGGTCCTAATATTATAATGACATGCGTGGCATCGTGGACAGTGTGTGTATATATATATATATATACATATGAGTAATGCTATCTTGACATAAAAAAAAATGGTGTCTATTCAGACACCCACTTTATAATCATTGAATATGTATGTTAAGTATAAGTGGGGACCACCATCACATTCAGTGATTATAAAATAGGTGTTTGAGTAGATACCCATTTTTTAAGTGTTAAAATATCATTACCTTATATATATATATATATATATAGACACACACTGTGTCTACGGATTTAATTAAGGTTTAGGTAAAATGAGAAATATATAGTACCAAACAAACGGAGGGTAAGGTTGGAAAAAGGGAAATAAGGTTCTCAATTCTCAAGTCACATGGTCCCAAACTGTTATATACCTCATTGCATCGACATCTGAGAGATGGAGAAGGCAGCACGGCACAGCAGGGTCAGGTTTGTTTTGGAGTGCACAAAGATAACAACCTCTGGCAGTAGAAGTGATATATAAGAATCACAGACATAAGGCAAAAATCCGTACTTTTAATGCAAGCATGTATGTACAGATAATATAGACAAGGCCATTAATATATATTATTTTAACATCAAATATATATATATTGGATTTGTGTTCCTTTGTTATAACCCTCGTGAATCGAGGGGCAGTGTTTGCACTTTTTCAGTTAAAAACAGTTATCGATGGTGACCAAGTTTACTTTTTCTCCACCATCCCCAAGATTTCTTCCCAACAATAAACAGTAATTTATTGTGGTTGTTGTTCATATGCATGTCTGCTTTTATGCACAAACGAAGAAGGTGACACACAAGGGTACTGCTCTGTGTTTTGTCCCTTTGAAACCATCCTTGTCCAATTATGTCTCTTTCCCGTGGCCCCTCCTTCTATAAATTAAGTTTTACTTTCACCTAACTTTGGTCCCATTTTAAAAGAAAAGAAAAAATAAATAAAAAATTAAGCTATATGCTTCTCTGATTATTTAATATTCACCCTTCTAGCTATTCTTTTCTTTTAACCTAACTAAAAGTAAAACCCATGATCACAATCAAATATTGAGATTAGATCATAATCTTATAGTGTTAGCACTGAGAACTTTTTCCAGCGTCTCGAAATACCAGATTTCACTTTTAAGCAAAGCTAAGATAATAACAAAAATTTAATAATGCATGAGATGTTACACATAAAAATCTGAAGAACCAATCTCATAACCTCTTATTTTCAGCATATAAAATTTAATTTTTAATGGATGATTTGCTGCAAGCAAGTGAATAGCTATAACAAGCGTCAAGCATTGCGCTTGGCATACAATATTCCATGATTTATCAATTTCTTGTCATAATATTGGGCCGATTTAATTTCAACAACATACACCAGCGATCAATAAATTATTTAAAGTACACTAATTCGTAAAAGGAGCCGCAGAATTGGAATTCAATTTCATCACATACAAATTGAAGAAACAACAGTAGACTTACGTTTTCCACTTCATAATCCACTAATTTCGCTGTTTAATCGTTGAAATTTAAAGAAGAGGAATGAAAGAAAAATGAGAAGGTATTTTTTATGCTTTATGTGGTGCGAAATTGACCCCGGTTATGTTTTTGGACTTTTTCCCCTCCCTTGTTAAGAAATTAATATCAGAGTTTCACATCAAATACTTTCCAATTGCATTATTATTATAATCTTTTCTTAACATTTCCTATTGCTTTCCTCTGACAGCCAACTTTCACACCATAAGTTTTGAGGTTTGAATCTTGCACACCTTTTCCATTCTTATCTGAGACCATAAATTAAATAAAGCAGCAAGGAATGTCTGCACAATTCCTTTGTCTGTGCGTGGTGGCTAAGGACATAAAAGAAAATAGAACACATACTTGACTTCTAATTTTCACTTGAAATCGTAGAAATGTACAAATTGGACTGTATCCTAATCATATATAAACTGTCAAATGTTAGTATACAACAGTGAAGTAGAGCACTACACTAATGAGAAATGAATAACCAAGTAAGATGCCCTGACAAATTAAGGAAGGCCATGCTATACAGTTGTAGAGCGAGATGAGCATGTGAACAGTGGAGGAAGGGATCGATTCATGCCTGTTCAGTTTTCAAGTGATCATATGAGATTGAAGAGTGGTAAAGGCAATAGAATCCAAAATTCCAAATCATCACAACCAGGCTGAGAGTGAGAGGGCAGGGCAGATATGAAATGAAAGTATAGGCGAAACTACCGGTCCTTATTGCCAATAAATTCAGGTTTTCCCTAGCTAGTCCCTAATTCCCATCACCACTATAGGCGCATATGGCATAGACAATGACAGTTGCTAGCTATCCTCATATTGATGCCCCTCCTGTTTATGTGTAAGCACATGCTTCCTTTGCAGAACATGTCCTGTTTCGAATTTACATGAAAACTAGCTATAATCGGTTTTATTTCTCCCGTTACCATCTTCCCCCCCTCCCCTCCTCTGCCCTACCATGAGGGGCTCCCCATATACATTTGTTGTAAATATGTATTCTCACTTGATAGGCCATGTGATGATATGTCACATTCTTCCAATACTATTCTATTCTATTTCTCCCCACTCTAGTTTTCCCAATTATAACTTTCCTTTCTCGCTAGGGGTTACTGTTAACATTGGGATCTGTATTATATAATGTAATAATTAATTGGTAAAACTTGCAAAACTTAACTAGGTGAGAAAACTGGATATGGCAAAACTTATCTCAAGTTCCATATCTCTATTATTTGATTGGAGAACACGATAAAATATATGGAGGTATGGAACTTGAGATGAGTTTTATCTAATTGAATAGTTCGTATAGGTTCAAATTTAATTATCTTTAAAATTCTCATGTGAAAATAAAAATAAAATAAAATAACTTGATTCTCATGTCTATCCATAATCAGCTCAAAACGAGCCACTGTGAAGGTTTCAAGTTGCATGAATTTCAATTTGTTCTAGTCACATCGATAAGAACTAAAATTAGAATTGCTAAAATAAATCCTTCACCCTCACCTACTAGAGATATATGGATTTCAGTTTATAGTTAGCAGCATACATACTAGGTACATTGAATGGTAACATACCAAAAACTCATGACATGGAAGTATAAAAAAGGACTACACATGCATAAACCATACACGCATCTCCCTCATTTTCTGGGTCTTTGGTTACATTAATTGCTTAGCATACATCCTTATCCATATTGATGACTTCTAATTAATTTCTATATATATTGATTTGGGGGGAAGAGTGGACTAACTAAGACTAGAAAGAGACCAAAGCAAATAAAAGCAAATATATACAAAGCTAGCTGTAACCGTAGATGTGATGGCGATGCCATTTAATGTCTATGAAAAAAAAAATTGCGTGATACAGAACAAAATTAGGAGACACGCACAACAGGTGCATATGGACACCATTAACAACTGAGGAAATAGAGGCACACAAAAAATTAAAAAGAAAAAAAAAGGAAAGAAAGAATAGCCAGTTCACTAAAAGGATGCAAGACAGCATGGGCCACATAACAAAGTGAGCCCCGTTCAGGAACAACAAGAGAAGATGAGTACTTCCCAAAACCAAAGAGAGAATGATAGTAGTAGTAGCAAGGGGCCTTGGAAGGAACATGTACATACACATATATTAGACAGATAGGTAGATAGATAGCTACTAAATAGGCCCTAGCCCAAAGCAACACCGACCACTCAACCGACAATGAAAGGCACCTTTCTGAGGCTGCCCCTTTTAAAGATGGATTTTACATATGGCTCCTCCAAAATGGGGCCTAGTTAAAAATAAGTTTGTTAGAGGCAACCACAAACCAGCTCCTGAAAAATTGGACAGCGTACTGGTGTAGTGGGCAGTGGTCAAAATTCTCTTATTATGAGCCCACACCTTGATAGGGAAGACATGCTGCTGGCAATGGTCAAGACCAGCTTTCACGTGGCCCACGACTTGCCCCCCTCCTTTGGTGGGCTCCTACCACTCCCCTTAGTGGGCACAACGCTGCTCAGTACAGTTATGTAGAGGTAGTAATGGCAAAATGGGTCTATGGGTGTGGATTAGAACCGACACGGATAGGGACAAGTCCGATGGCAAATGGAGCTGAACAGGGTGAGCATCAGACGGGTAGAGAGAGAGAGAGAGAGAGAGAGCCATCAACATCCTTGGTCCATTAAGGCACGCCTTCTCTGCAGCAGGTAACCAGTTATGGAGACATGGCAATTGGCAAGTGAGAGTGTGTGTCTTCATAAAACCTCCTACTGGGGTTATAATCATGTATAGTGACTTGTGTGTGGTGCCATCACTCCATGTGGTAATTGCCCATTCACTGTTCATTATTCACGTGTCTATGATGTGGCACAAATTTATTGAGTTTCCAAAAAGCTTAATAGGCATGGTAGTACACTGGTGAATGGTGTGTGATGGATGGGTTTGCCAATTGCCACTTAAGCCCCCTCTTTCATCAAACAACCCAAAAGGCCTGGTGCTGGTTAACTAATAAGGGAATTTGTGCAAAGCCTAATGGAGCACAAATCAAGAGCCCAAAGTTGAAACACCCTTTATGCTAAAACTCAGGGTTCAATGCACTTCTGGGACTTGTAGCTTTTCATCCCAATGTAACATGGACCAGGTCAACTGGCCAACCCCTATAAAGCCGTAAAAAAAACCACAAATGATGAAATTGAAATGTTGCTACTTAGGAGCGCAACCAAGGATCAGTCACCACTGGCACCAAATACCAATACATGCCATCAGAATTTTTTCAGAATCTAACAAGTGAAAAAAAGGGTTTAGAATTTGGCTTAAAAAAGCTTTTCCCAACACAGAATAAAAAGGTGTTGCCATAGGAAAAGGTTGATCCAGCAGATCCAAGCTAGCATTCAGAAAAATATATATCGCCTTTTTTCCTCTGCCACATTCAAACCAAATGTATGATTCTACAAATGGAATGTTCTAATAAATAGAATACTGCAATGGATAGATGCCTGTTGGGTACTTGGGTTCATGTGATGTGTGACATAAAACAACTCTTAGCTGCTCTTTTTGGCCACGAGATATCACTTCTCTTATTCTTTTTTTTTTTCCCATACATTTTTTAATGCACATGTACCTGACACAGTGATACTCAGCAGCCTACGCTCTCCTCGATCCAATCATCAAGCCATAATTAATGTCCCTGTAACATTCTCAGATGATAAACTATATGTCCTTGATATTAGAAACTGCAAGACGTGTGCATGAGAAGGAATAATCATCCATCTCCCCATCTAAACAGCAGAGAACTTAATATCTTCAAAACTTAACTTTCTTTACTCTAGTTCATTTTAACTCAAATCAAACGAACCACTAATTTTCTTTCAAAATTCATATTACAAGGCTTATAGGAAAATTGGCACACAGAAAAATCTTATGTTGCTGTTCTTAGGACTTTGAACATAACTAAAGATTGGCACACAGACATAGCATGGTAATTCATATCCGTTTTAGTGAAAAGTTATAGATTTCAGAAGTGAAGGGATATGATGATTAAAGAGCATTTCATCCATGCGCATGCACATAAGCGAAAAATTAGAGAGGGTGAATACACTATATATGACATCACTCAAAAGTTTTAATGACACAAGTCAATTGATTAGAATTGCATATATCATAACCATAACTGCAAGAACATAGCTAAGAATACTGCATAAGCTTGCTGAACAGACCCCCTATCGTTACTAATTTCCTCCTTTCTCTTTGATGAAAATCTCCGCAAGAGTACAATGCATCAAAATCAGAGGATTATAAGGAAAATTCTGGAGGCCCTAAATTCTACTCAAATGTCTCATCATCGTCATCAGGAAGAGGCTGAGCAGCCGCCATAATTAGCTCTTGTTCGTTCCTGTAAAGCACATAAATTAAATAACACATAAAAGTGAATCAACTACGAAAAAATATAGATAAAAGTGGGTTGAAACATTATAACATTGCCAAGAACACATAATTAACAGATAAGTCCTTACAATTGCTGTGTAGCTAAATCAAGGACTACATCTGGAGGAGCAAGAGCAGGCATCTCCACAAAGTGAAGGCCAGAATCCCTGGAATTACAAAACCAGTGATTTGCAACCACTCATGACATTGGCATATCATTAACAATAAAATAAAACAGAGAATAAAACATTGCTTTACCCGGCAAGTTTCCGAGCAAGGTATAAGAAAGGCTTCTCGAAATTATAGTTACTCTTCGCAGATATCTCGTAGTACTGCAGATTCTTCTTCCTATGAAATGTGACCTGCTTTGCTTTAACCTGTCTATTCTTCACATCAACCTTGTTTCCACATAGAACAATGGGTATATTTTCACACACCCTATAAATCACAAGAAACAGTTACATACTCAGCAGAGAAATGCATTGAAAGAAATCGCAAATGATTATTCATTTTGAGGGGAAAAAAGAAAAAGGTAATAACTAAACTTACCGACAGAGATCTCGGTGCCATGTGGGAACATTCTTGTATGTCAAACGAGCTGTGACATCAAACATAATGACAGCACACTGTCCATGGATACTGCAAATAATTCAATAGTTTCCATGAGAATATAAATCATAACAAACCTTTTTTCCAATGAAGGAAAAACATCAAGGAATCTTAAATATTAGCCATGGAAACAAGCAATTAAACCGTTATAGGAAAGGGCGATAGCATGTTGAGGGCTACAATATGCCAGAAAATGAGACATGCAATTAAGAATCTCCTAATATCAGAGAAAAGAACAGGGAGGGGATGCAATCAAATCACAAAAGCTGACTACAAATACAAGATGCCACCCCATGGGAAACTGTTGACGTAAACCACTAATACAATTTTGTGCTAGGCAGAATTTCTTCTATTCATGACTGATCAAAACATATTTCATCTTCCCACTCCCCAGATATGAGTTTACAACGTCTACATAAATCATGCAGAATTTTCATATATCTAATTATCTATATCTTTACTTCATAGTTCTTAACATCTGTCGTGCCTAGAACAATCATATTGTTACTATGTTCATTCAAAACGATCTACTGCACAACAAAATTGTAATAGGATGAAACATCTTCCGAAGAAATAATGGACAGAACAAAAGTAATCATCACCATGCTGAAAAGATACAAGGTATAAAATAAGATAGATGATAGAGTTCTGATAGAAACCACAATCTGTGTGAACAGGAGCTATAAATATATTGAACATTGAAACTTGAAGGAGACTTGAAATATAATTTCAGATGAAAGAAGCACATCCCAAATATTGTATTGTATGAGATTCTAGACTTACTAGTAACCATCTCTAAGACCACCAAATTTTTCTTGGCCAGCAGTGTCCCAGCAGTAAAAGCGAATCCTTCCACAATTAGTGTGAAAGTCTAGTGGATGAACCTCCACACCAATGGTTGCTGTTGCAAAAATTACATTAATAAACCATAAATGAATGTAAACGGTAAGTAACCGGCAAAGGCAACGGAGACACTGAAAATGAAGATGATAATGAAAATAAGCTTAGTTGTTGTAGACTTATTACGTTCATATTTCTTCTCAAACTCCCCAGTAAGGTGTCTCTTCACAAAAGTGGTTTTTCCTGAGCCGCCAATACATACATATAGTTAATACTAACAACACCCAAATACAAAAAGAAGGGAAAACAATAAAACGAATGAGTTGAGAAGGGGGTATAAGTACAACCAGTCCCTCCATCACCAACTATGACGAGTTTGAAGCTGGGGTAGTCGACTGTCTGTTGTTGAGGCAGGGCCTATATATAGGGAACATGACAAAAGCATATGAAGATTAAAAAAAGAAAAGAAAAATGCAAGCAAACTCCATAGAGAGAAAGAGAGAAAGGTTTTTACGTACCATATGAATGAATACGAGAGAGTGGTGAAGGTGAATGTGTGAAGGATGAAGAGGAAGGATGGTGCTTATAAAGTTTGCTATTGGAGTGTGTGTGGACTTAAAAATCACGCACAGCACAAGGGCACAAATAAGTATTTGGCTTCAATCTCACGCCACAAACCATTATATGCATTATTGAATTTGTAGTTGTGGACGTAGCACCAACTCGCGGCTTAAGATTGACGCGCTCCCTTATGCTTTTGAAAATCAGTATCATTCATGATTCATGATGTATCTGTGTGCGTGCCACCGTCTATGACTTGAGTGTTACACTTGCACCAAAATCCGTATGTTATTCCATGAGAGTAGTATTATTTGTACTCATAGAATATGGAATATCATATCGATTTGCACCTCATCCATCAGTGGATGGAGTGTGGCCCCCATTTAAGTAGAGTTCACACTCATTCAATAGTAAATGGTGTATGAGTTGGTACAGTATTTTACATATAAATAACATTTTTGTCTATGAATCTATGGAAATAAAAGTATTTTCTTAATTAGCTATGCAAGTATATCGTATTTCTATATATCTCTTGGACGTCTCATGTGGGTGGTAGGTGAGAATTCACTCACTGAGTCCAATGACTCACTCTCTCCCTTCCTCCTCACAATTCCAAGTAGAGAAATTGTTCAATCACCATTCCAATAGACACGGCTGTTCTGGTGAGCTTTACTTTGCAATAAGGCTTATATTAGAATTACGTTATAGAAGAGCACTCATGTAGATATCCAAGCAGGATTCGAGTCATGTATTTATTTTAAGATTATGTATTTAATTTCAGAGTTAGAAATATCTATTTATATGTTTACAGATTTCAAGTATGGCTTTGAAATTATATATTGTGACTAGAATTTACATAACAAGCTAGAGATGTATTTATAATTTAGTTTTTAAGTGTTAAATTGGTTTTCAAATTTAAGATTAAGATCATGTAATGAAACAATTTATACTTTCATCACTAGCAGATTTGATTAGGACGTTTTCAAAGTTATATATGTTGAATACTTCAGTTTTTATCAGATTGAATATCATATTTTAATTAGAGAAAATGATAAAGGTTTAGAAGAAAATCATATTTTAAGTATAAAATTATGATGAATTATGTATTTAGAGAGACACGTTAACCAGAAGACTTAGATGGGGATAAAATTCCTTATGTGATAGTCACGTTCCTAAATCAAGTCGTGATAAAAGCTTTTAACGAACCTCGGCAAAACAAATAAGTTCCCTAAGGATATTAGTTAAGAAACCTCAACAAAACCAATAAGTGCCCTAAGGACTTTAGTTAAAAATACCAAAACAAATACGCTTTAAATCATGTTTTGGAAATACAAAAACTTATCTTTGTAATACCAAACTTATCTTTGTAATACCAAAAAGTTATTTTTTAATGCTTCAACTAGTGCCCTAAACTAAATCCATTTTTTAAATAAAGGAATATAGAATGGAATTATATTAAACTTCACAAGAGATTAATATAATTTATCCTAATAGATGACATTACATTAATGAATTCTTTTAACAATTTTAATTAGTTAATTTTACCATATTGTTGAGTACCTTGTTAGCACCTTAGTCATTCGTACAATTGGATATTAAACTTGTTTGCATCAAATTCAAAAATGATTTTTCTTTTAGCTCGACCAAATTGCGAGGAAGAGCTCACTTACAAGTGTTTGATGGAACCCCATACTCTGTCGATCTTTAAAAAATTATAGGGTTTAAGCTTACTCACACATGTAATGTTTCCTTCAAATCGATTATGGATGTATGATATATTGCATCTTAATATATGGGAATTAAACCAAAATTCTATAATGATGTTGAAAAATTTATGAGAGTAGCATGTTAAACACAATTGATAAGGAAAAAGTTAGATGTTCATGTAATAAATACAAATATAGGAAGTATGTAGATGATAATACCATAATGGTACATTTATACAAGTAAGGATTCGTGCCTGACTATTAGATTTGAACCAAGCAAGGGGAGGTAGCTTATATTGGGAATCAAGTGGGTATATTTCATCGATTGAAAGTAGTTATGGGGGGTCCACATAGCTTAGTACGATGTGGGTAATGTGTCATGAGAGGATAATTTGTATAGATATCAAGAGATGATTTTTGATACTGCTGGTCCTGAATTTGTGACACATTGTTCTCAGCCTTCAGTTGAAGAGCCCAACCAAAATGTTGTTATATTTTATAGCTTACTAGAGGCTGCAAATCAACTTTTATGGGAGGATTATGTACACTTCGAGTTGTCATTAGCAATTCAGATATTGAGTATATTAAGTAAGAAGGGAACCAAAATCAAAGTTCTTCTGATCAATGGACTCCACTGATTAATGAGTTAAGTCTGAATCCTGTTGTAATTCCAAATGATCTTTATCAAGCTAAAAAATTAGTTTCTAAACTTGGGTTGAAGGAAATAAAGATTGACTACTGTTTGAAAGGCTGCATGTTTTATTACAAATATGATATTGCATTGACTGATTATAAGCCTTATCACGAGTCTAGGTTTAAACCCAAGATAAGTAGAAGTATGAGGTATAATGATTATAGATGTTATACAAAGCTAGTATAAGCACCTGTGACCTAGTTGGACTGACATCCCGGAAGATGTCAGGGAGACGTGCTGGTAGGAGTAGAAGGCAATGCTATAATTTATTTGATTATGTTAGAATTATGTTTATATTATATAACTTTTGTATATGCAAAGGTCCTTTTACATCCTGCCAGAGCATGACGCTGTCATCAAGAAGGCCTGGAAGATTGGGTCCTCCAAACGCCTGCAGGACATGTTCAACAATGTCCGCAATGGGCACATAAGCAGCTCTTGGTTGAATGATGTCACCATCTATGAGTTGCAGTGCTATATATATTTGGTCTCCAACCCAACCTTCAAGGACGGGTCCAAGAAGAGCCAGACAAACTAGGCCTTAGTGAAAGGCATGTCCCTATACACTAGTAGGTTGAGCACCCAAGTGGAGACCTAAGAGCGGCTGATAACTTTAATATTTTTATATTTAACATATTACTAACTTACTTCATTTGAATTGTATTAAATAGTATGTTGTTATGATTTTAATGTACATCTCTGTTCAAGTTAGGGAGTTAAACCATCCTCCAAACCAAAGGAGTTGTTCCGAGAGACCCACACCTTAAAGAGTGAAAGAGGGAGATAACAGAGATATGGGTTGACCTTCTCTTTGAGATCACATACGTAAGTCTGAAATCAAACCTCTTAGTATTTAATTTTTATTACTTCTTCATTCATGTCATAGTTAGTACTTACAATATGTTTTATCTTTTTTTTCTTTGTAGCATGAATATGCAAAGCTAGGGAGCAGGTGCATACCCAGTTCCAGACCTAGTTGGAGAAGTTTGGTCCCGATGCTGACATCTTTCCTCCAAATGAAGAGGATATTTGGGTCCAAGTGGTTAACGGCTTTTACAAGGAATCACATGTATGAGATAATGTACTAACCTGATAGTAGGTCCCCATCCTCTGCCACTGGGTCAGCTGCTAGGGATGATACCCTGCCAGACCATGTGCATGCCATAAAATCAAGAGTAACAGCCACAGCTTTTCCAACGCCTCTAGAAGTAGGTAGCGGGTCGAGCAGCATTGGCAGAGGAGCTTAAAGGGATCCGACAACTGAAGATATCCATGGAGCAGTAGCAGCAATAGAAGGTCAAGAAAAAAAAAAAGTAAATTCAAGAGGATACAGAGAAGGTTATGGCCGATGTGATAAGATTCTTCAACAACATGTAGGCCTCAGATCCTCTGGCAAGAAGAAGCTCCCCCAGATGTCACTTTCATCCATTATTGAAGGTTCCTCATCTGATGAAGGCAACAACTCTAACTGGTTGGACAACGCCATAGCCACCGACCCCGATGCGGAGAGCTTCAGCTAGTCTTTATTTTTCTAGCTATTTCTATCACATTTTGGTCATTTTTTATATTTATCGCCCATTTTATTTATTTTATTCTTATATTTTGTTTATTTACGTCATTGCTTTGTTTATTTAATTATTATTTCATTATTTACTTATTTCATTTATTCATAATTAAATTATTTTATAAATAAAAAATAAATGAATAAATGTCAAACAACTAAATAGTTTATATAAATTCCTCACATACGACAATATATTTAGTCACCAAAAAAAATATTCTTATTACCGACCGGTATACACGTAAAAAATAAATGTATTTAAAAAATAAATATTGAACACTCATTGATAAACTCATCAATAATAAATAAAATATCAATCGGTAAAAAATAAATAAAATATCAATCAGTAAAAAATAAATAAAATATTTTTTATTTTCAAAATCTGTTGGTAAAAATGAAATACCCATTAGTAATATTATTTTCCTGACTATCATTAACGCTTTTATTATAATTGTACCAACTGATTTTTCAATTTTTATTCATCGATATGCCTATCAGGAATTACCGATGGGGGATGTTACTCGTCGATAATATTCCACCAAGAAATCAAAAATCGATAGCCCATTTTTGTCAGTAAGTTTGTCGGTAAAATTCGATTCTTCAGTAAACTTGTTGGTATTTTGTATAAATCTTGTATTGTATTGAAAATTGAAATACATTATTTCTATGGAGTATGGGGCCTAAGCCCAAATAAAAATGCAACAATACGAGGGCGTACATGCCCTCGAGTATATATGCTTCAAAATCAAGAGGGATTCGACCGAAAAAAAAATTAAGAGAGATTTTCTCTTTTTTATTGACAAAAAATCGAGAGAGATTATTGAACGTAAACATGCCCAAGTCAAGTAACACTACTGTGACAGCGAACGAGGCCAGTGCCTCGGTGGAAAATTCAACAGAATGTCGAGTACAAACACAACTAAAATTTCAAACTAAATATCTAAACAGGTACCTTAAATATATATTGAGAGACAAGTTAGTTCCTCAAATTTTAAAAATTTTAAATTGTTTATTCACATTTCAAAATAGGGGACAAATTATTCCTCCGTACAGTTTCGTACAGCATATAAAATGATCAATTTGTCCATTTTTTAACTGTGTAAAATTATATGGAGGAGCCAATTTGTCCCTTTTTTAAAATGTGAGGGACTAATTTAAAATTTTTAAAACCTGAGAAATTTGCTTATCTCCCAATACAAATCTAAAGAATTTGTTTAGGTATTTAGCCATAAAATTTCATTTACAGGTTTCTTATTGCATTTGAAACTGCATGAAGGCCTGGTGGTCTTACATTGAATTTATAAAGCAGCTTTCATGGAAATTAAAGGGGTATTTGGTCTCTTCTAGGTTGCCATAAACTACCAATGAGCAATATATGACCACCCTCTCTCTCTATGGACCTTGACCAGCCTTCCACTTTTGACCATTCATAAAGAGAGGAGTCGCCTTACAATTTGTTTTTGGTCTATTAATAGTTTAATTTTATATAAATTGTTTATATGCATTTTTTTTAAAAAAATGATGTCAATAAAATGCATTTAATTTTTTTGATAAATTTTACATATATATATATTATACTAGTTTCAATGTATATCAAGTATATTAAATAGTTATAAATTTATATAAATTTTAATAAATATAATTTATATGATGAAAAATTTATAAAAAATCAGTAATAATTTGTTTTTTGCAATATAAAAGTTAGCTAAAATTGTACCGATATAATTTAATCTAACTATATCTATATGCATAAGAAATTTTCATTTTATTTAGATTTAATTTTGATGTACTGTTAACATAAAACTCTTTTATATAAATATTTAATCATGTGAGTTAAAATATTTAACTTAATAAATTATTGTTTTGAAAGTTTTACAAATAGAAACATAATATGACTAATTGACAATATAATTTTTTTAACACTAACAACATATTAAAATTAATTTTTATTTATATAGTTATTTATTATTATCATTATAAAAAATAATAATATTTAATTTAATAACTATGTAAAAAAATAATTATACTATTGATATTTTGAAATTAAACTTTTTTTTTATTAAAGGGCCCATTTATCTGATGATAGTTTTTAAAAAGTATCAAATTCGGGTAGACCCTAACCTTAATATTAATCTCACACCTTTTTTTTTAGAAAAAAAAAAATCAATGGAAATGGCATAAATGGCGTTGAATTGAGTAGGGGCATTACTTTTCTTCACTTGGGACGATATCGTGACCGGAACGATTCTCATCTCAGTGGTTTGAGATCATCATCAGGTTCAGCCCTCAACAGTCACTTTCGCGGCAGATCCCAATCCAATGGCCACGCCATTCGATCCTTCCAGCCAGTAAGTCCTCAGATACAGAACAGCCTTATGCTAATTGTTAATCCTTCTCTCTCATATCTTGTTATTATCATATATTTATTTTGTTGTTCGATGTTATCGTTTAAATGCCGAAAAAGAGAAGCTGTCGTACGAAGGAAGAACAACGGACCCCCTTTCAAGTTCCTTGTCCCTCTTATATATGCCCCTGTACTCCCTCTCAGTAAGTTTTCTCATTTCCTTCAATGATTTTATTTTATTTTTCTTTCAATTTTTTTTTGGGGGGCTTTTTCAAATTTTCATTTTATTTGTTATTATTATTATTTTTTTCAGTTCGTATATCGCTGCGGCAGAGACCCGTGTTGAGGGATCGTTTGTTCACTGCTGTGTTGGCTGGGGCCTTTGCTCATGGCTTCTATCTGGTGTATCCTTTTTTATCACATTTTTGTCGTGTTGGTCCTACAACCGTATTATGATTAATGGTTATGTGCATAAAATTGGTTAAACGGTTAACAAGTTAACTTCGTGTCGTATAATTTTGGTCATTACATGCTTGAGAATATTAATAAGATGGAAGAAGGGTAGTAGCTAGGGACAGGGAGGGGAGAATTGAGAAACTGTTATTTAGAGTTTGGTGTAGGTCTGCCAATTCTGTTTTGATGATTTGAATATGGTTTTAGGATGGATAGTATTTTCAAATTGTACACATTGTTTGATAGTGTAAATGCTGTCAATTGAATTTCCTGTTCTTCATTTTGGCTGAGTTATCTATTGTCTGAGGCTGATGGAGGTTGGACTACTTGTGATGAAATGATACATACAATTAAAATTGAGTGCCTTTTAACCTATTAACTTTTGCTTTGTTGGTTTGTAACTTGTATGAGAAGCCAAGGTGAAGGGGAAACAACATGTTAGGTTTTTGTGTTCATTTTATTTTGCCGATGGCTCAACACTCAACACTTAGATCCAAACTAAAAGTGCCCTTTTCATTATGTGTTTGAGACAGCTAATTTTTGGGCATGAGGAGTTTTTTTATGCTGAACTGGACTCACCTTGTTGAATTAAGCAATATAAGGTCAAATTTGGTATGTAATGAGGCTTAGAATCCCAAGTTATGTAGCTTTCCTTGATTTCCTTCATAAAATCATTTTGATATGTTGACTGGATGCAACTGATGTTGCTGGTTTTAGTTGATTGTGATGGCCATTTTTTCCTATATAGATTAATGTTCATTTTTATTTTAATGTCATGATGAGGAAGTCGTTGTAAGTTCAAGATTAGTTTGAGTAATGAGGATTTTACTTATGAGGGCCACCAACTGGCTACTTAGAGTTAGAACATTAAATAGGCGTGGCCCAATGCAAGACCAATTCTATGCTAGTTTGGGTTTTTCATTTATGTGAACAGCCACAACTAATCCTTGTGACAGTTATTTTAAAGGGGCATGCCCAAGCTAGAGAGACACACAGAGGTGCTAGCTCTATACGTGAAGTTTGGGTTTTAAAAGATATTATTTCTTTAAATTATATTATATATTAACTAATAAGTGGCAATATATTTCATCAGAAGGCATTTTCTGCCCCTGATTAGATGTTACGTGTCTCATCAAAATCCTATGCTATGTTTCCTTTACAAAATGTTGTAGTTATATTTTGATTAATTGCATTGGTTGGCAGACAACATAATGTCAATTGCAATGATAGAATTGTTTGGCTTATATTTGGTCAAAATTCAAGAATCCTGGCCGGATCTTATTCTTCTTTCTTTCTTTTTTTTTTTTAATATCTTCTTATCATGTTTTTCCCTAATGGCTATACCCAGAACTGACCTGTATGATGTTGAGAGCAAGTGATTATGCAGAGCATGTTTCAGGCGTTTGGTCATGGTTAGTATCATTTACACCACAGCCTCAGGTCCTCAATAAATTTTCGACCAATTTGCTGCTTAACATCCTGGTAACATCTTCAATAGCATAGGTCAATTTTGGTCATGTATGATTATTTTTCCAGTTGTTTTGGAAGATTACTGTGCAATGTATTCCTTGAGAGTTGCATCTTGCGGTTTTAGTTTTTGGTAGAATAACTATTGGATTTGGAGGCTGTTCTCTGATTTCCGAGTTCTAATTCTTCACACCTGATCTAAATGCTATTTGCTCTGTTGAGTATTATCAGTTTAATGTTAATGAGATTTAGTTTTAGTTAGAGCTTATTCTTACATTCAATGAATCAAACGAAAAAATTGAAGATTAGATGTTGGATTGGGTGTCTTGAGTAGATTAATGGCTATACTGTCTATGTGACATGCTTGGTTTATTTTCAGACTTAAGTGATAGACAACGTTTTACATTTGCCTTATGTTTCATTTATAAAGTGAGCTACCACCATTATAATCTTGTAATGTACTCTTTAGTCTACACATCCTAAAAGATACGATTAGGCCAATAAAATGGGGCAAATTGTAAAGTTACCTTAGTCTTTAGCAGTTCAGTGTCTACTTCCCAATTCACTTACACTAGTATCAGCAACCTACGTGTTGTTAAGATGTGTTGATCCACCCTTATTTATCCGACACTCTTCCATTTTAATAAACTAAATAGTAAAATTAGTCCTTAAATATGTGTGGCATCCACTAAGTCCTCAGTGTTTAAATGGCCATCCATCCCTTCGCGTGACTAAAGTAACGTCCATTTTTCTTTTTTGGGGGGAAAGACCAACTTTTCTCTCACATAAAGTCATATACAGTTGAATGATAATTCTAATGTTTGGTCCTTGTTACTTAAAGAGACTACTATGAAACAGCCCTACCTTTGGAGAATCAAGCGTACAGATGTAGCTTAACATACGTTTGGACGGAGGAATTTGGAAGGGTGGAAAGGGAGGACCCAAAAAAATTTTATTTTAACTTTTTAAGTGAACATTGTCCTAAAATAAAATCTGAGATTGTTATGTAAATTGTAATGATTTCTTATTTAGATCTTTTGAATTTAAAAATGATAAATTTAATTCTGCTTCTCCTTCCTAACTCCTCTTACCAAATTGTTAGGCCTTCCAAAATTTGGCAATCTGCTGGCCCCATTAAGAACTTTTTCATCCCCTACCTTGGTTTTTGGGCCTGCAATATATCGGCCCTTGGAAATCCATAGTCCAGGACCCAAAAACCATACCAGTGGAAAAGAAAATGGATGGATCAGGAAAAAAAAGACCACTTTTTATTGTTTACGGGTACGAAGCTCCTTTACCTTTGACCAAAGCACCCTATGTTGCCGTCCGAATTTAGTCGGCAAGAGCAGTCTTTCTTCCTAAAGAGTTTTGTGAGTACGTGTCTCAGATGTAGCTTTCATCCCATGTGGTCTTCTCCGGTTCTTTATCCATTGAGATTATGACATTTATCTTGTTCATAGTTTTCATAACTCGTTTCTTTCTTTGTTTTTTCGATCGCACAAGTATGTAGTCGAAAAATTTAATAATAAAATAGCATTAATATCTCCGACATGGGTCAAAATATTCAAAATATTTGCCTATTGGGTGTATTTTACGCCGTAGTTGCTACCTGCTACTTGATTATCGCCCACGAAAACACTAGTAATTTTTGTTTTTACTTTTCACTAAATACGAGTGTAAGGGCACAGATTTATTATTATTATTATTATTTTATAAGGAGGACACGGATTTATTATTCCTACAAATGAGATTCTGCACTACACGATGTGTAAATTTCGGTTATTGAGAATAAAGTATTATTTTGATAAATTATAGAATCGCAGAATTTGCCTCTATGTTGAGTTGTTGTTTCCTTGATCTTTAGGGGTCTACGGGTACCGAAAAAGAAAATGAAGAACTAGATAAGAGAACTCCTGTTGGATCATAAGTGAACTACTTTGCGACCATAGAACGGAACCCAGAAGCATGGATCACCAAATTTTAGTTACATACAAATGAAAAGCTATCAAAGCTATGGTGAATGCCCAGATTCCCTGACGCAACTTGCAGCTATAGTTGAGACTTGAAGACAAGATGAGATTTATTTTATTCACACCAATATAACCTATTGTTATCAGACAGTGACACCCAGCGCCTTAGCATATTCCCTGGCTGGATGCTTGACGATGCAGCATCTTCCATTTTAAATTCACAAAGGTTCGTATTAAGATACTGCTCCATTTCTAATCGTTACCCATCAGATCCAGTACACGCGCCTCCACCTTATCATCCTTGAACATCTTCATCAACATAAAATTAGTACTATTATGACGCTCGGATCCACAATGTTGAAATTGGAGTGTGCAAGTTATTAATTATTTTAGTTATGATACGATAATAAATAAATGCTGTAACTCTTGACCCCA
Source organism: Dalbergia cochinchinensis (assembly GCA_031216125.1). Classification (NCBI taxonomy): domain Eukaryota; kingdom Viridiplantae; phylum Streptophyta; class Magnoliopsida; order Fabales; family Fabaceae; genus Dalbergia; species Dalbergia cochinchinensis. The sequence continues at coordinate 10,950,846 of CM062371.1, forward strand.
TTGTTGCCAGCTTAGTGGGCTTTTGCGTCAGATCTGATCCACCGAATTTCAAGAAATGGATAACGCTGACATCGGATCCCACTCCTCCCCTCGCACTCATCAATCAAAGCTCAATAATTCAGTTAAAGTTGAAAACAACGCAATAATCAATCACCAAATCACATTTATATTCCACAAAATCCTTATTATATACACCTTGATTGCATCACCTTTTACAACTATCTAGAACCATTATATAACATCACTTTGCGGCAACACTAATAAAATCGACAAATCCCCAAAAAAAAAAAAAAATTGGAACGAAAAACAGAAAGCTTCCGGCGTCGGAGAAGTCACTAATCGGAGCGGGCCTTGAAGTCGGAGGCGAGCCGAGAAGCTATGGCGGAGTGATACATCGTGTCGTGAAAGGACTCCGTTCCCATCGTCATCATCCGGAGCTGCTTCGCCTTCTCCTCCGTGAACCCGCCGGCGAAGCGCGGCCTAACCGGCTTCATCTCAGCCGTCGCCAGATCGGACTCCGCCTTATGCGACGGAGCCGGCGCCTTGTTGTTGGAGTCAATGTAGTCCGGTTCGGATGACCAGCCGAACAGCGGGGTCCACCAGTTGGCGTTGGAGCTTCCCCGGCGATCGGGATTGGACCTGCGGTGGCCAGAGGCGGCGGACGCTTGAATCCCGGCGGCGCGGATGGGTGTCACGGTGGCTGCCATTTTGGGGAATTTGATCTCTTTTTTTTCTGTTGAGGTATTTTGCAAATGTGGAACAACTGTTTTAGGGTTCACAACTGCCCCATCTAGTGGGTTTTTATAGTGTGCACAAGATGGAAAGGGATAAGATTGGACACGTGGCGATCTTACATGGAAAGCGTGGTGGCCGGTGGGGTTTCTCTTTACACGCTTTTTTAATGACTTTTATAATTGAGTTTGACGGGTTTTCGATTTACGAAGTGGACCCGGACCCTCGCGTGCCACTGACGTGGAACGCTTTTGATTGGGCCTGGGCTTTTCATTGGGCTTTTTTTCGTAACAAAATGACAAAATGGATGATGGCAAAACGACGTGAACGTCCATGTCTGTCGTTGCCATGCAAATTGTCATGCACTTTCCCTTGTTCGTCCTTTTTATCAAGGGAGGATGGCAACATTGAAATTGTCTCCGGAAGGAAGATGGATTTGACATGCAAATTGCCATGCCTTAGTCCAATCCTCGTTCTCATGTCGCACTTTGGAATGTTGTATCATTGACAAATTTTGATTTCATATGGAGGAGTACTAATCCAGCCTCCTGAGTCCTTCCTGCATAAGAATTATTCCTTGATTCTTTAATCCTTGTGACACCCTTTTTTCTTTTCTAGACGCCACGTGTTGATTTTTATTTTTATTTGAATTCAGGATGAATCTTCATTCTTCAGTTAACACACTGCCAATTTTATCTTCAAACACATGACCGGTCTTGTCGACTCAGATACAAATATCGTGTTTGGAGATTGGAACACATCAAAGTAAGAATCAGTCCTTGTATTTTTATTTCATTTCGTGATCCATCTCGATCTCATTCAAAAGCCTGTGTCTTTCGTCAAATTAACCCTAGTCTAATCTGAATGCTAAACTCTTAAGACTACTGAATGTTGGGCTTGGTTCTAACTTACATTTGTATGCTATAAATTGTGCTCGATTGGTTATTATTGAGATCAAATTTAGATAAAAATACTGGATTGAGACCAGCTCAGATGGTTGCTTCTAGGAAGGCCATACCACGGACTTGGGAGTTAAAAAAATAACATCAAAATATTATGTTTTTTTTTTAAGATAAGATTTTTAAACTAGCAAACAATCTTATTAATATAATGATATATAATTGAATGCCTATGTAAATTTTTTTTAAAACCGATAGTATATTAAAACTAAATTTGATAACTAAAGAACTTTTTATATTTGTCATTATTATTATTATTATATTGGAAGTATAACAAGAACGTTGTTGACAAGTCTGTGAATCACTACTTTAACAATTATGTCTCAAATTTTGAATAAACGATTCAATTTGTTGCATTGTCATTTGTATTCGAATCTTGCATATAACTTATAAACAACGAAAATGTTTAGTGTAAAGGTGTAATTTTGATGCATTGACAGTGTAAATAAATTTTATATAATCATTCAATCATATAACGTTACATCAACAAATTAATATAGTTAACTTCCATGTCTACTATTTGAAAAATAATTCATATGGAGAAATTTAATTAGATGATGGTGTAAAACTTTTTTATATTATCAGTGTAAAAATTTAATTAGATGATTAGTAAAAACTGTTGAGCATCTGCCATTTATTTATCTATTTATTTTTGGGGGTACATAAGCATCTTCTTTTCTATCTTCATTTTTAGTTGTCTCCACTGTCCCAGGTGCAGTTTGTATAGAGACGGTGCCATGAACCATTTGTGCTGGCCTCCAACTGCAACTTCACCTCTAATCTACAAGTTCACGAAATCAAAACAAGGCTACATGGTCTAAGTGAAAATTGACGACCTAAAACAAAGTTCAAATTAAGTTCAACCCAAGTATAGGAAGGGATTTGAAAAGCAAAGCCCAAACTAGGGAGTGTAGGGATATGACTATTCTGAACCAAGGGGTCTCGTTTGGTAACCCAAGCCCTCTAAATTTCAGTTTCGGTGACCCAAAAACGTCTACACATTCGTATTGATCCAAAAAAAAAAGGAACTTTGGACTTCTATTCTAAGGCTGTCATGGATATACTTTCACGAAGTGGCAGATCTACATCGAAGCATTAGGTCGCAAACAAACTTAACAGTTGACCCAAATAAGAATCAACAGCTGGCTGAACAAATAAAGGATTCATACCTACTTCCTCTCCCCTTTTCTTCATTCATGAACCTTTCTTCTCCCAAACCACTAGCAGCACCTCAAGCTCTTTCGCTTAGGAGAGAGCCGACCCCACCCCATCCATGCTGATGGTACGGTGTCCCTTTCCTCCCATTTTTTTATATTTGTTTTTTTTTTTTTCTTTTGTGTCTTTTATCTCATATCATCAATCCATAATTTTGTTTTGATTTCGCTTTTAGTAAGTTTCTATTAATACCAGCTATGTTTGAATACTGAACAATATGTTAGGGTTTCGTATTTTGGTTTTCTTGCAATTGCTTAGCAGCTTCAGATTACTGTATTATGAAAGTTAAAATCTATAAGCTATGTGTGTGGTGGTATTTTAATACTTATATTTTCTCTTCTCTATTTTATCTACGTATTTATCACGTTTATCTGTATGTTGATCACGATTTTGGAGTTAGGTGTTTCTGTGGAGCAACAAGCTTGGAGAATCGACTGTTTTAATCCGAAGAAGAGAGACATAACAAGTCTAATCACAGGGAGAACTCAGAGAGTTAATGCAAAGCAGCCTATGTGTATAAATTTTCACTTTAAATTGGATTCTGAAGTAGAAAAGCTTGCATATACCAAAATATTTGTTTCTACACAACCAGAATACTATGTTTTACGATACCTTAGTTCTAAGATAGATTTGACATATTCGCCTTTGTGTTTATGAGTACATATATTGTGTTGCGATAACATCCATGTTTCGAGCATTCATGAATATTGTTATCATTGGTTAATTACTAGGCTTAAAGGCTTTAGTGTCAATAGAGTTTGTTATATTGTACCTAGGTATTTTACCTGATACTTTATACCCAAGCTTAGGCTTTTGTTTATTGATTAGTGAACATTTCTGAACCAAAAAAGGAAAGAAAAGGAATTGCTCACACCTACCGAAAGATAATAAGAGTGTTGATTGGTTGTTGAACTATAGTTTTTACCTCAATTATGATGCTATAATATGGAAAGAAAATGATATACCTTCTAGATGGACATAAACCACTTATCCCCAAATCATGTTCTTTCTATTCCAGTAATGAGTTTTTGTCACATGGAATATAAGTGTTTAAAATTTTTAAACAATTACTAAATATATATTACTCATATTCCATGTGACAAGAAGTAACTTGTGGAAACGAGAAGGGAACATGATTTGAGCATCCTTTTAAATATCAAATGAAGTAAATTTTGATAACTTTTCTAAGATTCCAAGAATGATTGCATGTATACTTTTTTACTCCATTTAATATGTAGGAAAATATATAGAATGATTTTTTAGATTATATATCCTTACTCAATGCGGAATTCTCCTCTTCAAATATGCGTGTAATTCTACTTAGTTTTTAGGATCATGTTTCATCTTGTTTGTTATTTACTCGTTGTTTTTTACCTTTTCTTATCACTCCCGTTAGCCGAGCCTCCACCCTCCTCCATTACTATTTCACTATCAACCATCAATCTTATCTTTATCTTTAGTCACACCACCACCTCCATTATTAGCTATAAAATCATTCATATATCTAAACCCAATAGTTTAATTTTACAGGAGAAATGCATGCATAGTTTACTGATATAGTATCAGTGTCTCTACCACTAAGTGGTTTAGGTTTTTCTTTTCTTTCATTTTTTAAGGGTGAACAGTGAGAGATTTGATCTTTGTTATTCTCTATTATGATAATTAGTTCACACTTCAAGTCTAATGAAAGCATTTTCACCAAGTAAGTAAGTGAGGAGTAAATGTTCACTTTGATACCTGAAATTGCAAGCGTGTTTCACTTTAGTTATTGAAACTTTGAAATTAACTCTTTAGTTATTGAAACTACATTTTGCAGGTCACTTTAGTCTATAGTCAAACAAACATTAGTCAACCATTACTATTCTACAGGTGTGGCACATTAAATGACGCGTAACATGCCCTGCGTTGATGATGTGTCATGTCGAGCACATGTTGCATGTCTATGTGGCACCAAATTAAAATAGATTCAGATTAGTCCTTGAAATTTTCAAATGTATCAAAATAATCTCTAAAATTTTCTAAAATGTATCAAAAAAGTCTTAAATCCTCAAATTTCTTCTCTTGTGTTTCATAAAATCTAAATCATCGAGATTTGTTAAACCCACTTATTTCTCTATCATTTTCACACCTTATTTAAATAGTCCAAATTTTTAAATATCTAAACACAATTAAGAGCTTGATTAGTCCAAACTTGGGACCCTTCATCCTTATATAACAAAACTAATTTATTACATTACATTTTTTAGAATAAACTGGGGTTTAAAATTTGAAAAATAGAATGCAACGAAAACATTATACTATCAAGCATGGATGGAGTTCATTAATAGGCTATTTGAAACTTTTTAGTTGCAATTTAGGAAAGAATTTGGTATCAAAGGAATCTAGTATGACAAGGAAAGAAACTTTACTCTCATGTCAAATGTACTCACAAATTATCTCAAATATAAGGAGTTTTAATGAAGCTCATAAAAAGGATCGTGTCTCGTATTCCATCTTGACAATAGTGGAACGTTGGGAACCACCGCCTCTTAGAGTGTACAAGTTAAATAACGATGGTGCTATATTCACAGATGAAAATCCATATGGACTAGGAGTTATTGTTCATGATTGACATGGCAGATTTGTCGTGGTGAAGATGGTACAACATTTTGGAGATGTTGATGCAAATAGGGTAAACAAAATTCACATGGATTTAAAATAGAGCATTTATGTTTACTTCCCCCCTCAACATGTCCTCATCTTTATGGGGAATTAAATTGCTTACCACTCATCCAACAATAATAGTTTGTTGGTGATTCATTTTCTTCTCATTGTTATTCTATGTGAAAAAGATCTTTGTCTAAATAGGATATGAAAATAATTAAGAGAAAAATAAGTGGGTTTAAGAAATATTGATAATTTAAATTTTATAAAGAAAATAGAAGAAATTTGGAAATTCAGGACTCTTTTGATATATTTTAGAAAATTTTAGAGACTATTTTGACACATTTAAAAACATGTTGATAAACTCTATGTTTATTATGCAAATATTTGTTTATTATTTTTTATGGATAAAAGCTTGTATATATTTTTTTATTGTTGTATTTTTTTTATCAATTATTGGTTATGTGGATGTTTTTTGTCCATGAATACTTAGATTTAATTTTTCTCAGCATATTATTTTTATATTTTATTATACAATGTATCTTAACCGTATAGTTTCTTATATTTTGTGAAAATGACCTATCCATTTCGTGTCGTATCCGTGCTTCCGTGCCATGAACCGGCCTCGTCACCTGCCGAATTAAGTAGTTTTTTTTTTTTGGCAAAGCCCCATTTCAATAGAAAAGTTGGCTTACGTAGAAGCTTCTGATTTTTTGGTACACTTGCATTGAAACTTCAATAGATACTGTACAATACTGTACACTTGATGGTCATTGATTGAAATTTGAAAGAGATAAGGTAGAGGAAAGAAAAAAGAAACCAATAATTGTGATGAGACTGTATAAAAGTTAGGCTAATCTTTCAAATGGGGTTTGCCTTCCGCCAACCTACTTATTCATAACTGAAATTTTCACGGGAGTTTCCATCAAAATTTTTTGGCCACCACTCATGCAAAACTGAGATACACCAAGTCTCTAGCACATCCTTGTCACTGTTTTGTTTATTTGTTTGGTTGGTCATCCGCACTGCAGTTCATCGGTGGCCCAAAACAAGAGTGCATCTCAATCATTAAATCTAACCAAATAAAATAAAATAAAGATTCCGGTCCGTAACAACATCAATTTACAGGATTTACAGGATTAATCATTAAGATTTCAAGATCCGGTATTCCAACGGTCGCCCTTCTTTTTAGCTTTACCATAAAGTTATTTTTTTTTCCCTTTTTCAACTGCTTCTTATGTGTTTCTCGAATAACAGAGTCTCTTGCTATATTATAATATTAAAATATAATTAACATGAGACACAATAATAATAGTTCCGATGAAATGCATTGGTGCATTTGGTTGGGAAATAAAGGATTAGATAGAAATTTTCATAGATGAGTTCAATATACTAATTTACATATCTCTCTAAAAATTTTTACTCTTCAACCAAACATACTATTAATATTATAAATTAAGATTTTCCTTATTCTAAAATAAGCTAAAAATCTGCCTGTTCTTGCTTCACATGGTACCCAAGGCACTCTACTGGATCACGTGGGATATAGTATTCCACTGTACTATTCATTTTTCTTTTCCAAGGTAGAAGATCAAAAGAATTAGTAAGTACTAATAATTTTGTTTGAGCTTTAAGGATTGAAATGCCCAAACTGGTATGCGTGGAACTCCTGCCATGCATGCCCAGCAGTTGAGGAACAAATGAATCGATGGAGTTTGACAAATAGGCATGTCTTTCGACAACACAAGGCATATCTTATGTTTTATTTTGCCTTCCCCTGCCATTATGGTCAATCGATAACCCGCAACAATCCCTCCATTAGTTCACATCATTTTGTTGGTTAGTGAGTCAGGCATTCACTTAGGCATGTGGGTGTTCACCTAATGGCTGCACTTGTCATGGCTAAATTCCACAGGCCTTTCATTTTCCTCTGTCTCCACCTAAATTACGGTCCATGATTGCCTGAAAGTGCACAGTCCAGTTCACGTGGACCTCTTATGTTAAAGTGCTCATTAATGCATTTGACGTGTTCTTGTTAGTTACACTTACAAACTTCATTTCTAAGAATCTATGTGTTCAAACGATTCCTTTTTATAACACTACAAACTAAGGTGAGTGATATGGTGGATATTTTATTTTTAGGTTTATTATAAATCTCTTATTATTAATTATTAAATTAAATTATCTAATAAAACTAGTAATTATCTAATAGTTAATAATAAGATGTTCATAATGGATCAATAAATTTGAAATCTACCTTATAATTCACCTACAATCTAAACCCGAAAAATGGTTGGTTGTAGCAAGGTGGATTGCAATATCAAGCAAATTTCATTTGTAAAGTCTAACGATTAGAATCTAACATTATTTAAGGATATAATATAATTAACTTTTATAACTATTTAAACTCTTTTCTATGAGCTAATCTTTGGGATTACGTGAGGCTCACTCAATTTTAAAATCAACATTCGAATTCTAATTAAATACTGAAGTAACCCGAAATTGCCAAAGAAATCCTTTAAACATGCTTAGGTTGGTGCACGCCTATGCATGGTTAGGTCCTATTTGGGTAAATAATTTATTTAAGCGTTTATAGGAAAGTAACTTGTGATTAAATTATTTCATAATCAAATACATAATAATAAAAGTATTTATTGTTAGTGTTTAAAAAGTGCTTCTTAAGAAGCTATATATTTTAACTTATCAAAAAGTATTGAGAATAACTTCTAGAGAAATGATAAGCTGTTTAGCCAAACAGAACAAAAAGTAAAAATATGACTTTTAATTTTCATAAAATTAAAAAAATTCATAAACTGTAGTTTTGTTGCTTAAATTGAGGGGTCTACTGCTCAATTCCACACCATGAACCGAAAGGTCCAGATTAGGCATTGTATCAATTAATTATTGAGCCTTAAACTAATTAACAGTTGCCAAAGTTAAGTCATGGGGATTTAAAGTAATCGGTAAGAGGTAAGCTTTATGATATTCGTCACTCACTACTCTATTGTCTAGGTTATGCATCTACAATGAAGACCTCTATATAGTGCAACTTGGCATTCAATTCCCACAGCAGGTGTGCATTTATACCATAGACAAAGAAACGCAGGCATCGCTCTCTCTTTGTATGAGGGTCACAAATGTCATGTCCTTAAACGTTATCAAATGTTGATTATTTTGTGTACATCAGAGAGTTATTGTAGTCAAATTCCCACCCCACCTCAAGTGGCTCAAAGAAAATCTCACTTAACGGCCTTCGTTTAATGCTAGAAAATTTCACCTTTAATGGGGTGATGAAGGAATTAATGTCATCGACAAAGAAGATATACCTTATTCCATGAAATAAAAAAAAAACCGGAAAGCATATAAAAGAGAAGAAAAAGAAAGAAAGAGAGAACGAGAAGCATTGTAGCGATAAATAATGCTTTTGTAGTCAAATCCGAGTCTCATAGCGGAGAAGATTCATGTATTCTTTTTCGGTTGTAAGAGCTGGTAAGGCTTGGGACTTAAATTATCTGAGCTTTGCCAAGTGTCAATAACTCAATATGGTCAAAAAATTCCTCTATGAACAGACCACGAGGCACAAGCCCATGTGTTGGAAAAGCCCCCCTTTCAACTTTAAATTTCAAACTTTTTGAATGTCCGTGGACCCATAAAATCAAGTTGGGTCCTACAGTTTGTGCAACTTTCTCTTTCCTTTCCTTGTTTTTATTATCTCTAATGTACCCATCGTCTATTTTGAGTATTTTCAAATTATGTTTTTTTTTTATTTTTCATTAATTGCTTTTTGCTAGATAGTTATTTAAAAATGTTTAACATAAATTTAATTAGTATACACGGTGAATTTTATGGTTAATTTTTTATCTTTGAATCTTTATGGACCTATTATTAGTCATTTGATTAAATTATCTAATAAAAATAATAATTATTTAATAACTAATAATAAGGGAGCTACAATAGACCTCAAAATTTGAGATCCTTCTTATAATTGGCTCATATACACCAATAGCTTTACACTATCAACCAATAAAAATTTAAAAAATATATCAAATCATTATAGTGAATAGTGGTCTAGCATGATTTATCATTTTTTTGCATTTTTATTAATTAATAATGTAAAATTAATGTATAGAAATTATTTTTAAAAAAATATAAACTGGTTTTTAAATATATTATGTATCTCCATGTGAGAAGGAGCTGTTGGTAGAATAGAAAAAGAGACATGATTTGAAAATAAATATTTTCTGTACTTAAATTGATTACATTTCACAATCACCATTAAAAAAAATATCAGGCAAATTTTGGTTTGTTTTTAATTTGTATTTTCAGGTGTGTTGTATTTTTATTGATTATTATACAAATTTTACCTTATTTTATTTCTTATTTTAAAACGTTTGTAAAAGATTGGTGAAAACAACTAGGCAAGCTAAGTCACGAAAGTTCTTAAGGAATAATATATGTGTTTATAATCTGTTGTATTTTATCTACAATTTTATTTCAAATTTAAAGTTTAATTTTATTCTTGTAATTATTATGGGTATTATTAAATTATTATTTGTATAAAAACCATGCTTAAATGATTTTGACTAAGTCTTGTTGTGCCACGTTTCTTAATAATGAACTTGAAATATTTACTTTGAGCCATATCTTATTATTGGGAAGTAGTTGGTTTTATATACCATTAGATTTTATTCATTCGTTTTAGTGAAATCTTTTTGACATTGGATATCTGATTTTGTTGTGTCGGTATTTTCTTTTCCCTTCAAATTCTCGGTTGCTATACTTAGGGTATTTTTCCTTTATAAGTAGTGGTCTTGTTTGGTGTGGAGCATATAAGAAAAAAGGACTCTTGCACGCATAGTCACCTTTTGTGAATACTAAATCTATTTTCTACCTAGTTTCAATATAGCACATGGTTATTTTCTTCTTATACTCTTTCTCTCTTGCTCCCTTGAGCAATCCCAAAGAATTGTTCTTGTAGCTTCGTTGGTTCAAGTGCAAAATTAATGGGATATGGCTACTGTATCTTGGAAAATATTAGTTGTGAAGACCGCCTGCATCGGCCTTTAAACTTGTGGTACTCTTAAGCTCAGTACCTATAGCACGCTTCAACCATTAATCACAATAAGCCATATATTTTATTCTTTATTGTTTATTTATTTGATTCTTTATTTTGTATTCTTGTACTAAATTAATTTATCATATTTAATTAATTATTGTTTCAATCTATCTATCTATTAATAAAGTGTTATTTCAGATTAATTTTACCAACTTAATCAATAGTGAAGACACATATAAAAGTTAAATCCATAGAAGTTAAATAAGAAAACAAATCAAACATCTCATTAATTGTTTAAAAGCCAACTTTTCAATGGACTAAAGATGAATTAATATATTAAAAATTAATTGAAGGATGATTAATATGTTAAAACTTAAAATTTAATGTTTTAAAATTAATGTGTATATAATTTTTTTACTATAGGATATTAATGTGTTTAATATGAAATCTTTTGAGGATTAAAATGTTGATTTACTCGTAATTTTTAACATTTTTTATGATGATGTAATTTTTAACATTTGCATAACCATTTTCATTTTTTTAAGTGTGTATAATGCTTTTAATATATACATTACAATATATATATATATATATGGCAGCGTTGATGTTAGAAAAAGCATATATGCTAAGTACAAAAGATTATTATGGTAGAAAGCCAGAAAACAACTTATCATAAATCAAGATTTTTTTTTTGTAGCTAGGGGTGAAAATGGGTCAATGACCACTAAGAAGTATCAACTTTAAAATTTCTATATTATTAAAGGGAAACAATTACCGTAAGTAATTTAGTTACTACAATTTTTCTTTCCCGACACTGATATAAACTACATTTTATTTAATTTTGATTAACAGTGTATTTATTTTTTAGGATTTAATTATTTTACAATCACGGTATAAATTTTTTTATACAGCCGTTCAATTATATATTTCCAAATCAGTAATGATAATTGACTTTTACCATTTAAAAATTATTTAAATAAAATATTTTAATTAAATAATAATATAAAATAGTTTTGGATAGCATAAAAACTACTCCCTCAATTCTACAATAACAGTCAATGTATCGAACAATCATTAACTTCTTAATAAACTAAATTTATCTAAAGCAATTATTATTATGGAATAAAAGTAGTATTAAGTATTTTTTATAGCACCATTTGAATAATAAAAACTCCAAAGTCAGCTAAGGCAAACATTCAAAAGTCCAGAGAGGTGATGATAACAAAGGATCGTCCTTGAGATCTTTGTGGATAAACTTCCCGGGCACGATGAAGTGGACGAAGTTAGAGGAACTAGTATTGGAGGGTTGGAGAATTGTGGCAGCACACACTTCCCCGACTGAGGGACGCATAATGATGTACCTCAGTCCATATGTCAATGTGAATTGTCCACCATATTTGCATTATGTAACTTTTGCCACTCTGTAGAAGACGTCCTTTTCTTCCATTGCAGTTGTTTTTTCAATTTTTTCCTTTTGGTTGGGGTGGGGTTTGGGGGGTTCCTCACTTCTTCTTCCATTGCAATTATCATGGATTCCTCTTTCACATTTGATGGTATAAACAAAAGTACTGTTATTTGTATTTACAATGTGTAGGATACTATGTTGACACATTCCCATACATTTTTGAATAAGACGTGAAATTCAAATTAATTGAGATACACATCTTATCAAAAAATAAATAAAAGTGTGTCAATATGATATTTCACATTGTTAGGACAAGCATTATTTGTCTGTAAACAATACTGGGTAATTCTGTTTCCTTCTGGAATGTTAATTGCATGTAGCGATTGCACTTAACATTTGTTTTTTTGGGTCGACATTGCACTTAATAGCTATTATTTTATTGTCATTACTTTTAGCTCTTATTGGGTTAGTACTTAGAAGAGAAAGGTGTGGAAAGTCAGAGATGGGTCATTCTGGATCTCGATAATGCGGGAGAATGCTACTGGGAGACTAAAAAAAAGGGGTGCAATTTACATTTTTTATTTGGTTTTTTCTTCGGTACCATGGCGTACCTTTGTGCAATCAACTTCTATGAGTTAATATTTAATTAGATAAATTTAAAAATTTGGATTATTAAGACATGAAACTTATTCATAATTAAAAATAACTAAAAAATACTTGTATTTATGAATTTTATAGATGTGCCAAATGTTTCGATCTGAGCCTATTTCGGGATGGTCTCTAGGTATGTCACCAAATGGTCAGAACTGCGTCCCTCCTTCCCTTGGCTTGTCCTATATCCTCCAGGTTGTGAATCTGTTACTTCTTATCAATGCGTGAACCGTTTCACCTTTGGTCATTCGTCTTTCCCGCTCTCTGAGACGTTTCATGTTCCCAGGAAAGCCGAGGAATAAAGGGTGACGTTCGTGCTACCTGGCCCGGATCTTGAGGCCCAATTCTTGAGTGTGGGCCAATGGCTGTGGGCCTAGTTAGGTTCTATGGGTCTATAGAATATGGGCCAGGCTCCAGTGGACCTGTAAGGTGTTCCTCGTGTTCGTCCCGTCCACATGCCCTCCAGTGTCAAAGTCCAAAGGATGGAAGAGACTTGGATTGGCTGGGCATCCAATGGACCTATAAGGTGTTCCTCATGTCCATCTGGTCTACATGCCTTCCAGTGTCGAAGTCCAAAGGACGGAAGAGACTTGTACTTGCCAGGCATCCATGTCAAGTTAATGCTCGGTTTTGGAGGTCTTCACAATTTTTGATTTTTCGAATTTCCCTCTGTATTTTCGTGACTGTGTAGTTCTTAAGTTGATGGCCACGTGTTGCTATCTTATGGGTTGGATTGTCGCATTCATTAAATGGAACTCTGCCATTGTTCGATGAAGGACACGTGTTATCCTATGAACGGTAGCGATGAGGAAGCTGAAGAGGTTGTGCCTATCAGTGAGGAATAAACTTACCAAATACGCTTCAAGGCGATGATCTATCCTCATTTTTCTTACCCTGCTCCGTCCATTGTTCATTGTTTTAAGCTTTGGTCGCTGCCATTGGAGGTTCGCATTTCAGCTTTTGTGGGAGTTTTCTTTTAGTTTCTTAAGGTACGCCCTGATCTTTAAACGTTGTTTTGGTACATCTTTAAGGTTTCCATTTTTGCGGGTAGTTTTGAGTAATTTTTGAAATGGTTATGCTCTGTTTCGCATTCTGGGTATTCTAAGTATTTTCCTAGAGAAGGGAAGTTTTATGCTTTATGGTTTTATTTCATTATGGTTATTTCGTGTCTAAAGTGATGTCTAGATGCTTGTTTGTTTGAGTGTTCTAGATTGTTGCCATCTCATTTTTGTTATTGATCTCTCTCATACCTCATTTTTGTTTTTCTGTTCGGGGGTCCTCCACCTGGCACCTCTTGGGCTATGCAGCTTTAACTGCTTAGGAGACCATGTCTGAAGAGCCTACCGAGGTCTCGATCCCTCAACCTAGCGATGTATAGGATTTGCTAGGGGAAATAAGATCTACTCTTACCGATATTAGGGAAGTGGAGGGGGTATTATCTGGTGGTGTGTCCGAGGGTTTTGAATTTTTTATCTATGATCCTAACAACCGTGTGACCGGCGATCCCGGTCCAGGATTTTTCTTCATGTATGAGATGATCTTCAACCGGGTGAAAATGGAGTTTCCCTTCCCTGACTTTATATTGATATCCTAACTGTTCTTCAGCTGGCCTTGGTACAACTGCATCCTAACTCTTGGGGTTTCCTTTGGGGATTTCGATTGTTGTGTGACCTTCTGGGGTTCGAGGTAACTCCGGGGTTGTTCTTCCATTTCTTCTGGGTGAACAAACCCAAAGCTAGTGGTGACTCGCTGATGTCATTTACTGGCGCTCGGAAAAAATGGTTACTCGAAGCTTTTGAGTCGTCTTATAAGAGATAGACATATGTTGAACAATTTTTCAAGATTTGACCCGCACGATCGTGTAAGGGATCAGTTCTATGATCCTACTGGTCGTCCGAGATTTCCCTTCCGTGTCACGACCCAACTTGGGCACATGACCGGCACATAAGAAATCCTCATTCCCATGTAAGCCTCGTGATCTCTGAGTTCCTTTATATGCATAATTTAATATAAAATCCTTTCAATCATAAATATTTTCATAAACAAGCTCTAGTAAATATCTTTGATACAAAACACATGAGTTGCTCTTAATACAAAATAAACCATAGAACTTGTAATCATGAAAATACAGAATATTCATGATAAAAATATGTCAGTCTATCTCTATGGTCCGGGACCCTGCCCGTCATGCACATTGGAGCACTCTATCTCTAAACAGAATACCATAAGTACTTCACTCACAAAGTGAAGCTCACCAACTGGGAGTTCTCTATTGCGGGGGAGGAGATGGAAGAGAAGAACCTGCAGCGTCATCGTGACTGTAATGGAGGAAGGGAGAGGGGTGAGTTTCATCTAAAACTCAGTGAGTAAGTCCTCACCCATAACCCTCTCATGGGATAGCCAAGGGAAATAAATAATAATATATATATATTCATCAAACCAGTTAATGCAATAACTCTCAAGTTCATTATTCATAGGAATAACATATAGTTCTATCATTACTCTGTAGAAATCATAAACCATAGTATGCTAATAAAGAAACAGGAATCTCTGGTTATGCCCAATTCATGTGACATAACAAATCTCTGGTTATGCATAGCATAACAAAGTCTCTAATCTCTGGGGCACCTGAATAGGTCCTGTTCACTATTTCTCTAGTCCTAAGGCGACTTGGTATACCAAGGTTAACGGAATAACTGCCATTAACTCACAGTCTGTTTCTCTATAGCTACTGTCCAGTTCAATCAGAAATCTAATCTTTTCTCTATATCTCATAAATCTTCTACCCTAGAGTTCACAAGCTCTAGCATATACATATTCTCTATTTTGGAAATCATCACAGTATTTAACAAATCTCTAAATATATACTCTAGCTCTTTGATAAAAATCACTTTAACAATAATGGTCCCATGAGTTTTCAGAAAACCATATATATCTCATGCCATAATTTACTGAAATTAATTCTAATGATCAACATAAGGATCATAGGATTTGAACCCACTCACCGTTTAAAGTTGGGAGTATGTGGGCTCCACCAACTTGACCTGGAGAGCTTGGAATGGCACCAACAACTGCCATGGAGTAACCATAACACTAGATTAACATCTAAAAATCTCTAGAGAGCTCTATTCTAACTCTACTAAAATTGGGGAAACACCCCCACTTGACAAAAATGAGAAAAATAATCGGTCCAAATCCAAGATCATGGAGAAATAAAGACATAATCTAATAACATGAACTTACCTTGAAGCTTGGAATGATGGATTAAAGAGAATTTAAGAGAAAGGGAGAAAAAATGGAGGAGAGGGGTGATTTTCGCGTTTCTGCTTCTCTTCTGTCCGATTTGGGGTTTTTAAACTTATTGATACCGCTATAGCGGTATATCACCGCTATAGCGGTCTAACAGTCCCACGGAGTCACTTATGACTGCTATAGCGGTCTTGGACCGCTATAGCGGTACCTCAGTCCGCTGCAATGCTGGAACAAGTGCTGGTGACCGCTATAGCGGAGGACCGCTATAGCGGTGACAGCAACTCCCAACTTCTGTGTTTTTCAGTCATTTCAGCATCTGGGTTGTTCCAACACTCACCTATTTGACATTAACTTAAAATTAGTAAATCTAAATAAGGAAATACCCCCCATTTGGATTCAAATAAAATATCACAAAAATCAAAACTCCATCAAATCAGAATCCAAATTTTGGGTTTTAGTTCAAATCCGGAAATTTCTGAGATTTTCTAAACTTGTGGGCTAACAGCGAAATATTTGCAGGTTTCATAAACTTCATTAAAAATCACTCTTCAACTTGTTTTCCCCTAAGGAACAATTACCGGGACTTTTGATCCTAAGAATATGGTTCTATCATATAGCCCTCCAAGGAGGTATAGGATCCAGACTTAGTAACATTTTGGACCCGACGGCGGTTCCCAGGGAATCCTTGAGGCTATAAGAAACTTTACTGCTAACCCGTATACCAAGGGTATCACATTTCGGTAGAATACCTCACCTCTAACAAGTCCCTGTGTGTCCCTGAAGGACTTTACAACCGAGGAGAAAGCTCGCGCTGCCGAGCTAGAGCAACCTTCCGGTGATATAGTTGCTCAAAATTTGTCCAGGGTAAAATGTGCCTTTTCAATACAAGATGGGGACAATTGACCCCTTCTAGAGAGAAGATTTAGTAAGATAATTATTTTCAATTACCTTGTGATACTCTAACTGTCAAGTGATGTTTTAGTTAAAGAGCTGATGTATTTTTCTTATTTTTCAGAGCGATTTCTAGATCGACTGGAGCAGGAGAAGAGACAGATGGCCGACCAGACGCCCAGGTACGATGTGGATGCTCTCCGAAAGTCCAAGAAAAGAAAGAAGACTGCCTCTGAACCTTCTAGTTGTTCTTCAGAGGGCAAGGGCTCTGTTGAGCGTTCCAGTGGTAGGGTCGACATAACTTCTGCTCCAGACCACGAGGTCGAATCACCCGAAGGTGATAATTCGATCCAGTAGGATCTGACCAGGTTGACGGACGAGAGTATTCAGCTCCTTGGCCAGCTTTCACGTCCACCACGCCCTCCAGGTCTGATTGCCTCCATTACTTCTGATCCTCTATTGGAATAAGCTGCTCCATTTCTAAAGGATTTCACTAGGGATACAGGGGCGCCAGTGAACTCTATTTGGAATAGGCGCTTTGGCAATGAGCGCCACATCGATACACATCTCTTGATCGACGCCGATGCTGCAAAGTTTTGGAAGGTAGGGCTGTTGTCCTTATTTCGAGCACAAGAGGCGACTTCCCTCCGAAACGCAAATGGCGGCTCTCAGATCTGGAAAAAGAAGTCAGGAAGATGGCTGCTCAAGCCAACTAGACTACTGCTCGACTGATAGAGGCTCAAGGAAAAATGAGCCAAATGGAAGAATAGCAGGGTGAAGAGAGAGCTAAGGCAGAAGCTCTTTAGAAGCAATAAGAAGAGCATATCAAAGATTTGTCTTCTGTTCTGGAGTCTTTTCAGAGAAATGAGAAGGGGCTTCTAGAGGAAATTAATAAGATCCGAGTCCAAAAGGAGAAGACCAAGCGGGAGTTACTCAAGATGAAGGCTGAAAAAGAGGAGGTTGAACAGTCGTGGTGGAAGACCTTCCTCGACAATTTGCTGCAGGTTACGAGTGTGCTCAGAGTCACTTTAGACATATTTTTCAGGACTTGGGCTTGGATTTTGATCAGGCCGGCCCTTGGCATAAGGTGATTAATGGGGTGCTTCATCCACTTTCGGATGATGACTTGGATGTAAAGGGTGGAGATCAGCCGGGAGACAAAGAGATGTAAAGGCCAGGGAATGCCCTGGTTTATTTTTTGTAGACAACTTTTGTCAACATTTTCTTCTTCATTAATTTAGTATTTATATGTTTTTATTGTAGTAAGTCTGAAAATGCATGTTTTTTCAAAACCTGTGAAGGGAGGAATGTACGTACTCATGATAACGAGGTTTTCAAAAACAAAAACTAGGCATAAACATGTTACTCATGACAACGAGGTTCTTTAGAAGCGAAAGTCGAGCATAGACACATGCTTATAATAACGAGGTTTTTCAGAAGCCAATTCACAACAAGTGCCATATACTTGGAAATAATCTCAGGAATTTCGAAACATTAAACAATATCAATCCAACTACAAATGTGGTGCGTATGGCTAGCTATAATACCTTCTTAGTTTCATAGTATTCCATGTCTTAGGTATAACCTTACCTTCCATGGTAATGAGTCTGTAAGCGCCATTTCCTAGACTTTCCTCAATCTGAAATGGGCCATCCCAATTAGGGCCGAGCTTCCCTTCAATCGGGCATTTGTCTGCTCTTCGTAGGACGAGATCTCCCGCTTGGAATTGTCTTCCACCACTTTTTGATTATATAACCGAGCTATCTTATTCTTGGCTGCTACACTTCTTATGTGGGCTATTTCCCTTTCTTCCTCAAGAAGGTCAAGATCTGCCCATCTCGCCGAGCTATTCTGATCTTCAGCAAATGCTTCTCTTCTGAAGGACGGTATCCCGACTTCTATCGGGATCATGGCATCAGCTCCATATGTAAGCCGAAAGGGTGTCTCTTTAGTAGCCGATTGAGGAGTGGTGTGATAGGCCCATAAGACGCTCTGTAATTCCTCAACCCATTGTCCTTTTGCTCTATCTAAACGCTTCTTGATCCCCTGGAGAATGATTTTATTGGCGGCCTCTGCTTGGCCGTTGCTCTGGGGGTGCTCGATTGAGGCAAACACTTGTCTGATTCCTAAATGTTCGCAAAAACCTCTGAAGTTCTTATCTGAATATCGGGGCCTATTATCAATGACTATGGCATATGGCAAGCCATATTTGCAGATTATATTTTTCCAGATAAAATCTTCAATTTTTCAAGCAGTGGTGGCTAGCAAAGGCTCGGCTTCAATCCACTTGGTGAAATAATCTATAGCCACCACAAGGAATTTGCATTGTCCTGTAGCTTGAGGGATTGGGCCTAAAAGGTCCATCCACCATATACAAAATGGCCACTGTGTGTCTGAGGAATGAAGTTCTTCAGGGGGTGAAAGATGCATGGAAGCAAATTGCTAACAATAGCCACTACTTGAAAAGTCATCTAAATTAAATGTTTTGATTGGATGACAGTGCAAAACTTCTTTACACTGTCAGCGCATCAAAATTAAACTCTTTAAAAATTATTATACTTTCAGTTTAGCAAAGGTTATCCCGTCTTGGTACGTATTTGAAACACACCTTGTCTTCGTTGTTTGCTATTTACAGAAACCTGCCATGGGATAATATGAATGATGATGATGATTATCATGTTTTGACATGATTATGAGTTATGCCTGAAGGCATGCCTTTTTTTTATGATTAGACCTGAAGACATGCTTTTGTCATTTTGATTTTTTGAAAGAGTTATGTTATTTATACTCACAATATATGAGATATCATGTCGACTCATATCTTATCTATAGAGGTGGGAACAGGTTAGGCCACACCCTAAACAGGCCAGGCCCGTAACAAGAACACTAAGCCTGACCCTAGCCTGTTACCTGTTATAAGCTTTATTTTCGGCCTGGCCTGGCCTAGCTTAGCTTGAAGCCTATTTATAAAGCTTGTTTCTAAAAATCATTCAAATAAATAAAAAAAATATGTTGCAATTTACATAATAGGCCTTTATTTAGGCCTAAATAGACTCAATTAAATATTACACAACTAAATAAAACATAATCTTCAAATAAACTTAATAAACCAATAAAAAATCAAATCTTCAAAAGGATCTCCTCTTCTTCCTCAAACTCAAGTACCTTGAAAATAGGAAATTATTTATAGTTAGATTGTGCCATAAATTAACTACTATAAAAGATAACATTGTAGTAGATAATATTCATACCATTTGCTACTTCTTTAGATTATACTTGTTGTGTAGCCAATCCCTGCCACAAATGAGGGCTGTAATAGATGCTTCATTCAATCTTGAAAGAAATTCATCAATTACTCTTCCTCCAACACTAAATGTTGATTCAAATGCAACTTTTAAGATTGGGATGGCTAGAATGTCAGGGTCATCTATGACAAAATCTTATATTTCAAACTGTCGATTTTCCACCATTCCAAAGACTGAAAGAGTTAGTGCTTTGTCAGGCATATGAACATTATCCTCAAGATAAACCTCCAGCTTAGATTTCATTGTGGGAATTGCCTGCTTGTCAAGAACAAAACTCAAAAATTCATCAGCTCCAGTGATTTCTTGTTGAGAATTAATCTCATTGGAAGGATTTATGTTGTCAATGCCACCATCATCAACTTCACCACTACCATTAGTAATTCCCTCTTCCTCCCACAATTTAATATACTCACCATATAACATATTCAATGAAGTCATAACCATATCCACATTCTCTCCAGCTACATAATCAGGTTGATATATCAAGGGAAAACAATATTCAATAGGGTAAATTACAATTACCTCCCCCGAGGTTTATGGAAATGCAACTCTTACATTCTCTGCTCATCAATAAGTATTTATATTATAATTATACTCCTCATTCACAGAATAGTATTAGTAAACTTAACAAAATGACATTTTTATGATATTAATTGATTTTAATTAATAAAATTATAAAAATACCTTGCCTACTCTGTTAAGTTTAAGGGTATTTTTATAATTTTATTAATTAGGAACAGTTAATATCACAAAAATATCATCCTGTTAAGTTTATTAATGATATTATGTGAATAAGGAGTATAACTGTAATATAAATACTTAAAATTTGACGAGCAAAGGGAGTGTGAGTGCAAGGTGGATAACTAGAGGGGGTGTAAGTTGCATTTTTACAAACCTTAGGGGAGGTGAGTGTAATTTACCCTATTCAATAACATGAAATTTGAACCTAGGGTCTAAAATAAGAGCAATGGACATTAGCAGATTGCATTCCCCCCAATATTTATCAAACTTAGCTTTCATTGAGGCTACCATATCTCTCATGAAATGGTCTTCATCCGTTGTTGCTTTGTCAATCACTTCTTTCACCGTCCAAACTTCAGGCAGATATGAATTTGTAGTTGGATAATCACTACCTGAGATGACATTAGTAGCCAAATTGAATACCCTCAAGACTTGGCAGACTTTCTCAACATTCCTCCAGTCCTCTTGTGATGGCTCATAGGAATAATGTGGCTATCTTTCCTTATAAGCTTCAAATACCATCTTAAAATTGAAGGCAATAGATAGCATCTTGTAGGTAGAATTCCACCTTGTTGGACAATCAATAATGAGCTTTCTCTTTTTCAAGTGCTTCTGCTCCACTATATCACAAAATGCCTTCAACCTTGAATCATTATAATTAATATACTTGACACTCTCGCGAATATTATGAATAATATCCTTAATTCTTCCAAGGCCATCTTGCACCAACAAATTCAGAATATGTGCACAACATCTAACATGAAACAACTTACCATTAAGCACTAATCAGTTGCTCAGTGATAAGTTGGCCTTGAGAGTCCTCAGGCATGAGTCATTGTATGAAGCATTATCAACAAACACATAAAACACTTTGTTCTCAATGCCCTAAGCTTTAAGGCACTTGAAAATGGCATCGGCTACATCAATTCCTCATCTAGGTGCAGGCACTTTCACAAAGCTTAAGAACCTCTTCTGAAGATTCTGCCTTGAATCAATGAAGTGACTAGTTAAAATCATATATTCAGCTACTTGGTGACTAGATTTCCACATATCTGTAGTCAAGCTTATTTTGCTCACACTTTTCAACATGACCTTCAAGCTTTTATTCTTTGCCTTATAGATTGCCAAACAATCATTCCTAATTATTTTGCGAGTAACTTTCTTGAACTTAGGATTTGGATATTGGAAGCCCCACATCAACATTTGATCCTCAACAATGCTAAAAGGGTACTCATGCACCATGATTGAACTAGCAAGTATTTCTCTTATCTTTTCATTTGTATACCTAACTCCAGGTGTTATGAAAGGATTAATATCCAAGCTGGAAGGTGGAAATGGAATGGGGGCCTACTTCTTTTGTGAGGCCATGTATAGCCTTCTTTGTAAGCAATTTTCTGTATGTCTTTTCAAATGGCTAGTGCTAGTCCCCTTCCTTGTGTAAACAAATTGTCCCTTATAGTGATTGTAGACAACTTTTGTCACTCTTTTAGAAACTTGAGTCTATCATTCCAAACAATTGATGTCTTTTGCTTCTTTCTCTTAATGACACAATTTGCATCATTTTCTTGAGGTTGGCTTGAATCTTGAGGTTGACTTGAATCTGTTGGTGTCATTGGTCCACTGCTTTCAACAGGGCCAAGGAGATGTGTACTAGAAGACATTGTCTCATCACTATCAAATAGAGAAGCCATTAAATAAACCTATCATATAGTAGATTAAACATGTTATTTTTTAAAAAAAAAACACATGCATTTATATGTAATCTATTCAATGTATACTTGTTTTATTATTGTTTAAATTAATATCTGCATCATGCTAGTTGATCATGAGAATCTCATCCAAATCATTCTACATTAATATAATAATATTCATTCAAATGTGATATAAATATTTTGAGACTCCAACATCAATAACGAACAAACATTTAGAAAAGTGCAGCATCTATGAGATAAATTAGTCTTTCTTCTTTCTATATCAAATATTAGCCATTTGAATCAAACTCAACTAGATACATTTCAGCGTAAAGAGAGTGAAACGACAAAGATCTAGGAGGCACGATCACGGCTGAGGGCGGATTTGGCCAAGTGGTCATGGCTGAGGGCGGATCTGGCCAAGCAGTCATAGCGGAGGGTACGATTTGGGCCAAAAAGCTACGACTGGGTTGGGTGCGTGATCCATAGTGGCTCTTGTTGCGTCTGGGTTGGGGGTTCGCGCTGCTACTCCATGGCGAATTGGGGGCTCTCACTGAGATGGTGACGGGGCTGCAACACTGAGAAGGCAATGGTGCTACAACTTGAGAGGATGAGGAGACAAGGAGCGAGTACAACCTGAGAGGATGAGGTGACGGAGTTGCGAGCATGACTGAAGAAGATGAGGAGACGAGGAGCGACGGGCGGCTTGGGGGGGTGAGGACGGCCACGTGCGTAGACGGATTGGTGAGGACGATTGGATGAGTGTGACCTAAGAGTGAGAGGCAGACTGCTTGTGCTTTGTGTTGGACTGTTGGTGGCGGCACAAAGCACAGAAGAATGAAACTCTGAAAGGAATACTCAATTTAGGGTTGTTTTTGTTTCAATATGTTTGGTGTTTCAGACTTTGTATTAACAGATTTTAGAAGCTTTAAATTTAAATGAAAACAAGCATAAGATGTTAATAAAAACTTTCAGTAAAAATAATACAAATAACTCAGGGCTCAGTGGTAAGTGCCAGTAGAGTTGGTGTGCTAGGGTTCAAATCTCATTTATAACCTTCTATAAAACTAAAATAAATTTATGCATAACAATTAAACAAGTCGGCTTGACATGCTAATAGGCTATTTAGTAAGCCAAACACCAGCCAGGCCAAACACAGGCCGCTTGACTTGTTCCCATCCCTACCCTTTTACTATTGAATGGGGTGCAGATTTCATTCAAACAGGGTTTACATCTCATTTAATAGTAAATGAGGTATGAGTCTGCATAATGTCTCATGTCTTATAAGTACAAATAATATTTTCTTTTTACAATTTCCACATATGGCATTTTAACCAAGCCTTAGTGTGCATTTAGATGGCGAGGGGGACGTAATTTTGTTTGGATATTAACTTAAAATAAATTACAAAATTTAAGAAATTTTAAAGAAAGATTTTATCTATCTAAAATAGAGGATTTTAATTTTCACCTATAGAGAGAAAATTTTCAAAATCCATACGCTTTTCTCATTTTGATAAGTCTCACTTTTATTATATTTTATTACAGTTTCTTTATATTTATGAGATTCTCGTTTAATGTTATTTTGAATTCATTTAGTTGTATTTTAAATTTTTTAATATTCAGTTTATATTACATGATTTTATATTTACATATCATTCTATTTTATTTATGTAACAATTAAATTTTATAGTTTAAAATTAAAATATTTTATGAATGAAATTTAAGATAATTTATGAAATATGAATTCATTATAATTGATTTTAGATAAGTCAGTTGAATTTTGGATATTAATAAAAAATCTAACTTTTTTAAAAAAATTATCTTACCCAAATAAAGTATTTTAAAAATAAAGGAAATTTAATTATCTATCCAAATAAAAAATTTAAAAATTGAAGGGAATTTAATTGAAGCATTTTCTCAAACTGAGTTTGTCTCCTGTAAAAAAGAACTGGCCAATGATTCAATCTTGTAAGGTTATCAAATTTGCATATTTAGATAAACTCATTTTTATATGGTAGAATTGTAAACTCGTAAGAGTTTAAAAGTTAACACGAGAGTTTAATAATTTTATGTAAAAATATTATTCTCAATAATAAAAAAGAGTGAGTTTACCATATAAAGAAAAAAAAATAAAAGACTGAGTTTTTTTATTTTGGGTAACTGAAAAAAAAGACCGCGTTTAAAAGTAATTTTTGTTGTCTTGAAGTGTCTCTTACTTGGAATACCGTCATAATTAAGATATCCTTTAAAAATTATTTTATGTATAATTTAAATCTAAGGTTTTTTAGAGTTTAGCTCGTTTATTATTGTACTAATAATTTTTGTTGATAAATCAATTATTTTAAGAATCAATTTGATTTATAAATTTCTTTGAAATTTTAATAAGGTAAAAATTGTGTTGAATTATTTATTGATTGCACAAAAATTTACTCAAATTTGATTAGTTAAAAAATAAAGTAGATTTTATTTGGATGATTTAAGTTGACACGTTTCAAATTATAAGTTATGTCATGAAAGAGAGACCGCGATATTAAAATTATTTTATTGATTGATTATAAGTATAATTGTTGGTTTTGTAGAATTGATAATGTGATATATATATATATATATATATATATATATATATATATATATATATATATATATAATGACTTAAGGGGACGTCTGGTATATTGTTTATAAGATTACTGATAATTTAGATTACCATTTAGAAAGATTACCATTATTTAAGTTATTGATAATATTACAATATAATGTTTGATATGTACAGGCAATCTAACTGATAATACTCTAAAATATTATCATCTTTTAAACTTCTTTGTTCAGTGTATCAAATAGATTATCAGATGATGTATTTCTTTTACCAAAATACCATCCAAATAAAGAACAACATCAATAATAATATTATTATAAAAGTTTTGCAAATAGCCTACAAAAAAATTGACGTGAATAATTATAAATAAACTGACATGAATTTCGGCACAAATAAAAGTTTATTAATATTATAAACTTCTAATTTTTTATGTTGACATGATTTGTATAATAATTACAACTATGATAAAAGTAATAATTATGATAATAAATATAAATTCAATTTTGATGTGAATAATAATAATAATAATAATAATAATAATAATAATAATAATAATAATATATGACATGAATTTACATAGAAATTATGTGTATAAGCTGTATCACGGTCTGCAGTCCACCAATATTAGAGGGCACAAAAGTTTTAAAAAATAAAGATGTTATGCATAATAGGAAAAAGATGTAAAAATTAGCAAATTCCTGGGAAGGGGGCTACTAGCTCAGCTACGAAGAGAATGAGATGAACAAAATATGACATGATAAAAGGGGTAGGTTTTAGGTTTAGAAGGGTATTTTTGTAATGAAACAAATTATCATATTATCATTTGAGTGGTAGTCCAGATAGACACCATCATCGGGATGCTACGGATTCACCAAATAAGATAATATTGTGGACTTAGGTAATTTTAATCAATATTACTGATAATTCATATGGATTATCTCATACCAAACACCCTCTAAAAGTAATTTTAATAGTTGTGTGTTTTGTTTAGATTATATAAAAAGTATTTTTGCATAGTAAGTTATTGAATAATATAAATTAATTTATTTATGTTATATAATATTTAATATGTGGGGTTAATTTAATAAAAGCATGGTGATGATCTATTTACAACAAGAATAAGTCATGTATACTTACTCTTAGTCACTCCATTTTATTGAGTAGTCACTCCATTTTATTGAGCCTAGAAATAAGAAGCTATTTTTGTTGGTTTTCCAAACATCCACTTATGATTTAACTTATTTTTAAGGTGATAAAGTAAATTATCAATATTATAATAATTTTGCTTGTCAAAAATATTAAATTAATAAATTTAGTTTTCATACATTAATAACATTAAAAAAGCGTATTATCATTCAATTATTAATTTAATTTATATGATTTCAACTGCACTTTCTTTTTTATACGCCATTTTAGTAAAGGAAAATATTAATTTTAAAATATATGTTATATTAATATGTTATAATTAGTAAAATTATCATAAACAATTCTAATTTATGTCATCTCAATTATTGGAGTGGTGCATCAATTATATAATTATTTTCAATAAAAAGTAATATAATTATATATTTTTTAAAAAATTAATAAATAATTAGTATCATTATCAAAGAAGTGTAAATTGTGGAAATGAATTTTTTAAATATTTTAATGTTGAAAAATCAAAGCCTTTTTTCCAAAAAAATTAATATAAAAAATTGTTGATTTGATAATTTGAATGTTTAAGTTGCAAAACATCAAATATGATATATATATATATATATAAAGAAAATCTTAGCACATCTTTATTTTTTCAATTATTTTTATTGAATTTATATTATATATGTATTTTTGTTTTTGATTTGAATTATGTTGTTAGTATAGTATTTTATTATTGTGGATATTTATGTTTCAAACTTCAAATTATTTTAAAAAATGTGAATACCTGTAGAGATTCAAATCTCTATGGAGAATGGAAAATGGGAAATAAAGACCCATGATAAGGATGATGATTAGGTTGTGACAGAGGCCAAATTCTAAATAGGGGTGGGAGATAATGAGGGACATGTCTCATCTCTTATAGATACCTATTGTTATCTATATAAATAGTTCATGATATAGTATAATTATCCATTTATACTTTTTTATTATTCAACAATTTTAAATTTAAAAATATGTAAAATTTTCATAAAATAGACTATTTATTGTTAGTTAAAAGTTATCTATCGAGATATTTTCAACCTTATAAATACGATATTTAAAATAATATATGAAATAGAATGACATCTCTATATTTTGTTCATTTATTTAATTATTTAACGATTAACTTGTTTTAAAAATAAATTTATATACTCAATTTTTATAAGACATATTGAAATAAATTATTATTTATTTTTTATAATAGTTAACAAACTATCTTTTATTATTATATCGCATATCGCATGGGTTAATGAACTAGTTAGTTAATATATTCGGCCCTTATTTATTTTTTATAATAGTTAACAAACTATTTTTTATTATTATCTTGTATATCACGTGGGTTACTGAACTAGTTAGTTAATATATTTGGCACTTATTGTTATAATATCCTTTTAGTATTGTTTTTATTTAATCAGCAGTAAAAGTATATTATTTATTACTCTCTTAGTCTTGCTTTTATCAAACTGCAAACGATAAAAAGATATATAAAATTTTGGTTTATAAAAAACAAATCTATCCCATAATAACAGTACCAACAAGATATTGAACTGAATAGAAGGAATTTCAAATCCTTTAATTATGTGACCGGTGAGAACATGCTTTAAAAAAAATAATTACTCATATTGGTTGGTATTTATTATTATTCATTAGGAAAAATAACAATTGCTAATTATATTTTTGTGAGTTGATTATGCAATATAAGGTGATTAAACAAAGACATCTCGCATCAAAGTTTACTAGACCCTTAACTTTGTGCCTATTATGGAATGGCCCTACTAGATAATAACAGATAGAATCAAAAGAAATAAAAATATTACTCAAAAAGTACGATTGATATTTATTACTATTTATTAAAATACTGATTGCTATTTATTTTTCAGGCATTTAAATATTTAAATTAGTTACTCAAAAACATATAGTATAAATTAATGTATCAAAATTTAAAAGTTTAAAATTAATCTCTCACATTTTAAAAAAAGAACAATACTTATCTTCTTACATGCTCATATAATTAAAAGTAATATTATATGAAATTATATAGAATGATCAGTTTATCCCCTCTTTTAAAATAAGAGGAATCATGTTAGGATTTTAAATTTTGATAGATTAATTTAAGTAATAATATATTTCATATATTTGATTATTTCTTAGGACCAATTTGTTATTTTGTCTTTAAAGGCCTTTCAAAGTTTAGAATACTGGACCTTCAATTTTTGCGTAGGATACCCTACCCCTATAGAAAATAACAGAGAGAATCACATGTCCCAAGAAGGGAGGGGAAAAAACGAAACAACGTAGCGAGCGCCTGCTGATTTGTGTTGGGGGGGGTGCATCTATATAAAGGACATGAGAAGCTTGATTTATTGCCATCACTAACACACCGAGACACGCATAGATAGGGATGGAGGACCGCCATGCCGACAGAAACTACGCAGTAATAAGAGACATATTACTACACATATTTTTGTCTTGAGCAGAGAGACACAGAGCAGCGAGAAAACAGAGAAACATATATAGAAAGAAAAGGAGGAGACGGTGTCCGTGTCCATGTCCATGTCCATGTGCGGGCAAGAAGAGCTGGAACTGTCACGGGATGGCAGCCACTACAGCCTCTCCACGGGGATACTGCCTTCTCTTGGAGCCAGAAGTAATCGCAGAGTCAAGCTCAAGCCCTTCATTATATCTCCCTATGAACGCCATTACAGGTTTGTTCCTTGTTTGGTTATTCACTTCATTTCATTTGCGTTTGCGTCAATTATATTTCAAGGTCATGTGAGTTTTTTTGTTTTTTTGATGTTAAATCTGTTTTTTTAAGGTCTCTTTGCTTCTTCATCTTGTGAGAGGTTCAATGACATACAATATATCAGTTTCAATTTTTTTTGTTTTTCTTTTACTGCTGCGAGAGAAAAGGGGGAATAAGGAAGGAGATGAGTTTTTGTTACTTTGTTTCTGACGGAAGCTTGTTTGGTTGTTGTTTACAGATCTCTCTTTTCTGTTTTTGATTTTTTGCTATTATTTTATTCGATTCTTGTTAAGTTGTTAACCTTCTCCTTGTATCCTCCTGTTTGAAAGTATTCTTGCTGAATAATAATAGGTTGTATTTTTTTCCTTTTAATTTCAATTTTGTGTCCTCTTGCTTTTTTGTTTGGTTCTAATATTTGGATGTTTTGATGAGCTTCCTCTGGTTCTGTCTGGAAACCAGGAATAGACAAAACTGCATCTCTTTCTTATGATAACTTATTACTAGAAGAGTAAATTCGTCACCTTTCATTCTCCCTTACGCATTCTCATCCTCTTTTTCAAACGACATCTTATTCCCTTTGTATTTCTAGAAATGTTCTCCTGTAGTGATTTATCCAACCCATCTATAAACCATATATTTTCACAGAGATACGTTTCTTTGTCCTAATTCCTCCATATTTCAATTCCATTTTGTTTGTTCAACCAGAACTTTCAAAGGAGCAGTCACCCACATAGAAGAGTCATCCTATAAAGTTTGACTTCGCTTCCTTGTGTTGGAAACGACTAGTGGTTGGTGGTAGCATTACATGCAATCGAATAGTTTTGGATTCGATACCACTGAAAAGTGCTATGTGCTAATTCCAAATTTCGAACTTATATTTGGTGTATAAGTTTATTTTCTTTTTCCTTAAGAACGTACATGGCAGCAGTAGCACTCGTACTCTGTATATTACATTGGTGTGAATGTTATAGTTATTTAAATTTGTTGGCTTTTGCAGGATATGGGAAACTTTCCTTGTCATTCTGGTTGTCTACACAGCTTGGGTATCTCCTTTTGAATTTGGTTTCCTTAAGAAACCACAAGCACCGCTCTCCATTACTGATAATGTTGTCAATGCATTCTTCGCTGTGGATATAGTCCTCACTTTCTTTGTGGCTTACATTGACAAAACTACCTATTTGCTGGTTGATAATCCGAGACAAATCGCTTGGAAATACATAAGAACTTGGTTTGCCTTTGATGTTATCTCCATCATTCCTTCGGAGCTTGTTAGAAAGATATCACCTGCACCTATCCAAACATATGGATTATTCAACATGCTCCGGCTCTGGCGTCTTCGAAGAGTTAGTGCTTTGTTCTCAAGGTAAGATTGAGAGTTTTGTAAATGAATTATATGTAGATTTTGTGTTAGTCATGTAGTTTATAACTATTTGGTCTTTGACCAGGCTGGAGAAGGACAAAAACTATAACTATTTTTGGGTTCGGTGTGCAAAGCTTATTTGTGTAAGTTTCATAACTGAGGTTGTATATTCTAAAATGGTGATTTTGACGTGAGTTCAACGCGCTAATCATCTGAGTGACTTGACTTCTTTAGGTTACCCTTTTTGCTGTCCATTGTGCCGCGTGTTTCTACTATCTTATTGCGGCACGTTACCATGATCCCGAAAAGACATGGATTGGGGCATCAATGGGTAACTTTCTTCAGCAGAGCTTGTGGAGAAGATATGTGACATCTATTTATTGGTCTATTACCACTTTGACTACCGTTGGCTACGGAGATCTGCATCCAGTGAATTCGAGGGAGATGATCTTTGACATTTTTTATATGCTCTTCAACTTGGGATTAACGGCGTATTTGATTGGTAATATGACTAATTTAGTTGTCCATGGAACGAGTCGAACGAGAAAATTTGTAAGTAAATTATTTTGTTATGAATAAAGTGATTATTTTGAACAATCAAGGCAATTTGTAGAATTAGTGTATAATTTATACAACTTTAATGTTCATAATCAATCAATTTCTAGAGAGACACCATACAAGCTGCCTCAAGTTTTGCTCAAAGGAACCAATTGCCTGTCCGTTTACAAGATCAGATGCTTGCACATTTGTGTTTAAAGTTTAGAACAGACTCAGAGGGATTACAGCAGCAAGAGACACTTGATTCTCTCCCTAAAGCCATCAGATCAAGCATTTCACATTATCTTTTTTATTCTCTTGTGGATAAGGTCTACTTGTTTCGAGGGGTTTCAAATGATTTACTCTTTCAATTGGTAATGACAATTTTTTTTAATTGCTATTGATAATTACATAATCTTTCATCTTTATTATGTATCAAGGGCTTATTTTTTGTTTGATTCATTTATGAAAGGTTTCGGAAATGAAAGCCGAGTATTTTCCACCCAAAGAAGATGTTATCTTGCAGAACGAAGCTCCTACTGACTTTTACATACTAGTCACTGGTGCTGTGGTACTTCTCCGACTCATTCAAGTTATTTCTATGCCTCCAACCTTTTGCATTTCATCTTGTCTGATGCCTCATTAACTGACAGGACTTGGTAGTTCTCAAGAATGGGACTGAACAGGCAAGTTTGTTTCTTACACATGACACATGAGATTATGTGCTTTTGTATAATTGTATATGAGTACTTTTTGGATGAAGCCAAATTCGTATTATATGTGTGAAAGGAGTAAATCGATCATAACTCAACACTTTACTCTCTCTTGAATGTTATTAATCACCGTGATTTCCATTGCTTCTCTAAATGTTATTGGCCAATTTGTTTTTGCACATGCTTTGCTATCATACCGAATAGCACCTCTTGCTGGAATGTATGAATATGGAACTTCTAAACTTTGCTAACTTTTTGGTAGGTTGTTGGAGAAGCAAAAACGGGTGATCTTTGTGGTGAAATTGGCGTGCTTTGCTACAAGCCACAACTCTTCACGGTTCGAACAAAGCGACTAAGCCAGCTACTGAGGCTAAATCGTACTGCTTTCCTGAATATTGTTCAGGCCAATATAGGAGATGGAACCATAATCATGAACAATCTTCTTCAGGTAAGTATAACATAACAAACTTCTCATTACAAATGGAAAACGAATGTGAGGAAGCACATCTCCTTGTCTTTGGTTATTGTACAAGTACTTACGATGCTTGAAACGTGTTTTTTTATTTACCTGAAAGAGCATCCATGATTTACATGATGAGGTTAAGTAAGTTTAGATGATTTACTTTCGTTATACATAACCTAATGGTGGGAGTTTAGACAACTAGATTTAAGATATAGGAGTTTGTTTGAATGATTTTAAAAATAATTTTTATGTGATTTTTTTTAATTAATATAAGTATTTTATGCTTAGATATAATATTTAATACTTTTAATATTTAAATGATTTATTCATATTATATAAACGAAATTCTTAGATGTTTTTATTTTTTTCAGAAAAAAAAATTGAAGTGTTTCTAAACATAGCAATGTATAACATGAGTATTTTACTAAAAATTGTTAAGAAATGTACATCCAAATAGTCCTTGATGAAAATATGTACATGGACTTATTTTGGTTGACGCGGGGCAGCATTTGAAAGAGCTCAATGACCCAATCATGGAAGGAGTTTTGGTGGAGACCGAAAACATGTTAGCTCGTGGTAGAATGGACCTACCAGTTAGTTTATGCTTTGCAGCAGCAAGAGGTGATGACTTGTTGCTGCATCATTTGTTGAAACGAGGTTTAGATCCAAATGAATCCGACAACAATGGAAGGACAGCTTTGGTGGGTAGATAGTTGTGCTTAAAATCTTCTTTTGATTGTCTATTTTTTTTGTAATCTACTGTGCTAATTTACTCTTGTTGTTAAAATTAGCATATTGCAACATCTAAAGGAAGTGAGAATTGTGTCACGCTTTTATTGGATTATGGAGCGGATCCTAACATTAGAGGTATATATGTTCTGCTCCTTAACTTTTCTTTAGTGAATTGAATGCAATTGATTCCTTACATATTAATCTTTACCTCTATTCTTTGACTTTCTTAAGGTCTGAACTGCACTAGTGTTCAAAAGCTATGAAACTGAACAATAAATTATAAATTATATGCACAGAAAGTAGTACTTACAAGACTAATAGTATGTTGGATTTTGATCTTCTAGACTCTGGGTAGTTGTAAAGTAAACTTCAAAGCTATTAGTAAGCTTTTTTGTTATTATCAATTATCTTAAAATTTGCCCGACTTGAACATTAGTCCCACCGCACTAAATTTAGTATGGATGATTAATTAGATAAATAAATAGACAATGACTCCTTTACCAGAGTAGCAACAATAAATATATGTCATCAGTGTGAATCCTTTTCTTATAAGAATTAACATGACTTTTTTTGCATAATGATTTCAACAAGATTATCTTCTTATTTAATTAGCATTAAACCAATTATGTTGCATGAGGACATGAGGGTCTAAATCTAAATGACACAATTTTCTATGCAGCGACGTGCTATGGGTTTTGCTTCTTAAATATGACTAGTTGACAATATGCATTAAGTACGTCATGCAGTGTTAATAAACTTTTAAATTATTGATTCTTAAGTAGGCTTTCCTCGTTGCGTTTTGTTTATCTTCGTCGTACACATGGAATTGAAAAGCAAAATCAAAATAAGGAATCCTAGCTATGTAATAATAGATGATGTTATTCAATTCTTAATAGGGTAGAGTCACCATTTCGCATAAGTCTCCTCCTCCTTCCAGTCTTGGACACTCATATTCAGCATCCTACAAATTTTCAATTAACATGATATAGTAATGAGTTAGAGCCTCATATCTCACTTATCCAGACTTGTCTTCCCTGCAACATTTCCTTAATAAAAAATTAAAGTCAAACGTATTTTTATTTATCATATGTGCTTGCATTTCCCTCGTAACCAAATCAAGGGTTCAACATTTATATAAGAGGAGGTTCCTGTATATGACACATTAAAGATGTATCAAGGAAATGATAATATAAACCCAGGTTGATGTATTTCAACTTTGATAATATATTAATCACTAGCTTTTGTAATGTCTATTTATTACAATATTAAATTATATTTTAATTGATTGATATGTTACCATATAGGTAGAATTAGACGTCTCTCTTTATCAACATATACAAACCGTGACCAAAATCCACAACCCTGTCCACATCAATGTCGACTTTGTAACGCGACTTTATCCATCACTCAAGGGCCAAGAGACACAATCTACATTTCCTACTGGAAGCTTCGTACCAACAAGTAGAAACTACCAACTACATTAAAATATGATAAAACCAAGAATTTGTTTCAAACCATTATTGTCTTTTCCTCAAATAAAATGGAAAAAAGTATCCTAACTTCACATCGCGAACTTGTTGCAGATTCTGAAGGCAATGTACCCCTATGGGAAGCTATACTAGGTGGACATGAATCATTGATCAAGTTGCTGGTAGAAAATGGTGCTAACTTGCAATATGGTGATGTGGGTCAATTTGTATGCACTGCTGTTGAACAAAACAACCTCAATCTGATCAAGGATATAATACGCTATGGAGGAGATGTCAGGCTGCCTAGTTCCAACATTGGGATTACAGCTCTGCATGTTGCAGTTTCCGAAGACAACATGGAAATTGTTAAATTCCTTTTGGAAAGCGGGGCTGACATTGATAAACCAGACAAGAACGGTTGGACCCCAAGAGATCTAGCAGACCAGCAGGGACATCAAGACATTAAGACTCTTTTTGAGTCCATTGGGGAGTCCAAGACTCAACCTTTGGCCTCTATTCCGGAGAGGCAAAGTAAGATAAGGTACCTTGGGCGATTTACAAGTGAGCCAACAATGCATTTGCCCCATGAAAGCTCATTTCCAGGAACAGATGGGTCTTGGAACCAAAGCCGTCCAAGGCGTAGAAGCAATAACTTTCATAACTCACTCTTTGGGATAATGTCTGCAGCACACAAAGGTGAAAAGGACATGCTTTTCTCGGTTAACATCAACAATAATGGAAGGAATGGTATGAAAGATCGAGTTTGTCCAATTAGAGTTGCAATTAGTTGTCCTGAAAAGGGTGAGGTTGCTGGGAAGCTTGTGTTACTACCTGGAAGCTTTAACGAGCTACTTGAGATTGGGGCTAAGAAATTTGGTGTCTCTCCTGCTAAGGTTGTCTGCAAAGATGGGGCTGAAATTGAAGACATAGAGGTGATCAGAGATGGTGACCATCTTGTATTTGTCAGTGTTGGCTAAGGGTCCAATTGCCCTAACCTCACAAATGGTGTGCTTCAATAGCAAGCATACCACCTTTTTCTTCCAATCATTAGGATCAAGTGTAAATCTTCATCCGGTTACTATAGCTGAAATACAAAATGAGAAAGATTTTTACTTTCATAATAAGAGCTACCTCTCTTTTTCTCGGTGTAGAGGTCTTCATATTACTGAAACTCTTATGTTGCCCTCCACATTGTAGGTTGCCGACCACCCTTACATTCTTTCAGCCAAATTACCACTTCACACACGGGGAAAGAATGACCAGTAATGCACACCAAATTATACATTAGACCAATACCGCATCTTGAAGGGTTGAATTCTTACTTTTTCTTTTTCCCTACAATGAATTTGTCACTTTAGAAAAAGCTAAAATATGAATTTTTTCTTCAGCTGATAATTTAAGAAAAAAAGAAAAGTATATTTAAAGGAACAGTTGAAGCCTTTCACTTTCGCTTGTCCTGGGACAGTGGCGTTACACATTGGCGCTCCACCCTGCGTGTTTAGTTGATAGATAAAATTTACATGTAAACTCCATATATAAAATAACACCGGAAAGTTATTCATATAATTTTTATCTCTATTTTAATCCTCAAATCAAGCACCCCATTGTTACCAAGCACATGTATAAAATTTGTGATTTATAATCCAAGGGTAAGTCCTGTTCAGGACAAATAACAGCATATATTCCCTCATTTCTTCCGGGAGTTAAATTTTCGGTATACAGAATCAGGTAAGGGTCGAGATACAAAACGATTATATGAACCATTTCCAAGCTCTGGCAAACAAAGGTTGGCAAGCGTAAGAGATTGTAACTGTCTTAACAAAGCAAGACAATATTAAAAACATGTCTTTACAGATTTGTGCTCCATGAATCACAAAAGCTTAAGCATTTTCAATCGCGTTTCATGTTCTGGGTCCAACTTTGGTGGGAAATAAGACCCGCGAAGATCCTCTACTATGTATTCCTGTAAATATTACAACCAATGAAGTAATATGAATGTGTGTCCGATACACAGTTTAAAAAAATAATATAGGAATTGGGAAAATTATTTCAGATGATAGGTATAACAAGGACATTTGATATAGCAAAGGTATACACCTTTGTAAGCTCCCTCTTGGTGAGGATATGGTAGTGCCTCTGCCAAATTCTTTGGATGGCCATGGTGGCTGCGAGGAAACCATAAGCTATACCAAGAATAGCAAAGATGACAACAAAAACCACCACAAGGGCAAAGCATGCCTCCATTGATGCAGGAAAGCAATCCAAGATGCCCCATCCATAACAACAGTTCTGACAACCAGCCATTCTGGGGTCGTGGTTGAGGGAGGTGCAATGTAGTATGAGACCGAAAAATCCAATAAGTACAAAGAAGGCCAGCACTCCTGGTATATGGATATAAAACATGAGAGAGAGAGAGAGAGAGAGATGAACAGAAAGCAAAATGAGTTTTCGAACAATTATTACCACAAAGGATTGCCAAAAATTTCCTTTCAGAATGAGATTTAAGTCAATAAATAGATTGAATGAATGAAAAAAGCTGAGAAGTATAAGTTACTCACATTAAAGAGAACTTTACACTAATAATCCGTTTTATTTTCACCACAAAGGCAATAAAATATATTTTTATATAAGTAAATTTTTTTTTGGGTCTGATTCCACTCAAAGTGTCAGGTTATGTGCCTTTTTATGATTTTATCTCATGGCTATAAATTATAATATAACACGAGACTGAGAGAGGATCTGGTCCACACTTAAATACATGTTAGATAACAATCTGTTTGCTATATACTCTTTAGGATAGATTAAACATCAAGGACAAGGTAATAATAAGGAAGATTAGAAATATTGCAGATGGTACGGAGAAATATGGTTCCCTAATTTTAGAAAATTTTAATGGCAAGAAGAAAAGACAAATGCAGAGGAACGTCAGTCATTTGGGCAAAAAAGCAAATAACTCTGGTAGCCATGATAACTTACCAATACAATAATAAAATGGTATAGGATGTTTTGACAGTATCCTATCCCAACCATCATCAAAAGAGTTCCTGAAGTTCCCATCTTTGTCCATGATGTATGCAAAGCCACCCATAGCTGCAATCACCTGGCAAAAAAAAATCAATACATCAAAATAAGATACTTTGTATACAGTTTTTCAACCCACAAGAAGGTAGCTTTGGTAAACTTGTATACAAACATTAAATGACAATATATGCCAATAGAATAGACACAGATCCATCACCGAATAATTTTTTAGTTTTGTTTTGTTAGAACAAAACTAAAAAATGCTAATGAAATTGAAATTCCTGAGGAGGCCTTAAATTATGAATACTTTGGCATGCAAGGAAAAGACTGCAAATTTAAAATATATATATGACAGTGAAGGTTCATCCAATTACTAGCTATGCATTTCAATATTTCAATGCCACAGAAAA
The DNA here is from genome assembly GCA_031216125.1 of Dalbergia cochinchinensis. Taxonomy (NCBI): domain Eukaryota; kingdom Viridiplantae; phylum Streptophyta; class Magnoliopsida; order Fabales; family Fabaceae; genus Dalbergia; species Dalbergia cochinchinensis. The sequence continues at coordinate 10,988,604 of CM062371.1, forward strand.
ATTCTGAATAATTTCTGATAAAACCGATTTTTATTTTTGGGATAAAAACTAATAAACTGAAAATTATCCCATCCTATGTCAATGGGCAGCTCCTTTCCATACTGATCTCAGCACAATCATAAGTTCTAAATTAATTTGTTCCTAAGTCCACAAATATTATAATTTTCTAAATGTTTGTAAATACTCATCTTGACCAAAAACTGATATGAAAGTTCAGTATAACAAACAACACTCCCACAAGCTACATAACATCTTTGTTATGAAAGAAGAGCTTTTATAATAAATGACATTTCATTGCAACGGCAGAAGAATAATTGGCATAAGAGTTTCTAATAACACATGTATGATTGAATTGAAATAGAGAAGATTCTATAAATATCCTCTTTGGGATAGCTTCAAAGTATACTGAATTAACACTGACTTGATAAAACCAGTGAAAATAACTTCAATGACAAAGGACATGGAAGAAAGTTCAACAATTGATAGCCAACATTAAACTTTGTTGAATCTTCATGACATGAAAGGATAAGGAAGAAAGCTAAGAGTACCCACAGTCTGTACAGCAAGAAAAACAAGGAAAACATCCCTTGCCACAAAAAGTCTGAACTTCATTTTGCGCCAAGTGTTATCCTCATACAATTCAACCCTAAGATGAAATTGGGCTTTGCAAGTGGTGCAGTGAGAGAAGGCAAATCCTTCCTGTTAGGCACAAAGAAAAAGTCACCAAATTATTATTTGATCCCAACCAGTAAGGACTAGCATTTGAAATTGCACATGAAGACCAGAGTCAAAATATATACCTTTACTGAGCGCCAGTGATCAAGACATGAACGATGGACAAATTGTTGGGTCCCTTTGCACATGCATGGAGATATCAATTCATCCTCTACAAAATCGAACCTCAACTATAAGATGTTGGAAAACTAGCATCACCCTAGTAATGATACCTGTATTACTGTTTGATAACATCGTGTAGCATTTATCTAACCAACCAAACAGAAACAGAGTATGTGAAGAGGTAGAGAATGTCCAAGCCTCAATGAGATAAAACTAAAATAAATCATCATTTGATCTTTTATCATTTTAGGATAATCAGTCTTCTTCTAATCACATGATCTTTTAGATGCTGAAAATGAGAAGTTTCAGAATAGAAAAATGCAGTGGTGTCTGTCAAATTTGAGTACTGAAATGCTGAAGACCGTCATGAAATGAAGAAGTTCATGCATTCTGCAGCATCCCTTTTAAATTATTAAATGATGATGGGTTCCTTTAGCCTAGTTTATTTTATCAAACACCGAGAGCTTGCTTTCATTAACCAACTACAAATAAAATATGAAAATGATTTTAAGCATTATCAAAGACACCCTTAAGCTACTAGTAAGAGCTAAGTCTACCAATTTCGGCCTCCATTGTTATGCCAGGTGAATAGAACAATACCTTACCAAAATATGAACTTATAATTCAGAGGTCAACCAAGATTAAATGGGCACCAAGATTAAATCGGAAGTTAAAGTTATGGCAAGACATTGGATTTCTAATGTACATAACAAAAAGGACCAATTTCAATCACTCCAAACACATATCATAAAGGAAGAAGAAAATAAGACCTATGATGACTGGATACTTCAAAATAGTTGACATAAGTACGTACTGGATAAGTCATATGGATCATATCAGATACCGATACTTTTACATTATATTTTATGTGTTTTTAATTTGATTTATACCGCATTTTTACCCTACTCATGTCATACCTAATACTCGTACCATATCCTCGCAACATAGACTAAGACCAAAAGTACACAGTATTTGATCCAAATGCAACCAATTCCAAATTAAATTCTGCGTCATTAAGTCCTCATTTGATGATTGATCATTCATTGAAACTAAATTTCAGGTGGGGCTAACGAAAGTAATACCCCACAAGTCACAAAGCTAACAATTGCAACGAAGTTCCAACCCCCCAAATTGAAAAAATTGGCATAAATTTGAAGACTTTCGTAGGAAATATCACCTGGGTCGGAATCGGTTTCAAGGCAAATTCGACAGCAAGGGAGTGAGCCAGCCTCCAAGTCCTCATCATTTTTTATCTCAGAGGAGCTTCCAGGGGACACATCATCATCCTCCTGATTATCGAGCAAAGGGTCGGAATCACTAGGGTTTTGCAGAACCTGCGGTGGCTGCAGCTGCACTTCCCCTTTCATTGATGAAACTCGAACCCTTACACGATCTCGCTGAACCCGACAAGGGTATGATCAAAATTTAAAACCTTTGGATTCAATTTCAAGTTTCAACACTTGAGGGATGGATTAGTCGTGAATAATATTTAAAATGAAAAAAAGGGTCAATGAAATTAAGGTACCTGTGAAATTTGAGCGAAATTTCAGAGGGATACTTCGATGAATCAGAGGAATATTGGTGATGATTACGATAGAAGAACGAAGGCTATCCAAATGGAAAGGTTCAAAGTAATGTTTTGGATCTTTGTTTGTGCTCAATTTTTTAATGTGACATTGTAAATGGAAACATGATGATAATAGCGAAGCAACTCCTTGTCATGTCTGACTTTTTTGGTCTTTTCATTACTCATATGATTTCTTTCTTTTATTTTTTTTTAATATTACACGGATTAAATATATTTTTAATTCTTGAAAAATAAATGAATTTTAGTTTGGCTTCATGAAATTTTTCTTTTTTTATTTTTGGTATAAATATTTTTAAAACTATTTGATTTTAATTCGTATGTTAGCTAGTATTTTGGGGTATATAGGATTGTATCGTGGCATATGCAACTATTGACTATCATATAGGATTGGATAATGTGAATTCATGTCAGCCAGCTTAATATTTAACAAACACATACTAACTATAGAATCTAAAACTAAATAGTTTTGAAAATGTTTGGACCAAATAATTTTATTTTAGGGATGAAAAATATATTCAACCTATATTTTTTTCTTTCTTTGAATACATGGGACAACGTATGTGTATATAAATAAAAAAAGATTAATATTTATTATAGTCTTCGATATTAAATTCATGAGTTATTTTAGTTTCAAACTTGAAAAACGAGTTAAATTATTAATTGACATTGCAACACGTGAGCCATGTTAATCTATTAGCTCACTTTTATTTAACATTCTATCAATTAAATAATAATGTGCAACATGAAGTGATGCTTTAACATACCTTAGATCATCTTAAGTATAACTAAGTATAACATGATTCATTTTGTTATTTAAAATTACACAAAATCAGTCACTCAAGTCTCGTTTGAAACTCATAAAATATCTCATTTTGTATAATTTTAAATACTAAAATGAATAATTTTAAACTTCATTATACTTTAGATAATATAATATGTCAAATTATCACTTAATATTACATATAAATACTAGGGGCTGATTTGACTCATTTTAAAAGTTAAAGATTAAAATAATTTATGAGTATAAAGTCAAGAACTAAAATAATCATTAACTCAAAAAAGGGACGGAATCTTGTACCAAAAAAAAAGGGAAGGAATCTCTTGATCGACTTATATATTTGATTGAAATCTTAAAACATGCATAAGGATTTTTATAAATACTTGTTAAGCCTAAATGCATCTTTCATATTGCTACAAGCCTTATAACCTAAATTTCATAATAAAGGGGGAAAAAAATCTTCTCATGTTTGTTTTGAATATACTTAGATGAAAAAGATGAAATGTAAGAAAATAATATCAGTGTTATGAGCACACTTTAAGAAGTTGAGTTCCTTATATGCTGAGAAATATTACACAAATAATTTAGGAGAATATTGTTCACTTGTTTCTTTATAAAAGAAGATTATGCAATAAGTAAGGTGCGTAACAAATACACATCGAATATACCATTATCAGGAGGGTTTTGCCCAAGATTTGTTCATTGGATATGCTGTTAATAAATAAAATTACATTGAATTCTCTTAAAATTTATTGATATTACACTTAGTCCATTTGATTTTTTAAAGTAACACTTGACTAGCTTAATTGTTTTAAAATCATTGCAGTAACACCCCTTATTTGCATTTGGACATGAGTGACTAAGACATTAATTGACTTTTATACCCTCGATTACCTTTTCAGTATCTACCAAATGCCACTCTTATATCTTGATCACCATTTTTCCCACCATCTTCTTCTACCAAATCCAACCACCACCTTCCAAGTTCCAATTCCACCACTACCCTATTGGCCGACACTTCCACTATGATTTGTTTGGTATGGCCTAAGGAATAATATACCTAGGGTATTACACACATGGCCCTAGATAGGTTTGGTACGGCTTTAAGGTTTCTTGGGACCTACCTGTGTTGCTAGGAAGACTCAAGATACCCAGATGACCCATGCAGAATTATGCAGAATTTGGTGTGCTGTCACTGCTGTAGCAATCTAGATATAGGAAATGGGGTGTTTGGCTCTTTGTCCACCGCTATAGCGATCTTGTGTTGCTCTGCGAGGAATGCTTGATGCACCCAGACTACTATAGCAATGCCCCTGTTCCATAAACAGTGTAAAACAACACAATTTTAGTTTTATGATCCTTACCCCTTTTTAAACCCTTCAAGCTCGGGGTTCTCTTCCAAAAACTGAGCCCTCACTTCCAACACCATTCTTTCTCCATTTTACTCAATATAACTTCAATATTTCATTTCTAAAGCTTAAAGGTAAGAGATTTTGTTGTTTTTACTTTATTTTCCTCCAATCTTTCATATTCTTGGTGTTGACATTGATGTTCTCTTATGTTATTCAAGAAATGGAGCTCTTCCATTGCGTTAGAGTTAGATCTGAGTTATTTAGAAATTATTAGAGGTTAATCTAGAGCATTATGATTGTTATGGCAGACATTGATGTCATTCTTGCTTCCTAGAGTTATGTTGGTGTTGATCCTGCATATTCCACCCATCCAGGTAAGTAGGTTCAATCTTGTGATCTCTATGTCGATCATTAGAGCTATTTTCCTTATAACGTGGCTTAATGCATGATTTTAGATATTAATGCAAAGAGATTAGAGACTTTTATTGATTTATGAAAATGGGATTTTCAAAATAGCATGAACTATACGTTTATGTAAAATCATGGGACCATTGTTGCTAAAAATAATTTTATATAGTGTATATGAATGTGATTGTATTTAGAGATTTTCTGGACATTGTAATGTTTTTAAGAGTATTATTGATATATGAAAGAGCTTTAAACCCAGAGTAGAGTACAATATAGAGTTTTAGAGAAAAGAATTAGTTTATAACCTGAACTAGACAATAGCTATAGAGAAACAAACAATGAGTTAACGATTGGAAAACAATCAGTAACCTCGATACCAAGTTGTCTCCAAAGGACAATCTCACATACTAGAGATGGAACATAGTTAGATGTCCAATTCGGTCCTTCGAGAACCACTGAGATTAGAGAATATGCTATGCCATGATTGACATGCATCACCAGAGATTTTGTTATATCACATAATTTGTGCATAACTAGAGATCCATATTTCTCTATTATAGTATTATTGTTTTGATTTATGGAAAATAATGATTTTGATTATATGTATGTAAATATGAAATGTTTTAGAGCTTTGTCATTATTATTATGATTTTAAAAATCTTTCCTTGGTGTCTCATGAAAGGGATTACAGGTGAGTATTTACTCTCTGAATTTTGAATAAAACTCACTACTTTTTTTTCTCCTATTTACAGATACAGCTACTGTTGGAGGTCCTTCTCAGCCACCTTCTTCCCAGCAGCATTAGAGTTCTAGCCAGTGAGTGAACTTCACTCGGTGAAGCATCTTTGTTATAGATTAGGGTGCTCCAGTGTCATTGTAGGCATGAGTCTTAGACCATAGAGTATATTTTGTATTTTGCATACCATGATGTCATTCTTGATTGTGTTTAATCATTTAACATTCAGGGTTATTTTGTATAAGAGTAATTATATATATATATCATAGAAGAGAGAACCGAACCGGACCGGCCAGTTCGACAGGGTTAATTGGGAACCGGCCAGGTGGTCGATCCGGTTAGGTGCCTGGAACCAGAGGACTTTGAAACCGGTCAAAACTAGAAAAATCGGTGGATCGGTCTGGTTTTCTAAGGTGGCCGGTTCGGCTTGTTGACCAGAGAGAAAAAAAAAGGTAAAAGGTAGAAGAAGCCACAAATAAAGATCCATGACCACCAAACACAGATATCGTTCAGGTAATATCAGATCCAAGGCTGCTTTTGAAAATCAAATCTCCTTCTTGCTCGAATGGCTGCCGGCGAAGATGCCTCTGCTTGCACTACCTCCTTCCTGCTTTGTGCATCCTCCTTCTTTCTTTGCACTATTGCAACCAGGGCTTGACGGTGACAGGGAGATAGAAACTTCTCTTAGCATATGCTTAGTGCTAAGGTTAATGAAATAATGGGTTAGTGAAAAAATTAGTCAGCTAGGTGGAATTGTGCCAACCTTATTTCTTTGCTTATCACAAAAACTAATCTTTTTGAGCCCAACAATAAAATGTCCAATTGCTTGTTAATTTTTGGAAGCAAAAGGTTCCATTGTGACAATATTAATAAAATATTTTATCTTTAATTTGTCAAAAAATTGGAATTTTATAAATAATTATATATATATATATATTATTATATTTTGGTTGAACCGGTTAAACCAGTAAACCGTTAAACTAATGCCCTGAATGGTTTGATGTCCGGTCCGGTATTATAACTTCAGACTTTAGAGATCGATTATAAAACTACAGTTATGATTATTTTGACTTAAAGAACAAGTGATTTATATGTAGAAAATGAATTTACGATCCAAATGAAATTTATGATTAAATGTGCATATAGAGAAATTTAGTAACCACAAGGATTACATGTGGATAAGATTCCTTGCGTGTCGATCATGTTCCCAAATCGGGTCGTGACAGTTCACTTTTAAAACTAATCATATAGTATTTATTATAACAAATAATAAATATTACACAAAAAAATTAAGGTTACCATTCAATTAAATTAAATTTTAATAACACTTAATAATAAAATAATATAATATAATATTATAACTACCATTATATAATATTACAATATTCTACTAAATTATACTACAATAAAATACAAGCAAATTAAGCTATAACAAACTTAAATTAATTTAATTTCACAAACAAATTAAAACTAAAAAATGATACCTAAAATATTACAATTTAGTATAATATTGTAATATTATATAATAATAGTTAAAATATTATATTATTTTATTATTAAGTGTTATTAAAATTTAATTTAAATGAAGAGTAACCTTCATTTTTCATTTGTTGATCACTTTATTGATATTTGTCGATAGGTATCTTCTTGTTTGCAAACATATTTACACATAATTTTATACTTTTTTGGCCCATTGATTTTTCTCTATGATTATGAAATAAAATAAAATTCACTTCTACAATAGGATGAGAAAAGGTATTCCTATTTCAATATCTATGCCATATAAGTTCAATATTACATGTTGTAATACCTTGGGTTTTAAATAAAGGGAGTAGAAAATTTTTCGAACGAGAAAGAGTGCCAGTTACCCTTACCTGTCATTTCGGGTCCTGAATTTCACCAAGTCTGGATCCTACACGTCATTGGAGGGCTATATGATAAAATCATATTGTTGGGATCAAAAGTCTCTGTAATTGTTCCCAATAGGAAAATAAGTTGAAGGATGATTTTTAATAAATTTTATGGAACCATTAAAGGCTTCATTTTTAGCCCATAAGTTCAGAAAATCTCAAAGATTCTCGGATTTGAACTAAAATCTAAATTTTTGGATTTTGATTTGTTTGGATTTTGATTTTCTGATATTTTATTTGAATCCAAATAGGGGGTATTTCCTTATTTACATTATGTTTCAAAGTTAATGGACATTAACTTAAAATTAATAAATGTAAATAAGTGTATCGTGGAAGGCATTCTGGAGAGCGCTGCACTCATGAGTACTGCACCGCTTATAAGCACTGCAAAGGTCAAGAATTAGTAAGGCGGCGTGGCAGATTAGCGTTGCTGCGGCGGTCAACAGAGAGTATAAAACCCTCATTTTGGGGTTCCAGACCTAAAACATGACCCCAAACCCCCTCCCACCCCCAAACTCCATTCTTCCATCATTTTCACCCCCTTCAAGCTCCATTTCACTCAACCTAACTCCAATCTTTCACTTCCAAGGCTTTAAAGTAAGAGATTTTAGTGTTTCTACTCCTATTCTTTCATTTCCCCTTTGTTCTTGAGGTTGATCTTGCTATTTCTCCATGTTATCCAAGAGGTGATATTCTTCCTTGGTATTAGAATCAAATCTGAGTTATTTAGTGATTTTTAGAAATTAATTTGGAGTATTATGGCTCCTATATCAGATATTGGTGTTGTTCCTGCTTCAAGGAGCCTTGTCAGTATAATTCCTTCACTATCCACCCTACTAGGTGAATGGGTTTGCACTTGTAATCTCTATATTATCCATTAGTGTTATTTTCATGAAATTATAACTTAAAGTATGATTTTAGAGATTATTACACAAGATTTGAGGTTTTTTTTTATTTGTGAAATTGTGGTTTTCTAAATAGTATGAACTATGTTTTAGAAAATTCATGGGACTATTATTGATAAAATAATTCTATCTAGAGTTGGTTTTAATTGTGATTATCAGTGAATTATGATTGTTAAAACAGTTGTTTTATGCTGAATATGGATTATGCAAATAATACAGAAGAACCATGAGATGCTAAGGAATGTTATTATGATTTTAGAATTTTCAAACTTATGAAAGAATATTGTTGAGAATTGATTTAGAAACTCAGACATAAAAGGATTTTAGAGCACGAATCTTCGTGTGGCTCAAAATAGTTGGCGAATACATATTCTGTGGATTCGAAATCACAATGTCTACCAAAGAGTGATCCCTTGGACATGATTTCATAGTCACAGTTATGCTAAGGTCAAACTGTTAAAGTTACATAGATTCAGAGCTCATAGAGAACCAAGAGGTTTTAAAGGCTTTTTAGATTTATGGGGAAACAGCTGTGTGCTAACAGCAGTTAATCCGTTAATATTGGTATACCAAGTCACCCCCAAGGCCAGAGATATTAGAAATGGGGCCTAGTTAAGTGCCCTAGAGTTCAGAGATTTTGTTATGTCACATGAATTGGGCATAACCAGAGATTACTGTTTCTTTATCAGATTACTGTGGTTTTATTATGTCACGGCCCGACCTAGGCCCGTGACCGACCTAGTCTTTCTATATGCATAAAATAATATACTTTTCATTCTGAATCATAACTTTCTCTAAAACTCTGTATAAACTGTATATCTGGAATTATAAAACTGAATTACTTAATATATGAAGTTTTGAAAACCTCTTAATCATACTCTGAAAATCCATTCAATATGTAAACTGAACCATAAGTAAATCTCTAGTTTATTACATAAATTCTAATTAAATTCTACAATTTCAAATCCTCACTTGTGATTGAATGCAGATACATAACTTTTCAAATACTGAAACTAAATACATAATCTGAAAATAATGCATGGTTCGGATCCTGCCTGCACATCTACTGGAGCACTCTACTTTAACAAGACTCTAACTAGGCCTTACTTCAAAGTAAGACTCATAACTGAGAATGACAACGTCTGTCAAACTGTAAGTTGAGCAACGTCTACACCTGCAACTATGAGGAGGAAGGGAGAGGGGTGAGTCAGCGGATTCAGTGAGTGAACTCTCACCCATCACCTACATGGGACGACTAGGGAGTATGCATATAATATCATGCATGCAACAATCATAAATCATTTGATATTCATATGCATAATCTCATTGAAAATATATCTCTGTATTCATAAATTTATAAGAAAACATCTCTAAGTTCTTACTTTAACAAGAAAATCATTTATCATATATATAATATCTCTTAAATCAAATATTCTCAGAAGAACATCAATAATTCCTGAAAATATAATTAACAGTATTCTAATAGAGAAATATGGATATTTGTCCAGTTATACATGTCAACCATGCCATAACCAATCTCCTATAGGTGCCAGACACGGGCTCCACCCTCAAGACTTTGTTCCTTTCCCCCAGACACGGGCACAGGAAAGAGCATGTGTTTTTTGTTCTGTGAGATTGCCCTTAAGAACAACTTGGTACCAAGGTTAACGATCGGGGTTCAGCCATTAATTTACTGTATGTTTCTCTATAGCTACTGTCTGATCTCTAATTCAATAAACATATTATTTTCTCTAAATCTCTATTACATACTCTAATCTGGGTATCAAACTCTTTCATGCATAAATACTGCATTCCTTAAAATCATCAAGATAATTTATAAAATCTTTAGATACAATCATAATCATACTCTAGCTCTTTGTAAAACCATTTAAATATGAAAGTTCTTGAAACTCTAAAAGCTCTGAACTCATATAACTCTGACAACCTGACTTTAGCATAATTGTGACTGTGAAATCATGCACAAGGGATCACCCACTTGTAAGCATCCCGATTTCAAGTTCACAAAATATGTATATGACAGTCACTATGAATAATACTGAATTCTATGGTTTTGGAATATCACAAGGACTGAATTTCTAAAATCTCATTTTTCAAGATAACCTCTTTTATAGCTTAATAACTCTAATATCAACTTTGAAATGGAAAAGGGGTTTGTAATCATGAAAACTTTGGCATTATAATAACATCTCTATTCATGAAGCTAAATCATTCTCTGTTTGACACTTTGTCGAAATATTATAATGGATACTCTAAACTCACATTTCAAAATCTCTTGTCTTGAAGCGTAAATATATCATAAACTCTTGAAATATGTTGGATAAACTAACAACTTATAAAATCATCTGTTCTTGTAAGAAAGCTTTTCATTAATATGTATAAAACTTTTTTCATGGCACTTTATACATCAATCATGGTCCCATGGTTTTCTAAACACATAATCCATGCTCTTTGTCTAGCTTTGTAATACTTGTAAAATCACATATACATAATCATAATTTTATCTCTAATGTCATATTTGACAACCATCATGCATAGAATATAGCTATAATGGGAAAACTAAGACTATAGAATCAAACACACTCACCGTTTGGAGCCGGGAGTATGTAGGCACCACCAACTTGACCTCCGAAGCATGGAATGGCGTCAACAACTACCATAGAGCAATATAGAGTTAAGATTATCTCCGCTAATCTTTAAACAACTCTAATCTAGCTCTAACAACACTATGGGAGCATCCCCACATGACAACAATAAAGAGAAATAACAACCCAAACCAAGAACATAAAAGAATAGGAAGAATGAAGACAAAATCTATCAACATAAACATACCTTGATAATTTGGGGGAGCTAAACTTGAATGAGATTGAGAAAAGAGGTGAGAGGAGGGTTTGGGAGTGAAAAGAATTTGGATTTTGGGGTAGAAATCTGAAGGGGAGGGTTTATAAAGGAGTTGGGGATCTCACTTACGCAAAACAACGCGTCTTGCACTGTTCATGCACTATTTACACCGCTATAGCGGTCTTGCCATCACTTATGACCGCTATAGCGGTCCCTAGAGGACCAAAACACATGCTGCACCACTCCCTTGACCGCTATAGCGGTCCCCTGATGCCCCAAAACCCATAGTCACCACACTGTGACCGCTATAGCAGTCCAGGATCGCTATAGCGGTGATAATTCACCATATCACTTGCACTAAGGGTTCTTCCGGCCTCCCGGGGCCTTTTCGGTAACACGGGTGGGACCCCTGGGGCAGTACGGAACTTATCCACCGCCACGTATACCTAGGGCATCACATATTATTTCCAAAAAATATCAATTTTAGAGCTATTTTGTTTATTCTCATGAATATGATTTCAAAGTTATTGCATTAACCAGTTTGATGATTATCTATATTTGATTATTTATCTTCGTTGTTGTCCCATGAAGGGGGTTACAAGTGGGAATTCACTCACTGAGTTTTACATAAAACTCAACCCTCTCCTTTTTCCTATTACACAGGTAGAACAGTTGCTGCAGATTCCTCTTAGTCATCATCCTCTCAGCAGTACTAGAGTTTTGGTGGTGAACTTCACTTTGGTAAAGTATTTATAGTTTGTCTATAGTGTTCCAATATAGATGCAGGCAGGATCTCGAACTATGGAGCATGTTCATGTTTTTGCATATCATAATACTATTGTGGTTTGTATCGAATATTTCAAATTAGAGCAGCTTATGACATATATGTTTTGTATTATGATTCACAGACTATAGAGTATGAATTATGAAATTTCAATATAAACTAGTATAATTTAATGAAACAGGTGATTTCTATATAGAAAATAAAAATATATATTTTGAATGATTTTACAATCAGTTGTGCATACAGAGAAATCCAGGTCACAAGGCTTACATGAGAATGGAACTTCTCATGTGCTGGTTACGTGCCTAAGTCGGGTCATGACAAAGTTGGTATAAGAGCATTAGGTTTCCCTGCATGGTATTGGAGCAAATGTCCACAAATGGCATGACGTTTATGTGAATGGAACCGTGGCCATTTGCACTAACGTGACGTTATTTGAGGCCTATAGGGAAAGTTAGTCATGTCTAGATTCAGTGAAAGTTTTTGTTATTTTTCAAAATCCTCGAATCAATCCTATGTTTTCCTTCCTCCTAAGTGAGCTATGCCACTTGTGCATTGTTATTACTCTCACCACAATCGTTCTACCTCAAGTAATATTAGTTATATCCTATGCCTCGAGTAGGCCATTATGAACTTGTTAGAAATAGTCAATGAGCACAACTAAACTAGAGCATATCAATAGGGAGCATAGTCAGGAATGACTAGTCTAGATAGAAGTCAGTTATGGACATTATTGGCTAGGGCCACCCCTTCTAGTGCCCTCTCCGACGTGTCTTACTATCATCGAACTGAAAAGTCAAGGCATCAGCCATATAGTAGAATGGTTTAGTATATAGACCAGTCAAATCATACCTAACTGTTAGACAAGCAAAAAGTGCCATAGAAGTTAGTGGTGTGGGGCATATCTACGTGTTACCAATGTATTCAGAAAGGGCGCAAGAGGAATGATTACCAATTATCTCAGAGGGTTACAAGTCAGAAAGCATAGAAACTTTAGACTCTAGAGAAAGAGAGTCCATATGAAAGTAACCTAGAGTTAGAGAGTAGGATCTCGATGAGCGCGTGAATCATGCACATAAACATGTTGTAGAGTTAATCATTTGTTTTTGATGTGTTAATTACTTAAAGAAATCTTTAATGTCATGAACATCAGCTATGTCACATCTCTGATGGTGTATTATTGCATGATTTTTGTTTAGGATACTGTATTTTCACATGATAAGAGTATAGAATGCATGTAGAGGATGTTAATGACATGATGTAAAGTGCTTAGTTAGTTTGAATGTTAATTATGATGATGTATGATAAGAGTATGGAAGGCATATAGAACATGTTAGCAACACGATAAGAGTTAATAGGCCAGGCCAAATTTTGGACATTCAACTGAACCATCATGATTACTGGTTGTATCTATTTGCTTTAACAGTTGCTTGTTGTTCTATTCTAAAGTTTTCTTACTCATGACTAGAATTCACATGAATAGGATATTAGAAGTTTTCATTGATACCTGAGTGAGTGATTTGTCATGTTGACTTGTGCATTGAAAGAAGTTATAAGACTGCATGACTGTAGGTGTTTACATGAGTAAGCCAAAGAAATATGACGTGAAGAAAATATGTTAAATTAAAAAGTGATAGATTTCTTTTATTTGGTGTGCACTATAAAGGTTGCTATTGATTTGAAACAGGAATGCAAATGGTTAGTGATAAGTTTCATGAATTAAGGATTGAACCAAATAGTATGCATATACAAAATGATATAAAAAATTTTAACAATTGGATTCTTTAGGATCTTTTAGAAGGTGTTGTATTTCTATTAACTTGAACAAATGAAAGTGCATGAATGGTGTGTCATTATTTGTTAAACCAAATGGCTTCGTATATGCGTGTGAGTCTCTGATGAGCCTTATGAGGAGAAATAAATTTTCTTTCATTTGTACATGATCTCCCGTTCCGAAATTTTCAAAATGCAATTGCAATATGTAGGAATTAGACATGATTTAATGGTCATAACCAAGTCACTTTTTTTGAAAGCTTATGAATGCATGAGAATTCAAATGAAACCAGACTCTATATGTTGTGAGGTAGTTTGCTTGAGATTGACTTTGTATATGTAGGATTGGAAAAGTTCAAAGAGGAAAAAGTTTGAATCTTGGATGTAGATGCCCTTGTGTGAGTGAGATTGAGGAGGTCGTGTATGAAAGATGCATGTTCTCTTTTTCTAACATATGCATGTGAATTAGAATAATGACATGACATAGATTACTTAATCAATTTCGAATGTGCATTGTAATGTTGCATGAGATGAGTTACTAGGGTATGCCTGGACATTTGTTTGGATCTTTGCGTAAATTGGTTGCATTTGATTGCTTGGGCCGCTTTTGTTGTCTTTTCTTCTAATTCTATACACGACGTGGAAAGTGTATTAGTTGCAAGTGTAAGATAATGGATTCTTTATGTTCAATATTTGCTAGAATGAGAGTTACTAAACTGAAGAGTATCTATGTATTAGGTGATACTTAAAGCTATAACTTTTGGTTTTCCTTGTATGCATTATAAAGGTCTACCGTGATTTGTATTGGATGAATATGTTGTTAAGCATAAGATTTCATAAAGGTACATGCTTACTTTATTATGTCTTTTAGAATAATGAACAGGATAATCTCCCTTATTGCATTCATGATCATGAGAGCCCATGCATTGTGGTTTTGAAGCTTTAGGTGTTACTATGGTATCTAGGCAAAATGTTTTGTCATATGTATGAGTGCTTGATGGTTTTGATAAAAGTTCTGTTGTATTTGGACAAGTTGAGTCTCTATGCTTTGAGGGGAAATTGAAATGAATTTATAATTCTATTATGCTATATTACCATGATTGGTTTTCTTAAAATGGAAGAAATAGAAATATGTATACCTTTAAAAGTTTCATGCTCAAAGCAAATATTCTGGATGAAGATTAACTGTTTTCACAAATTATGATTTCATTATGGTATTTTTCTCCTTTCTGTTAAAACGTGTATAATGATGCCATTTAAGTTACATAACATTAATTAGAATAGTATATGCAAGTATGATAGTTTTGCATGAGTTGGCATTGCAAAAATGTGATTAGACTAACCTGAAGGAGGTAATTTGAATCTTGAATAAAGATAATCTGCATAATGAGGTTGATAGGCTTAATAAAGCAATAAGAAACATATTGTTGTCTCAATTGCATGAACTTGCATTATGTGCGAACATGATTGGATTCTTGATTGCATGTTGTTGCGATATGATTTGATTGACCTGTATGATGTATGATTAAGGTGATGCAATATGAATTAGAGTACTATATGCATGTATGATGGTCTAATTGAATTTGATACTGTGCCTGCAAGCTTATGAACAGCTTAGAGAGAGAAGTTTTGAATCATGAATGTGGATATTTTGTAAAACAGAGCAGAAGAATGCATAGATATAGGAAGTTTGCTTCTTTTTCTCTTACTCCATGTATATAAACTAGATGAAGAAAATCTAAAATGAAATCAACTTCATTTAAGATGCAATTTGGTAATACAGTAGGAAAGAGTTTAATCGATGAAATAAGATAGTAAAAAGTATACCAAAGTCTAACTGTTGTGCATGCTTACTTGATGATTTTCTTATTTGAAACTAGAATTTCATGTTAATGACAGTTTGCATGATTGTCTTACCTTGGGAGTATGTTGCTGTTCCTATCATATATAACTGTATGATGCAAGAATATGATTTAATATATGGAATAAACCTAAGTAACGAGTAGGGGGCTTAGATGTAAAAGGAGATTGTTTATGAAGAATTGATGATGCATGTTATCATGAGAAGGTGTTTCAGAAAATTTTAGAACAAATCATGTTGCTTATGAATGCCATGCTTATCCTTGTTTTATCTACATGAACGGATAGAGTAGTTTCATTTCCATGCATGAAACAAGCATAAAGAGTGAAAAGGATTAAGCGCAAAGGGCTAGAAATCCCGTAGCGTAAGCTGACATTAGACATAAGAGAGAAAGAACTGCAGCAAGAACAGGAGTGACGTTAGTCATACAGTGAAAGTATCATGTTAAGAATCCTTGTTATCTCAATGGGAAAGGGCTACCCTTAAAGGCGGAGCCGCCCAAACATGGCAAAAGAATCCGTAGATAAAGAAACAGAGCAGTAGCTTTTAAGACAGTACTGTCTCATAGAAAAGCAATTAATACAGTCAGAGTACCATCTTGAAGTGTTTTGGCCAGTTAGGCCTATCCATGAGAACCATGTTGGTCAAGCATTCAACCCAAATGTTTAGATTTTGGGACCAAATCCTTTTAAAGGGGGAAGAATGCAATACCCCAGGTTTTAAATAAAGGGAGTAAAAAAATTTTCGAACAAGAAAGGGTGCTAGTTACCCTTATCTATCATTCAAGGTCTTGAATTTCATTAAGTCTGAATCTTACACGTCCTTGGAGGACTATATGATAGAATCATATTCTTGGGATCAAAAGTCCCCGTAATTGTTCTCAAGAGAAAAATAAGTTGAAGGATGATTTTTAATGAATTTTATGGAACCATTAAATGCTTCATTTTTAGCCCATAAGTTTAGAAAATCTCAAAGATTCCAGGATTTAAACTAAAATCCAAAAATTTGGATTTTGATTTGTTGGAATTTTGATTTTTCTGATATTTTACTTGAATCAAAATGGAGGTATTTCCTTATTTACATTATGTTTTAAAGTTAATGGACATTAACTTAAAATTAATAAATGTAAATAAGTATATTTTGGAAGGCATTCTAGAAAGCACTGCACTGCTCATGAACGCTACAGCGGTCAAGAATTAGTAAGGCGGTGTGGCAGATTAGTGCTGTAGCGCTCAAAAAACCCTCATTTTGGGGTTCCAGACCTAAAACACGACCCCAAATACCCTCTTCGTTCTTCCACCAGTTTCACCCCTTCCAAGCTCCATTTCACTCAATCTAACTCCAATCTTTCACTTCTAAGGTTTTAAAGTAAGAGATTTTAATGTTTCTACTCCTATTCTTCTATTTCCCCTTTGTTCTTGGGGTTGATCTTGCTATTTCTCCATGTTATCCAAGAGGTGATGTTCCTCCTTGGTATTAGAATCAAATTTGAGTTATTTAGTGATTTCTAGAAGTTAATCTAGAGTATTATGGCTCCTATATTAGATATTGGTGTTGTTCTTACTCCAAGGAGCCCTATCAGTATAATTTCTTCACTATCTACCCCACCAGGTGAGTGGGTTTGCACTTGTGTTATTTTCATGAAATTATGACTTAAAGTATGATTTTAGAGATTATTGCACAAGATTTGAGGTTTATGTTGATTTGTAAAATTGTGGTTTTCTACATAACATGAACTATATTTTAGAAAACTCATGGGACCATTATTGATAAAATGATTCTATCTAGAGTTAGTTTTAATTGTGATTATTAGTGAATTATGATTGTTAAAATGGTTGTTTTATACTGAATATGGATTATGCAAATAATACAAAAGAACCATGAGATGTTAAGGAATGTTATTATGATTTTAGAATTTTCAAGCTTTTAAAAGAATGTTGTTAAGAATTGATTTAGAAACTCAGACATAGAAGGATCTTAGAGCACGAATCTTCGCATAACTCAAAACAGTTGATGGATAAATATTCTGTGGACTCGAAATTACAATGTCTACCAAAGAGTGATCCTTTGGACATGATTCCATAGTCACAGTTATGCTAAGGTTAAATTGTTAGAGTTACATAGATTTAGAGCTCATAGAGAACCAAGAGGTTTTAAAGGCTTTTCAGATTTATGGGGATTTATTTGATTAGTTAGATGATAACAATAGAGAAACAGACTATGTATTAACGGCAGTTAATCCGTTAACCTTGGTATATCAAGTCATCCCCAAAGCCAGAGAAATTAGAAATGAGACCTAGTTAGGTGCCCCAGAGTTCAGAGATTTTGTTATGCCATATGAATTGGGCATAATCGGAGATTACTATTTCTTTATTAGATTACTGTGGTTTTATTATTTCCAAAGAATATCAATTTTAGAGCTATTTTGTTTATTCTCATGAATATGATTTCAGAGTTATTACATTAACCAGTTTAATGATTATCTATATTTGATCGTTTATCTTTGTTGTCATCCCATGAAGGGGGTTATAAGTGAGAATTCATTCACTGAGTTTTACATAAAACTCACCCTTCTCTTTTCTCCTATTACACAGGTAGAATAGCTGCTGCAAATTCCTCTCAGTCATCATCCTCTCATTAGTACTAGAGTTTCGGTGGTGAGCTTCACTTAGGTGAAGTATTTATAATTTGTCTAGAGTGCTCCAGTATAGATACAGGCAGGATCTCGGACTATGGAGTATGTTTATGTTTTTGCATATCATAATGCTATTTTGGTTTGTATCGAAATCGGATATTCCAAATTAGAGCAGCTTATAACATATATGTTTTGTATTATGATTATAGAGTATGAATTATGAAATTTCAGCATAAACTAGTATGATTTAATAAATCAGGTGATTTCTATATAGAAAATAAAAAAATGTATTTCGAATAATTTTACAATCAGTTGTGCATACAGAGAAATTTAGGTCACAAGGCTTATGTGAGAATAGAATTTGTCATGTGCTGGTCACGTGCTCAAATCGGGTCATGACACATGCATATTTAATTACACTAATACTAAAAAAAAAAAGGCAATGTGACTTATCAGACTCAAAGTACCACTAGTTTTAATAATTTAATAAATTATTTTTTGATTTTTGTTTTAGTAGCTATCCTTTTGAATTTAAGAGTTATGATTTAATCACGAATGTTTACAATATTAATAAATATAGTTAGTGTGACACATGTCAAATTTTTAGCAATAAATTATCAATAAAATACCAATACTTATGAACTTTATAAAGTGTTGGGGAAATCCCTTATTTTTCTATCTAGAATTTAATTATAATTAAATAAGAAATGCAAACCCATCTATTCACTAGTCAAGTGATAAGGATTTGTTTGTTTCAAACCTTTTAAAAAAGTGATTATAAAACTTAAATTTTATATATAATTTAAGTTTTTATGCTTTTTAGCTTTAATTTGTATTGAGGGGTGCGGGCATTGGCATATTTTTTCTTTATCCATCTATGCAAGGTTTCAGAGAAAAATGCAGAGTCAAGCAAAGATAAGACCGGACATGGTAAATGTTAGCCGTGACAAAGATTTTGATCTTTTGTGGTTGTTTCAGGCCAATCTTTTCCTGACTATGCCACATGCGAATATTATCAAATATCATTCACTCATTAGCCAAATATTTAGTCATAGGCAAATTTTGGCCTATATTCTTTTCTTCCTAAGCTGGCTTTTCTGCGACCATCATTCATCCTCGAAAATCTACTATTTTGTGCTCAACACAAATATTTATTTGAAATATTAAAATTGCCGCTGTAAGATCTGTCTTCGTCCACGTTCTTAGTGCTCTTCAAACATTTCAAACGTCGCTCTCTAACTCCACTTCCAGCCCAATGTACCACGCCAGGAACAGGCCGGGTCGAGCAACAATCAACTCCCCTATATAAGAATCAACTTCACCATCAAATCTCTGAGATCCAGCTGTAATGAAATCCCAACCTCATCCAAGATAACAATGCCCACCCAGGAATGCCAGCCCAATAGGAATGCAGGGATGTAAAGCAAGCAAAATCAACATTGATCTTCTTAAAACTAGCTGCAGGTTTTTTATCCACGTGGCATTGGGCCTCATTTGGGCTTGGGTATTATCATAACTACCATTTTAGAAGAGCCCAAAAATGAGGAAGCTTCTCCAGGTCTTCTTGTTCAGCCTCTGAGATATAGTGGGTTAACGATTTGTCCCACTCATGCCTTGAGCCCGATTGAGGAAGGTCCAATAAACCTATTGAATGAATCGCCTGTGAGGAAAGGACATACAGCCAGTATGTCAAATTTAAAATTTGATTAAATAAAAAATGCAGGTAAATCAATTCACTAGTCAAGATAAATCCGGATGTAACCAAAAAATAAAATAAAAGAGATAAATCCGGAAGAATAGAATTATTCAGAATAACAACCCGTTCGCGGATTCTGCTCCAACTTATGTATCCTGTGATTAAGGAGAGGATCTTCTTCAACTTATCATCCAAATCTCTCAATGCTATCTATATAAAGGCCCACAATGAGTTCCCGATCATATTCGGATAAACGAAGAACAGAAGGGATACTCCCAAGGCGACTGTCTCGATCGCGTTCCTTCAATTTCTGTTGCTAAGGCCATTCGAAATCCAATCAAAATGGTTTTCCCTTTCAATTGGTATCGTAAACTTTTTTAATTTAATCAGTAATATTATATATATATAATCTTTAATTTGCATTGAGGGATGTGGCCATGTTTTTTCTTTATCCGTCTATGAAAGGTTTCGGACAAAAAGGCAGAGTCAAGCAAAGATCAGACGAGACATGGTAGATGGTAAAGGTGGATACGTCTTGTCCCTTGGCTGTTTTTTCACTAGAATTAATGCAGTTAATTTATCAGTCTTTACTCTTCTTTGACTTCCTAAAATTCTCAGTTAGTTGCATATTTAATTTAGTAGCAAGTATGTCTGATGAATGTAAAATAATTTTATATTATCGATATATAAAAATTAAACTCATTCTTTTTCTCATGAAAACAAATATGACTTTTTTTTGTTATGGTGAGATCAACCACTAACATATAATCTAAGAGTAATGATATATCTTTCTACACATCTTTTTATATAGTAAAGAAGTAATAAAAGTATATCGAATTCATGTTTTGAAATCTAAAAAGGTACTCAAATTTACTCAATTATTTTCACTTTATCCGTCCAAAAGTAAAAATAAAAATAGATTAAGAAAGTAGTAAATGTACCTTGATAATGGTAAAAAAATAGGAGCAGACCATTTGGCTCTATTAAAATACAAATTCATATGATTATGATATTATTGAAAGTCAAATATAATTAATTACCTTATGGGTAGTATTAGGATAAAAAAATTTAATATTTCTTTATATAAGAAATGGACAGATATTTTATAATAAAAAATATTAAAAGAAAAGGACAGATGAAGTAGAAAGGATGGAGCACTTTATTTGATGTTTAAGAGGATTCATAGAAATATAAAGTAAGAGGATACACCATTTTTCATAATTTAACGGGGACTTGAGGGTTCTAGAGCCATGTGCTTGGGCTTGCCTCCAAAATATGACGATTTGACTTCATGTACACATTACGTATGTCATGTAGTGTTATTAAGCTTTTAAATAATCGATTATTATGTTGGCTTTTTCTCATCGTGTTTTGTATTTATTTGTCATTATTTAAAGGCTCTCGGCATGACACATAGAATTAAAAGCAAACTAATTTGGTTATCTAATAAGGGACGATGCTAAATCCAATTCTTGGTATTAGAGTCTCCCTTAGTTGAAAGGGTCTCTTTGATACGTCTAATAAGATTAGGCATAAAAGAATAAGATTTAATAAAATAGAAAATATTTAGATCCATAATAAAATTTCATAACAAACTTATACTAAATACTTATTTATATTAGATATAATGAGTGAGTGAAAAAAGTGAAAATCACTCATTACATCTAATGGTGATAAGATATATAGTGGATATTTGTTATAGGATTTTGTTGTGCACCAACCATTTTTTTTTAATAAAATAAGATTGGATAAATTTTTAATATTACATAGTATTTTGTATGATATTATATGAGACCTTATATTATTATATATTATTATTTATTTACAGATAATTCTAACTATGCATAGACATTAAATAAAAATAAAATAATAGTTTTTATTAATTATTTAAATAGTTTAATTTTGATATATTGACAGAATAAAATTTTTTTACGCTGTTATCTAATCAAATTATCTATATAATTAATTTTTAAAATAGTGTGTGTGAGACTAAGCTACTTTTACTAATGTGGTAATACATGATTAGATGCTAGTGTAAAAAAAAATTTATACTTTCAGTGCATATAAATTAAACTCTTATTCAAATATAATTTTAAGATATACAATCTTATCATAAATTTATAAATAACTAGAACTATAAATGAATATTGAATAAAAATAAAATGATGAATTTTATTAATTATTAAAATATTATTTCAAATATATATAGATTATTATTTAAATTTTAAATTTATATTAAATGTTATTTATTATTTCTTTTAATATTTATAACTATTTATTATTTCAATAGATTATAAAAATGTAAAAATACTCTCTTTTATCATAGTTATTTAAATTTTAATTAAATAATAAATATTAAATTAAAATAATTTTACTATTAATACTTACATTTAAATAACACATATTCTTTATTTTTTATTTATGATTAAGTATTTTTAGTCATATTATTTTTAAATTTTTAAATTATTTTATTATGTATTATTATTCAATTAAATAAGAAAAATATTTCATATATGTTAAAAGCTAATTGGGCATTATCCTGCTTCCTGTATATTGGTTAAATTATTTATCATTTTAACATACAAACGATATTTGATGGATAAGTTATCATAATATATTGCGTACATCGAAGACTGAACAATAAATAAATCCATTACATATTTGATTTCACATATTATGCCTTGCACTTAATGTCCGCCTTAAGTCTCCCCCTTCCTGTTCAGGTCTAGTAAGCAACCACTTTTAAATGAGCATACTATTGGAGCAAGTTAGAGCCTTCTGGCTCGACAATTCAAGCTTCTATTCCATCCTCCCTTTCCTTGACAAAGAAATCAATGTTGAGTGTATCGTCCTTTTGGATGTGTGCGTGAATACTTGCTTTCATTCATTTCCTCAATAAAGAAATCAATGTACATCATCATTTTTTATAGGTGTGTGTGCATATTTACTTTTATTTCCCCGTTAACAGAGAAGATTGCAGAAGTCATCACTATTACTAATTATTGTAGGATGACGTTTCTGTACATGACACATACTAACTATTTATCAAGATCCTCTTAGTACCACGACCGTCCATATCCGAGGTCCATAGCTCTTTCCACATCGGTCCTAAAAAAGACACCATACTGTCTGTAACTTTCTGCTAGAAGGTCCTTACCATCAAGTAGAAATCGTCATTACATGAACTAGTGAATTGAGTGGCACTTGCTACCTATCAATTCCCTCTTGCAACTTTATTTTTTCATATTATGTTAGAATTTGTTTAATTTTTTTCATCTTTTTATAACTTCTCTTAACTTACTCTTTGTATGATATGGTGTATTTTTGAAAAATATTAAATTTGTATACCAAATGCCAGTTTAACTTCTTTTATATATAGTATAGATAGATATAAGACAACCCTCAAGAATTTGCTTCAAACCATTTTTTTTCCCAATAAATAATCAAAAAAAAATTTCCCTGACTACATGCAGTTAACTTGTACCATTAACTTAATTATATTACAGACTCCGGTGGAAGTGTAGCACCTTGGGAGGCTATGTCTGGTCGACATGAATCAATTTGCATTCTCTGGCAAAATTTTGATGTGGCTCCATCTGCATGTGATGCCGCTGATCGTAACAGCCTCAAGCGGGTTGGAGACATAAAATGCCACGGAGGAGAGGCCACACATCCTATTGCCAGCACCGGGAAAACAGCTCTGCACCTTAAGGCTCAATCTCCGCCCCGTGTTCCTGTTCCTGATAAGCAAAGATAGATAAGCTACCTTGGAAGTGCTACGAATGAGCCAGCAATGCCTTTGTCTCATGAAAGGTCATTGGCAGGAACAGATAGGTATTGCAACCCGAGCCGTGCAAAGTTTAGAAGCAATAACTTCCGTGGGCATAACAACTTACTAAGTTACTCTAATCCAAGGAATGGTGCTGCTGGTGGAGTTAATCTGAAAAGATATAGAGTGACAATTAGTTGCCCTAAAACTAATGAGTGGGTTGTCTTGCCACCTGGAAGCTTTGAGGAGCTACTTGAGCTCGGAACTAAGAAATTTGGTATCAGTCCTATTTGGATTATTTCCAAAAAGGCTAGAGCTCGAATTGAGGACATAGATGTGATAGATAACGACGACCATCCGTTGTTTGTCAGTTTTTATGCACGCTCCGCCGAACATAAAAAGCTAATTGATAGTTTTATTGATGATGCCAATAGTGGAGCTAATGGGAAAAGATATAGAGTGACAATTAGTTGCCCTGAAAAGAGCAACACTGAACCATGGCTTGTGTTACTACCTGGAAGCTATAA
Organism: Dalbergia cochinchinensis; assembly: GCA_031216125.1. Taxonomy (NCBI): domain Eukaryota; kingdom Viridiplantae; phylum Streptophyta; class Magnoliopsida; order Fabales; family Fabaceae; genus Dalbergia; species Dalbergia cochinchinensis. Next base: position 11,013,022 of record CM062371.1, read on the forward strand.
GGAGCTACTTGAGCTGGGAGCTAAGAAATTTGGTATCACTCCTGTTTCAATTATTTCCAAAAAGCATCGATCTCGAATTGACAATATAGATGTGATAAGAAATGGTGATCATTTGCTATTTGTCTTAGCTCATCCAAAAGAAAAATTACTGAATAGACACAAATGTAAAATTGACTTTTTAGGCATAGAAACAAAAAAGAATTTGGGATCTATATAAACAAGTAAATATATATTTAATAAAGTTCATAAGACTCTTCTTTATCATGAGTGTATGTAAATAAAATGTGTTAGACTTGTGTTGACGTAACAACCTCTCTTTTAAGTTAGTCAATATTTAACCATGTCATTTTTTCATTTATTTATTTATTTTAAATTTTTCAAATCCTTTGCATCAACTCTAATTCTTCCCCTTCCCTTTCTTCGTGCACGAGTCTTATAGGACTTAATGTTGCTCTCCGCTTGTGGGTTACTTCCTTCTCGTTGCAAACTTTTATTTCTTGGTGACTCCTTGAAATTAAGCTTTAAAGTTAACAATTGTACTTCACCATAATATATATTAGAACAATACCACATCATGAAAAGTTGAAGGCTGAAGAGAATATTGAAGAGAAGAGGAAGGGGTTGCCACTTGTCATGCACATGTAAACCTTTCTCCCTATACTCTCATGTAAATCACATCATGAACAATAACACATCAATGCACTTGCTTCTTCCTTTTGATATTTCTACTACTATGCCTCTACCTTTTTTGGCAAAAGCAGAAACAAATTACAAAAAGAAAAGCACGTCTAAAACTCTTCTTCCGTCTCAAAATGAATCAAGGCACACATACCACTGTCACGCCCACACACAGAATCACCCAACTACCCCCTTGTATTGCCATCAACCATGACAGAAAGTTAACATAACCATAATCAAATATAAATTACAAGCTTTTTAACATAGCCCAAAATGTCCAAAAAAACATTAAGTCAAAAGTTGTATACCTTTGTATAGTAGGATAATTCAAACTAAACCAAATGATCCAAAACAACATAAACTGATAAACTCAAGACACAAACATTCAATCAAAACACCCAAATCCCCAACCACACCTCAAAAGAAGAAATAGAACATGAATCCATAAACATAACACCCTTATTATGCATCAAACCTCATCACATACTCATAACATACACTGTAAAATATCTTCACTTCCTGCAAACCCACGATGATGAGGCATTAGTCAATGACCAATGCAGGAAACCAGAACAAAGCAAAGCTACATAACATGCATCCACAAGAGCATAGAAAAGGCTAGAGTAAACTGAATGTTAATAAAACTTAATGCCTGATAACCTGTACACTTGCAGCCAGAGTTTACAATCTTTAACAGATTCATACTCAGCTGCTAACGACCCTAATTCTTGATAAAGTGAAAGAGGGAATCCTAAATGAAATTTCATACTTCACTCTTAAAAGGCTTTGCTTCACCAGTTCACCGCAAACTAATTTCTGGCATGAAAATAAAATAGTTTGCAAGCAGAATTGCAAAGTGCACAAACGGTAGGAAGATTCAGCTGAGTAAAACAAGTCAGACGTGCTTGCAGAATAAGATGTAAAAATATCGAATCTTTCCATTTGTTATCATTGACAGCCTTTGCTCTCTCTGTTATTATCATCACTGATATTCCTGTGATTTATCAAAGCACCCCTGTGAGTTTCAAAACTTTCAACCTTGCCTTGTCTATGCGATCAGAAATTGGAGGGCTTTGGCTCCAAGACACTGCTCCTGACAACAAATGTTCACTGGACAAAGATGGCTCGCTTACAGATTTCCCATGGTACCCTATATTGCTGGGCTCATGACCAGAACTGCTAGACACATAACAGTTGGAAGATTGATCAACACTGACAAACACAAGATGGTTGTCATTTGTAATCACATTTATATCTTCAATTGCAGCTGCGCAACCTATGAAGTAAATCTTAGCAGGACGGACACCATATTTCCTATATCCGAGTTCAAGAAACTCTTCAAAGCTTCCCGGTAATAACACATACACCACGTCCGGATCACCCTTTTCAGGGCAACTAACTATCACTCTAGTTCTATTTGTTTGCTGGGAAGAGCTTTCAGCCTTCTTAATGGACTCAATAATGGTTTTAACGCCTTCATGGTTGTGAATAGAGGCTAGGGCTGCAGCGGAACGACCACCATCCTTGTCTGTGTGAAGGAAATTGAGAATTTGAAGAACTCAGAATCAGAGTAAAAATAAGAATCAGTTGCATCCATTTTAGGAAAGAACCAGCCGTGGGGAAAGACTTATATACCTTTGAGGTCCGGATCCGCGCCATACTCTATCAAAATCGGGACACAGGTCCCATTCCCTGCTAACGCTGCTATATGCTGTTGTAACAAGAAGAATAGGTTAACACCACAGGTTAAAAAAAAGAAGTTTAGTTGACAGCCAGAGAAACAAAACCAAAAAAAAAAATTGTTTACCCACCAAAGCCATGCTTCCGTGGATATCAGGTTCGTTTGGATCCAAACCGTCTTTCAACAAACGAATTAACAACTTATCATAATTTCCTTTTATTGCAAATGATAAATCCACCGGTATCTCCACCTTTCCACAAGCTAATTTCTTCTTAATCTCATCCAAAGCTCTCTTCATGATTGGGTTACTTTGCTTCATCAAATACTGCCCCACATGAACTAAGATAAGTCCAGCATACAATTATTATGCTATGCGAAGTTTGAAAATTTTTTCCAGTAATTTCCTTTTCAAATCAATAAATTATTTTTATTTCAAGATATTAATATCAAATCTAAACATAAGATACTTTGAAAAAATACGTAAGAATTTATTTTAAAAACCTGTTCAAGCAAACATGTATGTATTAAATATGGCTATTTAAATAAATAATAACATACTCCAAGAAAATTAGTCATGATCTTGGTTCCACTGCTACGATTGGTTTGAAGAATCTTGAAGAATGTACTGCTATCTAGTCTCAATAGCTGGCTCAACTGCCTTGTCTGAACTCTGAAGGGTTGTGGCTTGTTGAAAAGCACACCAATTTGCCCACAAAGATCACCAGCATATGCATGTCCAACAACACCAATCTGATTAAGGAGATCATCATAAACTGTACTATCATAAGGTCGTTCAGAAGGTAGCTGCAATCAATGAGCAGGGCATTAGAAACTCGTAGGCCCATTCCACTAAGTAATCTTGTTATCCAACCTACCTCTTCAAGCCCATACCTAGCAAATCGCAGGTCCTGTCAATTAGTAAGGCATTAGAAACCACATGTAAAATAAAAAACTTCTAAGTCTTCGTATTAACAAACTTAATTTAGATAGTTACCACACCACCAGTGACCAATATGTAGAAATTGGTTGGGGCATCATTTTGCAAGATAACATCTTCCTTGGGTGGAAAATACTGAACTTTGGTTTCCAAGACCTTTCAAAGTTTAATCAAACAAAACAGGCTCTTAAAGCAAATTAAAGATAAAAATTATGATTAATTACAAGCAAAATTTTATGATTACCAATTGAGAAAGTAAGTCACTTGAAATTCCACGGAATAAATAGACATGATCGAGCAGAGTATAAAAAAGATGTTGTAAGATACTCGATCTGATGGCTTGAGGGAGAGAATCAAGAGTCAATCCTTCCAAGTCGGTTCTAAACTTCAAATGCAAATGTTTATGCACACTGTCTTGCAAAGGAGTAGGCAATCCGTTCCTTTGAGCAAAACTTGAAAGTATCTGGGTTGTGTCTCTCTGTGAATTAATCATAAACATCAAAGTTTGACAGCTTAATAATAGGACATAAAGGTCTTAATTATTCAACGTAGTCAATTCATTCATAGCAACATAATTTACTTACAAATTTTCTTGTTCGACTTTCTGCGTGGACAACCAAGTTGGTCATATTACCGATCAAATATGACCCTAGTCCAAGATTGAAGAGCATATAACCAACAGCGGATAACATGGTCATGGACCAGTAGATAGCTGTGACATATCTTGTCCACCGGCTTTACTTGAGAAAATCATTCATTGATGCTCCAATCCATGTCCTTCTTGGATTACGATAACTTACTACAATACGATAATAAATACATCCAACACAATGAACAGACAGAAGGGTAACCTAAATAATGTTCAAACAATTAGTTCATTAAACTTGCATCAAATCATCTTTCTTCATAAAATTCACAACATCCAAATTTTAAAACTTACAAAGATAAGCTTAACACAGTGCAAGAAGAAATAATTACACTTTCCACTCTTGTCCATCCTATTCAAGAACATAGTATTCACATTATAAGCTATACAACAGAATCCAAATCTCTCTCTCTCTCTCTCTCTATCTATCTATCTATATATATGTGTGCAAGGTTAGCATTTACCTTGAAAGCAGAGCACAAACTTTTCGAAGATGAAAATGCAAACTATGTTGAATATATAGCCCCATGTTTTGAAATATGGCAGTAGAATCTTGACCAATGATTGAAAAGGAATGATGCAAATAGCATCAACGGCGAAACATTTTCTTACATATCCTTTGGCAATTTTGTTTTTGTTGTCAACTAGCATGTAAGCCCTCTTGTCAATGTACGCCACAAAAAAGGTCAAAACTATATTTATAGTGAAGAATCCATTCACCATATAGTCTATGATAGATAGTGTTGCTCCTAGTTCTTCAAAGAATCCAATTTCAATGGGAGATATGCAAGCAGTGTAGATAGCTAGGATAACAATAAACATTTTCCATATCCTACAAAAATTAACAAATTTAAGTAGAAAGATGTATTAAATTTACATGAAATGCTATAAAAAGTTCACAAAAATCTAATACAAATAAAAAAAATACAATAAAAAGATATGAAATACTTCGAATGAACCTGTAATAGAGTCCATATGGAGATATAGTGCAGAGGCCGAGGGTTCTGTGGTTGACTATTATGGGGTTAATTCTAGCTCCAAGAGAAGGTATTAGCTCTTCAAACCCGTGCATGGTCGCCATCTTCTTCTTCTTCTTTTTTTTCCACCAACAATGTTGCAGAACATGGAAAAATATTCAAAGTCACAATACCACATCATTAGTTTACAGCAATGCTAATGGAAAGATGTTTATATGATCCAAGAGCAATGAAATTGGAGAGAGAATTTGAGGAAGATTAATCAGTCATTGAATATTGAGAGAATGGTTACAAGTTACCATTTACTTATATGTTTCGATATATAAATACGAGGATGAGATTACCATATATGGATTCACGTCAACATTAAACAAACAGAATATACGATAATTATAATCATTAACAATCATTGTTGCCATCAAACTCATGAGGGGACGATGACAGAGAGTTTATGTGAGAAGGGATTGGCTGTGTGAAAGATTTGTGTAATATTGTGAATGAGCTGATGCTCAATGTGTGTTTGGTGTTTCATTTTTTTAGAACAAAAAGCATAGACATGACCTATATTTTCATGTTATTACAAGTGGTATAACTTGCATATAGTTGAGGCATTTGTGCTTTGATGTTTCATTCCTTCAGAACAAATATAGGCATAGACATGACCTACATTTGAGATGCAATAACAACACATACATGAGAGTGTTTCATGCTTTGGTTTGAATTTCTTTGTATTGTGCCTCTGCGTTTGCCTCTGCATGTACAGTGTACTATGTGCTTTTTGCACAATGGTCTCTTATCCTTTTCATTTTTTCCCTCCCAACTGATACGTTGCCAACTCTTTTTTTTTTCATAATAACTTTTGATTGCAATTAAACTTATCATCATTTTTTCATCATTTTTTACAAGGAATAAAACATGCTATGGTTAAATACATAGAGACGGAAAAGCTCTTTTTCTCTTTTTCATAGTTACTCTTCATTATAAATAAAAGCTAAAAAGAAAGAGATAACATGCAAAAATAATCCCTTTGATTCAAGAGAGATTAAAGAGTAATTTTTTTATTAAATTAAATAGTAAATCTATCAATTATTAAGAAATTATGCAATGCAAATAAAACAAAAATGGACAAAATATAGTATCCACAATCATCAGTTAATATTAGTACCAGATCATTTAATACAAAGAATTTTTTTTATAAATTTATATATTTTTAAGAATTTAATATTTGTATGATAAGAATTTGGATTTTGTAAACTAAAATAAAACTCAATTATATTAGCCTAAATTCCTCTACTCAGCTTGACTCGTTTAATAAAATAAAAAAGTCAATGTCACTGGGATTGGTATAGTGATAAGGGATTTGAGTAGTATGTATGAGATTTTAAATTCCGACCTCACTACTATTAATATGATTTTATAAGTATTAAAATTTTTTAAATAATTCTTTATTTTTTCTTTTTCTTTTATTGTGAATATCATATTTCACATAATTTTTTTTACAAGGTGTGAAAATAAAATGCATTTAATTATAAAAGTTTATTTTATAATATTAATTACGTTCAATCCTCTAATTTTATACTCATTAATTTTTCCAATGCTTTGTTTTATTTATTCATTCATAGAGTGATAATTGTCACTTATAAACGTCTATTGTTACTATCACTTCCATTAATTTTTAGTTGCTTTGTCTAAATTGTCCTTATAGATATATTTCCCTAGGTTACTACTAATAAAGATTTATAAGAGGGAGAGTTATACTAATCTAGAAATAAAATGAGAATTTTATTACATCACCATATACTCAGAAGAGGTAGGAGTTTGAGGGAATTTTAATTGAACTGAGTAAGCAAGATTAATGGCACTAATAGTATACACCCCTTAAAGTGGTGTCCTAGATGTTCAGTACAGTTAATTGCTTCTCTTCTTATTATTAGAAGAAGGGGAGGACCCCTTTACTCTGGTGGCTAGGATTAGTCAAACCTTGAAACGGCCTTACAGCTTGTCATTGAAGAAAATAACCTGAAAAACACGAATAATAATTAATGGGGTAAGTGAACGTAGACTCGGATGACAAATCTACGAAAAAGCGGCTTTGCTTAATGCTTAGATATTTTATTTTCTCTCTAGAACGAATTATTGTAATATTTATCTATATATATTCAAAATATGTAATAAATAAGAGGTCCCTTTGGATTATCCGTTCTTAAAATCATATCTTCACTAATAATGTGTATACTATTGTACCATATTGTTATCAAAGATGATATCCGGATCATTTTATATGTATTTAAAATAATTTGCAATTCATCCAAAAAAAATTTGCAATTAAAATAAAAGATAATTTACAATCATAAGTTTTAAAATGTTACTTTTTTTTAAATATCAAATTAAATATGTGCAAAAATAATGGTGGGATGTAGTGTTGTACAACTTGGCTTAAATCAGCTCGTAAAAAATTGCATCCAACCATTCATTTAATCAATTGGGTGATTTGAGCCGAGTTTTACAATGCATCCAACCTTTCTTTTTGCATATATTTAATTGATATATTTTTTAAAATAAACATAAAATATCTTGATATTTTCTTTGATAACAATATGATACAATGGTTCCGTGAGGAGAAAACAATTAAATATCAGATGAAATGTAGATGATTAGATGTACACATTCTACTACTTTCAGATCTAGTTTCTAATCAAAGGACGAAAAGTTAAATTTTTGTTTTGATTCATTTCTTCAGTTTGATGTGATTCAAGACCTTATTTTTCTTACCTGTAATTTGGGTTGCAAGATTTAACAAATAAGCAAGTAAACGATTATTCTAGTCTTTAAAGGTATATATGCAAATTATTTTTGATTTTAGAGATTTAAAAATTAATTTTTTGATCAATAAATTAAATTTGAAAATCAATGCTTTAGCCTCCGAAATTATAAATATGAATAATATTAGTCTTTGACTCTATTTGTCCTATTAAGTTATCACATTTTCACTTGAGTGTCATCTTAATTGACATGACAACAATTTGGATATACATTCCAAAATGATGTATTGGTTGCATATTCTCTGGAACAATAGAATCTTTAAATTTACTATTGTGACTTGCAGGTATATAATAATTTAAATGTTTTAGTAGGGTGATAAATTAATTAATATTTATATCCCAAAATTTATAATACTAGTTTTGGGCATATATGATATTAAATATAGCATCTAAATTAACCATTACCGGTGTTAAAATCTGATAAGTGATAATATACAGCCAATTACATAGATTGGGTGTATATTTTTATTAATTTTATAATGTAAGTTAAATTAATCAAACTTACAAATGTTTTCATGATAACTATGAAAATAATCTATCTTTAAATATTTTTAGAAATTTCTCTTAATTTATATCTAAGCTCAGTATTAATTTATAGAGGTATTTCATTGCAAAATGTTTATTAAGTATTTACATGATTCAATGTAATTTTCTAATGATAACAAGATGCTTTCACCCAAATCCAGCGCCAACATATCAGAATTATTTGCTTTAATAAAAAATTATAGTCAATCCTAAAAGCAGAAGCATGAAAATAAGCAAAGTGTTAACCTTTGTCAAAACGCTAACAACACAAAGATTACACTTATCATAGAAATACAATCCAAAATCAGGTATAACTCTGTGGCTACGCTTGCATGCAGGGTACCACCTATTAGAACCACTATTAACATGTTTCACGGTAGGCATGCAATAGGCATGCACTAGACCCATCACAACTAATATGCATGAATCCTATTCGAAATTAAAAATAACATTAGCAAGTAAACAATAATTTCAGATTCATTATATAACACTAATAGACTTGCAATCAAGATAAACTCAAGTACTGCTCAAAAAAATTGAAAAGTTACCATCTATCTATATCTCCATTGTAAGACTTTTCAAAACATTTCAGCTAATCAAAATGGCTTAAACCATGTCCACCCCTAGTTTTCGGTCATCTTCCTTTTTGAAATAATAAAAACCTCAATTTTAAATTTTTGACTACATTTCATTATCTATGAAGTAGACAAAATCAAATAGTGCAATGAATGAACGAAATTGGTAGTTGAGAAATTTTTGCATAATGTGATTTTAGTGCTAGCTATTATACACACACACACACACACATAATCTGCCTTACTTGGTTCATAATTTTTATTTAAAAGATTGTATTAGTTTCTTGTATAATCAAATCAATATTCTTCTTATCTGAATATATCTACTTTATTAAATTAGAAACAACAGAAATAGATACAACATAGTTAAACTAGCAAATGTGTAAAATGCACTTGCTGTTGTTTGCTCAACTTCTAAACCTCTACACACACCTTCCAACCGTTTTGCAAAAATATGATCAAAAAGGATTTTGTCTAAAATAGTTCTAGTAAACTGTATCAAACTTCATAATAGTAACAAAAAGAGAAAATCACATAAAAATATAAAAAGGTAACAGAAAAAATAATACAACCGAAAATGGACAAATAAATCGATTACAAAAATACTACCCATTACCTAAGCATTTGAAATCATGAGGAGAAATAGAAGGAAAAAGAATACCAAATTAGAGTTTGGAAGCTCTAATGTGTTGCCTTCATGTTGACCGCAGCCATTGATCATCGCACTACGATCCACCTCGTTCCCTCTACTATTCTCATTATTGCTCATCGTGGCTGCATTTGTGGTAGAAAATTCCCTCAAGCTTCCATGGAACCGAATACATGAAACAATATTGTATAGGAAGAAGAATGAAGTGAAAGAAAAATCTGAACACATTTATCTCATAATAAGGAAAAAAAAGTGTAGCAACTACCACATGTCTCAAAATGAAGTGAGAGATAAAAAAAATAAAGGTAAGGAAGAGACAGATCAAAACAGTTAAAAATAGATGAAGAATGAAGATATTGGAATCGATTGTCAAAAGTCTTTTATTCATTCTAAAATAAAATGATGAAATTTTGAAATTTGAATTTTGAAATGAAGAAGGAAAGATGAATGAGTAGATGTAATGTTTGTGAGTGTGAGTGTAAAATTTATTAACCTGTATCTATAGAAGTCCAAGATTGGTCAATAATAACGCTTTGAAAGGTCTCCATGCATCCTTTGAAAGGTTAACAAAAGCATGTGTAGGAGCTATAACTATGGCACGGTTCCATCATTTGAAATTTAAAATAAAAAAATGATTAAATTCATTTCAATAAGTGAAGCATTTATTCAACTGCATCTCCATTATGTTTGATTGATCTATTTCAAACAGATCCCTCCTCCAACAATTACAGTTAGTTACCTTTAGCTTCAAATATATTAAAGCTCCATTACTACACTTGGTGTATAAGAGTCCAGCAAATTGGATGGAAGAAAAAGCATCATCCGCATGCCATATGGCACTTTGTTGCATTCTTCATTACTGTGACTAAGTAAATGTGATGTGAACGAAATACTTATCAAGGTGCATCTACGAAAGTCCAAGATTTGTCAATTTCAAACCAAACTTAGCTTCATCAATTTGACCATTTCAAATTTCAAGTACATGTGTACAACAATTATATGTTGGAGCGAGGGGCAGATGCTGTATTAAATAAACAAATTTGAATTTTGAAGAAAGCTATTGTTGGTCAAAGATTGGAGATGAATGAGTGGATGTAATGTATGTGAGTGTAACATTTACTAAGTTGTATCTACAAAAGTGCAATATTGTCAATTCAAACAAAAATAAACTTCATTAATCCTATACTATTACATGCTCATAGCTTCAAATACAGCTTCTAGCTCCATTAAATTTCACATGTACACTTGCTATAACACAGATTGAAAGTTTGGAGGGAATTCCAAATCATTGACATCATGCCATGTTATTATAATGAAAAAGAAGGAAAAATAATTCTGTGAAGTAATTGACTAATCTTCAATTAGATTCAACCAAGTTCTCCAAGTTAAAAGATTACCAATATGAATCCATTATGTTATCATAAATTATCCTCTAAATTTCATTAATTGAAGATAAATACTCTTTAAGATCATCAGACAATTGCTCTTTGTCATATTCTAATTATTCAGCTAAAAGATGACTTTGAAATGAATTGAGTGGAGAATTATTTGGGTATGACATAGACTTAAATTCTTTCAAAGACCTTCCATTTGAACAAATAACTTTTCAATTTTAATTAAAGATACATTATTTAGCTATGAACTTGGGATAGAAAGATACATAAAAAACAAAAGTTTTTTGTAATGACAAAATAAAACTCTCAACTTATTCTAAAAAATACAATATATAATATTAAAATCATTGATAAAAAATTTAAATTACAATTTAAAACCTACATTAATTCTTTAATATACTTTTTTAGTTATATAAGATTTTATTTTATTAAAGTTCTCAAACATGTTCCTATACAAATTACGACATGTTCATTGTGTTTGTTATTAATAATATAACAAAGAGTTTCTGTAACTGATTTCTAGGTGCTAACTCAATAATTTCCTTTATACCTTCAAATTCATTGTTTAGGAAATATGTGAAAATTTTTGGATAAATTTTATTCATATATTAAGCTTCCAAGATGAAAAAAAATAGTTTTCAATAATCTTAGGACATGAATTTATCACTTTTTCAAGGATAATTTGAAAAAAATTTAAAATCGTATTAGCTTGATAAAATAAGACTTAATTTTATATTAAATAAGAAAATTATAAGCCCAATATAAATATATTAAAATATGTATTTGGCTTTTATGAATATTAAAAATTTAGTTTTTATCTTTATAAATATTTTTAAAGTTATCTTTTGATTTGTATAAATATCATTATGTAAAAGGGATAAGTAACCGTAAAATCGTAAATATAGTATTTAAAACAGTCTAAAATTGAAAAAAAAAAGCTAAAACAAAAATAACCAATAAAGATAGTAAAAGAGTTGTAAGATAAAACTGATAAATAATCATAATAAATACTCTTATTCTAGTTTATAACAAATATCATAAATTAATGAATATATTGATTTAAATATAATGGATCATATTACCCTATATATATATAGTTATCATTTTATCAATAGGCACAAAAATTGTATAGTTATTAATCAATATTATATATTAATTAATTAATTGATAATTAGGAGTATATAGGTAAAGGAACATAGCTTATCTAATTTAAATTTTTTTCAAATACTTATATTTAAAAAATAAACTATATAATTTAAAATTACTTTTGATTATTTATTTATTTTATTTATCACAAATTATTTTAAATAACTCCAATATATAAGGTTATCAAAATAATATACAATATTTTTTACTATGTAGATTTCAACAGAAATTGTCAAGATATTAAAAATGATTATTATGAATATTGAAATCATATAAATTAATGATAATAAACTAATGATATATAATAATTAAGATTATAATTTTTTTTTAAATACTAATTGTTAAAGTTATAAAATTTGTGGGCTCTAAATTATGCTAGAAGCTACACAGAAAATTTACAAAAGTGTTGAATATTACTATTATAAATTTAATTAAATATTGATAAGTTTTAAATTTATTTAATTTTTATAGTACAATCATGCTATTAGATACTGATGATTGTTAATGATATTCTAATAATATGTCATAATTGTAATTTTATTTTTTAAAAATAAATTAATGATTAAATTCTTAAAAACTGTAGATTCAAAATTATTCTCATTACAGCATCTAAAAGACTTTTCCTCTTTAAGAGTCTAAAATATTAGTATTATAGATACATATTACATATTTAAACCCTTTCTTCACATTTTCTTTCTTGTGGTGCAAGCAACGATTTCTTCACAACTGTAGTGTCATTACAAGTAAGTAGCCTTTTATCAAATGAAATGCAAATTGTGTTTGTTAGCTTCGATTAAGTGACAGGGATTATTCATTATTATAGTTTTTATTCTCTTGAATTAATTACGTTTATCTGATTTTTTCCTTCGTGAAGTTATTTGTAGAAAACATGCGTGGGATTTAATGGAAATCAGATTTGGATTTGGAAACAACACACAGAAATAGATCGTAGCTAGCATTTCGTACCAAAGTTTTTGTTCTATTCATCTTAATCCTTTCCAGGGTAAGGTAAAATGCTAGTATGACCCTTTTTTCGTCAAAGTTATTAAATAAAATCACTTATAAATTGGTAATCCCAAATGAAAAGAAGATTTAATTTAAATGCACTTTCTATTAAGGGAGGAGCAGAGGTTAGGTGTTTAATGAATGATATGAAGGCGAAATTTCAAATCTAATAACAACGTCATTATTGTGAAAATAAAAACTTCAAAAACTCCAAGAAAAAAGAAGCAATAATAGAAAGGGAAATTCTCATATATAGAAGGAAGAGTTTTCTATATAGTGCAGAAGTTATAAATCTATGTAAACCTATGTGAATAATAGAGACATTCCTAAAGATGATTACAAAAATAAATTATAAATCTTATATAAAAAAATTATAAATTACCAAGTAAAATATTATAAACTATTGAGTAAATACAGAAAATTTTTTCTTCTGTACATGAGAATGAGAATGCACCTAATAGAAAACCATGCCAAGTTCACGTTACTTGGTTAATCCAGCCAATTGAGGCACAGTACTGACCGTCAACTAAGCAGAATACATAGTCATAGAGCATGCTTATGACACATACGGAAAAGGGAAAGAAGCTAAAGAGAAAAACGGAAAGAGTGAATCAAATTGGTTGAGATTATTATACGAAGTAGTTACATATATTGCTTCAAAGGAGAAGACGGAAATGATAGACAGTGCAGGAACAGAATCATTAGCAAGATGGGATTGTATCTCATTTCTTCTTGGTAGGATAAGAAGCCATCTTGTAGAGTCCACAGATCCCCTCAGGCTTTCCGGTGTTTCTCTTCATCCTTATGTACCCTTTCTCTCCCCACTTTGCTCCCCATGAATTCTTCAGTATGATGTAGTCCAACCCTTTTGATGTTCCATATCCAACAGCCGCCACACCGTGATCTAGTTCAGTCCCACAATGTCCATCGAAAACACCCTGCGTATATATGGTAATAGTCAATTTAAGTTAACAAATTGTTTTAATTAAAATTAGTTTCTTTCTCCTATAAGAACCACAAGCGTCATATCAAACAACTAGCTTATAATAATTAATTAAACATTCATACCCCACTATAAAATTGGAAATCTCTGCCTGAAGCCTCTATGGCCACACTGAGGGGTTGGTTTGCAAGTGCCTTCAATAGGCTCACTTCATCGTTCTGTGGCACGTCACGGTACCCGCTAATGGTGACAACCTCGGCTTCTTCCTGCGGAATTAACAGGTGGAATATTAGGGATAGGAAACAAGCACAAGTTTGATTAATAATTAATGATTCCGTTATTGGAACCTTGTGATAGATAGCTATGTTTGCTAGCTTTACCTTTCTCATCTCGCAAGTGCCTCCCTCCATAATGTAAGGATAATCCTCCTCTCTGTGGAGTCCACCATTTTCTGCTATGAAGGAGAATGCATAGTCCATGAGACCACCATTGCAGCCATTGTTGTGAGTTGTGTCGCAGTCGATCAACTCTTGCTCAGACAAGGATGTTAGATTTCCAGTCACAATCTGGTTAATTCCCTCAACTGCTGCAACAGTGGAAAATGCCCAGCAGCTACCTGCAAGTAGTCATACTCATGTTCATGATCACGATCACCACCTCTATATGCATGCTGTTTTAAGCTAACATTAAAGTAACATTGATAACAGAGTTGTACCAATGACGATGTGTTCATTAACAAATTAAGCACTAATTAATTAACTAGGCTTATCATCATATGATATATTACGTACCGCATGAGCCTTGATTCTTCACTTGAGTGACAGCACCTTTCTTTCTCCAATCAACTGACTTTGGCAAATCAACATCTCTATAAGTGAATTCCTCCTCTGAGGTCTCTCTTCTTCTGGAGGAGTCATCAACCTTAAGGCCCAGGTAATTCTTCCTGAACTCTTGGTGGGTCAAATCAGCATACTCATTCAGCCCCAGCCAGTAGTTTTTGACAACCTTGTTTCTCTCATCAATGTGCTTCAGGTTATCCTTGAAAACCTCGAACCTAAGCAGCTTTTCCTCGATGGTATCGTAAATCTTTCCATGTTTTGACATCCATGATTCAAAGAGTTCAATGAGCTTGTCCATGGACTTCAGGTCCTCCGATGAATACCCCACAATGGAGAAATCGCGTCCAAAAGCCAAAGACACAAATAGGCATAAGGTGCAGGTCAGGAAGAGTGTTTTGCAGAAGGAGGAAGAGGCCATTGCTATTGTTATTGAGTTGTGAACAGAAGAGGAGAAGAATAGAGGCAAGGGATGAGGAAGAATGGGCAGAGGGAGTGGTACATGTAGGTTATGTTTTGGATGTTGCTTTCAAGTAAAGTTTGTTGGGATTGGGATACCGCGGTATACTGAGTTGTCTTTAAGTAGGTTTTTCATGTGGCTTTACACCAAAGCATAAAATCACATGTGCCTTTATTATGTGGAGAAAATATTGTATAATAATATATGTTTCAGTGCAGTAGGAGAAGGTTCGTACTTCATGTATTTCTCTTTATTGTTCTCTTCATATGAATGAAAGCTGATCACACGGCATTACTTTTTTTTTAACGTTCTTTAATTCATGGAATGTATCCGAACTAACAGAAAATGATTGGAAAAAGAAAACAAAATTATATTATTCTCTTTGCAAGATTAATACAGTCCTCATTATTAAAGATTGTATTAGAATTCGGGGCAACCACTCCTGTAGTTCTTTTATTGTACAATGAATTTATAAATAAATAGAGAAAGTAATTTTAAAAATTAGGCAAAAATTTATAATTTAGGTAATATCCACACTCAACTTTATCAGAGATATCGACAAATTCTTAAGTGCTCTTTGAGCAAGATAAAATATTTACTCTACTCCATTTATTGATTGATAAATCAGCTATTGCATTAAAAATATAGGGGAAATATGAGACAATAATAACCTGTAAAATTGATGTGTCAATTAATAAATAGATTAGAGCAAATTTTTTCTCTTACTCTCGGTACATCTAAGTATTTCTCAAGTGTGTTTTATATGCGCTAATTGTTAGCTTGGAGGTATATTTTCCTATATTTTAGAATTGAGGGTTGATTTGCACAAAACATTAATCTAAAGATAGTTTTGCTTCTATCCCAAGAATTCTCCTTTGGTTTTCTAACCCGAGAGAACCCGGCATTAATTTAACTCAATGACTTTCACCCTACCCCAATAACCTACTCTTTTCTTGTTTTTAGCCCGTTTCAAAAACTTCTTTTCTTTGTCGTAAAGAACTCACCTTATCGTTGTTATTTAATTGACTATCCATGGGCCATGGGATACGGCCCAAACCAATGTGCATGGTCCACACGTCTATGGATGAAACTACACACGCCATACTATATTAGACGTGCCCTAACGGTAAATCTCGCATCGACCTTCCGTATGAAGGAATTTTATTCTCGGCACGCAAAAACACAATAAAATGTTTTAACTTCCGTTAAACATTAATCTCACGCAGCCCCAAAAAAATAAGGTTAGAATACATGTTAGATCAATGACACACATATAAGAGTAATAAAAAAGGTGTCCCAATAGGGATAAGTAGGGGTAGGAACAGGCCAGGCCAGGCCATGCCCTAAACAAGTCGAGCCTATAACAAGAACACTAGGCCTGAACCTGGCCTGTTACCTGTTATAGGCTTTATTTTCGGCCTGGGCTGGCCTGCTTAAGAGGTCTGGTCTAACCTGAAGCCTGTTTATGAAGTCTGTTTCTAACATTCATTCAAACTAATAAAAAAATCTGTTGCAATTCACATAATAGGCCTTAAAGCCTAGGCCTTCATGTAGGCCTAAATAGATTAAGTTAAATATTATAAAACTAAATAAAACATAATCTTCATTATATAACTAAATAAAATATAATCTTCAAATAAATCTAACAAACCAATAAAAAATCAAATCTTTAAAATGATCTCCTCCTCTTCTTCAAACTCAAGTACCTTGAAAAATAGAAAATTATTTATTGTTAGATTATGCCATAAATTAACTACTGCTATAGAAGATAACATTGTAGGATATAATATTCATACCATTTGAAATCATTCCAAACAATTGATGTCTTTTGCCTCTTTCTTTTAATGACACAATTTGCATCATTTTCTTGAGGTTGGCTTGAACTTGTTAGTGTTGTTGGTGTGACTCATTGTCCACTGCTTTCAATAGGAACAGGAGGACGTGTACTAGATGACATTGTCTCATTACTATCAAATGGAGAAGCCATTGAATAAACCTGTACAAGAATGTAAAATAGCAAAAGGCATGGTGTCAAAACTTTCTTTTCATAGTATTGTTTTTATATTTATGTGGTGTCATTGGTCATATTACTTTCTTTAAATTTCAAATATCTGATTAATGAACTATATAAAACATTGTAAAAGAAAAATCAATTTTATCTTTAACACTTTTCATGCAGTTATTTTCATCACTATACTGCTCATGTGTTAGTTTGGCCCTCTCATCATTTTCATACATAAAACATTATTTGCTGACCAAAATATAGTTTACAAGCCTTTGAACCTTCTATATAACTAAATTTACTTGAACACATGCTTATAGAACTCCAAGTTTGTTCGTACCAGTACGTCACTTTGCAAAGTAAGGACCAGCTAACCACTAGTAGGGCAAGTATATTACACATGTGACTTGAGCAAACCCAAAATTATCAAAAGTACATGCACCACACCCTAGTGTTTCCCTTTAATTTCTGCTCTGGAGATACTGCAGCAGAGTGATGAACTAAACAAACCTCTGGTTCACTTCAGCACGGCGGTGGTTGCGCCGACAAGGGGGCGGTGGTGGTTGTGCCGATCTGCGCGACAAGTTCATTTATATTTATGTTTAGAGTTTAAAACCACATATACAATAGAATGATAGTTAGAAGTGATGAACCATTTAATTGCATAGAGGGCTGATAAATAATTTAAAAAAATATTAAAATAATATAGTTAGTATCTATATTCAAAATATATGAGTTAAGGTTTATATTTTACTTTGATATTATTTTATAGACAATAGCTGTAATCTTAACATTTTGATAATAATATTTAGTAAGCATGTGCACATAATAGTGGTTTTCAAAACACTAATAAGACTTGAAATATTGTTTTACAAGTATAATTAATTAATTTAGATGGTTATATGTAATGATTTATCACTTATCTATATAATTAGATAAGTGATAAATAATAGTCTACGTTCACTAACCGTTGCATCATATAACCACTTATATAATCACACACAAAAACAGTCTTTTATAAAATATTTCATATGAACTAAAAAAAGAATCAGCGAGTGAAGGAGATTAAAGAAAAAAAAATTGCTAAACAAAACTTTAGGAATAAAACGAAGTCCCCAGAGACCCAAACCAAAAAAAGTCAAAAACCAATCTTAAAACGACAGGCCAAACACGTTCATGTTCAATTTGTAAATAAAATTATAAAAGAAGCAAAATAAACAGCAAAAGAGGCCCGACAAGAAGTGTTTTTTTAACAAAACTTTTGACTAAAAGGGAACAATACTCAAATAGAGAAAATAACAAACAAAAGAAAGAAGAAGCCAGATCAAAGGTGAGAGGAACAAAAGGGGTGGGGTTCTGCAGGGTAGCACAGAGGGGAAGAGGGATCGATAGGAAGAGAGGGAGACGACGGCGGCACAGACAGAGGAAGAGGAGGAAAGATCCGGCCACCACGCGGCGGTGGCCCGGTCCGCCGCGGCCAGCACTCCATGGCGGCAGGACACCACGGCGCTGGCAGGGAAGAACGACGGCGGAGAGGGCGCCGCCGCATACCTCTATTTCCTTTTCTTTCATTCTTTTGTGTCTGCCTTCATCATTTTCTCCTTTTTTGTTTTTGGGTTTGGTTGGGTTCTGTGGATATGGTTTGGTTTTTTGATGATTTGCAGTGGTTGTGGTTGGAAAGATGCCTTGATACTGGACTGTTGTTTAACTTGTGGACGGTATGGATTGAGTTTATGTTGATGAAGAATGTGTATTTGAGGTTTGGCATGTGTTTCTGAGGCTGGAATGTTTAGAGGTTGGTCTATGTGGGATTATGTCTGATGGTTTAGCTGCTGCTACTAGATGAGCACGAATGTGTTTCATTTTTTTTTCTCCTTTTTAATAAAAAGTAACAGTATCATAGCTTTGTGGGGCAAAATAGTTGAATCAGTTTAACCGCAAGCATAACACATACCTGAGAATACCACTCCTCTGTTCCTATTCTTCACTATCCTTGCCTTCAAGTGCCCCCTCTTAAAAACTCTCTTCAGCATCAAAGAAAACCGAGAAAAAAAAGTCCCTCCTGCTCTCTCTGTTTCCTCCAATTTATATCTGCTAAATTTGTTTTGCAATTAAAAGAAATTATTTTCATGCTGGCCTTGGATTGCAGGAGGACAAGGCAGCCTTGTCTCCCACCTGCTCTCTGTATTGCTTGCCTCTGTATTGTACCCTTGCATACTGGCGTGGTTGCTTTGTTTTTACCTGCTGAGTATTTCCCATGATGCATTGGCTTAAAGAGGAAAAGGGGCTGCTGCTCATGAAATCTGAATTTGCCTTATGCTCCAAAGAGAGATGAAATGCCAACGATGTTATTTGCTCCCTGCTGCTTCTCCTTTCCCGTTTTCTTTTTTCTTCTCTTTTTTTTTCCCACATATTTTGGCTGATATGCCCTGCTGTCTCTGCCATTTTATTGGCCTGAGCGAGGAAAACCAAACCTGGAGGCATGAAAGTATGCTTTGGAAGCATATGCTGAAAGTGGGAGTACAGCAGCCTGCGCACCCCTCCTGTTTCTCTCCCATTTTTTTTCTGGCGCACCTCATCTATTTCTCCTTCGTTTATCCCTTTTCTTTTTTTTTTAGAGGAAAGAAATCAAGAGGGGCATCAGATATGGGCTATAGACTGGGTCGAATAAAAAAAAAAAAAGAAGGAAACTTTGCCAAAAGCACGTGCTATCGTAAACTTTTTTTTAGCACAGTACGAAAATTTGAATAGAAAAGAATAAGCAAAACTACACTAAAAAAAAAGAGGCTGGTAATGATTAAACATGAACAGGATAAAATTGGGTATTTACAAACATATATTTTTATTATCAGCTATTACCTTATTTAAAAATTATTATTAATTTAACTAATAATTATTTTGAAATTTGAAAATATTTAATGTTACTCTCATAATGTTTATTCACTATATATTATAAGTAGTACGTTATGATGAACTTATCTCATAAAATTATTTATATTTATGTATTAAATTATTTTTTAAAAAGTTTTTTTATTCAACAATAGAATTTTCTAAATTAATAATAAGTACAATCAATCAAAGTAAAGATAGTTACTAAATTATGAATACATCATTTACAAGAAAAGAAGCAATAAAAATTAATTTAATGTGACTAGCTAATTTACAGTATCAGGTTGCCTTATTTTTATAAATAAAAAAAAAAGAAAATATAGCAAAAGCTAATTGGTCACTAAAATATTTTAATATTATATGTTTCTTTAATATTTATTTAATTATATTAACACTGTGTTTTAAGAAATTGATGTGTATATCGTATATTGTAATTCTTTTTAAGTTGTTTGTATATTAAAATTAAATATTACAGTTTATTAGTATGCCTTTATTCTTATTTATTTTTACTTAATATTTTTCAAATAAATGGTCTTTTTATTATATTTAGATAATTATAGTATCCAAAAGTTTAAACAAACAATTCAATGTTTAGATCTAAATGATTATATTACATAAATTAATTTTTAGTATTTTTAAAAAATAATTTCAAAGAAATATCCATTTTGTTATTTGTAAAATAATTTTAAATAATTTTTAATTTTTAATGGAACTAATAACAATAATAAATAAAGATAAAATCATGATTAATAATGAATAATTAATATTAAATTATTGTTTTGATTAAGATACGAGAAGAATGATATTCTTGACAAATCAACTGAAAATGAGTGAAAGTAAGAGTGGCAATAGTTATTCCCATTTATTCATTCTATTGTTTGACTTTTTATCTTAATTAATTAATTCATTCATTCATTCTAATTAATTTCTCTTTATTTTATCTTTACATTTATTCTTTGATTTAGAAGCAAGTAACAAAGGTGATGATGGTGGGAAAAGGCTTATGTTGCGGCTGAAAGGATTTAAAGAGCTTAACGAAATTAGAGATAAAAAATTGAATGTCTGTCCTTCGCAGATTTTAAGCAATGATTGGATAAAATTAAAAACTATAGAGATGATAATTATCTTGTGTTCTTCAATGCTGATCAAGAGTCCAACGGCAAAGATGGAACTGAAATTATAATCCACTTGTTTCTTTCAAGGCTGATCAGGTGTCCAATTGTCATCAATCTATGGTCTCTATTCTTGAGAGCCAAAGTAGTATAAGCCCTTTAAAGCTTTCCAATTTCTGGGAAACAAAGTCTTGGAGTTAAAACTCTTCAAATTCTGATAACATGGATCATGCAAGGTTGAAAGCTTTGAAAATCGGAGGGGTCCTTTGATGTGAAGGCAATCATCAATGATAACAAATGGAAAGGTTCAATGTAATGTTTTCGAATTTTTTGTGCTTAGTTTTTAATGTAAAGGAAGACATGATGTTAACTGAACCAAAATTATATATATTGGATATAGTTTTTTCGATAAGTATAACTAAAATTATAATACTATTTTGAATTAATCTTCACATTTGAAAATTATTTTAGTTATCAACTATTAAAATAAGGCAAATTAGTTACTAATATTGTAAAACGTGAGCCTTATTCCACTTTTATTTAACAATCTGCAAATTAAATGATGATGTGTAATATTAAGTGATACCTAAGTGTATCTTATGTCATCTAAAATAAAACTAAATTTTAAATAACTCATTTTGATGTCTAAACTTGTACAAAATAAATCATCTTATCATTTAAAATGGAGATTTAAATAACTCAGGGTATGTCAATGTATCACTTAATCTTACATATTATTATTTAAGAAGTGATTATTGCCACTCCTCATTAATTTACGACCACTTGCACTTTATGTAAAATGCCCTTAAGCTTATTTTAACAATTAGTCATTTGTTTATTTTCAAAATTAATTTAAGAATTATGTATTAGAATTTTAATTATTTATTGTCACTCCTTATTTTTTTATTTATGATATTTCTAAGTGTTTTAATTTAAAATTTATTTTAATTTATTTCAGAAGCTATCACGCAAATTTTAAATTCATCTCGGTTTATAATTTATTTATCATTTTATTTCTTCACTATTTCTATTCCTATTCTGAGTCAAATTCATCTTGTTATTCATATTCTTAGTATTGATTTGTTGTGAAAATTATAAATGTATATAATGATTAAAATACAAAATTAAGATACAAAGGCTTTTGACCATCACATAATCAAAACCACAAATGTGACATGAAGTGGATTTCCTATCTTTATCAATTCTATTATTTATTTTGGTAATTATCAGTAATTACCTTCTTCTATTTCATGTAAAAAAATATGCACATCTTCTTCTAGTTGGCTTTGCCATCTTTTAGATTTTATTTCATTATCCTGACTACTTTGGAAAATATATAATGATGGCATTTATGAAAAATAATATTGTTATCTATGAAAATTGCTCTTAAAGAGCTCCATATGAATTATCTTTGTGATTTATGTGTTTTATTTATATTTTAAAGTGTTATATTTTATATCTAAATTAAATTTGCAAGTTATTTTGAATTTTATTCACTACGCTTTTTAATTCAAATTATATATATATATATATATATATGTATATATTTGCTAGTCATCTAACCCGTGTGATACACAAGGAGATAATAAAAAATAATTTATTGATTATTATAAAAATTAAATAATAATTTATTTAAATATATCTTATAGAAAATTGAATATATAATTTTATCTTAAAAGTAAGTTAATAGTTAAATAATTAAACAAGTGGATAAAATATAAATGTGTCATTCTATTTTATATTTTATATTGAATATCATGTTTATAAAGTTGAAAATATCTCGATAGATGACCTATAACTAACAATAAATAGTCTATTTTATGAAAATTTTGCATATTTTGAAAGTTAATATTGTTGAATAAAGAAAGATAATAAATGGATAATTTTACTATTTCATGAGCCATTTATACGGATGACAATGAGTATCTATGAGAAAGATGACATGTCTCATGCCTCTTGTTACCATTTAGAATTTTGTCTCTCATCCCCATCCCTATCCCCCTTACGGGTCCCCATTTCTCATTTCTCATTTCTCATGGGGATTTTAAATCCCTATGATATTCAGTGGTTTATTAATAAATTTTAAAAAAAGAAAAACTTTAAAAATATTTTACAATTTGAAACATAAATATCCATAATAACAAATACTATTGATGCAACATAATTCAAATTAAACTTAAAAACATATACATAATGCAAATATAAGAAAAATAATTAAAAAATAAAGGTGTGTTATCCCCGTCCCTATCCCGTTTAACAAATGAAAACTTAGCCTCCATTGATCATCCTTATAAAGGCAAAATATGTGTTAATTTCTTTTCCTATTAAGTAATTCCCTCATGCAGCCATTTTTAATTTATTTTTATCAACCCTAGTCATTTATATCTTTTTAGTAAATTAAAATTTTTAATTTATAAAATATAAAAAAATATTTTTTAATTAATAAAAATAATACATAAATTTAATTTATATGATTTCAATTACATGTCTTTTCCTTGTACATCTTTTTAATAAATTAAAATATATGTTATAATTAATGTGTAATAATTAGTAAAAAACTTATTCATAATTCTAATTTATATAATCTCAATTATTAGAGCACTACATCAATTATAATATTTTTTGAAAAAATGAAACACCAAACACACAATGGGTAACAAGTTAAACCAAAGCAAACAAGCCAATGAATGCAGGACATGAAAAAAATTTCAAAGCCACAGTGCCACATCATTAGTTTTCAACAATGCTAATAGAAAGATGTTTATCCAATCCAAGAACAATGAAACCAATGAGAGAATTCGAGGAAGATTAATCAATCATTGAATATTGAGAGAATGGTTAAATGTCATCATCTGCTGATACATTTCGGTATATGAATACTAGAATGAGATTAGCATATATGGATTCACGCCACTATTAAACTGAGAGACTATACGATAATTATAATCATGTAACGATTATAACAATCATTGTTGCCATCGAACTCGTGAGGTGATAGAGAGTTTATGTGAGAAGGGATTGACTTTGTGAAAGATTTGTGCAATATTGTGAATGAGCTGTTGCTCAATGTGTGTGTTTGGTGTTTCATTTTTTCAGAACAAAAAGCATATACATGGCCTATATTTTCATATTATTACAAGTAGTATAACTTGCATATGGTTGAAGTAGTTTAGATGTAATAGACATGGCCTACATTTGAGATGCAATAACAATACATGCTTGAGAGCGACCACCCCTCTCTTCCTACTCTTCTATGGCCTCCTCAGCTCCCAAGGCTCTCTCAAAGTTCGTCTCAGTCCCAGCAAGAAACTCTAGAACCCTTTCTCTTTCTATTCCATTCCATTTGTACCCCAAATTTTTATTATTATTTTTGGTTTGAATTTCGTTGCACTGTGCCTCTGCGTTTGCCTCTGCTTGTTTTGTGCACAATGTGCTTTTTGCAAGACAATTGTCTCTTCTCCTTTTTTTTTTTGCCCTCCCAAATGATACGTTGCCAACTCTTTTTTTTTCATAATAACTTTTGATTGCAATTATACTCATCATCATTTTTTCATAATTTTTTTCAAGGAATAAACCATACTACGGTTAAATACACAGATATGGAAAAACTCTTTTTCTCTTTTTCATAGTTATTACTTCATTATAAATAAAAGCTAAAAAGAAATAGATAACTTGCAAAAATAATCCCTTTGATTCAAGAGAGATTAAAGAGTAATTTTTTATTAAATTATATAGTAAATCTATCAATTGTTAAGAAATTATGCAATGCAAATAAAACATAAAATGGACAAAATATAGTATTCACAATGATCAGTTAATATCAGTACCAGATCATTTAGTACAAAGAAATTTTTTATAATATATATTTTTTAGAATTTAACATTTAATTTGTATGATAAGAATTTGAGGATTTTGAAGAATAAAATAAAAAGTCAATTATATTAGCCTAATATTAACACTGTATTTTAAAAGAATTGATGATATCGTATATTGTAATTCTTTTTAAGTTTTTTGCATATTAAAATTGAATATTACAGTTTATTAGCATTCCTTTATTTTTACTTAATATTTTTCAAATAAATAATCATTTTTATTATATTTAGATAAATTTTAGTACTCAAAAGATTAAACAAATAATTTAATGTTTAGATTTAAATGATTATATTGCATAAATTAATTTTTAGTACTTTTTATATTTAATAAAAATAATTTCAAAGAAATATCTATTTTTTTATTGGTAAAATGATTTTAAATAATTTAAAAATTTTTAATTGAACTAATAACAATAATAAATAAAGATAAAATCATTATCAATAATGGATAATTAATATTAAACAATTATTTTGATTAAGATATGAGAAGAAGGGTATTATAGACAAACCAACTAAAAATGAGCGAAAATGGGAGTATGTCGCAACTGAAATTAAGACGGAATGATGAAAAATATAAACGGCCTATTTGGCAAGTGTTTTCAAAAAATGTTTTTGATTTTTAAAAATTAAAAAAAAACTTGTTTGATTGAGATATTTTGCAAGCCATGTTTTAAAAACAAAAAACCACAACTATCATTTTTAAAACAAAAAATGCAAAACAATTTCAACCTGTTTTTCCGGTTTATTGTTTTCAATTCAGTGAAAAACACGGTGTAATAATTGTAAATAACTTAACTTGTTGTTTTTGCCATTGTTCGACTTCTCCTGAAAGGTTACAACCCCTTTCTCTGTTATTTTTTTCTTGGATTTAAGTAAGAGCTCCCAAAGCCTTGACTCCTTTCACCTTCAAGCAATAACCCAAAGCCTCCCAAGTCTCGCCTTGAAGCGGCTCTGGCACGGCCTGCTCCCCGACCCGCCACTGTGACCGGATCTCATCGGTGTTACCCGAAGATCCGAAGACCCAGCCTTCAATGTGAGCAGAGAAAGTTCTCCCCCATTCGCCGGAACACGACCTGCTCCCTAGCCCCCTGCCGTGACCTACTCCGCCCAGCAGTGAACGAGACTAGCGAAGCCTAGATCCAGTGCGACCTGCTCCCCCCGACGGAGAACGAGACCTGCGAAGCACCAATCCGCTGTGACCTGATAAATGGTGATGTTGGAAGAAAGGGTGGTGCCGATGGAGTAGAGAGGAGGTAGCGCAAGGGGAAGAGAAGAAGGAGGAAGGGGAAGCCATAGGTGGCTCCACGATGGAGGAGGCCACAACAGTTTCTGTTTTTGCTTTCCATTTCATTTTTTTTAAAATTTGATTATGTGTAGGTTGGGATTCCATGAGCTGAGAAGTATTGTTGATAGTGATGATTGTTGATTTGTTGCTGGAAATAGATTATTGTTGTTTGATTTTTGTTGATTTGAGAACCGGATGTGGGACTAGGATTGTTTGGAAACTGGTTTGGTTTGTTGTTGTTGTTGTTGTTGTTGTTACTGTTAACAAATTGGCAAGATATCGTGACCAAATTGTAAATTGGATGTGGTTACAAGAAAATCATGAATAGTTTATAAATGGATTTATAAATATAAATTAACATCAAGTTATGTTAAGACTATTTTTAAAATAGAAAGTTGTATTAAGATTTTATTTATTAAATATGTATGGAAAATATTATCTACAAAACATATAATAGTTAAGGAATTGTTTAAAATTTGTCATTTATAGTTATGCAATTTGCCAAACCATTTTTTATTTTATTAGTTTGAAAAGTTATTTTTTAAAAAAATTATCCAAACAAGTTTTCTATTTTTTATCATTATAAAACTGTTTTTAAACTTAAATTGCCAAGCAAGTTTTTCTACTTTTTTATTTTTAAAAATTGAACTTAAAACTATTTTCTAAAATAGTTTTAAAAATAAAAATAAAGAAACACTTCCAAACAGCCCCAAATATTTTTCATGGAATCACCACCAAGGTGTATTGAGGAAAAACTATTAGAAAAATCATTTTGTAAAAAATATTTTAAACCAGTCTACAAAAACAGAGTTAGATGAGTCTATTTATGCACAGGAAAGGGCGGAGACTAAACCCCACAGCACTCCTAGTACGTCCGTCCTAAAATAGTTACCCAAAAGTCAATTGTGTGATTTAAATAACTTAAAAACATATAAAATTTACCTAAAAAGATAAAGAAATATAATATTTACAAATAAGTAAAAAAATCAAATTAAAATATTTATAAATAGAGGAAATAAGATAATAAAAATCAGAGACAAAATTATGAAAATTTAAAATTTAACTTGATAGGAAATACTTGCTCCTCCATATTCTCAGATACAATGAGGAACTCAAAATCACATAGTTCTCTAGAAAATATTTAGGTGTTGGTTGATTTTCATTAATTAATAAAAACCTTTTTGTAAAGAAGCATTGTTCTTTAAAAACAAAATCTGCTCTTGCATAAGATTTAAGATAACACTTGGCTCCTTAGTAAATCCTTATGATTCAACAATGGTGAAAATAACATTTGCTACTTAATCAACATTACTTGTCATTGCACAGATAAGATACAAAAAAAAGATTGAAAATATATTTTTTTTGTTATTTTGATTGACAAGAATATAAATTTATTATGATTGAAAAGAAAAGATTTTTTTTTCGCAATCACCAATTTCAACATGATTTGAACAAAACAAATTATGGGATTCTTGTTGATTTTTTGGTTTGAACGGACATGAAGAGAATGCTTATGTGTTTGTGGATTTCAGTTACAGGATTCATGGTATTTCCAAATGAGGGGGTTTGGCTATTGATCTATGGACGTTCGAAGAGGGGCCTTCATTTTTTTGGTTTGAGTTTCAAAGGATTATGTGAATGGCCTGTGCGTGTTGTGAATGTGTGAAAAATGGTGATCGATCCCCTTTGCTTCAGATTTCCCTCCCTTATTCTTAGCTAGAAAGCTTTGGATCCCTCTGCCTTGGGCAATGCATTTTGCAGGATTAGCATTTTTGTTGTTGCAAAATCTGAAGAGTAATAACTATAATTATAATTCTATTATGAGAGTTAGTTAGATGCAAGTGGCAGTTAGATTAGTAACTGATTCTCCCGCCAATTCTCCAAGCTTGTAGGAGAAGATGCACGATCTCCAGCTCTACCAAGATCCCTGGTACAAACTTCCGTTTAACAAGTTAACTTCTTACATTCTCTACCAATCAAATTGGATGAGAAAAATTTTCTTCTCTGGAAATGACAAATTCTCACAGCTGTGAAAGGCTACAACCTTCGAAACTTCATCAATCCACATGCACCAAGACCAGCAAAGTTTGCTTCAAGTTCAGACAGGAAGGCAAGAAGACTCTCCGAAGCCTTTGATGCTTGGGAGTAGCAAGATCAGAAGCTCCTTTCATGGATGCTCTCTTCCATGTTTGAATCGATTCACACTCTGGTAGTAGATTGTGACTATTCTTGGCAGCTGTGGCAAAAACTCGAAGAATACTTCGCTACACACTCTCGTGCGCGAGTTCAACAACTCAGATCTGCAACCAAAGGTTCTGCAATTATCTCTGAATTCCCGTTAAGAATCAAAGCTCTAATAAATGCACTTGCTTCCATTGGATCTCAAATACCTGAAGTGGAGCACATCCACATCATCCTCAGTGGTTTGCCTTTCGAATATCAAGCTTTTGTGACCTTAATCAACACGCTTGCTGAACCATGCACCATGACACAGCTGGAATCGTACCTTCTTGTTCATGAAGCTCAATTTGAAAGGATCAATTCCATGAATACACAACCTCTGATGCTGGCACATTTAACCATTATAGATCCTGGTACTTTCTGCGGTGGCCGTGGAAGCTTTCGCGGTCGAGGAGGTCACTCTGGTGGCTATTCCAGCGAAGGTCACTCTTCTCTTATGTGTCAGCTCTGCAACAAGCCGGGACATGCATCCTTCAATTGTTGGCACCGATTTGACCAAGACTTTCAACCCTCACCACCACCTTTACCACCCTATGCACACTTAACAACCACCGGACCTAACCTAACCAAGCACCATCCTCCCTCTCACACACTTCAAACCTTACTAAATCCTACCTCCCTAGTAGCCACACCAGAAACAGTGGTGGATACTGCCTGGTATCCTGACTCAGGCGCCACTAATCATGTCATACCTCAATACACCAATCTCATGCATGCCTCCCAATATCAAGGCTCAACTCAACTTCATGTTGGCAATGGGCAAGGTTTGCACATTGTTCACATTGGTTCATCTCATGTCACTCCACTTACTGTACACACACAACCATTAATTCTGCATGATTTATTACATGTACCTACCATTACTAAGAATCTTGTTAGTGTTCACAAATTTGCTAGGGATAACAATGTTTACTTTGAATTCCATCTTTACCACTATTTTGTTAAATCCCAGGCATCGAATGAAATCCTCCTTCAAGGATCCATCACCAAAAGAGGCTTGTATCAATTTACTCTTTCCAACTACAGCATCTGAATTCAGCATCTGATAGCATCTGTAATACTGCATTAGTTTCTGGTTCTGCTAATTCTTGCAATACCGTTTCTGTTTCTGATTCCCTTACTGTTTAGCATAATAGGCTAGGCCATGCCTCTTCACCAGTTGTATCCTCCATTTTAAAATCTTGTAATATACCCATACTCAATAAATCCACAAATTTATGTGACTCCTGTTGTCTTGGCAAAAGTCATAGGTTACCCTCATCACCATCTACTTCACTTTACAACACACCACTTGAATTGATTTTCACAGATATATAGGGTCTAGCCCCTGTCACTAGCTTACAAGGCTTTAAATATTACATCTCATTCATTGATGCACACTCCAAATTCACTTGGGTTCACTTTCTTAAATCCAAAGATCAAGCATTCACTGCATTCTTACAGTTTAAATCTCTTGCTAATTTACAACTTGGTTACTCTATTAAGTCTATACAATCAGATTGGGGTGAGGAGTTTAGATCCTTCACTAACTACCTCACCACTCATGGTATTACACATCGCCTCATTTTCCACACACACCACCACCAAAATGAATTGAAAGAAATCATAGGCACTTGACAGAAACTGGGCTCACCCTTCTAGCACATGCTTCCTTAACTTTACATTTCTAGGATGAAGCCATTGCCATAGCTACCTACATCATAAATAGAATCCCCTCGGCAAATCTCAAACATATACCTCCATTTGAAACCCTCTTTCACAACAACTTGACTACCATTCATTCAAAGTCTTTAGTTGCCTTTGCTACCCCCTACTTCAGCCATATAACAAGCACAAATTTGCCTATCACTCAGCCCTTTGTACATTCCTTGGTTACAGTCCTCAACACAAAGGGTACAAATGTTTAGCTACTAATAGCAGAATTTACATCTCAAAAGATGTAAAATTCAATGAAACCATATTCCCTTACGAGTCAACTTCACCTCCCCCCTAACACCACCCCTGTACTTAGCCCAAACTCCCTACCACTCTCACACATCAACCCTCTGCCCATAGCCAACCAAGTCCCCACTATTCTCACAACTGTCCCTGACCATATCAGTTCAGTTTCACCAACACCAGCACCAGCAATATCCTCATCCACTCCTTAACCCATATCCCCACCATCACCACCACCTCAAACCAACATTCACCCTATGCAAACTAGAGCCAAATCAGGAATCACCGAACCTAATCCCAAATTCCAACCCTCGTCCTTCCTAGCTATAATAGAACCTATCTCAACAGCTGAAGCATTGTCCTCACCTCAATGGCTTACTGCAATGACAGAAGAGTTTGAAGCCTTCCAAAGGAATAACACCTGGTCCTTGGTTCCATTACCACCTGGAAGACAGCCAATTGGGTGCAAGTGGGTGTTCAAAGTGAAGCAAAACCCGGATGGCTCCTTACACAAGTACAAGGCTAGACTAGTAGCCAAAGGATTTCACCAAAAAGTTAGGTTTGATTACTCTGAAACACTCTCCCCTGTTGTCAAACCAGCAACTATTCAAGTTATCCTTGCTCTAGCCCTCTCAAACAAGTGGTGCATCAGGCAACTTAATGTCAATAATGCCTTTTTGAATGGCATTCTGCATGAGGAGGTATACATGTGTCAACTTGAAGGGTTCTCTAAAGGGAACTCCAGCTTAGTATGTAAATTGCATAAAGCTCTATATGGGTTGAAACAAGCACCTAGAGCTTGGTTTGAGAGACTAGCTTCAGTCCTACATCAATTAGGATTCATCAGCAGTAAATGTGATCCTTCTCTCTTCATTCACTCAAAAAATGGCCAACACACCTACATTCTAGTCTATGTGGATGACATAATTTTCACTGGCTCCTCTCCCCACTATATTTCTGACCTCATTCAGAACCTTAATACCCAATTTCCATTCAAAGACCTCGGCTCCTTGAACTACTTTCTTGGAATTGAAGTTCACAAACTCAAAGATGGCACACTGCTCCTATCTCAACAAAAATACATTAGAGATTTACTGGTCAAAAGCAAAATGGACAAAGCTAAGAGCATAGCCACTCCCATGGTTTCCAACCTGAAATTGTCCAAACATGGATCAGATTGTGTGACAGATGCCTCCCTTTACAGGTCCATTGTTGGTGCATTACAGTATGCAACCATCACTAGACCTGAAATAACATTCTTAGTCAACAAAGCCTGCTACTTCATGGCCAGCCAATTCATGGCCCAGCCTCTCAAAACTCATTGGAAGGCAATAAAGAGAGTGCTAAGATACCTTGCAAGAACACTTCAACTTGGCCTCCATCTGGTCCCTTCAACTCAGCCCCTGGGACTTAAAGGTTTCTGTGATGCTGATTGGGCTGTGGATGTGGATGACAGAAGGTCGACCTCAGGTTCTTGCATCTCCTTGGCCCGAATCTAATTTCTTGGTGGGCTAAGAAACAACCAACCGTGGCCAAGTCTAGTGTAGAGGCCAAATATAGAAGTCTAGCAGACATCACTGCAGAGATCATCTGGCTTCAGTCCCTCCTTTGTGAGCTCCATCTCCCCACAGTTAGACCAATTGTCTACTGCAATAATCTAAGTACCATCATGCTGGCTCATAACCCTATGATGCACTCCAGAACCAAGCACATGGAGTTGAACCTATTCTTTGTCAGAGAAAGAGTAATTCAAGGTCAACTCCTTATTTCTCACATGCCTACCTCAGAGCAACCAGCAGACATTCTCACTAAGGCCATTTCCAGCAACCGCTTCAACCATCTCAGGGAGTTACTAGGAGTCAAAATTCTAGAGAAACTACAAACCAAAACCTAGCTAGAATTGAGGGGGAATGATAACTGTAATTGTAATTCTGTTATGAGAGTTAGTTAGATGCAAGTGGCAGTTAAATTAGTAACTGATTCTCCTGCCAATTCTCCAAGCTTGTAGGAGAATATAGCTCAACTTATATAAATGTCATGTACTTCAATACTTAGATCAACATATACATATTATTCATATTTTCTCATGTTCATCTCTCTTCTCTCTCTTTCTCTGCATGAGTTGTATGTTTTCTAATAGAGAGAAAGAAAGAGCATTTGTCTCCTTTTTCCTTTCCCTGCAGTGTCTGTGTCTCTTGCCTCTGATTCTACTATCGTAGAGAAGAGTGCAAAGAAGGCTAGCACAAGCAAACAAAAAGTTTCTTATTTTATTTTTTTTTTCAGAATGGAACTTGTTGAAGAGGTCTGTGAGTGGAGCAAAATGTGAAATATGGGCTGCTGTTAACAAAAGGAAATGATTGGACTCTTGACCCAAAAGAAAAAGGACTGATGCAGAAGTAAAGAAAACAAATTTAATTTTTACATTTTTTTATTAACATGCAAAAGGAGAAAAATATAAAAACCAAAAAGAAATATTTGAGACCACAAAACACAATGTTGACAATGATTAAATATGCCATTTAAAATTAAATTACAAGATAAAATAAAGTTAAATTAATTATTTCTTTTTTTAAACTTAATCAAAATTTGGATGCTGACAGAGTGGCAATAGGCATTTGAGAGTAGCAATAGTCACTCCCATTTATTCATTCTATTATTTTATTTTTTTTATCTTAATTAATTAATTCATTCTAATTAACTTCTTTTTATTTTATCCTTACATTTATTCTTTGATTTAGAAGCGTAAAAAAAGGTTATGTTGGTGGGAAAAGGCTTATGTTGCTACTGAAAGGATAAAAGAGCTTAATGAAACTAGAGACAAAAAAATGAATATCTGTCCTTCGAAGATTTTAAGCAATGATTGGGAAAAAATAAAAAATATAGAGATGATAATTATCTTGTGTCCTTTAATGCTAATCAAGAGATCCGACAGCAAGGATGGAACTGAAATGATAATCCACTTGTTTATTTCAAGGTTGATTAAGTGTCTAATTGTCATCAATCTTTTGTCTCTATTCTTAAGAGCCAAAGGAGTATAAGCTCTTTAAAGCTTTCCAATTTCTAGGAAACAAAGTCTTGCAGCCAAAGCTCTCAAGATAGGTACCCTGTCCTTCGCAAAGCAAAGTCCCTAAATTCTTAGTACACTAAGAGTTCTAGATTTATATAACTCTAACAATTTGACTTTAACATAACTGTGATTATGGAAATCATGCTTAAGAGATCACCCATTTGTAGGCAACCCGATCTCAAACCCACAAAATATGTATCTGACAATTGCTAAGAATCATACTGAATTACATACCTCTTGGTATCATAAAACTGAAGTTCTAAGTTCAAATCTTAAGTTAACATAACTTTTCATATACTTGATAAATCTAAAATCATAACTCAAAATACTAGGGTTCACAATCATGAAATTCTAAAGTCATAACAACATATTTTTTCATAAAGCTAAATCATACTTTATTCAAAATAGCTCAACTTAAATTTCAATAAAACAATTTCTGAAATTCCAAGTTTTAAAACATGACAATATGATATATTCATATTTGACATTTTCATAAGCATATTTAAATCATATATTTTTCTCAATGATCATTCCAAGAACATATAAAGTATTTTCATAACATGCATCAGTCCAATTTATAGTCCCATGGTTTTGAAAAACTCATTTTTCATGCTATAGTCAAAACTATAATATTTACTAGCTTTACCATAACTCGTAAAATCATAATCAATACATAATCTCATCTCCAACTTCATATATATAACAAAAATAACACATAAAACATAGTTATTATGATGAAACTAAGGTCATGAGTTTAAACCTACTCACCATTTGGAGCCAGGAGTATATGAGCTCCTCCAACTTGACCTGAAAGCTTGGAATGATACTAACAATTGCCATAGAGCAACCATAAACCCTAGATTAATCTCTAATAGCCTCTATATAGCTCTACTATAACCCTAAAAATATTGGAGGAGCACCATCACTTGACAACAATGAGAGAAATAACAAGACCCAATTTAAGATTATGAAAGAATAGAGAGAATGAAGATATAAACTAACAACATATACATGCATTGATGATTTAAGGGAGCTTGATTGGAGAGAATAAGAGAAAAAGGATAAAAAATGGGGAAAGGAGGATTTCTGCTTTGGTTTCTGCTTCTGCTAAAGGAAAAGAGCCCGATGGGGCTTTAAATGGGATAAAAAATGAAACAGTGTCATTTTCGGTTATTGTTCACGCTCCAGGGGACTGCTATAGCGGTCTATAAGGGTCAGGGAGTTTTGCGCTCCCAAGCTGACCATTTATGACTGTTATAACAGTCCTCATAACACAAAAATACTTAAATTCATGGACTGTGACTATAGCAGTGACAGTTCACCCAATTTCTGCATTTTTCTGTCATTTTGGCATATGAGTTGTCTTAATACTCACTTATTTACATTTCTTAATTTTAAGTCAAAACATTAACTTTAAAACATAAATGTAAATAAAAAAATAGCCCTCATTTGGATTCAAATAAAATATTATAAAAATTAAAATCCCAACAAATCAAAATCAAAGCTTTGGGTTTTAGTTCAAATCCGAGAGTCTTCAAGATTTTTTAAACTTGTAGGCTAAAAAAGAAATGTTTAAAAATTTCATAAAATTCATTAAAAATCACTCTTTAACTTATTTTCCTCTTAGAAACAATTACAGAGACTTTTGATCCCAAGAATGTGGCTCTATCATATAACCCTCAAAGGACATGTAGGATCTAGACTCAGTGAAATTCAAAACTCAGAGCAACAGATAAGGGTAACTAAAACCCTTCCTATTAAAAAATGTTTCTAACATTTTTATTTAAAACTAGGGTATTAGATGTGTTCTTATAATTTTAAGATTCATTAAATTAATTTAGTATAGTTAATATGCTTTATATTAATTGATATGAATGCTATTTTAATATTTTAATAAGGATAATATAGTAAATTAAATAATAATTAGTTTAAAACCCCCAAATTGGGGGAACTACAAAATAGAGATTTTGGAGAGCTTTCAGAGGTTAATAAAAATCCTCAACTTCTTTCCTTCCTAGAAGTAAAACTCAGAGTCAATCGTTAAAATAGTCCCTAAGAATTTTTAAATCTGACAAAATGGTCCCTAAAGAATAAAAATAGACAAGGAATAAAAATGGACAAAATGGTCCCTAAGGAATAAAAATAGGCAAATTAGTCCCTCACATTTTCAAAAACAGGACAAAATGGTCATTCTATCAAATTATTCTATTAATAATTTGTTAAGTGGATTACATGACACCCTTAATTATTCCTATCAAACTAAACTAAATTTCCGATTTAAAAATCCTTAGGGACTATTTTGGGGGGTTTACTCTAAAACTCATGAAGACATTCAAACCTTATAAATGTTTCTCTTCCCTTCCTTTTCCTTCAAAATTAAACTCATGAACACACCCTAAAATAACTCATAGTTGTAAATCAAAGTCATCGGGATTAAAATGAGTATTAACTCTACTATATTTCTTTAAAAATGGATGTTGTTGTATTTATCCAAAGCAAGATCTTTTAAAATTGAGAAACAAAGTGTCGTGGCAAATAAAGAGTCATGCAAAACTTTTATACAATATTATTCAATCATATATTGACACATTAGTAAATGTGATTGGTGGTGGAAGATAATTGAAAAATATGGGGGCAGTGATAAGTGATGATATATCTTTCTAATCATCAATTCTCTTAATTTTAAATTATATTCATAATGATATAAATGTAATTTATACAACATTTCATGACTATTAAATACCTATATGAGAGATTTAAATTAAGAGGAATTTTTTTTGGGTAAAAATTAAGAAGAATTTTATACACACTAATTAAAAAGATTTATCATTTTTCTAAAAATATATTAACCAAAAAATTTAAAACACTAATATGTAAATGATACGTCTTGATAATAACAAAGAGAAGATAAGAAAAAATTCCTCTGGTTTTTTTTTTCACAAATTAGAGAACAAAAGGTCTTAAACTTATTTTATATATATATATATATATATATATTAATTAGTGAATTTTTTTCTCATATAACAAGACATATTAGTTCTCTAATAACTCTAATAAGAATTATATTATTTGTACTCATCATACATAAGACATTGCGCCAATTCATATCACATGCATTATTAGATGATGTGTGAGTCGACACAGTGTCTTATGCATAGTTAGTACAAATAATATTTTTCTTCTAATAATCATATATATATATATATATAGTTTTAACAATCTTCCCCCTCAGCATATACCATGTTCTCTAGAATTTTCATTGTAGTAATTGCTATGATTGTGTTTTTCGGGTGCAAGATTTGCATTGACTTAGTTGTAATTTTGATTGATGTGGGATTAGTTTGTTAGTTCCAACTGAGGTGGCTGTGCAATGGGGGCGTTGCTTGCTTCTGCATTTACATCAGTGGTGGTAGGGGAACAGAGGAGGCAGGAAGAGGGGTGATGTTTAACACATTTTTTTTTTTTGGCATTTAATCACATTTCTAAAATGTGATTAAAAGTGATCTCATTTTCCCATAGACAACATCACCATGTGCTTTGAGTATAGAAACCAGAGCAATCACCTATTATAATTTTTTTTTTCATTCACCCATGTATATACTCATATCTATTGTCTTAAAAGTTTACCATATAATAGATTCTGTTTCATATTACATGCATTTGTTTCTAGCATAACACGCTCAACAATCAAGTGAGCTTTATGTCAGTTTGAACATGCTATTTTGTTTGACAAAATTTTCTAATATTTTTTGTTTAAAAGTTAAATGTATTCCTATTATATTAAAAATAGTGTATATCGATAAATAATATAAAAAGTAATGCGGGTGTGTAAATAATTATTTTTTTTATTTTTTTTGGTAAAAAATCCTCAAGAAGCTCTAACACATATTCATCATGTAAGAAATTATTTGATTTGGTAATGAACAAAATAATATATGATTTATTTAACAAAAGAGAAAAATAACCAAAAAATGATGAAAATATGGTTTTTGCTATGGTATCTTAAAAATATTGGCACCTTTTTAAATATAAGGATTGTGATCTATCATGAATATTTAAAATATTAATAAATTTAGTTAGTGAAACACGCAGTAAATTTTCAGTCATAAATTATCTAGAAAGTATCGATGCTTATGAATTTTATAGAGTACCAGAAAAATTCCCTAAAAATATATATAAAAAAATAGAAGGTCAAAATCAAGCTGAGAGCGAACCTATTTTCACAATTGTGCTTTTTAAAATCACAAGGATAGAAGAGAAGGGAAGTGCTTTTCCTACGGTTAGTGTATGGGGGCTGCGAAACTGCGTCAAACCGTAGTCATCCTAGCGTCAAATACGGCTAAAAAGGCATTCAAAGGAAGAAGTGACGAGGAAATTTCGGACGTAACTTGTCCCTGTTTTTGCTCTTTGATTCCAATACATACGGCCCAAAATGACGAAATCCACGCACAAAAAACATTCCAATACAAAGTTAAATAAAACAAAAACCAATCACATGGTTGGGAGTTTTATCCTCGACATGGGGTACATTTCGTGGGCAATGATTTAACTTAAAAGCTCTCACAACGAAGGCATTAATTATTATTACTGATAATAAATATCTCGATTTTGATTAAAAAATAAATAGAACAAAAACCAACAAATTTGCACGTACTCTTAAAAAAGAGCAATAATTGAAACCCGTTCCTCAATCGTAGTCCTTCGTCGAAAGCTCCACCGATTCATCTTCATCCACAAAGACAAGTTGCATATATCATACCCTGCACGCAAAGATACATAAGTAACACTGTCAAATTACTTCAATTCAATTCTCATGCTTTCTTTTGCTTTTGAGTAAAAAAGTTTATTTTAGTAATTCATGTTGCGCTCAGAGACTGATTCACAGTGTAATTAAATTATATCAATGTATAGCAAGGAGTACCAAAATAAATCCGATAAAATTAAATCTACCAATCTGCGCAACGCAGTGAAAGATAAATATCAGGATGAATAGTAATTTACGGTGGGACCCGCTGATCACTATTTACGGTGGTGCTCATTTTATTACTATTCACACAGATGACATTCAGTAATGGAATCGTATCACTATTCTCGTGAATAGTAAATTCAGAGTACTATTCACTGTGGTGGGACTCACGTCACTATTCATGCCACCAAAACAGATCAAGAAATATGCGCACCGAATTTTTAACGTGGAAACCCCCAAATACCGGAGGAAAAAACCACGAGACAA
This sequence comes from Dalbergia cochinchinensis, assembly GCA_031216125.1. Taxonomy (NCBI): domain Eukaryota; kingdom Viridiplantae; phylum Streptophyta; class Magnoliopsida; order Fabales; family Fabaceae; genus Dalbergia; species Dalbergia cochinchinensis. The sequence continues at coordinate 11,051,935 of CM062371.1, forward strand.
ACTCCGAAAAATATTCCACTATATTCAGGATAATTACACAATATCCTTTCCACACTCTCCAACCCAAGAGGTAAATATAGTGTTTACGGTAACCTCCTATTCAAATACTACACTTTTGCAGTACCAAGGAGTAATAAAGATGATACCCAAAAATATTCCTGGTGTATATATCCACACCCTACACTCTCTGGGATTTACTCACACTTTCTATTTTCCTCTCACTCTCAAGAAAAATAACACAAGTTCTGTGTATTTTTCTCTCTATGCAGCTTGTATCTCCACTGCTGCTTGTGATTCTGAAGTTGCTTACTCGCCTCTATTTATAGAGGAGAACTAACGCGATGTCTGATGAATTAATTTCTTTGTTCACGCATTGAAAATTTTCCTTAGTATCGTGAACAGTGATTTCACTGTTCACGCGTTGAAAATTCTTATGTAAGCACTGACATCATCATGTGTGAACAGTGATTTCACTATTCACGCATGGGAAAATTTCTTTTCGCGGCTTCAGTCTTGCCGGCCGGATCCCACAGTTCAAATTATCTATATGTTTCACTTTTCTTCTTGAAATTAATAAATTACTAAGTTAGTCTCTTGTTAAAGGGGATTTAATTTAGTCTCTAGAGTGGTGTTCATTGCACGAGAACTTAAATCATTAAAATAACTAATTTAAATTATATTTATATAAGTTTAAGGATTAAATTAATAATTTTTTAATTTTAAGAATTAAAATAAAGTATGAATACAATTTTAAGGAACAAAATAAATATTTACTCCAATATTTTCTTTTTAATCCAAAGTAAGAAACCAAATGAAACAGAGACTAATATAAGCTAGCGAGGAAGAAGAGGAAGAGTAGTTACTGTTGAAATTCTATGTTGATCAAGCTGGCAGTTGAATTAGCAATACTCCCGAATGCCTTGTCGGACAAGACCAAAGTGGTGGCGGTGGCGGACGGTGGCGACACCGTGGTGGCGGCGTAGTCAACTATCTTGATCTGGATGCTCTGGTCGGGAATGCAAGTCCTCGGCTGCTCCGCACTGATGCACCTCACCAGATACTGCCTACCACACGCCGCCCCATTGTCCCATATTCCATCTCCCGCCGCCGCAAACAGATTGCTTGAAGGGAACTCTGTCGCTTCGCTCCCATAGCACCCCGAAGCTACATATATATCACATGTACATGAATGTGCGAGTCAAATAACATTTTTCTTAAAATAAATTAATGGAACAAGGAGTGGTGCGTGTCTGGAGTATGAAAATTCATGAAATTGGTTATTTTGATTTCTAGTATTTAATCTGTACTCACGTAAATATGGAGGGGAGTAACTGGCAGCGGTACCAACGTCAGCTCTGCAGAGGAGAGAAAGGTGCAGAGTTATGAGAGCAGTGAAGGATGACGATAGGCGAAGAAGTTTTGCTGACATGATCATCAGAGCAGATGCAACCTAAATTGATGCTCGTTATTTGCCTTTTCTTTTTCTTCGGCGGTGTATTGCTGCCCTTGTTGTTTCTGATCCTTGCTATAGCGATTCGCACATTGAAGTCGGGTCAATGTTTTGATGCGTACCGGTGGGGTGGGGCCAGTGACTGCGGGAACGCGGTTAGGCCGTAACTTGATTATGATTGACGAGGATGCGTGGGACGAGGAGCTCCATCGGAAATTCCCTCCTTATCCTCGAAGGAAATGCCTACCTCAATTTTATTACTCACACCATTTATCATCGTGTTCTATTACGCCAAAAAAAAATCTCCGTGTTCATGAGTGGAGTCTCAAAACAGTATCTATTGGTTCTTTTCCCCTCATATAAATTAGTTTGTATGGAAAAAACTTGTCACTTTGCTTCCTAATGTTTTAAAAATGTCAGATAATTTAGTTATTTCGTCGAGTCTTTTTATTAGATATTACGATGTGAGCTCGTTGAGTAACTAATGTGTATAGCTCCGTTATTGTTCATCTTATTATATTAGTCATTCTTATTGTTTGGGTTTAAGTAAATAAATTTGTGAATGAACGTAGAATTTTGAGCGTTAGAATGGGAACCGAAAATAACTTTGTTTTGTTTTATTAGTGAGGAGGACAGATGGGACAAATTACGATAACCGATTTAACTCAAGTATTTAGTGTATGTTTGGATTACACTTTTAAGGCATCAAAAATACTTTCTAAGAGAATGAAAGTGAGTTTCTAGTGCAACCAATATATTTAGTAAATTTTTATTCTACCAAAAGTATTTTTCATGCAATTTAAAGTACTTTTGAAAGAAGTATCATTGAAGATATTTTCATTATAAGAAAAGTACTTTTAAGATAAAATCTTATTATTATGCTTATATTAATAATTAAAAATAATTTTAATTTATCATATCTAAATAAAAATTATTTTTTAAAACTTACTTTTGATATATTCAAACCAAATACAAATTAATTCTCTTAAAAGTAATTTGTCTAAAAATGATTCTTTTCAACTTAAGTCTTTCAAAAATAATTCTACTATAAGATAAACCAAACGGACCCTTAACAATTATCACTGTATTTAATAGAGAGATTTAATGAAGCGACTAAATTAATATAAAAATTGACATAGAGTGCCAATTTTATCAAAGACATAAGTATTTGGTCGACATAAAAATTGATAGGTATCATTTTAGAGATATTGAGTAAATTCTTGCTCCTAAAGATGAAAATCAATCTTGTATCCATACTTTGGGTTCAATTTTTAATACTAGAGTAACTATGAAAAAAATACTTGATTCTTCCTTAAATAATTATCCAAATATAAATATGTACTGAAATTAAGAAAATTATTAGAAAAAATCTCAATGGTAGTAAAAATTATGAATATTTTACTAAATTATCTTTATTTTTTTTCAATACTCAAACTTCCTCTCTCATCTTTTACTAATAAGTCAATAGTATTTAATAGGGGTATTATTGGTAAAAAATAATTAACACTACCTAAACTTTTGAAATAGATAATTATTTATTGACAAAATAAATTTATAAAGAGACAATTATTTAAGAACAAAAGAGGGAGTATTAGATATTAAAAATATATATTCGTGTACCTTAACTCAACAACTTAAATTTTTGAAACAAGTGATTTCACATTATGATATCAGAGTCTCTACGAGCAGTGATCACAAGGTAATAGTGAACATGTACATTGTCTATTTTTTAAGCCCAAACGACATATCCACATGAGATGACATATTAGATATAAAATTATACATATGTATCAACCCAATAGTTTAAATTTTTTAGGGAGATGGTTTCATGATACTAGAGACAAGTGTTTATATTGGTTTAAAGCGAGCATTTTTTTTCATCTTATACTTCTTATATAAAAAATAAAATTTGCTACATTGATGATTATGATGATGTAAATTTTGTTCACATTATCAATATATTAAAATTAAATAGAATATTATTTTTAAAATAAAATTAATTTTTAGAATTGACATATAAATTATATTTAGTTTAAGATTATTTATAATAAATTAAAGTTAGGTTAAATTTATATATATATGCACACACACTTTTTCCTGTTCCAGAAACAATCTTGTTTTAAGAAAACTTTAATTTTTCCTTGATTGGTGCATCCTCCCAACAAGAAAAGTTTGGATTCAGCGGAGTCTAAATAGAAAATTGTTATTTACACTTATGAGACGTGAGATATCGTATCGACTTATTTATTATTGAAATAAATGTAAACCTTATTTAAATGAGGTTCATATCTCATTCAATAATAAATAAAATATGAGTCGATATGATATCTCATACTTTATGAATATAAATAATACAATCCGTCTAAATAAATTTCGGAAGCTTCCAACACCAACCGTTACCAGAACGTTGACTTGGAGTGACGTATAATTTTGCTCAATTTAATTATCCCAACTAAGCACCCTGATTGATTGAATTCATGAAATTCAAAGAAAGGGATTTGGACTTTATCGTTTCAAAAGGAAATGACAGATTCTTGAAATATTTAATATCTACTCCAGAAATATATAAGTCGTTCATTTTAAATTGCTTTGCAATGTTTAAAAATTGAAAAATGCTACATAATCAGAAATTTATTTAAATTTTTATATTCAGAATAATGTGACATGGTTATTAATTTTTAGATAACTTGATGATTTTACAACTTTAATTCATTCAACAATTATTATAATTTTTGTTAAAAATTTTGTACGTATTTTTCTACATATTTAACATTATTATTAAAAATTATATCAAAATTAAAATAAATAATTATATATACTTATGGGGTACATATTAAATGGGGTCCAGAGCATGCAAACATTTATAATAAGGAGTTGGTAAAATTTGCGCACTTTACTTCCAAGCAAGAAGCACACTTTACTTCTAAGCAAGAAGCGATAGATTTGGAGGAAAAGATTATGATTTGTAATCAGCAACTTTAACTTGGAATTTGCACAAGATTAAATCAAGTATATTATAATTTCGTTTACATCGATCAATAAGGGGTTTAAATAGTTTGTATAAGTCATAGTTTTAAATTTTATTGTCACATATATGTACTAATTTGTTTAACATATCTATCATCCATGTTAGGTTCGTGAGCGTGATTGCATAAGTTTATAGTTAAACGAGTTACAATTTGTATTTTAGCAAAAATAAATAAATAAATAAAATTAAGACTATAGGTTTGTAAGTCTATCTTATAAATTCTTCATTTTGTTCATTCTTTTCTATGATGTGAATTTTCTTTTAATTATATATTTAGTTAAAAAGTGTCGATTAAGTCTCATACTTATTACTTAAAAAGTCATATAAATTGAGTGATTTTATTGGATAATAGTATAAAAGAATTTTGCATTGTTAATGCATAAAAATTAAACTTTTAAAATATGTTCCGTTGAATCGTGAAAATGAAGGTAAAAATTATATGAATGAATTTCATACGTTATCCTATACATAAAACTCATTCATGTAATTTAATTTTTATCTCTATTTTTACATTTCAACCAAACACATTCTTAGTTGAAACTCATATTTAAAATATCATAAAATTGTTTAAAATTAGTTCTAAAATAACTTTTTTGACTATCAAAATTATGTCTAAAATATTAACGATCAAGCTTGTTGATAATTGCATGAGTAAATCATATTTTTAATCTTAATATTTTTAATTTGATATTAATTTTATTTTAATAAAAAATATATTAATATGATCCTTATAAAAAAGTCATCAATTAATTTTAATATTTTTTAAATTTGAGATGAATTAAATTATTCCGTTAAAGTGGATATCCAACAAAATAATCAAATTGATATAAAAAATAAATATATTATAAATAAATTGATATAAAAAAATTTAATATTAAATTAATGTCAAGTTAATAATGTTAGGACTTTACTCTAATTTTAAAATCCTTGTCCTTGTTGCTAAGTTGAAAAAACCATGAATCCCGGCTGCCCAGCTGTAAGACACGATGGAACTGCCCGCAATCCATGCTGTTGCCTGGACAGCCTGGTGATTGAATAATCCTCACCGAAATCAAGTAGTTTACTCTTGCAATAGTGTGTCAATGAAAAGTGGTAGATAATGAAAAATGAGTTTTATTAGGATATTCTATTCTCTCTGGTGCATACAGTTAAAAATCAAATAATATGCGTATTAAAAAAATATAAATATTTTAATAAATATTAAAAATTATATGAATTGATAAGTTTATCATTATATAATTATTATTAGTTACCTTGATAAATGTATTGATTATTTAACTAACATGTTTATATTAAGGGTATAAACAGAAGACAAAAATAATGCAGAGATACTGAAAACAGAAATCTGTTTGGTGGTGGAGACAAGAATAAGGGACAGAAAAATTTTCTCTTCCCAAGACAGAAAAACATAAAATTTCTGTATCTCCAAAATATTGGGACAATGGAGATAGTATATAGAGACAGAAATTTAATATTTTTGTCTTCCAATAATACCTCTATACATATTTTTTATTTATGTCTCCATCTCCACTATTTCTGTATTTCTGTCTCTGTCCGTATTTCTGTCCTAGAATAGTAAATAAACGCTACCTAAATGGACAGATTTTTTTAAAATTAAAAAGTAAAAAATTGACAATTATTTTAAAAGAAGGAATACCATTCGATTCTATGATGGAAATTAGTGAATATATTTGACTTTTATACAAATTAATTATTTTAAAAATCATATATAAAATATTTTGATTATATGCTCCATCCATTTTATAATAACCATAGATTTTTCACTTTTTCATATTTTAAAATATTTATCCATTTACAATATCTAAGTAGCTTTAATTTTTTCTTCCTTTTTTATCTTTAGTGTAAATGTGTTAGTTAAGTAATCAACATATTTATCATGATAAATAATAATAACTATATGGGAATAATTCTGTCAACTTATATAATTTTCTATATTTACAGGATATTTTTTAATTTTTGAATATGTGTATTATTTGTTTTTTAACTGTTATCGTAAAATGGGGAAGTAATTTTTAATAAGATAAATGATTTTATCCTCTTAAATTTTAAGTCATGTGTAATTTATACCTTAATTTTTCAAAATGTGCATCGCGACACCCTTAACTTTTCAATCTGTGCAAAAGACCCCTTAGTATAATTTTGTCACCTAATAAAGATAAGATTTGTGTGCACTTATGTAATACCCTAGATTTTAATGAAAAAGGGTTAGAAAATTTTCTCAAACCAAAAGGGTACTAATCACCCTTACCTATCGTTCAGGTACTGAATTTTACTGAGTCTGGACCCTACACGTTCTTGAAGGGCTCTATAATAAAATTACATTCATGAGATTAAAAGTCTCGGTAATTATTTCATAGAGAAAAATAAGTTAAAGAGTGATTTTTAATGAATTTTACGAAACCTTTAAACAATTCATTTTTTAGCTTACGAGTTTACAAAATTGTAAGAATTCCTGAATTTAAACTAAAATCCAAACATTGGATTTTGAATTATTAGAATTTTGATTTTTCTGATGTTTTATTTGAATCCAAATGTGGGTATTTTCTTATTTACATTTATGTTTTAAAGTTAATGTTTAAAATTAAGAAATATAAATAATTGAGTATGAAGACAGCCCAGTCATCTCAGTCCAGTACACACTAGTACTTGAACTCTTGGGGGACCGCCCAGACGGTCATCAAAGAGTAAGGCGATACAACAACTAGAGAGGGGGCGGTCATTCACCGCCCAGGTAGTCAACAAAAATATAAAAACTCTCATTTCAGGTTCCAGAGCGTTCCACACACTCCTCACCCCCATTTTCTCTCTGAAACCACGGTTTCTTCACCTCCAACCCCATTTCTTCATCAAATCTCCATTTAAACTTCATTTTCTTCCAATTCTTTCAAGTTTAACTTAAAATCTTCATCCTCTAAGGCTTTAAGGTATATTCTTCTCTTGGTTTTGCATTTTTCTCCTTGATTCTCTAGGATTCTTGGGATGATCCATATGCCCATCAAAGGAGAAGAGTTATTTCTCTATTTTAGAAAGAGAGTTGAGCTATTTAAGGGTTAATTCAGAGTTTTATCGCTTCTATGCCAGATATTACTGTTGTTTCTACTTCCAAGTGTTCTGTTGGTGTTAATCCTGTTATTTCAACCCCTCCAAGTGAGTGGGTTCACACCTGTGATCTCTTTAGAATTATTTTCATAGAGATATCAATTATTGATTGATTTTGGAGATTTCTGCAAAAGAAGTTTAAGTTTATTGTTGGTTTATATGTTTTAGAACTCCTCGTTTTAGAGCATGAAACTAGTTTTTGACAAAATTCATGGGACCATGTTTGTTAAATTGATTTGATATAGAATAGATGAAGTATGTGATTGTTAGAAACTTATACGATTGTTTGACTGAGTTTCTGGAACTGGCCATTGCATATGACATAGAGTTTTCCTAACCTGTGATAAGCTTGATAATTTGTAAAATGATTTAGGCAATTAACTAAAAGGTTTTAAAGATTCTCAAATTTATATGGATTTATTTAGTTAGTTCAGATGGTAGCTATAGAGAAACAGCCAGCGAGTTAACAGTTGGAACCAAACGTTAACCTTGGTACCAAGGTCCACAGGGGGCAATTTATATATATATATATATATATATATAATAGATCAGTCTATGAGGGAAGCGGTTCATGATGAATCGTTAAGATATCGATTAGGGGCCCTTGCTCACGATGAACTGGGTAGCCACAAAGCAGAGATTTCTAGTTCTCTAGGAGCTAATATATTACCAGCTTATGTGATTTTAGAGATGGAAGTACATTGAAAAAATTTGTTTTTTTGTTTGAAAATGATGTCTTGAATATATATATATATATATATGGATACTTGACTATGTAAAAAAAATTCTATGTATTATTGATGTTATTATGATTTCATGGATTATTCTTAATGTCCCATGGAAGAGGATTCGGGCGAGAACTCACTCACTAAGTTTTGGTAACAAAACTCAACCCTTTCTTTTTCCCCTATTTTTATAGATAAAACAACTGCTGCGGATTCTTCTCAACCTCCCGTCTCCCAGTAGCACTAGACTTTAGTTGGTGAGCCTTGCCGTCATTTTGATTTAGAGTGCTCTAGTGTAGATGCAGGCAGGGTCCCGGCCACCTAGCATGCTTTGCATTTTATCTTATAACTTAGTGGTATTAATTTCATAGTTATTGGAAAACCAAGTAAACGTATAATGTACATATTGTAAGAAGACATACAGACTTTGAGTTAATTTATGAAACACTAGCCATGATTGTTCATGGTTTCTATTTAAAAAGAAATACGTAAAATGTACGTAGAAAAAGAATTTTCTATTTTAAATAATTTTTGTGAACAATGCATGTATATAAAAATGGTTAATAGGTCATGGGGCTTGCGTGAGAATCAAGATTTCTCACGTACCAGTCACGTTCCTAGATTAGATCGTGACAACTTAACTCCCTGATGTTTCTAATTTTTACAACTCACACCTTATTCGTGAATACTATGTGCAATTAATTTCCTAATTTTTTTATTGTGTGTAATCTGATACCCTGCTATAACTTAAATTTTTGGGATTTTTTTGCACAGTTTGAAAAATTCAGAGTGTCGTAATACACTGTTTGAAAAGTAGAGTTTTTTGCACAGTTTGAAATGTTCAAGGTGTTATTTGAAAAGTCAAATTTAAATTGCATATGACATAAAATTTAGGGAGATAAATTAAAATTCAAAAGGTGAAATACATTTAACCCTTTTTAATATATCAAAATTACACTCATACAAGTTTTTCACTTATACAAAGTCTTTTTCTTTCCACAACCTTCGTATTAACTAATGTTGATAATTTTTTTACTTGTATGTTAATATTTTATTTTTTATTTTTATTACTTTTATAAAATTTGAATCTTGTTAAAATAATAAAAAAAACTCTTCAATCCTAGATTAGTCAATCATTCTTTGTTGCTTTAAAACTTTTTGTCAAATCAAACTACTGTTATTATTCAAAGGTTTTTTAATTCTAACTACTAATCTAATTTGAATTCGATAAATTTAAAAATAAAATAACTATTGTTACGTACTATTCCTAATTTAAGGATAAAAGATCCAAACGATGAGTTGAGCCTAGAAAGTCACATTCCATGCGCCTAGAAAGTCTTCCTTTGTGACAGTTGGTATGATGAGACTTTTGTTGTCTTTTTATTTATGCATTGCCCCTGAGTTTATTTCGCTATCTTTCTTTCTATTTTGTTTTGTTTTTAATTTTTTCTTTTAGCTTGTTTGTAGAGGGGGAAAAAAAACGAAAAAAGAGCAACATTCTTCAAGAATATAAATGTTTAACATCCAAACAAGTCACAGGAGATTTATCACGGCAAAAAAATCCACAGAATTCCTGCAGAATAGATTTGTCGGAGTGGATTTTTACAAGATCGGATTGTCTACATATTAAATAAAGTTTGCATCAAATTAGAAAGGCTACATCTTAGATTAGACTTTTATATATTGGATTTTTTTCCTTTCTAATTGTGGATTGTTTGAGTTTGAGCTTGATTATATCTTCCACTTATAATTGGGTTTATTTTGTTATTGATGAATATCAAATTATTTGATATTCAAATTGATCCCTTAGAAATGTATTGGGGGATGAATTAGTCACTCAAATTCTGAAAATCTCAAATTGGTCTCTCATATTTCAAAAAAGGGATAAATCAGTTATCCGTACAGTGTACGAAGGGATTAATTTGTCCCTTTTTTATAATGTAAAGAATCAATTTAAGATTTTTAAAATATAAGGGACTAACTTGTCCTCTATGTACTTTTGAGAGGACTAATTTGAGTATTTAGTTAAAAAAAAAAGGGAAAAAAGCTTAGAGTATACCACTACTATCAACACTACACGGAAAGTGTTTGTCGATTGGTCCTTGGGAGCGCTATATTTTTATCTAGTTTTTGTTTTATTGTCTTCTTTGATCCACTTAGATAGCTTCTAACTTATTTTAGTTAAATATTACTAACTTGTGTTTTGATATAGTTTGGTTATGTTTCACATTGATTAGATGTATATTGATATTTTGTTGGATTTATGATAAGATATATGAGAAGAGGACAAGTTGGGAAGGGACTTGGAACCGTGATTTGAGAGCCAAAGCACCCAAAACATTGGACTAAAGCCCCTGAAAAGTAGTGCCTTCATGCATAGTTTGTCCAAGAGCGCTAAAGACTCCCTGCGTGAGCGCTAAAGCACTCATACTGAAAGGAGCCCTTGAGAATTTGCTTGCTTAGAGCGCTAAAGCGCGTGGAAAGGGCACCACAGCGCTTGAGCGTTGCATTCAGACGTAGGAGAATGGATGGATTGATGGAAATTAACGTAGCAGAAGGGAATGAGATGAAATATTTTAAAGTTTTATTGTTTGAGTGTTAAAAAATGAGTTAAATGGAGTAGAATATAATGGAATAGATTCCAACTAATTCCATCATTTTTTATTGTATTATTTCCTTTCTAGTTCGGACAGAATGAGATGAATTCCTTGGTTTTTTTTTATTTATAAAATTACTATCATTTCATTTTATTCTATTATTTAAATATTCAAACAATAGAGTGGAAAAATTATACCACTCTATTTTACTCCTCTTTTATTTCACTTCACTCTATTTCACTATTTATCATCAATCCAAACATATTCGAAGGTATCTAATAATAAACCCCTACACTTTTTGTACCAATTTTGTGAATTTGAGGTCTTTAAAGTGTACTCAAAAGGATTAAGGATTTGAGAATTCAATTGAAATGTACATTCCAGCTTATTTTCGATCGCATTCCAAGACTTTGTTTTCATATGGAGCTTTATTGTTCTTCATCTTCATCTTTCTTTTTAATTTTAATTTAGTATGAACTAAGTATTTGTTGCTAGGGCATTGATGTGTCCCACTATTTGACAATACTTTTCATGAATTAATATTAATTTTATTTGTATTCTAATGGCTAAGTGTTTATATTTATATTTAATATCTTTAATTGCCTTATCATCAATCAATTGCATTGAGGGTTTGCAATAATAAGAGATAGGGTTTACAAATATTCCTTTTAAACATAAACATCTTGAGCTGAGCAAAAATTAAAGATAGAGAAACGCGGTTCATGTCATCACTGTTAGGAATCTACCGAGCTTTATCCATTTCCTAAATTAGTTTGTGTTAAGATATTAGGCAGTTAATTTAGTCTAAAGAGAATTTATTGACCTCAAGAGAGCTTATTAATTAATTTAGGGAGTCTGATCATTATTTAGTTTGAATAAAAATAAATCAATAGATATCCATAGTAGTTGTGTTAACAGTTTGATGGCATCACTTGCCATAATGTTTATCCCACATTATTTTTTCATCACATATTTTATTATTCAATTTACTTCGTTTCTTTTATTTATTCATTAGGACAATTTATTTATTTTTAATTCTTGAAAAAATTGCACTAATTTCTGTTTGAGGTTTAGTATAATTACATTTAGCACTCCTCTATTTTAAAAAACTATCGTTGACCTCTTTTAAGATTCACTAAAATTATATTGACCTCCCATGCAAATACCGATTCGTTAATTTAAGTAACAAAAAAAGTTAACATGAGACGTATACATAATTATTAATGGTAAAATTATAATATTTCGATAATATTTAACGCATTAGTCGAATAAAATACTATTTTTATCACATGGAAATAAAAATTTATAATATATGGTAAAAAGAGATATTTTAGTTAATATACATATAAAATGTTATAATTTTATCATTAACAATCATATATATATGTCACATATTATTTTTTTCACTTAAATTAATATTTATAGAGGAGGTCAATGTAATATTAGTAAATTTTGAAAGAGGTCAGTGATAATTTTATAAAATAAAAAATTTTTAAATTTAATTAAACTAAATCTCAACAGAGGTGGGTGTAAATTACTCATAATTCTTTCATCAAAATCTATTAATTTGATTTTGTCCAAATAATTTTTCCCTTAGACTACTAGTAGAACTATACTGTATTCACAGCTTTATTACTTGCAGAATTTGGTGCGTTTGTTGGAATCACAGTAGTTGCCAGATATACATTGTTATTTTAAGCAAATAATATATTAAGCATAAGAGTTATTGCAGCAACTCACGTTAACGTAAGCTTGAATGGGAGAAGATTGGGCAAAGTAGTTTGCGTTCCTTCCGCTCCATATGACTAGATCACCCAATTTTCCGATTCACCCTTTCTGAAGAATTATATTATTTACTTATTTAAAGTTAATAAGTAATACAACTCATTTCATCGCAGATTTTGAAAAAAGAAATCCATAGCTTACATTTTTCTTTAAAAGAATACATTATAAAACATGTTTAATTTATGTTTCAAAACTTTAAAAAATAATAGTTCAAACAAAAGTTACAATAAATAAATTTTAACTGAAATCATAATAAAACTTTTCAAAAATTAAACTAGAAATAGCAATAGCAATTCAAATGTGATTTTTTTTTAATTTAGTTTTAAAGTAGTATTTATATATAAAAAATACAAATATTTAATCATACATTATCACTTTAGTGAAAGTGCTTACATATAGTAGCATATGATTGGGCAACAATACAAATATCATTTACATCAAAACTAGTATCTTATTTTCTTTGTTAATAACTTATGAAAATAATTTCTATATATTAACAATATAAAATAATTTTTATTATCGAGTGTGTTTGGTTGATAGCTAGAAATGAAGAAAGTAAAGTTTCATGGACAAGTATCTGTGAAAATTTTACTTCCATTTTTTATCTCATTACCTAGACATACCCAAAAAATAAAATTTTAAGAAAATGACGAATCATGATAAAACAACAAAAGCAATGTAAAATAGTTTTGGCAAATAAATTATCCACCATCCTTTATCACCTTTTTTTTAACCTTTTCGTTGGTTGATAATAAAAAGTTGTTATACATTTTTAATGCTTAAAATTTACTCCCATAATCTAAGTGCAATTTTTTTAGTTGAATTTTGATACCCCGACTCAACCAATCATATACATCTATTTGTATGATTTTTTTGGTTAATGGATGATTAAATCAGATATTTTTATTAATGTGATAATATATTATTAGATGTCTATATAAAAATATTTTATACTAATAGGGTACTCAAATTAAACTCTTTTTTTCACGTCAATGCTAGATGCTGTTGAACTTGTGCACCTTTTTTTTTTTTACTTGAATACTCTTTTTATTTTTTGGGGGTCATGGAATCCTCTTGTTTTGGTCATCAAGAAAAACTTACTTTTATTGGTCTGGATATCAATAACAACTTGTACACTTAACAATCCAACCACATAAAGTGGTCTCCTAGGCCCATCCACAAATTGGACCTTTGAGGTTCTGTGGTTTATCCATGTCTACCAATCTCTTCAAATCGATAAGGCCTTGGGCTTCTCACCAAAAATACAGAAAATAATCAAAGTCGCAGGAAATCGAAGGTGACTCTAGTCATGACAGCAAAAAAACAAAAACAAAAAAAAAAAAAGAAGAGAAAAGAAAATGAATCTATCTAGTTACCTTATGGAATTGTGTATGGGGTCCACAATCATTTACCATCTCCACCCATTCGCGACACAATACAAGAAGACAGATCCACACCCAACACTTCCTCGCCTTGTGCCTATTGCCCTCCCTTCACAACAAACCCTGCTCCGTTCCTCTTCCCCCTCCTTTTCCACTAATATCAATCAATTTTAATATATAAAACTAATTTTCTTACTATTTCTTCTTTTTTGTTCCTTTTGGATCCAAAATTTCTCCCACCCTTTTTTCAGTTCTCAGGGTTAAGATTGTTTAGGAGCGTGGTGCGTTTGTGGTGTGTGCAAATTGTGTATTATCTCAAATTATCCCAATTTTTTTTACCAGTTTTTCTAGTGTCACTGAATCATGTCATATAATACACCCATTTAATTTCACTGCCTTTAATCAATATATATGCCACTAGCGTTCTAATTGTTAATCTGATCACTCTGCACACAAAACGCTACAGAGATTGCCCTTTGATTCTGAATCGTAGATTTAGGGTTTCTATAATCTAATCTTCTATACTCGCATTAAAACAAAAAAAAAAAAAGAGAGAAAGAAAGAAAATACTGTAAGAACAACATAGATTTGTGTGTGTGTTTTTTTTTTAAGATTTGGGTTTATTATCTTAGGCGTAGACTTGGATCCAGGTAGTGTTGTTATAGTGTTTATCGTATCGGGGAATGGACAAGAAAAAGGTGGCGGTTCCTCTTGTGTGCCATGGCCACTCTCGCCCAGTGGTTGATCTCTTCTACAGTCCTGTCACACCTGATGGGTTCTTCCTCATCAGTGCAAGCAAGGGTATACTCTCTCTCTCTCTCCCATCACTTTCCCTGTTTTTAGGGTATTCAGTACTTATCTTGTCTAAATTGGGCATTATGATTTGATGTATATCTATGTGAATTAAATTTTATTTTATGGATCTGACTTTTTTTTTTTAATGTTTTGGTAAATGGGGTCTTGAGATTTTCATTTCCTAAATGCATATCTGTTAGTGGATGACTTTTTTGGGTGCTTACTGTAATTATTAGCTAAGAAAAAGGTATTAAAAAAAAAAACTATTTGGGATATTGCTGCAACCGTAAGACATAGCTGAATCATTTATTATCCGCATCAGCATACTGTTTGTTAATATGATTTTGTTTATGTGCATATGGTCGCATGTGATGGTATGATGATATGTGAGTTTTGCCTGTGTTCAGATTCTAGTCCTATGCTCAGGAATGGAGAGACTGGTGATTGGATTGGAACATTTGAAGGGCACAAAGGTGCTGTATGGAGTTGCTGCTTGGATACGAATGCGTTACGTGCTGCAACTGCTTCAGCTGACTTCTCCACGTATGTGATATTTTTTCTTTTTTCTTTGCAAGTTTGTTCATTGTTAAGCTTACTCTCTGCTTTACATTTTGGTGTTGCTAGTTGGCTTTTTAGCTCAGAGTGACCTGCCTCAACATAAAGAGACTGTTCGTTAAAGTTGATTTAATTTAATGGACATGGGTTATGTCCCATTTAGTTGAATTCATAGTTCTACATATATGGTTGAATTTTTTTTCAAAAAAATATTTATTGATTCAGAATATCATATATGTATGAATTACCCTTTCCATTATCATTGTTTGAAATTGTTTAAAAAATTTAAACAAACTCAACCTTTGTGTGTTTTCAAATTTTAAATAGCCTTGTTTATACTGTATCTTGCTCTCTTAAAGTCGATTTTATTTTAATACAATAATTGAACTTGTGTAAATACATGTTGTCAGTTTTTCATGTAAGATCCAGTAGAGACACGTGTCCTAAAATGGTGTGTCCATACTTTTTAAGTTGTTAGCTTATTATTACTTTTGAAACTTGATCATGAGTTGTGACAGTTGTGTTGGCCAGTAGTGCTGGCTCTTAGATTTCCTTGTCCTGTCTGTTTTTGTTTTATGGCAAGCTTGGCATGTTGATGATGGCATATACATTTTGTTGTAGAGGTTGTAGTGCATTGATTAAACATTTACAGTCATCTTTGGTTTCATGTGCAGGAAAGTTTGGGATGCATTAACAGGAGATGAATTGCACTCTTTTGAGCATAAGCACATCGTTCGTGCTTGTGCTTTTTCTGAGGTAGATTTGGTGCTGTTATTTTCATACTGATTACTGCGATTTATGTTGATATCCATTTCTATAGAATGAGAAATGACCTGTGTTTTAAAAGTGTGGAATTAAGTGCACACACAAACACTAATGAAACTTGAGAAAGTGGGGAAGTTGGATATTAATTTTGGAAGCATGAACGCAGAATAATTATTAAATCCTAATGCCAATGTTACAAATAGATAGATTGGTTTCATGATTTATTTATTTATTTATTTATTTTCAAATTTCAGTTCAATATTCTACTGTGGCTTGAACAAAGTTTTTTTGTGTACTCATTATTTTGGAATTTTTCCTTTCTTCAACATTTCTTCTTTCGCTTTGCTTTCTATTCTGTCTCACCTCTTACAAAATACGTTTACCATACCCTACCAATCCTGTCATGTGGAAATAATTTATATGTATCTTGGTGAAAGTTTTCTCAATGCCATCTCTGTTGTGGATAATTTGAAATTTGGGATCACCATCAATAGCTGTTGTTCTTCTGAGCCTCACCTATACATGCTTCTTTTTTATATGCATTGATGTTATTTGTGTGTCTGTGAGCAGGATACACACCTTCTGCTCACTGGAGGAGTAGAGAAAATTCTCCGAATTTATGATCTGAATCGGCCTGATGCACCGCCCAGGGAAGTGGATAAATCTCCTGGGTCAGTCAGAACTGTTGCTTGGCTTCATAGTGACCAGACAATATTGAGTTCTTGTACTGATATGGGAGGTGTCAGGTACATGCTCCACAAACCCATTTCATGCTGATAGTGTGTCTTTGGTTGTATATTCTATTTATTAGCTTTCTTGTTTGGTTATAAATCTATCAAACATTGGATGCTATCTGTTGCACTGAAACTAGTTAATATTTCACAGGTTGTGGGATATAAGAAGTGGTAAAATAGTTCAGACACTCGAAACCAAGTCATCTGTTACAAGTGCCGAAGTGAGTCAGGATGGCCGTTATATTACAACTGCTGATGGTTCTACTGTGAAGTTTTGGGATGCAAACTAGTTAGTACCAAGCTTTGATGGCCACTTTCTTCAGCAAAATTTGCATAGTTTGTTCATTGATGTAACCTTTTGTTTTTCAGCTATGGATTGGTAAAGAGCTATGACATGCCTTGTACTGTGGAATCGGCTTCCTTGGAGCCAAAGTATGGGAACAAGTTCATTGCTGGGGGAGAAGATATGTGGGTTCATGTGTTTGATTTCCATACAGGCAATGAGATTGGTGAGTTAGTGACCGTTTGTTCTCTTGGTCTTCTTGTGTTGTGTATATAAATGTTTTGATGATTTATTTGGATGACAGCATGCAACAAGGGCCACCATGGTCCTGTCCACTGTGTCCGTTTCTCTCCTGGAGGAGAATCATATGCTTCAGGATCTGAGGATGGAACCATCAGAATATGGCAGACAGGTCCATTGACTCATGATGAATTGGAGGCGTTACCAGCAAATGGATCAATTGAAAAGCTGAAGGTAGCTGCAGATGAGGTTTCACGCAAGATTGAGGGTTTTCATATTGCAGATGAGGGGAAATCCAAAGAAAAGGAAGAAGCAGGGGAGGAATGATGCTAATAATCGATCGTTTTGTCTGGCAGAGTGTCGGTATTACATAGATCAAGTGCCTAGTTATATACGTGGAAGTAAACTACATTTTGTAAGTCTTAAACTCTGTTGGACATTTACTGAACTGAACTAGAAGCTTTATCATTGCTTTCATTTCAGCTCTATTATGGGGAGTTTTTGAGATATAGGAAATGACGTGGTATACTTTTTAAAGAATCATGGCCATTGAAGTGGCTTCACTCTATTAGGTTGTTTTTGAATAGTTTTGCAAATTATGGATTGGATCACTGAAATATGATTTTATCTCTCTTTTTTCCTTTTATTTTTCGTTAGTTTTAAGTTTCGTTCAAATTTCTTGCCATAGGTACTGGTGGTTTGGGTGTGAATAATAAGGGCTTTTAGAGGATCTAGTGAAAAAGGTTGATTGGATATGAGGTAGGCTAACAACTATAGGTAGAAAGAGACCTAGAAACATCATTTGCAAAATTATTAAAAATTATGTAGATTTTAATAGTTTTGATTGTAAATGTAATTTATGACAAGATATTATGACATTATTTGAATTATGGAGTTGATATTTTTAGTAGTAGCCCAAGGTTTGGTTGATGTTATTTTGGTTAAAATTATAGGTTGAGATTGAAAATTATGTGGAATTGAAATGTAATTCTACTTTATTTTGTCAATCATAATAAATGGTTGAAGTTAGGTTGTATCTATTAAATTCGTCAATCATGTTAAATGAATCGAAATAACGGCTCTATCTAAACATGATTAGAGGTTTGCAACCTGAAATCTGTTTTATGAAAATCGGATGACATTTTAGTGGAGAAAAAGTTTTTGGTCAGATTATTTACAAAGAAACTTGTATTTACTTTACCCTGTGCAGTATCTCTACAAAAATAAAAATGCAGTACAATATTCAGGCAAACTAGGAATTAGATTGGTGAGTGTGCAATCACATTTATGCTTCGAAAATATTGTTCTCACTTTGATTATCCTTGCCCTGTTGTGTCAAACCCCAAAACATAAAATCATTCTTCTCACAAATAGTTTTTAACAGTTTATTTTGAATAAAACATGTTTGTACCAAAAAACTCGTGTTCTAACAAATTTGTGGCTGAAATTCCCTGCTTTAACGAAGATATAACAAAACATAAAATTTCATTTCCAAATTTAACACACAGGTCCCTTCAAGGGATTAACTTATTATGCACGTGATTAAACATAAGAATCAAACTCTCATTTTTCTATTACAGCTAGACAAATCTATTATACCACATTTTTCAAGACAATCGTGTAGTTTTGCTCATTCTTTTCCTCTTCAAATTTTTTCTTCATTGTAATTATTAAATTATCGTCAAATAACTATAATAACCTGAAAATATTTTTTTCTAAGAACTTAATCTTATAATGAATGGAAAAGTTGGAAACAAGAAATATGAAAGAATTAGAAGACAAGATAAAAGTTGTAGTTAATTGGGCATTTGGTTATGCTTATAAAAAATGTACATCAAAAATAAAATCAGAAGTAAAAGGAAAAAGTAAAATAGAAAATTGTTTTACATTTGGACGTAGTTATATGAGTACATCTTATCATTTTTTGTTATAAAATTACAATTAAAGATATAAAATTTTGAGTAAATAAGAAGGTTGATAGTGATCTTGAAAAATTTAAGGATAAATTGATAGAAAGAGTAAATGATCCCAAAAAGCCTAGAATTGGATCAAAATCAAAATAAATTGGTTTAAATTGATTCTTGATTTGTGAAAATTGAACCAAACCGATTGGTTTTCAATTCTTATTTCCAAAACCAAATCAAATCAAATCGAACCAAAAATATATTACATTAATTAGATATATTACTTATAGAAATTTCTTATCGACATCTATGACTCAATATTTTGAATTTTCAGTTATATATTAATTCTTTTAATTTAATTAACGTGGTTTTTTATTCAAATCTTTTATTATTTGTTTAACTTATAAGTTAATAGTATTACATATTAGCATAACTTTTAAAAATCAACTTAGATTTTATAATTATATCATTTTGTAATAATAATTAGTCCAACTTAATGCCGTTAATAGTTATTTTTTAATATTTTATAAAATTTTTAGCAAAAACCAAAAACCAAAAACCAAATCAATCCAAACTGAACCAAATCAAAATGAAATTTATTGTTTGGATAGTTGGTTTTTATCTCAAAATTGAACCATGAATACCCCTAGATTGTGTAAATAATTTTTACACTTTTAATGAATTAAAATTAAATTTATTTCTGATTCTATGTTTAAGAAACACAAACAAACAACCAACCTAAATTTTCAATGTTTTTTTTAACCAAAAGAAGCACAAACAAGTAGAGTCAATGATATAAAAATACATAAGAGGAAAGAAAAAATTAGTGAATCATAATCCTAGAAAGTGTTGGGCCAACCTGACAAGCTGCCAAAGTGGCTCAAGTTGGCCCACCATAGGTTGCTGATGAAAAGTTAAAAATCAAGCTAGGCCTCTTTCAGAATGAGTCAACCGACCTTTAAATTCATCTGAACTCACTTAACTCACAGATTATATGGGTTGGGCCACATCAGTCCACTTTTATGAAAGCTAAATTTTTAGTAGCCCATCCATTCATTGAGCTCAAATAAGGAGAAAAAAATTCATCAGTTGGGCCGAGTCCGCTTGCGCAATCCATTTTGACGACTCTAGTTTGCGGACGGGGAGGGGGGTAACTAGGAAACTGTGGTGAAATTATGGGGGGCATAAATGTAATTTCAAGATATTAAAAAAATAGGGTTGAGTAAGGAAAATGGTCGAGTATGTAATTTAAGAGAAGTAGAAGGGTAGAAGAAGTAGGGGTCGAACAAATAAGGTGGTCGTCGTTGGGAGAGAGAGAAGGGAGCGAGGGATTAAGATCCTGATCCTGAAATCAAATCCCCTTTTGGATTTTGGAGTGTAACTGAGTTTTGAGAGCACTTGCCTCCTCTCTGGCAGCCTCTGCAATCTGCGACACCTTGGTATTATTGTTTTGTTTTGCCGGGAAAAAGATGTCGGGGAAGGGAGCGAAGGGGTTGATAACAGGCAAAACCTCCGCCGCCAGCAGCAAAGACAAGGACAAGAAGAAACCCATCTCTCGTTCTTCTCGTGCCGGCCTTCAGGTTCCACCCACTCCCTCTTCCTCTTATCTTCTTAGATCTCTCATTCTCTTCAACTCCTTTCTCCCTTTTCCTTTTATTCCATTGATCTCCTTCCCTTCCGCTAATCATGCATTGCCTCGATTCTCTATTTCCGTCTCTGTTTTTTTCCCTTTTTTTTTTTTTTAATTTATCGTTGTTGTTGGTTATGCCGTTGTAACAACCTCAGCCTTTGTCGTTTTTTTTTTCCTTGGTTCCTTTAGGGCATTTGGTTTCAATTTCTTTTTCTTTTCTTTTTAATTTTTATGTTAAATTTTGTTGCCGTCAAATAGTTTTTGTTAACTGGAAGGTTTCGTCAGGAGTGTACAAACCCCACCGGTTGTTTGTGACTTTTGTGTT
This sequence comes from Dalbergia cochinchinensis, assembly GCA_031216125.1. NCBI lineage: Eukaryota > Viridiplantae > Streptophyta > Magnoliopsida > Fabales > Fabaceae > Dalbergia > Dalbergia cochinchinensis. The sequence continues at coordinate 11,073,253 of CM062371.1, forward strand.
CTTGATAAATTTTTAGCATGGTTTTGATCTGCAAAGCTACCGGCCTGTTTGATTTTGGGTTCATGAAGTTGAATGCCCTTGCTACAAATGTTGTTATTGCAGGCATTTACTGTGTGTGCTAGCATGTAATTTGCATTTTGAATTTTTGGGAGTAACCGGGAAATATGCTTTCCACCTGAATGTTCTGCTACTATGTAGATTATGAACCTCGGCTTCCTTTCTAGGTGTTGATTACAAAAGAAAATTGCTTTCTTTTTTTTTTTCCTTTTCCTTTACTTGATGTGCAGTCTGCCTCTCGGTTTAGATTGTGGCAATTCATCCCATCAACTTCTTGATCGTGTAGACTGAAAATTCCATCAATCACTGCTTCAAGTTGTTAACAGAGTTGTAGCAGTTTTTGTTTACCTTATTCTGTTACATTTATCAATTTAAATGGTTGGCTCTTGGAATGCTTTAATTTCTACCATCGGTTAGTTATTGATTGGGGTAAATTGCATGTGTCTTGTAAGATTGAAGTTTAATTTATTTATTTTGGGAATTTTCCCTTCCTGTTATCTTGTGTGGACTATGTAGGAGCTAAATTTTGAGAATTCATGGAAACTTCATTACCTCATGGGGTTCGCATAAATTCTTCATGTCAAGCTAGTAGAGTGTTCTGCCATATTTTTGTTGTTGATGATGTTTAAGTTTGTCAGCTGAATTGGGTAAATTTTGCTGCATTAGCTAGCTTTCTATAACTCGTGAGCTGCATGTTCTTGTCTTATGTGAGCTTCTCCTATAATGTATTCTGCAGTTCCCTGTCGGTCGTATCCACCGGCTTCTAAAGTCAAGGACCACAGCTAATGGAAGAGTTGGGGCCACAGCTGCTGTCTACTCTGCTGCTATCTTGGAGTATCTGACTGCTGAAGTTCTGGAGCTGGCTGGGAATGCTAGCAAGGATCTCAAGGTAAAGCGTATTACTCCCAGGCATTTACAGCTCGCGATCCGTGGTGATGAAGAACTGGATACCCTTATAAAAGGAACAATTGCTGGAGGTGGTGTTATTCCTCATATTCACAAATCTCTAATCAACAAGTCTTCCAAGGAGTAGATTGCTTGATGGAAAATTTCTGATCTCTACTAATTGTGGATTTGTTAGATGCTCTTTGCTAGAACAGTAGGGCCTGCCTATTTATGGTTAGAGTTGCTGTTTATTATTATTATTATCATCAATATGCTTGATCTTCTGTTTCTCTGGCTAGCATGGTACTAATCTTAGTTGAGGATGATGTCGTTTTCCTTCAGTATATTGAATTTTGCTATTTCATCGCTATTATTCGTTACATGTGGTGTTGATGCGTGTTATGAAATGAATCTTTGTATATCTCGTCTTGTAGTTGATTTCCTTACCTAACACGCAAGGTTGCTCGTGCCTGCTAAATGCTGCAACTTCTCAACAGTGGCAATCGGTTGTTCCTCCTTTATTCAAATCATTCCCCTTAAATGTTTGTGGGTTCCACCGTTGCAGAACTCCTGCATGTCTCCAATTGGAAGCAAGAAATATTCCTGTTAGCTATCTATCTCCATTTTCTTTCATGTGGCGGGGAAAATTTCTCGTTTCTTGTAAATAGAAAACGTCATTTTCGATTTGGGTATTTATTAACCGAGTTTGGATGGAGGAGTTTGGAGAAGGTATTGGAGGAAAATATTTTCATTAAGCAAAGTTTCCTATAGTTTGGGTGTTTATAAAATATGAGAAATTGAATGACAGATTTATCGAAATATCTTTCAATTATTTTGTTTATTTATTTTATTAATACTTCATAAGACTATGAATTTTAAAATATAAAAGTTACGATGTTATCATTTATCAATATGCCTACATAATCCCTATAGAAGGCTTTTGATACAGGAGTTGGAGTGTTAGACTCTGCTGATAGTGAAAATTGTAGTGATGATGGTGGAATGATATTTCTGTGGGCAGTGTTGTCTTTGACTGTGATAAATGATATGATCGAGTCCGGTAAACGACAGCTTGTTGCACTCAGTGATGTAGATATTCACATATTCACACATTAGTCGTCAATTCCTTATTATTCGAAGTTGCGTTCCATCAAAATAAAGGAGTTGGAACGACTTCCCGTAAAAAAGAATGCAAAAACTTGATTAAGAGTACAGCCGGTATGGGAGGATTTTCTTGAGGATATAATTTTTTGAAAAATTGAAATTGTTGTTTGGAATTTTGCTTCAATTCTATATTTTATGATTTTCACATAATAAAAACCTTCCAAAAGAAAGGATTGGAAACAAAAAAGGAGTACCTGGTCTTCAAAGGATTGTACATGCTTACAACAACAGGCTCATTAGAAACAGGAGTATTGAGAGAAAAGGGGGGGAAAAAAAGAGTTTCTTTTCAAAGTTTTTGGATGCCTTTTTTGCTTGCATTGCTTCACAACCAAAAAGTCAAACAGATTACCCCAATTGGGATTGCAACTACCACGCAACCATAGTGGGGGAAACAAACCGGAAAAATGTTGCTTGACTTGAGATTTGAGAAAGAAAGAGTATCTGGGAAAGCAAAGAATTTTAGCATATCTTGTTTCTGATTTAGAAGAAAAATATTATTTGTACTTATGATGTGTGAACACCATGTCAACTCACATCTCATCCATCATTGGATGTGGTGTGAACCCTATTCAAGTAAAGTCTATACTTCATCCAATGGTGAATGAGATATGAATCGACACGGTATTTCATGCATCATAGATACAAATAACATAACTCAATTTGAAAAAGTCCGCTCAACCATAGAATAAAAAATGCTAGAATGCATTCTACCATTTTTATGCATCAACACATGCTGCTACCTTAGACACACATCACCTTACGAAAACACCTTATAGACAAAAGAGAGAATGAATAGTGCAATATGGCCATGTATTTCAAGTAAGTGACAGACAACTGCCATACACCGGAAAAACACCTAAGTAGCTCATGAATTGTGTTAAAATGCTAATACAAAATGCTAAACCAAGAATATATCGACTTAGCAGCAAAACACCAAAGAATGGAAACGTTCGTGTCCAATCTAGTTAGAGACACCACAGTTGAGAATTGGAATTGCATTTCAGATGCACCACGCATTTCACCGCCACAGTCCAGACCAATCATAGTTATATTCCTGAGAAACATACACCTTACTCACAGCAATCAAAAGCTCAAGCACCAGCCAATTACTCAATTAGATTTGACAAAATCTGCCCCCAAGCCAAGTCCTACCACCAATAAGCCTGAAAGCAGAATACAATTTCCCTAAATACCAACTCTGAAGGCAGTAAAGTTTGTCTGACAGTGGCTCAGTAAGAGAATTTCACCAGTCCAACAACTTACAGCTACCACCAAAATTTCTGATACAGAAATGCTTAAAAAAATTTCGTGGTTCAGATGGTGGATACCCTTGGAACATCCACCGGAAACTGGTGAATCTCATCCATCCAAGGGTTCTTCTCCTTGGCTGGGTTGATGGTCCTGAGAGCCTTCCACACTGCGCTGTTGCACTTGAACCCGGAACCAAATGCTATTTGCCATGTTCTATCTCCCTTCTTGATCCTCCCTTTGGCTTCTGTGTAAGCCAGTTCATACCAAAGTGAACTGCTAGAGGTGTTTCCGAAACGATAAAGTGTCATCCTCGATGGCTCCATATGCCAAGGAGATAGCTGCAAGTTCTTCTCCAGTTCATCCAAAACAGCTCTGCCTCCAGCATGGATGCAAAAATGTTCAAAGGCAAGCTTGAAATCGGGAATATAAGGTTTGATCTTCATCTTGAAAAGTTTCTTCCCAACTAATGTGGTGAAGAATAGCAGCTGTTCCGATGTTGGAAGCACGAGAGGCCCTAGTGTAGTGATGTTGGTTTTTAATGCATCACCTGCAACTGCCATCAGATCTTTTGACAATGTAACACCGATCTTGCCATTGGCATCTTCTTCTTGGGTAACACAGCTGAAGCACTTGTCATCAGCAGCCTTATTAGTGCGAACAGTGGTGACCAATCGGTATTTGGACCTTCTCCTGTCAGAGCTTTTGTTGGAAAGCAGAACTGCAGCTCCTCCCATTCGAAACAAACAATTTGAAACAAGCTTTGATCGGTCATTTCCAAAATACCAATTCAATGTGATATTCTCCATGCTAATGATCAATGCATAGGAGTTGGGATAGGCCTGGAGAAGATCTTTAGCAAGATCAATTGAGATCAGCCCAGCACTGCAACCCATCCCACCTAAGTTGTAGCTCTTTATATTCCCTCGAAGCTTGTAGTGATTGACAATCATTGCAGAGAGTGAGGGAGTTGGGTTGAACAGGCTACAATTTACAATCAGAATTCCAATGTCTTTAGGCTTCACAGAGGTCTTGGCAAACAGCTCGTCAATAGCTCCAAACATCACAGCCTCAGCTTCTTTTCTAGCTTCTTTCATGGAAGGATTGGGAGGAATGTTGAGGACAGCCTCTGGAAGGTAAGTGGAGTCCCCAAGGCCAGATCTCTCAAGGATCTTTCGCTGGAATTCAAGATTTTCCTCCGTGAAAGTACCCGTCAGCCGGGACTGATCCATAAATATCCTTTTTGTGCATTTCCGAGATTCCTCAGGCTTGTAACAGGAGAAATTGACAAGGTAAACAGGCTGGGGACGGGTCAGGAAGTAGAGAGTAGACAGAAAAACAAGGAGGGTTGAACACAGAATAACAGATATCAAGTTGTATTGCAGATGCTGCCAAAGATCATAAAGGTCTTTGAGGGAGAAAGTGGAGAGCTGGGCAGCAATCAGCACCACAAGGGGGGAGAGAAAGAGGTACATTCCATGAGTGATGAGGTAATGATAACCAAGCTTGACATACTTCAATTTCACAGACTTCTTGAAATCAGGAAGGTTCCTAGATGATGGTGGCATCAAGGGTGCATCTGGTTTTGCATCACTCATTTTTCCCCTGTCAGAAAGGTTGAATCCATGATGGTTAGATAAACTTGCTCAAATCAAAAAGATTATAAAAATCAGCTTTTAAGCATAGAACAAAAGTCCCTCCAAAAGATCCTTTTTTTCCAGTGAGAATTTCTTCTAAAGCACATTACAAAAAAATAATTTTTATTAAGAGGGAAAAAAAAAAAAACTTGCTTCCTCTAATTTAGAGGCACAGAGCAATCAGAACATGAAAATCAGGTGGAAATGAAAATAGAGTGTATACAGGAACAAGGTCAGCGAAATTGAAAAGACCAGATACACGCATTCTGAACCGAAGAAAAAGCACCTTTTTTTTTTCAAAAATAAATAAATATTGAAATAACATCCATGTATATTCAAACCCATTTTGCTTATTCTCTCTATAGGAAACCCAGGAAATCCCAGCTGAGAATTCGATACCTATCCATTTATCCACATGCATGCAGATTATAATTACATCAAATTACGCTATTATTATTACTTCTTTTTTTTCCCTTTTGAAAAAAAAGAGGTGGGGGGGGGGGGGGGGAATTGATTCAAAACAAGATTTAAATTCCTCCGAAAGTGTGAGGAAGCAGATTGTAGTTAGACACAAATGAAACAAAGAAGAATAACAGCAGCATTAAAAAAAAAAAGCAATGGAAGCGAAGCGTCTACATAACATGACACTAAAAATGTGTGAATAGAATTCGCAAGCATGGAAAAGCGTAATCTAGAAAGGAAAAGGAGAGAGAGAGAACCCAGTTCAAAAAATTGTACCTTGGATATCAAAGCCACCAGAGAATAAAGATCACAGGAATGTAGCTGCCGAAGAGAAGAGAGGTGGTGCTTGTGAAAGTAAGAGAGAAAGAGAGACAGCCAAGCAAAACCAAAAAGGAAAATGAAGGTGATTTATTTATTGAAATAGGAAAATATTACTTATATAGATGAGATGGAAAGTACTGTGTCGACTAACGGTACTTACTTTGTTACTAGCCACGGAGAAAACTGAAATGATTAGAACGGGGGAATTAGATTCATAGATTCGGCTCGATTTTTGGATCAAAGGGACTCTGAGGTTTTAAATTGAACCAGAAAATTTCTTGGTAATGTCGGGCGAAATGGAATTCGCTGAAAAAACCTTAAACAGGTTACAGTATAGTTTGCGTATAAAGTTTGAATACGACACGAGTCGGAGTCACGAATATGAAAATATATAGTACAATTTTTTTTATATAATACGAAAATGTATAATAATGATAATAATAATAATAATAATGATGGTTAAAAACTATAAAACAGGAAACAGCTATAAAATGTCATAAACAAAAATAGAATGAAATTATAAAATTTAAATTTAAATAAATGAGTAACAATTTACAATTAGTTTAATTTACTGTAGATATGACAAATGTATTTGTATATTTAATTATTATAGCATTTTTTTATTTATATTGATATAAAAATAAAAAAATCAATGTAAATGTAATTAAAAGTGCTGAAAGGATCTCTAATATAACGTTAGTTTTAGTGTTAGGTTAACAAGAATAATTTAAATCTAATACGACAAGCAATTTGAATGAATAAAATAACAAGAAAATCCTATCTAGCTGTAAAGTAAGAAATATATAAATTAAGTCTTTTTTTTTTGGTGAGGAAATTAACACTTCTAGTGTTAGAGTGAGCGGACTTGTGACTCGTTTGGTAGTCGTATTCTTGTTTGGTGGCTCGAAGCTGGCTGCTGCCGGCTGGCGGAATCGCGTTTTGTATTATTATTGCCTTCAGGTTGGCATGGCACCATTATTGACCGTCCGATTTTGTTTGACTGGTCATTCTCTTCGTCGTTTGAATTTGATTTTTTGATGCAAAACAAATCACACCCGACACCATTACCTTCGCGCCTCACGCGCTCTCGCTGCTTCTTTTGGTTTTTACTTTTTTTTCTTTGGTTAACACGAAACAAGATATGGAACACCACGTGTACGTATGCAGAGACATATCAAGCTCTACAAATTATAGGATATGAACGTGGTTATATATCATTTTATTTTATGATTATTTTTTTTGATTATATTTATATAATTTTTTATCTGGTTAATTTTTATTTTTTTTTAATTAATTGAAGAGTTTTCAAAATGAAAAAACCCAAAAAGTACAGATTCAAATAATTAATTAGAGTTGATTTTGAGCTCATATTGATACTAAAATTTTAAAAAAATAAAGAAATTAACTTAGATATGTTTGCGGTGTGTCCAAGCCGTATTCGCATTGAATTAGAAATGTGTCTGATGTGTGTCCGATGCATATCCGAGTTAAAAAAATTATTTTTTAATAGAATATGTATAAATATATATCCAACACGCATCCTATAAAAATCATGTGAGTATCGATGTTTGACTCGTTTTCATGCTTCTTAGGTTGGGCGTGGTCATGTGGATGTTTACTCTTCACTTCTTCTTGTGCACAACATGCCACGTTTTTATATTATTAGTAGTTTTGGACAAATAATATTGACCGTTTCTGTTAGAAATTACATTTGACATCATTATATTTGTAAAATTATTATTAAAAATAGGTTTTTTCTTTTGGTATATGTTGGTATCAGTCATCTTATATAATTAATGATTGTGATTTAATTTTTAATTTAATATATTTTAAAAATTTAAATTAGTGACATATATGAGTCATTTTTAACCATAAATATAACTAAAAGAAATCAACACTTTGAATTTATAAGCATAACAAAAAAAAAATCTCTTCAAGATGTATAAAATTAATTTCTTAAAAATTATTCTGATCTCCTATAGTTATCAATTCATTACTTTAAGTGAAAAAGGATAGAACATATGACATGCACATTCTTTTTTATTATAGATTATGATTGTAACTTTCATCCACATATAATAGAAAAGAGATTTTTTTAATCATCTACACGTCAAAAATTGTTAAATAATATAATTTTATTGTTAATTATTATATTCATGTCACGCGCTATCTTTTTATTACTTAATTAAAGACCTGTTAATAACTCGGGAGCCATATATTCATGTCACGCGTTATTCACTTTATTATAAAGATTTTGTGTTCTCAGTGTAGAGTTTTTAAAAATTTGATCTCATTTTTTCAGGTAAAGAATAAGATTATTAAGATTTGCTTACCATGTCATCTAGTTTTTTGTTGATTTATTATTTAATTAATTATTTCCTATAATAATACTTAAACTATTGCTATTTTACTGTATTTTTATTATTTAAATCAATGAAGGTTTCAAAAGATCAAATGGAATTTAACAAAAAAAATAATACGTTATTAATTTTTATAGTAAAAAATCAGTTAAATAAAAAAATAAAAAAAGAGTAACATGCTCCTGAATGCTCCTACTTTTTTTTCTTGACGAGTCAATGCTATTACATTTGGTTCCCCAAAATTATATGATCTAGATAAGTTAATTACTTTTAAATTTATAAAAAAAATCTTAAGTTAATTTTTGATGAAAAATATGTAACTTTCAATTAAATTAAAAAATTGCAATTTTAATGTGAAAGTATTACGAAATTTTATATTTCTCTCTTTATGCATCTCTTCCCTATTAATGGAGATCTAAGCCCATTATTATATTGAAAAACACAGCTCAAATAAAGTATTTGGTCCACATGATACAGAATGGAGAAGCCCCACCCATAATCCGATCGTTTCTGACCCAGACAGGATACAGCCCATGTGACAATGACATGAGAGAGAGCTTTTGCCTAGCTGGTCCTAAGGATATCAAGTTAAGATGCTTCGCACTCACATGTACCTCTTTTTCATTTCTCCTCTGTCGTCTCATGTTGATGCGAACCTAGATTATTGAATTTGAGAGTAGTCAATTTTGCTGAGCGTAATTTAATTGTGGCAAATTAATAATTAGTTTATTTCGTAACAATGAGAACAAGCGTAGTGAGAAGAATCTGAACATTATCGAACACGGTCCATAGATTATTAGTTTATTGGTGGAGGCCAGCAAATTAAGGCATTGACAAAATATAAACACTCTTTGGTTGCTTCCTTTACTGGCAAAAATATAAAGATAATATGCGAGAAAGATGCTAAACAAATTAAAAGTCTGGCTCTTGCTCATCTCTTACGGTTACGAATAATGACAACTGAGAAATTAGGAAAGAATTAGGAAAGATGGGTATTCCAAGCCAAAAACAACATAAACTTTTATGTCCAGAAAGTGAATGGGGGTGATGGAAGTTAGAAAAACGAAGGTGCAGCCAAAAAGTGTAGAACTTGTTGACCATCAAAACTATATATGTAATTGGTAGCACATTTTATAAGAAATTTTTGGTGATATATTACGTTTTCTTTTCTGTATATTACCAACAAAATTTGTTCATCAGTCTATTGTAATTCAGACATATTTGCCGATTAAATGGTAAATTTGAAGATTAGTGGAACCCAATAGATTGACCTAATGGTTAACTAAAAATATGCCGTATCTTAACTACATGAATTTAGCCTTGGGTTACCACCTATGGAAATCAATTCCCATACTCTTTTCCGATAAAGAAGGCAATGTTATATAGACAACTTCATCGTTAAGAATGTAGATGTAGCTTCTGCCAAATATAATAGGATAAATTATGCTTACTTTCACTGAGATTTGCTGAAATATAACAGATATTCCTTCTATTTATCCACCTGACATTTACCTCCCCTGAATTAAGTAAAAACCCAACAAAGCTTTAACACTGATAAAATAAATTATGTTTATACCCCTTTTACTTTTATCAACTCAAAACCTACCTACCCAGAGTTACTCTCTCTTCTCTCTGTTACCCTTACCACCACAGACCCACCCACGCACCCCATTACCCAAGGTGGTAGTGTTGGAGGAAACCAGGAAAGAAATTGCCATGTATTCTTCAGCCACCGCCATGTACCCTTCAGCCAGCCAAGGAAACTGCAACCATAAAATGGGAAACCGGAGGAAGCCGCTTCCTACACGAAGGAAACCGCAATAGCAAAAGGTGAAAGAAACCCTTAAGCGCCACCGGTCGCAACGGCCACCGTTTAGCCTACACTTGTAACTTCGCAATGGAGATTTGACCTTTGTGGCAGAGCTTGGAGGAAGCCGTGGCAATGCGACAGCACGGTGCTGGCACAGATGATCCAACGACAATGGAGGTTGAGGAGCGATGACGAGCTTCTGATGGTGGATGACTCCAGGCTTCTGGTGGTGCGGCGCTGACACGTTGATGTTGGTGACCGTTGTGCTTCTTCCTTTATGTGTTTTGGGTTTCTGTTAATGTGAGTTTGGTTTAAAGGGAATGCTTTTGTGCTTGGGTTTTGGGTGTTGGGTTCTGAGAGTTTCTGGGTTTGGGGTTGACAAAGGGGAGGAGGATGAGGTGGGTGTGGGGGTGGGTGGTGGTGGCGGCTTTGGGGGTAGGGGATGGAGATAATCGTATAAAAGTAATCTAACTTTCTCAGTTAATAATCTTTATTTGTTTTTTATTTAGTTCAAGAAAGATAAATGTCAGGTGAATAGATAGAGGGGATATTTATTATATTTCAGCAAACTTCATGAGAGGTGAGTGTAATTTACCCAATATAATAACAGTTACATTGTAATCATTGTCATAAAACTATCTCTTCTAAAAGTTTAAGCTGTTCATTATGACATGTTAATAATTTTATATCCAATACATGACCTCATTCAAATACCACTTTTGGACTTGAATCGTGGACAATGCATAGATTCATTTTAGGTTGTGTTGAAATTTAATTATTTATTAGAAAAATAGAGGCAACGGAGAATGAACTATAAACTTTTTGATTATAAAAGCTCTAATACTAAATCATAAAATCACTTATCTCAAATGCTTAAGCTTTATGCTTTTAGATTTGAGTTATCACACATTAATGATTTTTATATGTAATAATGACTAGGATGTGTAACAGTAAATGATAAGGGGGAGGTTTAGGCGAGGGAAACATAAATCAAGTCCCAGGACATGATCATTGGCCTTTTCTTGATGTAAAAAGATCACACATGTTATTCAGATACTTAATTAAAATCTTTACACATTTCTCTTTGAGAAAAGAAAGAGAAATTGAGAGAGCTAGATTAGATGTTGAAATAATTACGAATAATAATTCCTCTTAAGAGGCCATTGCAACATGGGAATTAAACAACATCAGCTTGCAGTTTGGACAGACAAAGCAGGGAAACCTTGAGTATTATATCATGTCATACATACAGAATACAAGATATATATCACTTCCTCCTTCTCCTTCTCTTCGAACCTCAAAGTTGGGTTCTCATTAGAATGTGCAATTTCTCTTCTTCTTTGTTATTACAATTTTATATACATTTATATATGATCAATCCAAGCATATTCACCCACGAGTCATTCTTTTATTCTCTGTGAAAGAAAGATAATTTCCTCTACTCTGCCTTACAAGGGGGTTCTCTCATGAAGATGAAAATAAAATCTTCACATGAAGATACAAATAAGAAGTTGACATGTGGAGTAGTATATCATATCCCTAATCACATATGGTGTACCATAAACATTTACTGAAAAATAACCTCTCTCTCCCCAACAGCCCCATTGTCAACCCTGCACCATCATCCCAATGGTCTCCACCGTTTTATACACGGCAAGCCTCCCTTTCCTTTTGTGTAACCACCTAAATAGCTATCGAACCTTGAACCAGATCTGCAACAACCTCGTCTTCAAACACCACACTCATCTGTCGAGATCACTCACTACCGTACCGCCCACCGAGACACCACCCATCATTGCTTTTTTTGTTGCTTTCGTCTCTGTCATGCTTCTCGTTGTTGCATCATGTGTTCATGGTCATTGGTTTTGTCCTCACTTGGTGTCTCCACCGCTGTCACCACCGATTGACAATCCCTCCTCTGTCGTAACCGTCCTGACCTTGTAGCGCAACAAGAAAAAGGAGCTCGTTAGAGTCTCCGATCTCTGTGTTAAGGAGCGTCTCCATTTCCATTAAGTCGATCCTCCGCATCCAAACCATCAAGGAGGAGAAGCGCAGGGAGCATGAGCTGACATGGCGGAGGAAAGGGACATGGAGAGGGAGAAGAGAGTCGTTCTCGCCCTATCCGTCGCCGCACCGTTTCTTGAGCTCCCTAGCGATCAACAACAATGCTGGTGGTATCGTGGCAGCGACGTGACATGTTTGGCTGCATGGTGGCCTAAGGGCGAGGGCGCTAACGACGGAGATCAAGGGATGAAATTGTCTATAGTGTATCATGGGTGAACCAACACTAGGAGCATCAGTGCGTGTCCATATGTCTTGTGTCGTGTCCTATTCGTATTTGTATCGCGTGTCGTACCGGTGCTTCCTTGCCTCTCTCTCCATTTGATTCTACTACCGTCTGTGTCTCCGTGAATTGATTATACTTGCCAAAACTGTTATGTATATCATTAGAAAAAAACTCTTGAATATGGCGTAGTGTAAGTATAGAAGTTAATTGAGTACTTAAGCATATTAATTAGTATGTAACACCATCTTTTTGTTCAGTTTATAATTGACAAAGTAAGCTAAAATCGCAAAAGAGTAAACAACTGAAAACTACTTTTTGATGGAGTTGAACATTCACAAAATATGCAGTTAAACATTCACAAAAGGGGAATGGCTTATTATTTGCTCGTGATGAAGACTAGGACACTAGAGATGAATGGATACTACATCAAAGGCGATAACATTTAACTTCATATGAATGACAAGTAGACCTCAAAATTGTTGTCCTTTCCAATATTTGATATTTGGGATATTCCAATTCAGGAGTCTTATAAATCTTCAACTGCAGAATGTCAAAGAAGGAAAAGGTTACCAACTTGATTACATTCATATCCCACAAGTCTGATGTCATTTGTCTCTATTAAATTTCAAAAGTCCTGGGAAGATGAATAATGAACAACAAAATGGTAATATGATACAAGTAATGGAGATTAGAGCCGGTGGAAAATTTCAGCATTATATGGAGCACCACTTCTTTACCATCAAATGGATTACAGAACACCTCATTTTCCGGCTTAATGCCTCAGACAGATGTCCCTGTAAATAAAGACCGATTCTGGTTTCCTAGGGAAGAAGCGTGAATCCATTTCGTAACCATATCGATCTAGCAATTATCTCACGTTCCTGTGTGTATAAATTCAATGAGTCTAAAGAAGAATAGCATACAAAATCAAGACACATTTGAACAAGTTATATACAGAGAAGAGGTGATTAGAGTGAATTCACTAGTTAGATTCCAGAAAAAAAGATAGGAAATCTCTGCAGAATTAAGTACAGAAGCAGAGCTGGTCGTCACAATGGAACTACGATTGAGACTTTAAGAAGTCTTTAGAGAGGAGAAATAATTCAAAGTAGTACTGTCAACCTGTAAGATGTGATTAATCTATTTATTTAATGATATATAACAAGTCTTTTTCTTATTAAATGAGATTTTCTAGATGAATTAATTAAAGAACGTCATTCATCCTAATAGCAATTGCCATTTAATGAATGATATAGCTAAGAATAAAAACATATTTCAAAAGTACTTAAATTTCTGCAAAAAATTAATAAGTATGCATTATTACTTTATTAAATTAATACATGCAAATTAATTATACTAAATTGTATGAGAGTATCTCATCATGTTCAACATATAGCCACTAGCCTCTTAAATTGTCTTGCTTGGTGATTGACTTTTTAGGGTTCGAAAAGTGGCTCATTCATAGACCAGGAAGTGGACATACACTTCGAAACTTTTTGCTTTTTTTAATCTTTAGGTCCAAAAACAAAATCTGAGTGAAGTAACAAATAAACGGTTCTTTATATCCCACACCATGACCATGTATTAAACCACATTTATAAAGTGTGGCTAAATGACTTGTGTATTGTGCACACCGACACATCTTCAGCCCAAACAGACAAAATAGTCCAAAACAGAATTAATCATACACTCGCGATAAAAAAAGAAAAAAATTCAAGCTTGGGCAAAAGTGTATATTCCCAAGAATTAATTTAAACAGTCACATGAACGTCATACCACGGACCCAAAATACAAAACTAACTGATAAGAAAAAGGGCTTTGGGCAAAGTAGCATGCGATCCTTATCATTATGGATCACTCAAATACACTTCAAAGTTTCTTCTCCCACTAGCTCCTAAACCATTACACATGTCCACATATATAGATTCGATATGTTTGCTTTATGAGATTTAGAATCAAGTGCTTCATGTGATCTGAGCTGCCACCAAGGCATCCACCTAGGATTTCTTCTCACGGGTATGACACACTCGTCAAACGTTAGGGCACATATCTCCACGTGCCTATCTGCTGCATCCAAGGTCCAAACGCAATTAACCCTAACCTTAAAGCTTCGATCGCTTCATATGTGTATATATAGCTTCAACCTCTTCCCTTTCATTCCTCAATCAATTAAGCAGTTGAGCTCGTACACTTTCTTGTACATTACTGTCCTTCATATTCTAAAATCTAAACCATCTGATATTTTTGTTTCTCGGTAGGAATTAAGTGAGAAATGATGCTGCATGTTCAGACGAATTTTTTGCATGATGAAGCTGTTGCTTATAACGAAGAATGGTGTGCTTACCGACCCAAAACACCATTTGAAGGAGATGGGGACGATGATGATGACGACGATGATGGTGACTATGATTATGCTCCTGCAGCTTAGAAGATAAGAGATTTTGGTGAACACGAACGCTGACTTAAACTCCTATAATTTATATCTGCATAGCAAATATATAACCCGAGTTTGTTTAACAACGTAGGTTTAAACGTTTAAGTTTCTAAGAGCTGGTTATTATCTTATAGTTGTTGGCCTGTAGTCTACACTGTAGTGTGCCCGAATGCAATATATGGAAAATAATCTTATTAATTTGTGCGTGGGTCTTTTTGTTTGAGAAGAAACTACGTTACCTGTATTGTACTGTACTGGACGTACTATGATGATATATAGTAGTAATTACAAATACATAGACGTACGTCTTATAAATTTTGTCTTCATTTGTGGATAGCCACCATATATTTTTGACTGCCTACGTTTTCATCAAAATAAAACTGATGTTTAGAAATAAATAATTTGAAGTGAGGTAATCAATTATTAATGGTATCGTCAGAGGTCTAATTAAAAGATTCACACAATGGAATGCATTGGGGAATACAAGGTTTCTGGCTTCATATTTGTTTAATTTATCTCATGAAGAAAGGAGTGTATAAGATTAAGGAGCTATATAAGATTAAGAACTAGTAATATACTAGTTGGAAAAGCAATATAATATAAGTATGGAAAAAAATGTTAATTCTACGCTTCCCACAAATAGCTCGACACTGGATGTGCACTTCAATATTTTATTTTTCTTAATTATAGATACTTGACTCTTAAAGGAGAAAAGCAAAGGATAACACTAAAGATATATTTGATTGGAGTATTAAAAAATAAATAAAAATTACATGTATGAATAAATTTTATGTATTATTTTACATATAAAATTTATTTATATTATTTTTACCCTTACTTTTATCCATTAATCAAACATTTGTAAATGCAACACCAAAATGATGAAAAACGAACAAATGTAAGCATTCCTCTGCAAGTATATAACTGCTACATATTGTCTCTATTTCATACTTATTATCTAGTAATAAGTAAAAGAACCCTGAAGAAGAGCCTGTAATCTACGCGTCATGGAATTATTATTAAATATTCTTCTGTATGTTATCTACGTGGGTCTTAATTAGCTCAATCGCTTAACAATGAGTAATTCTATTTCAAGACACTCACGTGGGTCTCACATAAATATGAGAGGGTGATGAACAGTCAATAAGTTTGAAAAAAAAATAAATGATGAGACTAATATATTTTATAAGTAGAGTAGTTGAGTATTTGAGAAAGTGAGTATTGAAATAGTAAAGTTATTTAACAATTAGCATGATCTAAATAAATAATTGTTTAGAAATTGCCTTATCATTTAGAATATTTATCAAAACGTTCTCAATAAACATAAATTATCTAACCAATCAAGGAATCAGAAAAATTATGTTGACAAATAGGGCTAGAGTCGAGTTGAGAGAATGGAAAAGATGAAGAATGTAATTTTACTAACGGTGGAAGAAGTGATCAATTGAAGTTAGGTAGAAATCAGTGAGCTGACCTAGCATTTAGTTAAAACCTAAAAGTGTGTGTGTGTGTATATATATATATATATATATATATATATATATATATATATATATATATATATATATATATATATATATGAAAATCTGTAAATATAAGCATGCTCTTCACTTGTATTACTCAATTCTTATATTATTTGTAAAACCACATTTGTTTCCTCTTCCTTCTTTCCACTCAATATGAAAAATACACATTTGAGCACTTACTTATTAAATTAATAATAACATTTTGATTAAATATTCAGAATAATTTGTCATCATAAATTTATCAGGAAACAATTGTTTTTTACCAAAGATAGATAATTTTCATTTGTAATCAATGGATTACAAAAGGGTCCAAATTGGACAACAAACACGTCCGTGGGATGGATATCCCAAAAATAGAAAAATCATGGAGGCTAACTACAACTTCTAAGCAGGAAACAGAGAAATATTTGCATTTAGCTAAGAAATTCTACAGAAAGGTTCTTGGCATTAGTGGCAATCTCTTGGGGAGCAATGTTTTTGTTTTCAAAAACCTTTTTGTTCCTTGCCAACCATATCCTCCAAATCGTGTAACACGATAGAGAGATCTTTTCCTTGTGATTTTGCTGTGTTCTCAAGTTTTTGATTAGGTCCAACCACCATTCCCATAAAGACTTATTTTGAAGGAGCCACTCTTTCTTGAAGAAACCTGCTTCTGTCCACACCTGTATCGATTGAGAACAAGATAAAAAACAATGATAGATTGACTCTTCCACTGAGCTACATCTTGGCATACTCCATCAAAAACAAATTAGTCTATCTAGATTTGAAAATTTCATATTGATTCCACAATTCAAGAAAGATGACAAATTAGTAACTCTATATGATGTTTTTTTTTTAATTATATAAACTTGTATAGAAAAACTAATTTATTACATTTTTTAGATTCTTATATATCAATATGAGACTTTTAAATCTCGAAAAACTAATTTATCTTCCAATATATTTTTGAATGACTATTTTGAATATTTAGTTTAACTTTTTTAATACATTATTCTCCGATACACTAGAGATTAGAATTCAAGATATATGATCTTCCATTCTCTTCATTTGTATTACTCATCTCTTATTTTATTTGCACAACCACATTTTTTCCTCTTCATTCTTTCCATTCAATATGAAAAATAACATTTGAGCACTTACTTAAATTAATAACTTTTTGATCAATTAAAAATCCAAAATAGTCCCTCAAAAATATATCGGACAAATTAGCTAGTCTTCCTATATTTAAAAGTCTCATATTGATCTATCACAATACAAAAAATATATATTTTTGAGGAACCATTTTAAATATTCAGTTTTTTTTAACATAATTCTCGGATATACTAGAAATTCCAATTCAAGATATATGATGATCTTACAAATTAGTTAAAGCTTCTCAATCGTTAGTAATGCCACGTCAAGTGGCTTATATGGTCACATTACATGTGAAGTTGTTAGAGCCTAATTTCATTGTGAAATTTTCAAATCAACACTTAAATAGGGTCAAGTTCTTAATTCTTCCCAGTGACAAAACCAATGTAATAATAAGAAAAGAAACAGACGCATACGGTTGAGTTGGAGATGACAGATTAATAATAATATACATGCCCAAATATGTATTGCATAATAGGTGATGTTCTCAACTTAAGAATAGGATGTCGTCTCATTTCATGTCCTCATGTCTGTATTAATGAAAACATGATATTTCTAGACGAATTCAATTGGCGATCGCTTAAATGTGCGATGTTCCTTTCATGCAATAATTATTACAATATTAATTAGTTCGTCCCCAAATTCACCACTAGCTAGAATTTTCCACCATTATATAGTTATCCTATAACCTCTACGAATAGTATGGATGATCTAATATGGAACTTCGTCATGTCCTGGCCCTCCTCTCCCTTAATAATATGCTGAAGCGAGCTACGTTCCCGGCCAATAGAAAAAAGCGCCTAGCTTAGTCATAAGCTTGCAAATCAAGGAATTAATACAACACACAAGGCCATGTGGTATTTACTTGCTGAACAACATTGAAGGTTGCTATTGGAGGAGCTAGGAAAAATGCCAACAGACATATAGTTATTGTAAGAAAAAGTCCTGCTAGGGCTGCATAAATTGTAGAAATTGTCACACGCTGCAAAGTAGAATTGGGTTAGCTGCATTTTTTGACATGTTCTTCAGCATTGCTAACTGCTAATTTAAAAATAGTTAGGTATAGTAAGAGTAAAAAAAAATATTTATACTAATCTATTTATTAATTGACATAAAAATTTTATAAATTATTATTGTCTCTCATTTTCACTATATTTTTAATATAATAACTGATTTGTCAATCAATAAATAAAACAGAACAAATACGTTGTCTTACTCTAAGAACACATAAGAATTTTTCCTAATAATTTTATATAGGAAGTGCATGCAAAATACATCTGCAGCAACAGCAACTAAAACCATGCCGTAATGTCAAACCAACTGTTTAATTAATTAGCCTCTCGATCTCGAAAGCAGCAATGGTGCACCCCGGAATTATATATTTTTACGAAGTCATATATCATCCATCAAAAGTTATAGGTATATATATCAGGTGCTGTAAATTGAAACTAAATTTATTCTTGTTTCTGTGATTATCACTTGCCCGGGAATAAAATTCCTGATCTAACAAAAAGATAACTCCTAAAATATATGGCTTTATCTTGTGACTTTTGGCTTTGTAGCTCTACAACATTCTTTCCGATTTGGATTATTTTGCAAGTGATGCCCGGAAAAAGGAAAAAAAAAATACACAGAAAAAAAGAGTGAGGGACCTTCGACACTATGCTATCTATTGTAGTTATCTGTCTCTCCGGTGATTCCAAAAGCCTAAACGCAGGGGCCATACCTTTCAAAAGCATATATATATATATGTGCAGAAAGAAATGTAATTTGTTGGTTTTTAGTAATCAAGTGTAGTTAATTAAATCCAAATAATTCCCCTGATCACCGATTTCATCAATTGGTTGCTGAAGAATACTAAAAGGGAAAGAACTAAATTAAAAATAAAAAATAATTCACATGGATAACGATAAATTAAGATGAAATATTCTATTTACCTCGAATGAAAGATGCGCAAAAAGTGACGAATTCGAATTCTGCTAATAAAATCAAAATTTTCAATGAATAGCATGAGGGAGAGAGAAATGGATTGAGATATTAATATCTCAAATTCGCATAAAAAAGTTTATGAGCTATATAATATTGTCTTCCATATTATTCGCTGAAAATCTTGATTTCATTGGTTGAATTTCAATTTATCACTTTTTGCACATCTCTCCTTGGAGCTAAATATCATGTCTCTTAGGATTCCATGCTACTTGATTGCTAAGCCAAACAGTTATTAAAGGCCAATCCACTAGTATTAAATAACATATCTGCGGCCCCTAAATATATATATATATATATATATATATATATATATATATATATATATATATATATATATATATATATATATATATATCTTGCACTTTAACTGACCTAACCTTGCACTGAAGGATTCTGTATGTTATTGTTACGCTCCAACAACACCAGTACTGTCGTCTTTCCTGGCTGCTATCTCCAAACGTGTTGGCTGAGCTGCGTCAATTGGATTGCCTATGTGGCTGGACAAGCTAGCACGCCACACACCTTGGAATTGGTTCATGCTCACACCCCAAAGCATAAACCCACACTTCCCTCGTGGCTCGCTTCTGCCACGCACAGCGTGTCCCCACTTTACCCTTCCCTTTACATAAAGCATCCAAGTCTTTCTATCTTCGCAATCCAAACTCAACATACACAACTAGCATCTTGTAATAGTTTCCATTTCTTCTCTACTAGTTCAAATTCAAGACACTATATATCGTTGTTACCTAGTTGGTCTAAAACAATGTCATCCATTTCAATGATCATTGCCCCTTTGTGCAAGAAGTATGGGAGTGATCATGGTGGTGGTGGTGGGTATAGGCATGGCTACGCTTCTGCAACTTGCATTGAATGGGATGGTCATCACAATGGTGATGGAGGTTCAATAAGTTTTGTCCCAGTTGCATTTATGGAAGGTGACGATGACAATGATGGTGGCTATGACTATGCTCCAGCAGCATAAACTCTGCGTTCGATCGGTTACAATTTCAATTGGTAATTAGTCTAATAATCTAATCTAATCTAATTCTTAGTTTGTACCCAATGGAAAGTGACTCAAGTTACTAAAGCTATGTCTTTGGTGATCGATCTCTTTATGCGGATGTAGGCATCCACCATCAATTATTTAGCAGCTTGTTGTAATGCATAATATTGAGATAAATGTAGTTGACTAATTTATGTCATCCGATGACTTGCGTCCTCATGTTGGGACTAGTGACGTTTGTCTTCTTATTAAAAAAACTCATACGATCAAGATATCATAAACTAGGTAATGAATTTTTCTGACGAGTGCTGCAAGGTACTCATTAAAAAAATTAAGAATGATGTTATATAAACACACAGTTCAACATTTTTTTTACTGGATATAGCATTTTTTACGGTTGAAAAATATATTTTTTATTTTTTAAAATTCTTTAAATCATTTCTGTTAAATCACATGGCGGTCAAAGTAAAGTTCGAACACAGCGTTAAATTACTATTTTCTAATTAAGAATGATAAGTTTAGTATTGAATAATAATTTTTTTAAGTTTTCAAAATAAAACGAGCATTAAAAATTTTCAAAATTATTATTCTTAATTTAATACAGTTGTTAAAAGAAACCTAGTTTATTTTCAGTCTTGGCTAGCTTCTGAATTAAATACAACCACTTAAACTCGTTCTCTAATCATGAAGTTTGCTTTTACTTATTTGAAGGAAATTCCACACTTAAGAACACGCTCTTTTGAGTGACCGGTCCTCTCTCTTAAGTGGACCCAGAAAAGTATGACACTAACAAGGACACAAGAGTACACATTTTTTTTCACAAGTGACTAGAGTCATCATTTACTGAGAGTAAGACCCATTGAATAGCACATATGTGGATTCAGTTTCTTTTCTCTATCGCTTCTACTTGTTTTTTGTGCGCCATGTATGCATCGACCTCATACTGATGATAAGGTAAGCCACAAGGCCCACAAGGAAGAACCAGCAATACAATTTAAGAACAAAATGGAATGGATGATCGTGGCTAGGATTACGCTTCTGCCGCTTAGAAGATAAGAGATTTTGGTGAGCAATAATGACCAAGCACGATGCGTGATCACTTAAGCTGCTAATTGACGTATATATACACATATCAAAACCCTAATTGTTTGCTTAACATCTTAGGTAGAGGGGGAAAAATACATCAAGTTTATAAGAGCTGGTTAGTTATCTCATATAGCTGTTGCCATAGTCTACTCCATATAGTGTGACCAAATGCAATATATTATATGCATGGAAAAAATCCTATATATATATATATAAAATATACTCTTGCATTTTAGAGTAACTATTAAAAACCAAACAACACATATTAAGGAAAATATAAAATATCTTAATAAATATAAAAATTATATGAAATGATAAAACTATCTTTATATTAAAAACAAATTTTTACTAATACTGTACTTATCTAATAGTCATGCACATTGTCCAATAGTAGGTGAGTTCATAAATGATTGGGGTAGAAATGGAATGGAAGAAATAATTTTAGCTAGATATTATAAATGGAGAATTCTCAAGTGCAGAAGAGTTTTCTGCATGGTGCAGAAGTTGTAAACCTGTGTATAAAATATTGTAAGCCTATGCGTTAATGTTGTAACCCTATATAAACCTATATGAACAATAGAAACATTTCTAATGGTGATTATAAAAAAAAAGATATAAATCTTGCATGAAAAGTTATAAACCACTAAATAAAATATTGTAAATATCATTTCTGCAGGTGCAGAAAATTCTTTCTTCTGCACTCGAGAATGCACCATTATAAATAGGCAAATAAAGTGGTGTTTTGAAATAGTTTGAAGTGAAATAATTAATTGATAATGGTATAAAAGCTTTTTGAACGGGCAGAAATTTAATTTAACAGTTCATTTTTAGGCATATGTATAACAAAAGTAGATATTATTAATTTTATTCAAGATATATACTCATTTTGTTAAATTTTATTGTGAGTTTGTTTAAATATAAGTCGTTAAAGTTGTGTTTAAAAAAAAAAAAAAAAAACTGTGGTGTCATCACAGGTCTACTAAAAAGATTCACAAAAATCAGAATATGGAACGCAATAAGAATACAAGTTTTCTAACCTTTTATTGTTTAATTTTCTCGTGCAGGATGGATATAAACTAATAACTACATGATATTAAAAGAATCAGTTATACTAGTTGGAAAAGCAGTAGTGCAGTACAAGTATAGCCATTCATATTTATGAACTAGCCTCCACTCCATTACCGAATGTGCGGTGTAGTGCGAAAATAATGTGTTCATTCAAAAATTGTGCGAAACATGTGCCAATTGACAGTTGTATTTTTATTCAAACGGAGAATTTCATCAACACATCTAAATTATTACTGCAACAGCAACATTGTTTCGTTATTTTTCTGTAAAATTTTTCGAGCCATGTAGCACTTTTCAAAAGCCACATACTAATTCACCGTGAAAATGGTAAGGATTCCATGCTACTTGATTGACAAATGTCACTATGGCAATCCACTAGAATTAATTACGTCATAACTTACACTTTAAATGACCCAACCTTGTTGCACTGAAGGATTCTGTGTTAATGTTACGCTCCATCGACACCAATATTGTGTTGTCTTTCCTGGCTGCTATCTCCAACGTGTTGGCTGAGCTGTGTCAATTGGAATGCCTATGTGGCTGGACAAGTTAGCACTACACACCTTGGAATTGGGTCATGCTCACACCCCAAAGCACAAATCCACACTTCCCTCGTGGCTCGCTTGTGCCACAGCGTGTTCCCACTTTACCCTCCCCTTTATATAAAGCGTCCAAGTCTCTCTTCCCAATTCAAACTCAACATACAGAACTAGCATATCTTATAATTCTTTCCATTTCTTCTCTACTAGTTCAAATTCAGAGCGCTATATTGTTCTCCTAGTTACTCTAAAACAATGTCATCCATTTCTAAGATCATTGCCCCTTCGTGCAAAAAGCATGGGAGTGATCATGACAGTGATGTTGGGTATGGGCATGGCTACGCTTCTGCAACCTACATTGAATGGAATGATCATCACAATGGGGATGGAGGTTCACGTTTTGTCCCTGTTGCATT
Organism: Dalbergia cochinchinensis; assembly: GCA_031216125.1. Lineage (NCBI taxonomy): Eukaryota > Viridiplantae > Streptophyta > Magnoliopsida > Fabales > Fabaceae > Dalbergia > Dalbergia cochinchinensis. The sequence goes on from CM062371.1 coordinate 11,096,676, forward strand.
CATTGAAGGCGATGATGATGATGACGATGATGGTAGCTATGACTATGCTCCAGCAGCATAATAAACTCTGCGTTCGATCGGTTATTATTAATTGCAATTTCTACTAGTGATTAACAAAACTCCTACTCTAGTTCTTAGTTTGTAACCAGTGGAAAGTGAGTTAAGTTACTGAAGTCATGTCTTTGGTGACCTCTTTATGCTGATGTAGGCTTCCACCATCAATTATCTAGCAGTTTCTTCTTCTTCTTTTTTGTGCAGAATGCGATAAAATTATGTACTGTGTCTAATGAGAAATATAGATGATAAAATTATGTCATCCAACTTGACTTGATTCGTCATATTGGGACCAGTAAGGACGTCCCTGCTTGTCGTCTTATTAAAATTCAAACGAACAAGATGTCATGAACTAGTTTATTTTTAGTCTTGGCTTTTAATTACTCTCCGTTTTTTAAAAATTATCCAGTTATAAATATTTACAAGAAGTAGAAATTGAAAAAAGCTTGATATTAGTGAAATTTAGGTGCAGTTTACAAAATCTCTTTCCACCAACTCTCTCTCATCCCACTTCTCAATTAATAAGGATATTATTGAAGAAAAAAAAAACTAATGCTGTTTTAAATTTTTAAATAGAAAATTATTTAAAGATAAATAAAATATTTAAAATGAATAATTATTCAGAAATGAAAATAGCAAATACAACCATTAATTGGAATTTTCTTTTAAATAAAATATTTAAATTATGTGTCAATTGATTTTGTCTAATGCAAATAACTTTTTGAGAAATATTTAGGTGCATAAAGAGTAAGAGATAACACTTACTCTGATTCATTTATTAATTGACACATAAATTTTATAGGTTATTATTGTCTCTTATTTTTCTTATATTTTTAATATAATAACTGATTTGTCAATCATTAAATAGAATAGAGTAAATATTTTCTCTTACTCTAAAAATACTTAATAATTTCTCTAACTTTTTTTTCTCACAAAAAGTGGCTCAGGAAGGCGCAATAAGCGTTTTGCAAAGCCAAATCCAAGTTAACCAAACAATCTCTTAACAAACTCCTTTCGAGTGACCAGTACCCCTATAAGTGGAACCCCAGAACAGGACTAATTAATAATAAGGACACAAAAAGAGCACGCGTATTTTTCACAAGTGACCCCAGGCCACAAGAACAACCTACGCTTCTGTCCGTTTGAGCCATCGGCCTCACACTGGAGATAAGGTAAGGCACAAGTCCCACAGGCCACAAGCACAACCTACAGTAATGCAATTTAAGGACAAAATGGAGATAAAGCGATCATATTAAAAGATGGACAAGGTGAAATATATATGCTCATTAAGAGTTTCCAATTTATAATCTAAAATATGTTTTTAGTGGTTGAAAAATATGCGAATTTTTTATTTAGTTTCCTCAAAGATTTTTGGTTTGGTTTCACTCTAAATATTTTTAAACGGTTTGTTTATGGCTCGTGTCTCTTATGATTGTTGCTTGTTATCTTTACAACGAGACTGATATGGAAGTGCTAGTAAATTTCTTTAGGAACACAGATTATATATTCTACTCATTAGAATGTTACTAAGGAGTTTAGACAACAATACAACATACAATTTTATTATATTTAGTAACATTTTTTAAATATTAATATACTAAAAGTTTTTAACAACACCTTCTAGTAATAAATGTTGCTAAAAGTCAAATATGATATAACCCCCCCCCCCTAGTTCAACATTAAAAATTAACGATCTAATGACCAAGACAAAAATCAAATAAGTTTAGAAATATTTGAATCAAAACCAAATAAAAAAATTTTAGGAACCAGAATTTGATATATTTATTTTTCAAATGACAAAAATATATTTATACTATTTTAGATGTTAAAAAAAGATTTATATATATTTTTATTTTTCATAAATATAAGTTATTTTGATTTTTTACCCTCTAAAATTTTTGTTTTGATTTCGGTCTCTCTCTTTTTGATCATTATGCTTTTGGTCCCTTTGTAAATTTAATATTAAATGATGATATTTATAAAGATTGAAAGAAAATTTTGAAATATTTGAAGAAAAATAAAATTTTCAATATTTGTAACAACTAAATGCATATTCAAAAATATTTATTGAGACCAAAATTTAGAAAAATAATATAAGAAAAAATAAAAAGATTAAAAAATGACTAAAATCAAAATAAAAATTTTACAGGGACCAAAAACAAAATATCCTATATTTATCAGAACTAAAAACATATTTAGAAAAAATTACTATTGACTTTAACTGATTAGCTTCACTCTATTGGTTAGAGCTTAACGTTTCACAGTCCATACTGATTATAACATCCCAGTCCATAATTAATGTACCATGCAATTCAGAGACTTTCAAAACATAAAGTTGCACATATATTATTAATAATTTCAACTTTTGGCCTAATTACATGTGTTTGATCCAACAATTACGACTATAATATCTTACAGTATATTCTAACATTGAATTGGATAAAATATTTTTGAATTTTTCTAGAAAAATTAAAATAATACAAAAATTACCTTCTTATTGCTAGGAATTGGTCATATGTTATTTTCTATGGACTTTTCCAACTCTTGCTAATAAAAAAAATTTACGTATTAAATTCATGTGATTTTTCAAAAAATTCAATTATGATTTATCTTTATAAGCTTAATTTACTTTAAGCATTTATAATATAAATTTTATTTAATTAGAATAGAAGAATATATTACATAGTCTTGTTCATAAAAAATATATATTACAGTCTTTTAACAAAATTATTTCATAAAATTCAAATGCATCCCTTCGTCATGTAGGGTTATGATTATTTACTACAAGTCTACAACACCAAATCATTCTTTAACTAATGAGGTATTGATCCGAGTAAAAGAGACTCAAATTTCTTAAGTATGAGGTTTTGAATTCAATCTTGAGATCCATGTATATAGAAAAAAATATTGTTAGGAGACGTCCTCGCTTAGACGTGTAATTGTATCTTAGAAGATTGGTCTCAACCGTAAGATGTGAGGACTCTCTGAAACAAAAAAATAATAATAATCATTCCCTGGCAGATTACTTTTTAATATGGCATGATTATAAAATGGATTCATTCCCATTGAATGCGATCGTCATTGATAAAAAAAAAATAAAAGAGAAAAGCGTAAAAAGGTGTGATATTGTAATAAAATACAGGTAAAATTAAAGAGTCCTTTTTTTATCCCTGTAATTAATCGTGAAACTCAACCTTCAATAGAAAGGAAGACGAGAGATACAGGTCCAACACAAAAGAACATAAGGAAAGCCCAAAACATGGCACCTGGGATCACTGCATCAGTTACCAAGAGTCCTTTTATTATTAATTAATGCAAATATCATTATTACTGTTCTTCTTATATGAATAAATATTATAATTGTTGACTGAAAGAGTGCAAGAAAAAGAGTATAAATGCAATTAATGACGGTATGGCAGAATTTGGCAATGGCCATTGACAAATAATATCATGCACATGATAGTTGATCTCATTTGATTGGCTTGATTTTCCAAAATAATAAAAAGGTTAAGAAAAGGGAAAAAATAAATAAATGTCAGTAATGGTAAAAGCAGCTCCATCCGGCCATACCATGTGCGTCTATTAATCGCCTAAGTCATTATACTTTGGATTTGTCGTAGGAAATAGTGCGGTGCAAATTCAAAATATTTGACACAAATTTCAAATATGTAATTAATAAAATTTAAGAACGAAACTTAAGTAAGAAACAAAATAATTAGTCCCTATTTGGTACTTCATATAGAACAACGTCTAATAGCATAGTATAAGATATTTATTGTATAAATTTTTATACTATCCATTATTTGATATGTCACATGATCAGCAATGGATGAGTAGACAAGCGATGACTATTGGGTGGCAAGCGGTTACCAACAGTGGGTGAGGGGGTTGTGACTGGCATGGGGTAGGCATCGACTAGGTGGGAGGCAGGCAGGTGGTGTGCACATGGCGACCAGTAGCGAGCAAGAGGCCACTGGTGAGCAACCATTGGGATAAGGCCATGTTTGATACAAGTATAATTCCATAACACCGGTAGTATTTTTTTTACTAGTCAATCACAAATTAACCTGACTTACTCTTTTACATCATTAATGCCCCACCCCCACCCACTGTCGCTAGTAGTCAACCAGCCACCAGGCGCCACCCACCCTTCGTCAATAACCACCCACTTGCCATCTGTCCCTGCCTCCCACCTGTTGGTCGTTGTCTACCACCCGTCAATCATTGCCCTCCTCCATCGATCGCCGCTTGCTAGCTCGTCCCATCGCCGATCATGTGGTGCACCACATAATTTATAGTATAAAAACTTATATAATAGATTCGCTATCTTATCTTTGTCGGATCTTATCTTATCGTATGCATTCTGTTAGCGCGCTTATCGATCGATCAAATAGGACCTAAGTCAAAGTTAATTTAGAATTGACTAGTAATAATAATAATATCCGGTGTTATCAAGCCTTTTAAAATTTTGGTGTAAAAAGAAATTGAAACTTTATTATATGAACCAAATAATAATGGGCAAATATTGCGTTAGACCTTTTAGGCTCATTCCATCTTGTTCAAATTATTACCGGGGCCTTGTTTGATTTGAGGGTAAGACATAGCAGATAGGGGAATGAAATCAAACCGGAAAAGGACAAAGTTACCTAAACATTTAAAAGTAAGATGAAATTTTCATTTACCATAAATTAAATCCTTAAGAGAATAATATAAAATCTTTATTTAATTCGTTATATAATACTGTATGTTCTATGCTGCCCACCATGACTGACGACGAGAAAGGCATGGTATGAGCCTCTCAACACGGCAAACCTACACCTTTCAAAAAGTGTAAAAATATATATATATATATATATATATATATATATATATATATATATAATAATAATAATATATTAATAAATATAATTATTTTTTATCTTACTACTTAAAAATTTATATAAAAAAAGAGATTTGATTGAATGATAATGTAAAAGAGTTTTACACTATCATTACATTAGAATTAAACCTGTATATTAATGCTTATGATCTTCGCTCACTTGAATGCTTAAACTAGACGTTCAATTCTCTAAATATCCAATAAAAAGGAAAAGTGAAAATAAAAATTTCAATTTTTTATAATAATTAACTAAAAATTAAATTTTCTGTTTAATTTTTTTTTAATAATTAAAACCCTCCTCGACTAGATTTGTCAATAAAAAATTAAATCCAAATTTCTTAAAGAGCTTTTTTTTTTAATTTTTATAAAAAAATTTGCTGAGTGGCGAGTATTGCTCCTCCTCCCTTGCAAAGCCTATCCATGGCAAGCGGGACGTCGTACTAAGATTCACCAGAAAGCAATAAATCTGGATCGCTGCCACCCCGCAAAATTGTTGTCCTCTCCATTAGTAACACCCACACCCTTTTCACTCTTTCACTGAAATCCACTCCCCTCTAGCATATCACACACACACACTCTCTCTCTCTCAGAGCACAGTCAAATTACCATTCCACCCCTGCCTCCCTCTTGACTCTTCCCTCCATTCCTCCCTCCTCAGTCTTCTTCCGCAAGATCCCCTTTCCCCTTCCTCTTGGTGTCGGTGATCCAACCCCAACCCATTCACTGCCTTCCTTTATGCGCCTCCTCCACCACTAACACTCATTCTCCTCAAACCCAAACCAATCCTCCTCCGCCACATCCCAATCCCCTTCTTCCATCGTCCTCCAATGTCGTCGTCGTCGTCGATTCGATTCGATGCCTCGAAGCAGCACTACACCACAACCTTCCTCGTCCTGGGCTACGCACTCTGCTCCAGCCTCCTCGCCATCATAAACAAGTACGCCATCACGAAATTCAACTACCCAGGCATCCTCACCGCCCTCCAGTACCTCACCTCCGCGCTCGGCGTCTACCTCCTCGGCAAATTGGGTTTCCTCCACCACGACGCCTTCACCCTCGACACCGCCAAGCGCTTCTTCCCCGCCGCCTTCGTCTTCTTCCTCGCCATCTTCACCAACACCAACCTCCTCCGCCACGCCAACGTCGACACCTTCATCGTCTTCCGCTCCCTCACCCCTCTCCTCGTCGCCCTCGCCGACACCGCTTTCCGCCACCAGCCCTGCCCCTCCAAGCTCACCTTCTTCTCCCTCATCGTCATCCTCGCCGGCGCCGTCGGCTACGTCGCCACCGATTCCGCTTTCACCCTCGCCGCTTATTCCTGGGCTTTCGCTTATCTCGTTACCATAACCACCGAAATGGTTTACATCAAGCACATGGTCATGAATCTAGGGTTGAACACTTGGGGTTTTGTTTTGTATAACAATCTTTTGTCTCTGATGATGGCGCCTGTGTTCTGGTTCCTCACTGGGGAGAATTTTGAGGTTTTTGATGCCTTGAGATCGGGTTCGGGTTCGTTGTTTGAGCCTAGTGCGTTTTTTGCTGTGTCGTTGTCGTGCGTGTTTGGATTGGCGATAAGCTTCTTCGGTTTTGCGGCGAGGAAGGCTGTTTCTGCTACTGCTTTCACTGTCACTGGTGTTGTGAACAAGTTTCTCACTGTGGCGATCAATGTGCTTATTTGGGATAAGCATGCTAGTCCCTTTGGTTTGGTGTGTCTGCTCTTCACAATTGTTGGGGGAGTTCTTTATCAGCAGTCAGTTACTGGGCCGGCTCCGGCGCCTAAGCAGTCGGATATTGAGAATGACGGTGGCGGTGATTTGGAAGCTGAAAGCTTAGTGAAGGGTAAACTTGCCTCTGTATGAGTATTATTTTTTGTTTGTACTATTATATTTATAGCCACTGATTTGGTATTTAAGCTGTATTATGGAATATGAGGTATCTTTTTTCCACAAGGATATGAAATTGCAGTGCTGCTTGCTTCTTTTCTTCGTGAAGCTTTGTTTTTTTGTTGTTCTGGTTTTCGAAGATATGGTTGCTTGCTTGCTCTATCATTTCCTTAATTAATCCCACGTTTCAGTCCAACAATTATTTTGTTGCTGGACCATTTCGTTGTCTTGACTTTTATCTTAGATTATTTATAGAATAGTGTTTTTGATTGAGCAAGCTTGTGTTTTGAGACAAATCATTGGGTGCTTTGAGAAACCAAATGCTTGTGTTTTAGTGATTGAAAACACACGTAACAGAAAGCAAGCTTGACTGGACAACGTTCTAGTAATACTCCTGCTGAACTGTGAAATTCAAATCTTTGCATCATTGTGTCATTCTCTAAATCAATTGTGGCCATGGCGCTTCATGATTAAGTATTGATGCATTGAGAAGTTACTTGGTATCTGACTGGCTCCTGTTGTGTTCTGCTTAATCCAAGATCATTCCATTTTCCAGGAGTTTAAAGAGCCATTGTTATCAAATGTGAACATGTGCATTCTTTGCTGTGGCTATCCCCAAATAACCTTGAACTATTATTCTACCATCTTTCTGATCTTCCTCAGCAGTATCAGTTATCGAATTTGCTTGACTTGCATATGGATTACAATTAGCAATGGATGTTTCCCAGCAAATTTAGATGCCTCACACTCCAAACAGTGACATTTTCCTAGAAACCTTCCATCTTATTACAATTTCTTTGACTTCCAGCATCAAGTGTGCTTGAAAGGGATTTCTGCTAATGTCTTCGGAATTTGTGTAAATCTCGTGAACTAGGATTTGAGGCTTGATAACTGACCTGTCAGGAAAGATACTTTGGACTTTTCAGAACACCTTCCTTTGTTGAAATGTCACTCAAATTTTATGTGTGCGTGTGTGTTTTGATAGAACACTCAAATTTTATGATTTGTTTGATGAAAAAGATAGCACTTTGTTGCATTGCATTGCATTGCATTGTCATTGTACTGGTGATGTTGAAACAATACCATGAGATTCTTATAGACTGAAAGTTTTCTCACACGAGGCTCCAGCTTCTAATTATTTCTTCTCTGTTAACTGTTATCATATCCAATGCAGGGCACAATAAACCTGTCCTCTTTTACCTTTTTAGATTACTGAAGATGGAGATAACTTCTTCAAGTCATTCTCTAATGAATAACGTGCTTATCATTGTCGTAATCATTCGTTCTCGGATTGATAGATCATTTTTTTTTTTAATCCTGCTAACTTTATGCCTCGGTGATGCATTTGTAGCTGAGTTGAAACTAAAGGACGGTACAAGGAGGGGAGACCAAGAAGATGAGGAGGAAGTTGTGGAGTGTACAAGGAGGGGAGACCAAGAAGGTGAGGAAGTTGTGGAGGCATAACCTTAGACTGTCATTTGTTACTGGATACCCACCAACACCATTTAAGATGAACAGAAGTTGATTACGAGACTGCAGAAGTTGATTAGAACACTAGACTTCACCTCTTTGCATCTTAGTAAATATGAAAAATTAAAATTATGGTTCTATTTAAACAGGCATTTTTCTTAAATGATTTTCTTGAGTTTTCGCTTGCATAAGCTGCCTATAACGTATATCATTGAGTATTAGATCAAAGGACTTTGCTGGCACCAAATTGCTTCTCTCTCAGGAAAGTACCTATGACACGGAAGTCATTATCATTGATTATTCAACTACTAGCCAAGCAACACAATTGTTTGAACGTGGTTTGATGAATTAATCATTGTATAAGAGGAGTCGGATACCAGCCAGACCACTGCGTGTATATAAGATGTAAGTGGGGTGTCTTTTTTTTTTTTGGGGTCAGACAAAATGAAGGGTTAGATTATGACCATGATAACCTTTCCTCTGGACTTTACCATGGCCGGATCCAACATAATGAAATACATCTTTCCTCAAAATAGGAAGGCGATGGCTTTATCACCATGTGGTCCATGATAATAGATTATTAAAAAATGTTCTAACTCCTGTCTCTCATCTCTCTCCTGCCTTTGCTATGCTCAGCCCCATTCTTAGCAAGGCACAAAACAAACATATTATGTACCCAAATTAAAATTTGACACAAAATTGATGTCGAAGTGAAAGAAAGTGAAATCTGCGTCTTACTGCATTTGGAAAAATAAAAGCTCTTTAATCCAACTTGTACAGCCCAAATTACAAGCAAACCTTGATGTTCATTTCAAGGACTTATGCAGGATTTCAGATATTGCATCCCGGATCTCGTCACTGCCTGTTGTCTCCTCCTCTCTGCCCCACATCACCGATGACTCAATGATGTCACCCATCTCAACCACCCTCAAGGCCGCCCCCCCCCCTCGATCCGTGGCAACAAGGTAGTGGCCTGTAACATGCTGGTTGCAATCATTGATGCCCGAGTGGCAGCCGCCATAGTGGCACTGCATCATTGACATCTTAGTTTTGTTGCAATGTATAATGTATGGTTGGGTTGTTGAAGGAGTGTATGTTGGGGTTGTGGCGGCGATAGCAGGCCGGTGGTAAGGGGCTGTGATAGAGTAATGGAAGTTTGGTAGATTGGAGTGAAAGAAGAGGAGAAAGAAGATGAGTTTTCTGGAGGAGAATAAAAGAAGATAGGTAAATCACCTATAAAATCATTTGTTATGAATATCATCATGTAGATATAAATTTTATTCTAATTAATTTCAAGTGTTAAATTCAGTATTTAACAGTTGAGATTATCGGTAAATAGGGATGCAAGTCACCCATCTTGGTATTTTTACAGCGCCTAACTAAGTTTTTCATATCCAATACAATGAGGTTAATATGTTTGTTAATGTTCCTCAAAAGGGTGCTCTTGCTTATAAGATGTACAAGCTTATTTTGTTTGTTTAGTATAAACTAAAAAGCTAGGGTGATTTTGCTACTCGGAAGTATTACTATGACTTTTGAGAATAATTTTTTGAGAATCATAACAGTACTAAACCCGGCTTAAGCAAGAAGACGTTTTGGATGCTCAGAAAAACTTTTTGGAGTACACTTCTTCACAAATTTTTCGTCCGTGCCCAACCAGTAATTTTCTTGTTTCCTATAACCGTGTGCTAGGATAGGATGATATCTAGATGTCGACTTAGCATTTAACGCATACTTTCTCAATTAACAGGTTTTCAGACGAAAAATTTGTGAATATGGATTATACTCCAAAATGTTTTTGTGAGCACGTGAAAAGCCTGAGCAAATGAATATAGCCCCTAAATCCCTAAATTCTCAACATAAAAAGTCTGACAAAAAGATTATAATAATTTCATTGAGTAATAACTGAGAAATGTATCTATCCCATGCATTCTCAACAAGTTTAAAATTGTACTTCTGAGTAATGCTAGTTATAAATCGTTTGTACCGACAGCTGGTCATACTTGCTCGTGCAATTGCCTGTTGAGTTGAACTGACTATAGAAAGTGGGGGGTCATGTTGAGGTGGTCACACTTTTCCTCTTTGTCTTAGAAGAAAGATAAGTGATCACGGTAGTCAGTTGCATCCTCAATCGAAGGTATACAACACCACTAGGCTATTGAAAGTAGATAAAATACCACTCTAAATATAGTAAGTGGAATAATCATCAAAGCAAATGGAATCTAGACCCTCATAGCCTCATCGTTCTAACTATGGATTATGATGAACCACTCTCGTTCTCTCCTTTCCTCACCTAATTGTTGTGTTGTGTATCGGTGGATGCAATTAGGTGACCGTGTCGGCAAGAAGAACGAAATGAAGGCAAATTACATGTCTATTCCGAACACAACAGTTTTTCTCAGAGACAGGAAGCCTACGGTATTTGGTTTGGTCCCCCCCTATCATTCCTTCTCTCTCACTCTCACCCACGCTCACTCTGTTACTACTGCACCACGTACAACACAACACAACACAGCTCTCCTCAAATATCGGACAAAGCCATGCCAGGCTGCAGTAACATAAATTAGAGGATCATGTTATTAACTTATTACATCTAAATTTTTACACTTTCTTGCACTATTTTCTATTTTAGGAAAACAAAAGGGAGAGAAGCAATGTGATTTTTTTTTAATATATTTTTATGATCTTAAAAAAAAAAAAAAAAAAAAGTGATACGAATATAATAGACTAAAACGAGAGGGTATCAAAAATAAATTCAAATGGCATTGGATTTACACCCTCTGCACGTGGACCTGATCAATTTTACCTGATACACCTACCCCGAAGCTTGGACTTCGCTGACTTCTTCACTTATATTATTAGAGCGTCGTAAATGGTCCCATGTTCCACGCTAACACCTTGGACCACTGTTCACAATTCACAAACTCCGTTTCCTACAAGTTTAACAACCAAAAGTATCATGCAGAGCGTATAAAATCATATCCCGTATTTAAATTGGTTTCCTCATTCCCATGTTTAAATTTCTAGCAATTTATAATATTGCTAGATGATTTTCAGTTTCAAACTCCAAGCAATCTAATCTCGTTCTCTCCCATTGCTTTTTTTAATCTTTAAAACTGGTCCCGAATATGTGGACCACGGAAAGATTTTACGTATCTGGATTGGATTTGTATATGCAGTATATTGAGTTCTGCGAATATATCTTTACAGGAAGCCAATATTTGCAGGCGCATCCTGTCATGCTATGGCTTTTGCCTTTTTAGCATCCAAATCCATTTAAGTCTCTGTTTTTGGGTCTCAATAGCCTACGTTTTCAGAAAATTTCTTAAATAACCATAAAGTTAACACTTCAAATTTAAACACGCTAGTGATAAAGTTAAGAGAAATGATGCACGAATAACAAAATACCACAACATTTGCATACCGTATAATATAAAGGGAGAAAAAGACAAAAAATGTATAGGAAGGAAAAAGAGGGCACCCGTGAAGAAGTAAAGACCTGAACCATAATAGGAACCCTTTGACTCAAAACCTCATTTCTCAACCAGGGAGACACCAAAACAAGATAGCAGACCATCACTTCCCTCACTTAATTTTGCTTTCATTCTTATTTTCACTCTTAAAAGGCCAAAATAGTAGTCCCACCTCTACTTTTAGGATTTAGGGTGGGGCTGCTGTTCTTAGCCTTTTAAGAGTGAGAATGAGAATGAAAGCAAAACTGACTGAGGGAAGTGGTGATCTGCTATTTCATTTTGGTGTTTCCCTCGCTAAGAAATGAGATTTTGAGTCAAAAGGGTTCCTATTATATTTTAGCTCTTTATTTCTTCGCGTGTGCCTTCCTTTCCTTTCCTACATATACATTTTTTTGTCTTTTTCTCCCTTTATACTATACCGTGTGCAAATGTTGTGGTATTTTGTTGTTCGTGTATGTTTCTCTAAAGTTAATGGATGTATATCTTGAACAAAGTTGAGTTGATGAGACTCAATTTTATTGTGTGATCAAATATAAAGCGTTGAATTTCTATCCATACAAAAGTATTTGGTATAAAAGTTCATGTTTTATTCCCAAGTCCATAGGACAAACTGAAGAGAATACTTGAACCAGTGCTACGGAACCCACGAAAATTGTCTCTTGAGTCTCTCTAAACGTACATAAGCACAAATCAGCTGAGCTATTAGAATGTCTCAACTTGACTTATTGGGTTAACAAAACAAATATCTCTTTACTATTCTAATATATTGCTTGCATCTCCACGTTGTTCTGAGAATGATAGAGATTATAGATATTATTGGCTGTGAGTAAGCTTTTGCCTTGATAAGACCCAAATAGGGTTAGAGTTAGGTCAAACTATAATACTTGGTAATGGGTTTAAGTAAAATAAAAGTTACACCCTAATTAACAGTTATAACTTTTAGCCTCGTGGTAAAAGTGTTTGATCTAACAAGTGGCATCAAAGTCAAGGTCATAGGTTTGATTCTCAAAAACACAGACCGCTAGTAGTTTTGGGAGGGGATGGTAGTTGCAGGGCCAACATCTGGCCTTGACAAAGCTAGCTGGGTCGAAGTCAAATTAGATTGGAAGCCTAATTCATAAAAAGAGACGGATAATAGACGACAAGTACTGGGAGAGGAATTGTTGATTGTGGGCCAGAATGTAGAACTTATTCCCTCAAGATCTAGTGTCTTTAATTTGATTAATGTATGAAAATCCATCACATGCAAAACTAAAGATTGATCTAGATTATATTACGTTGAAGCTTTGATAAAGATAAGCTATTCATATTTTATTTGGCGATTTCTAGATTTGGACTAGCGAGTGATGAGAGAAAATTTTTAAGAGAAAGATACTTCTCCTATTCCCCAAATAAAGCCCAATATAAGGCATCATAACTTAATAAGGGGTAATATGCCTTTATATAGAGCCAAGAGAACGGGTCTCTCCTTGTGTCAACAAATTTGTGGCCCAAGCCACATATTATAGCAAGGCTTACACGACAGGACCCATATTATATCCTACATCATTAAAGCCCAATAATAGTATAAATCATAAATTTTTTTGGCTAAACAACATGCTCTAATACTTGGCATCTAGTTAATCTGAGAATTAAAAACATACAATCTGATTTATGGCAATCCACAAATGATAATCTATCACAACACCCTATCTTGAAAAAACCCAAATGAGGTCAAAGTCAAATCGAACCATGACATTCACTACAAGAAATTTATATCTTAGGCAACACTTATTTTGGGAACACTTGTCTATAGTACACAAAAGCAATACTTTTTTTAAATGTGTTGCCTTTGATGTAGCAAAGGTTACACTTTTTCATGTTAAAGCATCACTTTTTATAGAATTGTTATATCAGGTGTGACTAATTGTCTAAAACAATATTTATTTTAACAAAGGCTATATTTTTAAGTTAATACATCACTTTTCATAAAATTGTCATAGCAAGCATAACCAATTGTCTAAGGCAATACTTTTAAACAGATAAAATAACATTTTTAAGACATCAAAGGCTACACATTTTCAAGACATCAAAGATAAAAATGTATTGTCTGTGTGTATAAAAAATAGCATTTTTTGTGTGTTCCAAAAAATAAGTGTTGTTTTAGGCTAAATTTCTTGTAATCACCTCAAGTAAAAAGATTTATGTGATGACTAACGGTTAAATCTTTTGGCCCAATAGTAGTAGATAGCGCTTGATCTCACGGGACAAGTGATCTTAATACAAGTAGATAGCGCTCAACTTCGCTCGACTCACCGAAGGAGGAGAGAAGCGTAATAATATTATCTTTTACATAGAAGAGCTGTATTTTAGCCTAAAGAGTACTAGCACGATACCAATCATATGTTGGAAATGTGGTAATGTACGTACACACACAAACACAAGAAGGAAGAAGAAAGATATAGAAAGAAGCTGCAAACTTTTGTATTTATGTTTTACGTGTTTTTCTTGTCTTGCATGTAATAGCTACAATACAGAGGTTTATATAATAATACAATGCATCCTAAATTTACCATTTCCAAACAATGAATGGTTTTATCTAATAATAAAAATATCTAAAAATTATCAACGTCATTCACTGAAATTATGGTTATAAATCACCCTTCAATTTTTATCATTAATTTATTAGCAAGTTTACTTTTTCAACACCCCCCTTAAACTTGATATTATTCTAACTCCAATCATCTTTCTCAACTTTTGAAAAGTATCATACTTGAGAGGCTTTGTGAAAATGTCAGCAATTTGATCAAGTGACTTCACATATTCAACCTCCACATGCATATTCTGAATGCATTGTCGAATAAAATGATACATTGTATCTATATGTTTGCTTCTGTCATGAAACACTGGGTTTTTTGTTAGAGCAATAGCCAATTTGTTGTCTATCATGATCTTGGTAGCTTCAGCTTGTTCAAAGTGAAGCTCTTTCAATAATATTTTCAACCAAATTGCATGGCATGCACAAGCAGTGGCAACAATATACTCAGCTTCATAAGTTGAAAGAGTGACTATGGGTTATTTTTTTTAACACCAAGAAATTGCATTATTTCCTAGAAAGAAAGCAAACCCAGTAGTGCTCTTCCTATCATCAATATCCCCTGCATAATCATTATCGCAATAGCTTGTCAACTTAAACTCATTTGACCTTAAATAAAACATACCGTACTCAAGAGTTCCTTTGAGATAACGCAAACTTCTCTTGGCTACCTTCATATAGGTTTCAGATGGATTCTCCATATAACGACTAACTAAACCAACTGAAAATAAAATGTCAGGTCTAGTACAAGTCAAATACCTTAGACTTCCTATGAGACTTCCTATGAGACTTCTAAACAATGTTTGATCAACCTTCTGTACACCTTTTTCCTCTTTAGAAAGTTTAACTCCACACTCTATAGGTGTATTGGTAGGATTGCAATCAGACATGTTGAGTTTCTTCAATAGTTCTCTTGCGTAAGCTTCTTGTGAGATGAAAATTCCACCCTCCAGTTGTTTTACTTCAATTCCCAGATAATAAGACATGTGCCCTATATCACTCATCTCAAATTCTTGAGCCATTGCCTTCTTGAAATCTTCTAACATGATTTGATTGTTACCTGTGAATATAAGATCATCCACATGTACACAAACAAATAACAGATCATCATTTTCCTTTTTCACATAGAGTGCATATTCATGAATGCATCTAGTGAAGCCATTTTCTTGAAAATAATTATCAAGACAATTATCAAGCCATTTTCTTCAATCCATATAACGCCTTTTTAAGCCTTAACACCTTATCTTCACAACCTTTAACAACAAAACCTAAACATTGTTCAATATAAACTTCTTCCATAAGTTTACCATTCAAAAAGGCAAACCTCACATCCATTTGATGGATCTTCCAATGGTTTTGTGTTGCAAGCGACAATAATAACCTTATTGTCTCCAAGCGAGCAACAGGAGCAAAAACCTCATCATAATCAACTCCATGTTTCTGCTTATACCCTTTTGCAATGAGTCTTGCCTTATACCTTTCTACATCACCTTTAGAGTTCTTCTTAATTTTATAAACCCAATTGACTCCAATAGCTTGATGACCTCTTGGAAGTAAAGCAAGTTCCCAAGTGTTGTCCTTCTCAATTACTTGAATTTCCTCCTCCATAGCTTGTATTTACTTCTCATCCTGCACAGCCTTTTTAAAACTCAAAGGCTCATTATTAAAGAATAGACACAATAATTTCTCATCCTCTAGCATTTCAGTTTGCTGATAGAGATTAGTAAGACTTTGGTATTTATAAGGGCCTTTGCTTGAGCTAGAAGATTGAGACAATGATGATGCTACTGGGGATGAATCTACTAGGGATTTAGCATCGCCTTGCACTCCTTGTATTGGAGCTTCCTCTTTCTCAAAGTGGGGTAGAAAATCATAAGCAGCTTCAGCTTGTGTACTCCAATCCCAAGTTGCACTTTCTTGAAATTCAACATCTCTTCTAATTATTACTTTATTATTGTTAGGATTGAAGAACTTGCATCCTTTTGAGTTCTCCTCATAGCCAATGAATACAACATTTTGGCTCCTATTATCAAGCTTTGATCTTTCTTGCTCAGGAACCTGAACATATGCAATAGATCCAAAAACACTCAAATGCGATACATTGGGATTTAAGCTGCTCCATGCTTCTTGAAGTGTAACATCTTTCAAACTTTTGGTAGGTGAACGGTTTGAAAGATAAACTGCACATGCAACTACTTCTCCCTATAACTCTTTTGGCAATGACTTGCTCTTCAACATCGTTTTTGCCATATTTAAAATTGTTCTGTTATTTCTTTCAACAACTCCATTTTGCTGAGGTGATTTAGGAACTGTCAAGGGACGCCGAATGCCATGGTTCTTACAAAAGGTCTTGAATTCATTTGAAGTGAACTCTCCACCTCTATCAGTTTTTAGAGATTTGATCTCATAACTGCTTTCTTTTTCTACACGAGCTTTGAACCTCTTGAATGCTTCAAATGCTTCACTCTTTTGCTTTAAGAAATAAATCCATATTTTTCGTGAATAATCATCAATGAAAAGCAAAAAGTAAGCACTCTTACCAAGTGATAGAGGCTTAATTGGCCCACAAACATCTACATTGATCAACTGAAGTGGCTTGATAGCTCTTGATTTGGATTGCTTTGGAATACTCTTTCTTGAATGTTTTCCAAGCAAGCAAGCTTCACATAACTAGTGAGGATGATCTATTGTTGGAATGCCTTTTACCATCTTCTTTGTTCCCAATTCTTTGAGCCCTCCAAAGTTTAGATGTCCATATCTCATGTGCCACCATGATGAATCTTCAATACAAGATTTTAAACACATAGCTCCAGCAGTTCTCATGTTTAATAAGAACATGCGATTTCTTGTCATAGAAACCTTAGCAATAAGGTTTCCTTCTTTATCTCTGAGCCAAAGATAGCTACCTTCCATGATTATTTTGCAACCATTCTCCATAAGTTGCCCGATACTCAAAATGTTATTCTTCATCTTTGGGATATAATAAACATTGGGAAGAATCTTATGGCTTCCATTCTTCAGCTCAAGTAGAATCGTCCATCTACCTTTGATCTCTACTTTTGATTCATCACCAAAATGCACATGGCCTGTCACATTGGCGTCAAGTGCAACAAATTTACTTTTGTCACCTGTCATATGGTTGCTAGCTCCATTGTCAAGATACCACGTACTATCTTTGGAATTTTGATCTTCTTTGAGCGTAAGGAATAATGTTGGTTCTTCAACATCTTCACTGTGTACAATAAGTTTGTTCTCTTCTTCTTTTGATGTATGACACTCCTAAGAATAATGATCATCCTTTCCACATAAATAGCATTCAATGTGTCTTTTGTCAACTGCTCTTCCTTTTCCACAACCTCGAGGAAAATTTTGATTTCTTCTCTCTTAAGAATAATTTTTCTCATCTCCTCCTCTTCCATAACTATGTCCTTGTCCATAGCCTCGACCAAGTCCTCGTCCTCGACCTCGGCCTCGTCTTCCACTTTCGCTAGCTTCTCCTTTACCATTCCATGAAAGTTTTGCTTGCAAGACGCAAGACTTGCTCCACATGTTCTTGTTTTCCTCTGTCCATCCTTTCTTCATGGGCCCGTAAGGAACCATTCAATTGATCAATGGACATTGTCTCTAAATCTTTAGATTCTTCAATGGCTACTACCACATAGTTGAATTTTGAGTTGAGAGAACAAAGGATTTTCTTAACAACATGAACATCTTTTAACTTTTCTCCAAGCCTTTTCATTTGGTGCACTACTGCCAAAACTTTAGTGAAATAATTCGAAATGGATTCTGTCTCCTTCATTATTAGAGACTCAAACTCAGCCCTTAGAGTTTGAAGACACACCTTCTTTACTTTTTCAACTCCCATGACAGAATTTTGAAAAGTATCCCAAGATTTCTTGGCATTGGTTATATCAGCAATCTTCTCAAACATCTCATCATCTAAGCCTTGATGGATTATGGTAAGTGCACCTTGATCTTTTTTTTTTTTTTCTATTCTCCAATTCCTCCTTCTGAGCTACTTCTAGATTCTCCCCATTTCCTAGTTCTACGTAGCCTTTCTCAACAATGTCCCACACATCTTGAGCACCAAAGATAGCCTTCATTCGAGCTGCGCAATTGTCATAATTGAGCTTAAATAGTTATGGGTATTAGAAGGATAAAGTGGTTTCCTTCGAAGACATTTTTTGTAAGTGGCTCTGATACCACTTTGTTGAAAATGTGGTAATATACGCACACACATAAACACAAGAAGGAAGAAGAAAGATATAGAAAGAAGCTGCAAACTTTTGTATTTATGTTTTACGTGTTTTTCTTGTCTTGCATGTAATAGCTATAATACAGAGGTTTATATAATAGTACAACGCATCCTAAATTTATCATTTTCAAACAATGAATGATTTTATCTAATAATAAAAATATTTAAAAATTATCAACGTCACTTACTAAAATTATAGTTACAAATCACCCTTCAATTTTTATCATTAATTTTTTAGCAAGTTTACTTTTTCAACGTCATATACATTAGTTTGCTGTTAAATGTCACTTCAGCCGATCTAGGATGCGATATTTTGCAATAGTTGCATCTCTTGACGCCTTTCGCTTACAAAGGGCTCTAAGAGGAATATTCTAATTGGGTTGACATCATGCCCTAAGAGAGAAACAGTACATTTGGGGTAACTAACAAGTAACACAGTGCTTTAATCTCACATCGGTTTTCAGTGTGACTAAATTAATAATTAAGCAACTGGGAGAAAGTCTGATCAAATCAAAACACCGTTCTGTGTGAAGAAGGGCATTGTACAAATTAGAGCATGCAATTTATTAGTTGCTCAATTAGTCTGGGTAAAAGACGAGCGTGGAAAAGTGCTCTTCACTCAACTTTCCTTTAAGAGCGATACACAAGGTGACTTTACACAGCAGCATGTTTTGACTTTACAAGCTTTAAAGACGAATCTAATAGGGACAGTTAATAAGTCCTTGGATAACGACAAGTTAACGTAGAGGGTTCATTAAACCCTAAAATAGTTCAGGGACATGGGGTTAGATTGTATATGCAGCTCTTTATAACTTGGATTGCTTATGAACTGAGGTAATGACAGCGACAATTGGCCCAGAAGTTTTCATCAAAACAGATCAGCATTCTCCAATTAGTGCACCACATAGGATAGGCTTCACATATAGATAATGGGGGAACTAGGAAACTTAAATATGACCCATCATCAACCTCTCCCTCTCCCCGCCTGCCGATGGGTCGGGTCTCTCAATTAACTTCATGTCCAATTGAAATGGTGAACGTGTGTTGTCAATGACTTAAAGTTTCCCTGATGAACTTTCTGCTTATGAAAACATCATAACTTGGACACCCCATGTTAGTTAACGATATCCGTATGATCCCATTATTAAAATCTGGAGAGATTTTATTTTAATTCGATGTCAAAAAGTGAGCATTACATTATAAGAGAGAGAGAGAGAGAGAGAAGGCTCAGCTATTCTATTTCAATATTAACCATTTTGTATCTCTATGTGTTTATGTAAGGTCTATATTTTTAGATCAAAGTAACGTTTAGCTAAAATACAACGTGTGATGGTTGGTGTGAGCCAAATTTTAAGTGAATAGTACCATAACTACAGTTCAACTGCAGCAACTCAGTTTGCTAAACGAAGAAAGAAAGCTAGCTCGTGAAACCAAGGGCTGACAAGCTAAAACTAACCGGCTAGCGCTTAGCCAGTTCAATGTAATAAAGCAATTTAGAAAATGAAATGGGCTCACGTGCGAACTGTATTAACTGCAGCAAAGTGATCAGAAAAAATATTTATTAATAGTTGAGAATTTTTGTTATATGATACAGAAATATTTGTATTTATAGCTAGATAATAAAAATTCCTTAATTTTAATATGTGTAATTCTTGGTATTTCAAATGTGTATGGAAACTTGAATAAATATTAAAGAAGATATTTTTTCTGGACTTTGTACATGGGTCAAATAGAATTAGAAAAATTATATTTTTACTTAAAATACCTAAAATATCGTGACGACTCACACTTTATTCTCATTGAATGTGATTTAAAATCTACCTAAATAGGATATTTTATCTAATGATGGATAAATTGTGAGTTGATACAGTGTCCCATATGCTATGAGTACAAATAATATAACTCAATAAATTATAGAAGTATTAAGTTCACAACAAAAGCTAACAATAAACTTACTTATATTATATATTTTATCATTGTTAGATACGATAAATGAGTAAAAATTTCACATCACATGTAAGGCTAACAAAAGTATTTAGTATAAATTTGTTGTTAGCTCTTGTTTCTCAACTAAACATTTTAAATTAAATCAACATGGTTGAGTGTTATACAGAGAGGCTCAATTTAATTCAGGTAGTGACCACAGAACCCTCCTCAGGCTACTGATAACGAAAACGGTGAATGGTGGCAGGAGAGGCCACCTGTTTGCACGAAGGTCGTCCTCCCACATCCCAAGAGAGGAACTGGCCAGGCAGGCATCCTCTACATTATCTAGGCCTCCTTGTGACCTTAGTCTATGGTAAACTAAACTATACAGTAATCACCCCCACCCCCCAAGACACAGTGCCGCGATATTAGCTAAAGTTCCTTGCTAGGCAAAAATAGCGGAATTATAATAATATTCAGTCAAGTCAGGTAGTAGTATGGTATCTATCAACTATCAATTTGATGCATGGCATGGCAGATGGAAAGATAGCAACACTACACCCAAATCCACACACACTATACATACATGTCTGTCACCCCCTCCCATTTCCCTATCTCCTCTTTTTCATCATCACTCTCCTCTGCCACCACATTCACATGCTTGTATGAAAATTGAAAACGCCACTCCTTCCCATCCCTATCTCACTTCAATTCCTCCCTCTATGATCTATCTATCCACTCCATGTGATATTATGATATGATTCTTCAATCCTCACGCGTGATCATGAACCCAAACTCTAACATCACCAACGAGGTTGATGATGGCCTCCTCCACATCATGCCTAATTCTTCGCTACACCTTCCCCAACTCGCTTCCGATAACACACACTACAATTACAATCACAATTACGATTACAATTACAACCCTTACGACTTCGGTTCCTCTTGGATACAGGCTCTCCTAAACGACACCGTTTCTTCTCCCTCTCAACTCACCGACCTTCACCTACCTCAGTTACCACTACCGCCGCCGCCGCCTCTAGATCCTCATCAAACGGCGGTGGTGGCCGAGCCACAACAGGAAGAAGAAGACTCCGCGATAAAGCTGGTCCACATGCTCATCTCATGCGCCGAATCCCTCCAAAGAGGCCACGTGGCACACGCCGCGTCCCTCATTGACGCCATGCAATCTCTCTTGCGACACGTCACCACCGCCTCCGCCATCGGAAAAGTCGCCGCCCACTTCATCCACGCCCTCACGCGCCGCATCTACACTCCGCCGACGACGGACCTCAACGGCGCCGCCGACGACGGGGGCGTTCTCTACCACCACTTCTACGAGGCATGTCCTTACCTCAAGTTCGCTCACTTCACCGCCAACCAAGCCATCCTCGAGGCCTTCAGCGGCCACAACTGCGTCCACGTCATCGACTTCCACCTCGCGCACGGCCTCCAATGGCCGCCGCTCATCCAGGCCCTCGCCTTACGCCCCGGAGGTCCTCCCTCCCTCCGGATTACCGGCATTGGCCCTCCGTCGCCGGATCGCCGAGACGCCCTCCGCGAAACCGGACTCCGGCTGGCGGAGCTCGCACGCTCCGTCAACGTCCGGTTCGCGTTCCGCGGAGTTGCGGCGTCGCGGCTCGAGGACGTGGAGCCGTGGATGCTGCAGGTTCGGCCGGAGGAAGCCGTGGCGGTGAACTCCGTCATGCAGCTCCACCGCCTCCTCGGATCCGACCCGATCCACGGCAATTCGGGGATGGAATCGGTTCTCGGTTGGATCCGAAGGCTGAACCCTAAGATCGTGACGGTGGTGGAGCAAGAAGCGAATCACAACCAAACCAGGTTCTTGGAGCGGTTCACGGAAGCGCTGCATTACTACTCGGCCGTTTTCGACTCGCTGGAGGCTTGTCCGGTCGAACCGGATAAGGCCTTGGCCGAAATGTATCTCGAGAGAGAGATTTGCAACGTGGTCTGCTGTGAGGGCCCGGCCCGGGTTGAGAGGCATGAGCCGCTGGCCCAGTGGAAGGCCCGGCTTGAGAAAGCGGGGTTTAAGTGTGTGGGCCTGGGCTCAAATGCGTTGAGGCAAGCGAGCATGCTGTTGAGTCTTTTCTCGGCTGAGGGTTACTGCGTGGAAGAGAAGGAAGGGTGTTTGAATTTGGGTTGGCATGGCAGGCCCCTCATTGCGGCTTCTGCTTGGCAACCCTTACCCCTCCTTCCTCACACTGAGCCACACAGGCTTCCTTAGTAAACATGGACAAAGTCGGTGTACATTCTTGTTTTCCCTTTTTTTGGGATTCTTGTACCTTTGGGGTTTTCCTTACTTGTGTTCCTTTCTCATTTTCTTGCATATTTGTGATGTGAAATGGCCTCTCAGAATTTTCTATTCCATTGATTAATTATCTTGCCAATATATAATCATGTCTTGGATTGCGGTTTCTTTGTGCACTTCAAATAATGTTTTGAGGGGGACAAGCTGAATTCCAATTCATTTAGATAATGTTGATAAAACTATGTTGAATTAAAATTTACTGCAAGTTTTAGTTTTAAACTACACTTTGACCATATTTAATAGAAATTGTTCTTAGTTGGATGAAGTTTACAAACTACAATTCAGCCGGATACTCTGGTAGTTGAGTTCATTCCATGCGTGTAAATGGATATTGTGATATTCATTTTTTTCCCGCTTTTTATAAAGTATATTGTAATATTCTTGCAAGATATAGATCCGAGTGTGAGTTTATGCATATATGCATGCATTTATACATGCTTTCAATTATTTGGTGTGCCTAGCTAGGAAGTGTTCCACAATCGGCATGCATCCTACTAACTCACGAGGTAGAGAGGAAGATGGGTTGTATAAGAAGAGAATTGGTGTATATGGATTAAGGGGGTGCATGTGGGTTTGCCCAGCAATGAATGTAAAAGCGTTATGGGATGGGTCCCTCCAGGGAATCATCATGTGAGGCAAAGATTGAGACTGGAATCAGTGTTATGCCTTTCAGATTCCCACCTATCCTTCTCCTTTGCCCCGTGGAAAATGTAGGAAAAGGCAGATAACTCACTAGCTTCACTTCCGTGAATGCCCCCCTTACGCAGTAATTCTTTCTTTTTCTTCATTTTAGTTAGAGATGAGTTTGGGAATCAAGAACCGTGGTAATTTTAAACGAGCCACGTTATGTCCTTTATTCAGAAGTTTAATAAGTAGTAGCAACCAAGATGTTGATAGGAAGAGTATGGTGATGATAACTTCATTGCTTTGCAGATCGGATTCATCTTGTATATACAGTCACGCTTGCTCACACCATTATTCCATATGTTCTCACACAACTTCCAATAATTTATTCATACAATTACAAGTTAGAATATATGTTTTTCCGGTAAATAACTCAGAAAAGGGGAATTAGGTGGGAAATGAGAGCCAAGGGCAGTTTAATTTAGTTTTTTTGTTCCATCAAATTATGTGGTGCTAATGTGTCCAATTCTGAATGATTGAACTATAAGCTATGGTGGCAGTCCCATAGTACCCCATAATTCCACTATTTAATTTTTAGGCCTTTTGAGTTGATGTTAACTATGATGAGGTCGATACAGCACATGCTTTGATGTTTGAAGTTCGAGACAAAGTAGAAAGAATTATCCTAAAAGCAACTAAATTTCTGCATCAGAGGTGTTAGAAAGACTGAAACAAAGCCTAAACTTGTCAAAATTTTCCATCCAGATAATCAAATACAAATATGAACAGGATATGTTGTACATGTTGATCGAACTTCCTCACCTCCATTCAATTTCGTTTTCCTATGTTGCTGTTGGAAGTCTCTTTATTTTGGCCTCATTCAACAGTAAAACATTACATTCTTCACCTTCTCTTTCAGAGCTGGTAGTGGCCGAACTGAACCATCTTTTGATCTTGCACCACGCTGTTTAGAAATCTCAGAGAGCCCAGGTTCCATGTAGAATCGAGCTCTATATGCTGCCAGATGAGCATAGTATGCAGGAGGAACTGCAAAGGTAATAAAGTTATATTTAGTTGGAGCATGTAATTTGCTATGAAAACAGCTAACTAGTCTTATATATTTACATTTTTTTCTGGTTTCAGTAATTTTTAACCAAAACAGAAATTCCAATATTTACTTTTTCTTTTGAAAAATTCTGGGTACAAGGAATGTTTTTTGAGTGGCTCTTACGTGCAACTAATAAGATCATATCATCATACAAGTGTTTATGTTAAGAGCGCAAGTATTTACCTACAGAAACAGATCTTGTACATCTTGCATAGCTACACTCAAAACAAAATTGAAAAAAAAAAAAAGATTATTTATTTCATCATAAGAAATAGAGCAAACATTACAAAATTGAGATAACAAGAGAGAAATAATTTACGTGTAGCATAAGTTGTTGGTCAGAGACTGAATTTCATCAGCGGTGAAATTGTTCTCGTCCCATAGCACATGATAGTGAGCTGGTCTACTCGTACCCTGCAGAAAGCCAATCACAATGTGTCCCACCAAATGTAGCAACATATAGATGTCATAATCATACCTGAATACCCGCATGACTGCATAAATAGAAGTCGAATTCAGTAGGATGACAAATCTTAGAATCCACCACAGTACCTACATCAACCAATCAGAATTGTGTCTCAACTTTGCGGCTGGTAAGTGCATTGCTGGTAAATGAAACTGGAGAGTAATCCAAATATTCTGCAATTCTAACCAGACCCTTTGGCAAAAACTATAAAGGGTGGCCCTGGCCAATGCGCAAGGCTCCCATCAGGACTTGAACCTGTGACCTGTGGTCACAAGGCGGCAATCTTATTGCTGTGTCGAGGCTCACCCTCTTCTTTGGCAATAACTGTCTAGATTCTAGACACTTATTTCATATCTTTAGTCTTGTTACAGAGACACTTTTTATGGGATATCTTTAATTGCTTTTATTGTGACTTGCATTAATGATATTGATAGCAAATGATAGTAGTAAAAAAGAGAGAAAAAAAAAAATTTACCAGGTAAGATATTCCCACTCTTATCAGTGCTGTTCCTGTCGTCATGATTGCTTGAGAAGAGTCTAGTGTGATGCCGTTTTTGAACCACAACAAATGTTACTGGAGGTTGGTAACTAGGTTCCAAAGATGCACAAGCCTACACATAGTGGGAATCCAAGTGTCAAGGAATGTCATAGTCAATATAAATCTAGATAACTGTGATGAAATTATGAGTCCTAATACCTTACGAATGGCATCAAGCTCATATAGCAAAACTTGGTAGAATTGCCCTTCACTCACCCCATCCCTGTAAATATATGAAATGTCACTCTAAACAACACAATTCCCATTATAATTAAAAAGTTCATTAAAATTACCAGAAAGTATTACTCTTACCTGTAAAAAATTATCCTCAATGGTTTTTGTCCGGTTGCCTTCTTAAATGAGAGTAAGAGCTCTCTGCATTATCACAAAATAGTATGATACATATAGGCATACTGATGGTGAATAATTGGAGGTAATAAATGCAACGACCAATTTTTCCCTTTCACTCAATCCAATTATGAAGAATGGTTGTAAGAGCTGCTATTAAGTACCTGATCATGCCACCATAAACTACACCATGATGAGGATCCTTCCAACATTTGAAAAGATCTTGAATGAGTTCTTCGCGATGAGGCTGAGCACAGACCAACCCTGCATACTTCGTCACTTCCGGCCAGTCCTGTGAGGCTACAACCTGAACAACAGTAATCAGAGTAAGATCAAACTCAGATGCAGCTGAGTTATAGGAGTTTGTAGTTACTTACAGCAGCAATGGATGGACAAGAATCCTCTCCAGATTCTGGATGAGTTACATCAGCTCCAAAAATTATTGTTGGAATGTCACTAACCAATGGGATCCTCCAACTTAAAGCATCCAAAAGTACTGTGTTCCTTCCTCCCATCTATAAGTATAATGAATTTACATAAGAAAATGAGGACTAAACAAAAATTAAAATTGAAAAAAAAAACAAAAAATTTGGGGGATAAAAGTGAATATTATTAAGTAGCATGTAGCCACCTTGTTACTTTCGATTGTAGAGTTTGATAGATCATTTAAATTCAACAATAACATACCTTGACATTGATTTTTAGTGCTACATTTGCCAAGTACTGTCTGTTTATCTTGAATACGTGCTTTGTAAGACAGCACTGAGAAATCAACCCGAGATCTGTTTCGCAGATTCTTTTGAGATCACCTGAATGAAGAATTTGTTTCTTTAGTGCAAGCATGAAATATGGAAGAGGAGCAGGGTCATCAAGAGGGGAAACAAAAATATTAGAATACATGCAATGCAAGTAATAGCCAAGAAGCATCATAGGTACGTGAAACAAAGAAGCTAAAAATAAAGTAGTACTAAGGTACCAGAACCTGTTGACATTTCTATAACTTATACACCTTCACTATCCAAGCTTTGCTCATGAAGAGATGCTAATGGACCTATTGGAGTGATTAACATACCATACAGAGAGCCATTGTTGTCTGGAAGAATGGCAATCAACAACTCTATCTCCTTCCCACCAAGTTTGTCTAGTGCAGCAGAATGTACATATTTCAAGGCCTTCTTTACTTGATCTGGTCTTGCTGAATGTATCGGAATAACAGGGTCTTGACTAAATTCCTGTGAATAGATAACAAAAATTATATATTGCAAGTGCAGATGATGATATAGAGTAAGCAAAAAGTGTAACTATAATTGGAATAGTAATGCTATTCAAACAAGTAGTCTATAATATGTAACTTCACCTAACAAGGTATAGCTAAAATTTGAAGATTTACCATGCCTGAGATTTGGCACATCTGGACTAACTGCTGGCAAAATCCACGAGCTGTACTTTCTTGAACACTTCTTGAGAAATTGATACATGCCCAATATCTTACAGTGCTTCCATTTATAACTTTCTGCATTGAAACAACTAAAATTACAATCTACTGGGAAGAGCTAGTTTTCCTTTCCTTTTATTTTTATTTCTTAAAAGTAAATTATAACCAATCTTTTTGTGTATGAGCTGACCTTGTTCATCATATTCCACTGACCAACTTGTGGCAAGTATTCTTTCTCTCTTCCAGTGTCATGATATTTCAACTAAAAAGAAAAGAGCCAAACGGTACTATTAGAAGAACGTTAGAAACAGAATAAAACTGATCAATTCAAGTATAAGCATGAGTAAACTACCCATGGAGCAGGAAGAACCCGAGCATCAACTGATGTAAGCTTGCTGTCTACACTGATACCGAACTCCTTTGCATAGGGATTATATTCATAATCATTCCCCTGAATTGTCTGCAAGAATATGTCGGGAAAATTCTAGATATTAATTAAGCCAAACTAGACACACAAATGAATAAAAAGGGCTAGTTACCACAATTGCAATTTATCATCACATAAGGACATCATGTCTATTCAATTTCCAATAAACCCTGACCCCAAAAATAAATGTAAAAGAAAATAATGAGGGAAGGTAATATCAAGAAACCATGACAATGACCTGTAGAATATCTGTCTCTTGTTCACGTGGTCTCTGGCATGAGACCTTTAAGAGAGAGGTTATCTGCTTTTCATTTAGCCCTTTAGTATATCTCTGGCCTCCAACTATCTTGCATGCCTGGAAAAAGATTCACATAGTTGTTTGTTAAAAAAGTAGCTTCATCAAAAATGGTTTCAGTGTATTTGAATGGAGAGCTTACCTCCATGGGCAAATAGTTCACCTTCTTTTGGCTTCCTACTTGAAGGCAGGGTAGATGAGGATATTTGATAGTATATCCATACATTTCTTGAAAATAATCAACCACTGATTTCATGTTCATTTTCTCATCAAGAGGGAAGCTGTTAATTAAGGAGGAAAAAGAAAATAATTTCCTGATAAATAAGTCATAGTCATATCGAAAAAATAAAAGTCAACACTTCAACTTCCAATGCAGAAGTTACAATTCCATTACTTGAGCTCCCTGGTTGGCTGTGAAGTTAATCCTGATATCCTGTACTTCCTTCGAAAGCTTCCTCTATGTGTAACTTCAACTTTCACACCTCTTAATGCTTTCTTAATCTGCTCCAGTAACAAAAAGATTTCTTGGTTAGATATCGCTTAAATCTTACTCATGGTTTTGAAAAAAAGGAACTTGATTTCAGAGATAAAATGACACTCCCCCATGAAAATCTTACATGAAATAAGAATTATAATAGACAAAATTTACAAATCTATAACCATCCGATAGTTTTATTAAAAATCCAGAATTGAAGTTGCCTGGATTCTGCCAGGACTCACCACTATTTGAAACAGTCCACAATGGTATTACTTTGATGCATCTTCTTAGTTTGAATTAGCATCACAAAGAGACCATGCATTGATAAATCTTTCATGAATATTATGCTGGAATTTGGCATTCATCTCACCACTTTGGGGCGTGCAACTATGCAAGCATAACTTATTTGGCATAATTTGTGAAATAGAAGTCTTCCTAAAAGCAAACAATTGCTGAAGAGATGCCATAATAAAATTAATTTCATACCTTGACACGATCTGCATCTGACAGTGGCTTTGAGTGCACATCTTTTCCCAAAATTTGAGCAACAAAGTCAATTACAGGGAGTGGCTCAATAAACGCCATTGACGACATGTCTGAAACAAGAACGTAAGAAAAATAAATCAAAAACCAAAAAGAAAAAGGAAAAGCAGCTTGTTGACACTGACAAAAAGGACAGCTATTTAAGGGTCTCACCAAAAAAGTAAGAAGTTGAACATGGTAGAACTCTCACCAATATTAAGTGACAGTCCCATCTGTGTAGGCCTTATGCTTTGGTAGAAGCCACGCCATGATTCTAAGCCACCACCTAACTGTTGTGGTTTTCTTAAATCAGGAGAATAGAGAAACCTCCCAATTGATACGTAACTAAACATGAAACATCATATCATAGAGAGAATATAGTAAGTACCAATAGCCTCAAAATTGGTTCGAAAAGGTCACAATGGATAAAGGATAATATAATGCTGGAAAACAACAACCACAAATGCACCTCTGAGCTGCAAGCTCCCTCAGCACAATGTCAATGACACTAAGCGCTTCTTGTGGTGTGTCCACTTGTTTCCCACTCAGAAGCTCACGTAACTGATGCATGCTAACACGAGCAGCAAACTTGATTACCACCTTGAATTCTCTTTCCCTGACACATATGATTGAAACTCACATTTTTATAATCCCAATAGGCCAGATCCAAAAGCCAAGATTTTCATGAGCATATAAGAACAAAGTTAGAGGGCGAGTGTTGGTGCAATAGTAAAGTTGATGCCTTATGGCCCGAAGGTTATAGGTTTAAATCCTAGAAATAGCCTCCACTCACAGGGTTAACACCGTGTATATTTTCATTTCTCATACCTTACTAGGTGAGAGTCTCGTGCATTGGCCCCCTTTTTTTATAAGAACAAAGTTAGTTTGAAGATGAGATATTAACTTGAATCATTTTTACCTGGTGCTACCACTACCCTCATCATCCTCAATCAATAGTATGGTGAACTCTTTGTATGTGAAAGGAAGCAAGCCAGCAGTGTAAAGGTTCCTTCCTCCATCATAGACAGGAAGCCTCATCGCCAAGTCAGGGTTCCGGTGAAGCCTCACCAACTCAGTTATGATAGCTTTGCTTGTTTTGCGAGAAGTGACTTCAGGTGTTATTTTAACCTTCACAAAACATGACACACATAAATAACTAAGCAAAAATCCTAGACACCAATAAAGTTATGAGTTTAACTTCATTTTTTTAATTCTATTTTTTGACATAAAATGGTTTTGGCTTCACATTGTAATGGCTCAAGTCAGATGCTGATATATCTGCCAGGAAGTGGTTAGCCTTGACCAGACACTTTGTACCAAGCTGGCCATAGCCAGGCCTGGCAGCAAACACAAGACTTTTCGAAGAAGCAGAGGAATCAACAACAAGTCCTGTTTCTTGTAACTTCTCTGGCTTGTTGCACTGATGGCTTCTTCTTCTACCCCTTCTTCTAAGGTCCATGGATTTCTGCAGGGCCTTCCTAGATTTCTCTTGATCCTCCTTTGGGTCCTTCATTTGCACTTTCTGATGACAGTTCTGTACAAAACAAGGAACTAACTTACCTTCGCTCACTTTTTATTTTATCTCTAAAGTAGAGATAGATGAAAGAGTATAACAATAAAGAGCAAAAACTAAAAGGTTTATGGCAAAGCAAGCTCCACGTTTTTGCTGAGAACCATTTCCTTAGCTTAAGCAAATGGTCTTGAATACGAACTTACTTTCACTCACGTGTATCTCTACTCCAAGTCTCTAACTATTGAGAGATGACACGGACAACAATAAGGAACAAATGAAATGATTATGGCAAAAACAAGCTCCACACTTTCCACTGAGGAACCAGTTCCTATAGCTTATGCAGTGGTCTCGGAGCAAGTGTAAAGGAAAGTACTAGAGTGGGAAAGAGAGGAAGCCTTGAAACGGCCGCAAGCTGAACACAAGAACAAAAAATACAAACAAAACAAGATAAAAAGAAGAAGAAAGAAAGGTATAGAATGGCATCAAATCTCAACAGTGTTTCATCTTCTCCAAGGCGCTGTACATTCTCTGAAAAGATGATGGGGAGAAAAATAAAGTAACATGCATATATACATGCACAAAGGAAAAAAAAAAAAAAAACAACAACAACATCCTAAAATAAATCTATTACCCTCAAACCATTGTTAACCATTGGAAAAATATATCAGTATGTGATGCCCTATTTGACTTACCACTCTTTCATACTTTATGGGCACAACATAATAATATTAATATTAGTATATGATAATAAAAGGTTTAATAATTCTCCACATCACTCACTACCACCACCACTTTCCTTCAAAGTTTTTCTATGTTATGCTCCATTAGCCTGAATAGGGGTTGCATATATAATATAGGCCAGGCAAAAGAGGGTTGTACACGAGATAAAATGCTCGTGCTGCTATAGTTAATTATTTGTAGGGGTTGGTACTTGGCTTTGGTTCACTTGGTGGTCCCAAAGCATTAAACAAGGGGATGATATATATGTTTGAATTTTACCCTACTCCAAGTTCTTGGCAGGACAAGCTTGTAATATTGCATGTTATAAAAACCCCTTTTCAGCGACCACAAAGGAGCTTTAACTCCTTCCCAAGCTGAATTACAGCGACAGAACGAGCACCTTAAAGCAGCACTCACCACACAACTAAGACAACACAACACACACGCAGGGACAAAGAGGCATAAAATGGGTGTAAAAAAAACAGCAACCCTGGTGCAAATGCAGCACAATGAGTCAAACAAAACAATTTAAGGCCCTTCGGTTTCAAGAAACAGTTTTCAATTTTCATAGATTGTTTCCTTGTTTCAAAATTGTATTTTTTAACTTCCGGCTATTTCTTCCACAAAATAGCAAACTAAGAATAAAAATTGAAAACTGTTTGCTGAAACTAAACACATGCGTTATTTTGTTCTTACTCTCTAGTTTGTAGAGCTTAGATATCCGGACACAGACAGTGAGTGTGCAATGGAATGCATGGACCTGCCATAATGTCTTTGGCTGCCAAATGCCTAATGCCAATGTCAGATGTACGTGCAAACTAAGGCCAAAGGGGTAAATGCTGCAAAGTTTGGCATAGAAAACAAATTGGGTTTTGGCACTTCTCTCTTTGTTTTCGGTCTTTTGGATGGAGGGGTGAGGGAACTCAGTATAGCCGAGAATGGTAGAAGTGATGGTAAAATTACAAAGACACGAAGAACAATCATGTGTCCTGTCCCTTTCACTGGCTTCACAGGACAGATACAACATCCCAAAAATTTTTTGAAAAAATTGAATAAGCGAAAAAAGAGTCCAAAGTTTGAATGTAAAACCAACTAGACTATGCATGTGAACATTTTATGGCAACCAGCAATGCAAGGGGTTAGCATCTTATTATTAATAGTAAAGTCATAATATTGAAGTGTGTGTGTGTGTATATATATATATATATATATTGAATGGATGGATTGGTGAGGGCCATTAAATTGCATGTTGGTGGTGTTGCAGCCGAAGCTAGTAGCTCTCTGACTAGTTCTTTGGTCAATTTGATTTTTTTCTGTCTTTCTTTCTATCTTTCTTTCAATTTTGTCACATCTAGTAAATTGCCTCCTGAGAAAATTTTCCACCATACAGGGGCCCCCCCTCTCCTCCAGCCCTTGCTCCCCCCATCTCCATCTGTGCCTGTTCCTGCCAATCATAATCAACCACAATTCGCCACCATATATGTTTACTAGATTTTTCTTTCTTTGAAAAAATTAAAAAAATATCACTCTTAAATTCATCCCCTCTTACCAATACACGAGTACTGAATGAACTAATACTTTGTTGGACATAAATATTCAAAGGTTATTGTTATTGTTATTATTATTATTATTATCATTATTATTATTTTTGGGCTGTGTATTGTATTGTTATTGAATATTCATATGTTGTCAATTTAGAGTGTTAAAATGTTGTAATGAGTAGATTAACTTTAAGGATATATTTGATTGGAAGGTAAAAGTAAGAATAATTTTTTATGATTAACTTTTACATATAGAGCTAAATTATGAAAAATTAACTTTATTTTTATCCTCCAACTAAATATATTTTAGGGATTAAATATATGATAACACATAATAGTTAGTGCTAGAGAGAGTTCGAGCTTCTATATGCACTACATTTTTTATGGATTAGAAGTTAAAGTGAAAGAAGTTTGTATTAATTTTTTTTTTTCAAAATGAAATTGCATGCAAGATCATGTGCAAGAAAAGAGAAACTGGGTAAGATTCCCTAAACCCAGGGCAAGGATAGGTTCATAAGTACGCCAAACTAAGGTAAAATGTTATAAAATAAATTTATTTATAAAAAGGGCTAGGCGGAGCTACGTGACTTTATGTTTTATGTAAACAATGATACGTGTGTGTGTGTGTCTGTGTGTGTTAATTTTACTTTTATAAAAAAATAAAATAAAAGTCATAATATGTAAAAGAAATTAAAACAAATATTGTACAATCAAATTTCTAGAGATATATATATGTATATGTATTTATAACATATTGTTTATTATATTATTTAAATATTTAATTATGTATAGAGTTTATAAAACATAAACCAATAAAAATTATCATGGAGAGGGCCAAATAAATAAATAGTTTCGGGAGGCCATCCTCCTTAACACAAGGAGAGGAGCCAACCCTAAAAAAGGATTCTGAAAATCATGATATATTTCAAGCTACATATATATGTTTTTTCATATATTTTAAAATTTCAATTTTGAATAACCGATTTTCGTTTGGTGAAAAAAAATACTCCTATACAATTTATCATTAATAATTGATGTTTACTTTTATATATTTTAAAATTTTTGAACATCTCTTATAAAAACTTAAGAACACAATATTTTGTTATATAGCTAAAGAGTGAAAAAAAAATAATATAAGTTAAGGGACTTTATTAGGTACTTTTTTGAAGTAGAAAACAGGAAAAGCGAGAGCTGCTAAATTTACAGACTTCTCCATATTCTTGATCCAAAATAAGGAAAAAATAAATAAATCTGAATAAAACGAAACTAATTTTTGAAAAAATAAATTTACTTTAAGAGATTCAATTTTTGTAGATGGTAAGCTGAAGTGCATGCAAAGCTGTAGAGTACGTAGTTCAAATAAATTTTAATTTGATATACCAAGGTTTTATTGTGATAATTCAAGAGACAAAATGCATTTCGATAGGTGTTTAAAACAATGGACACAAAAATTTTGAGCTTTTTTTTTTCTTAAAATTTAGAGTTAGAAGATGACACCTCAGTACAAAGTAGGGAAACTCTCCAAGCCCAAAGACCACTTACATACAAAACTTATATTTACTTTATTTCAAAGGGATAGGTGAGAGTTCAAACGTGCAATTTGTCAAGTGCAAATGCTATCATACTTCACTGGACCAATTATTTGGGGTTACATAAATTTTTAGTTTAATTTTAATGCATTATAAATTAGTGTAAAATTTTTTATATTATTATTCAACTAAATCCTTGAATTTGCATAATTTTTTATGTAGCGAATATAAAAATCAATTATATAATATATGATTGAATTATAGTGTAAAATCTTTTTAATTGGATTCATAAATATATACTAAGCTTTTAGTAATTTTGTGTGCAAAAACCATGCCAATTTTGTATAAAAGATATGTGATTTTTCTCTCATAAAAACATATAATATATATATTCATAATTTTTTGAACTTCTATAGAGTACAAATAATATTTATTTTACATATTGAGCAATGCTATTAGTCATAAAAATTTGGACGATATCTTTGAGAAATGTTGGTAGTCGTGAGATTAAATAAAGGGATATAACCTACTCATTCAACCAAAAATTGATAAATAGCTTATCACATCATTTTAGCAATTAAATTTGCACAAAATTTCAGACTATCTAGAATTTTTCTTTCTTAACTTTGCTTAGATGCATTTGGTGCCAATTTTCAAAATTGTGTCACAAAATTCTGAAAATCGTGAAATCTATAAAATTTAGTTTTCAATTTTTCATTTTTAATTTTTAATATTTCTTTTACAAAACTTCAAAAGTAAATTAACTTAAACTAAATGCGCCCTTAGTGTTTTTAAAAAAATCCCAAAGTGGTTCCTATCAATTTTTATATCAGACAAGAAACTAATAATTTGGTCTCTAACATTTTGAAAAATAAGATACTTTGATCCCTTAAAAAAGTTTCTCTCCATTAAACACTATGACATGATCCTATAAAGAAATTGGTTTTGTATCGATATTTTTGTTGGTTTAGAGTGCATTTATAGCAAATTTATAGTGAAATTTGTGAATAAAATAAGACTTTTGGGCATTAATAGTAGACTACAAAATGATATCATTTTGTTAATTGAAGTGACTAAGAGTATAGGATAATGGGTGTCACATTAACTATTTAACAGCCCATGTCATAATATTTTGATGTAGAGATTGATGAAGAAATTAAATTGTCTTATATATTAAAAGATTAGAGACAAAATTGTTAGTTTTTTTCTCTAGAGATGACTACTATTTTTCAACTCAAAAATGGTTAGGACCATATTGGGTGTTTATTATATTTTTTTATGAGAAAGGTGTCATTGTGGGTCCAAAAAAAAATCTTACTCTAAGAGCAGTGATGCATATTAAATATCTAGCTTATCAAAACCACTTATTTTCAACTGCACATAACTATCACTACTATTACAGTAGTGCAGTAGCATTCGTGAAAATGAGGTAGATTGAGCATAGTTAAATAGGCTTCAAAAAAAAATTGATAAAAGTATATTAAAGAGTAATTGAGAAATAAATTTCATGTGCAAATTAAATAAGGTGTCCTAAATATAAAGCAAAACATCCGAATCATATATCATATATAGTGACATTGTCCCGTCTTGGATGGGGGCTGGAATTTTCGGAATGGAGGGACTGTGAAGTATGATTGACAATCTCGAGGCAACATTGGTGAAGGAATGAAAATATGCCCCAAGCCCCACTTTAGCACCATCTCACGCTGTGGCCTACACACAACATAGCCACCAATGTGTGCGTGTGATGGTGGCACAAGAAAGAACATCCCTAACTTATTATTATCCTCTCTGCACATGGATGGTTTTTAAAGATATGTTTGTACAGCTTATGAGCCAAAAGACATATCATAACTCTCCTCTCATCATTTTCACGCATTGTTGTATTATAAAATTGGAATAAGAATTATAAAATGAGAAACATAATTTTTTTAACATGATATATATACATATATATATATATGCCTTAGATAATTCAATTATTTTTCACATAATCTGTTTAGACTTGTTGAAGGTCGATATTTTCCTTCCAAATAAGGGAACTTTAATGGGAAATTGGGTGAGAATATAATATCCATAGATAAGACTGTGAACTCTCTGACCCAAAAAACAAAAAAGATAAAACTGTGTGGACAACAATTGGAATCATGACGAAGTGAAACAGTACTAATACGTACTCACCCACACAAAAATGATATCTTAACAAACATATCGGTATAGACACCCATGTAGGTCCGATACAATGTGAGAGAAGTGATGGAAAGAGAATAAGTTGGAAAAAAAAAATAAGTAATGGGACCCATGTATATTGTGAATGGGATGTTTGGGTGTTTGAAAAAATTGAATGTTAAAATATCAAAACCCTAAAAACATGCTAAGGGAAAAAAATGAAAAGGACGTATTCATGAATCTTACATATAACCTGAAGTGTGCTAGCTACTTTAACTATTGAGCTGTGGAGAAAAATATACTAGGCAGGCAGAATTAAAGGGCAACGCCTAAAAAGAAATGGTCAACTTCGAAATAATATATATAGCAAGAGCAATAGTCTCTGAATTCAAATAGTGAGAGCAGTTAGTAGAAAAAGCAAACCTTCTGCTTTACGCCATGTAATTTTAAGCAGTTGTAACTGCTTGGCTTATAGCTTTTAATGCATATGACTGTGAGATCCAATTTGTGAAGTATATAATGAGTTGAAACACCTAGCTCCCCTTCAATTCCCCTCTAACATACACCTTCTGTAGGCTTCCTGCATGTACAGATGAGATACGTACATACTTTAACTGGAGTGTAATATAACAAGAAGGGCTTTCAACTAAGGGTTGAATGCTAAGTACATGAACATGAGCATGAAACAGATTACCTAGCTATGCTATTGCTAGTTTGCTACCCTATAGATCTGTAACTAATATACGTGCTTAGGCCACCAAAACGTTTATGAGTCTATTGTGGCCACACAACATGCAAAACCAGTGGGTTTTAATTATTACCTTTTTGCTGCTACCGCAGACTTTTCTAGTGAATGGCATTTAAAGCAAGCTAAAACTGGTTTATTCATATTGTCAAGTTTCCAACGCATGCTTGATTTTTAACTACATAAAGACTAGCTAGGACAGTACATGCGCATGCAAGGGTGAAGCATTGAGGCCATAGCTCTCTATTCTGAACAAAAAAGTGGAAGTGAGCAGAAAAATTAAATTACACGCAAATATTTTGATTAGATGAAACATAGTAGGTACAGTACAGAACCAATGCTAATTGCTTTTAATTGAATCTACACTACAGAACCAACCTTAAAAAGAAGCGAATTATTTAAGGAATTGGTTGGGAAAAAATGGAGAAAAACACAGGCTTAGCTTCACCATGCATATATACATATACACCTTGATGAATTAGTTCATGCAAAATTACAAAGAAAAACACAAAGGAAATTAAGGAGAGTTTGGGTGGGAGCAGCTAGGAACATAGGGTGCAAGGAATAATAGGAAGAAAAGCCAAACACAATTTGAAAGGAACATGGATTTTGGGACCTGGGCATGCAGGTGCTTATTGGGAATGCCTCCTTCCTTTCGTTCTGCTGTTGATAAAACATGTATGAAAGTTGAAAGGCCACTGTACTATATTTTTTTTTCAGAAAACACAGTCTTCATATATCAGTTCACTGCCTTTGAGAAAAGGAGCTTTAAAAGAGAGAAACAAGTGTTGAAAGAAGCTTTTTTTTTTTCCTAAAAAAATTTCTTTTTCGGAGCATGAAAGCGTGCCATTAGATTATTAAAAAGGAAAAAAAACACAAGGAGACCTTTTGTTATCTTTTGGAAAACCATAAAAGAAACAAACACGACAACATAAGAAAAGAATAATTGCAGAGAGTATGATTTTGATGGCATAGGAGGAGGGCTGGAATAAAATAACAATGCAAATTAAAGGGGTGAGAGATTCCATACGCAGAGATTGAGAAGAGAAAGCACACAAGGGTGAGTAGTGAGTGGTATGTCTGTCTCTGTCTGCTGCAAATTAAAGCATAATTAGAGAGTGCAGTTCCCCAGCCAGCTGCTGCAGCACGCAGGTTCCTCTGCTTTTGTTGTATAAAGGAAGAGAGGTTTTAGCAAATTAAATAATTAAACTGGGGAAAGAAAGGTAGGTTGTGTTTGTGTTTGTGTTTGTGTTGTGTCAGGTTTGTTTTGAGAGTAGGGAAATGAAATGTGACCGGACGGAATTTGAGATTCCGGGGATGATGAGTAGGTGCGTGTCAGCAAGTGGAGAAAAGTGAGTGTGAAGGGATGAGAAGGGAAGGACGGTGAATGAACGGGTGAAGCACATGTGCAGTGGTGGTGCGTCGAACTTTTTTATAAAGGAAAAAGGGAGCAACCAAGCTGATGGGCACTCCCTACGAGGGACTCATCAAAAATGTTATTTTACCGACTTAAAACAAGTTGTATAAATAAAATATCCACTTTATTATTATTAAATGTGATAATGATCCTAAAATATCTCTATCTCTATCCATCGATGACATCTAATAGTAATAGAATAAATATTTCATTTAAAAATTTATTTTTAAGTGTTAAAATAATATTATCTGTGGCTCACCCATCATCTCCCACAATTGATCATTTCATGTTAATATTTCACATATTTTTCTCATATATAATTTTTTATTATTGATTTAAATGGTGAGATTCAAATGTGATACGTGGCATAATGAAATAAAATGCAAAAGATGATACATGATAAGATAACGTGAAATTTCTGTACTAGAGAATCCATTCTCACCCCGTCATACTTGTAACCGGTGGTAGTGCTATGCATAATTCTCAAAGTTAATTACAAGAGTTTTTACTTTTTGGGCAAAAACCATGTGTATCATATTATTGGAGACATTCCGGCCTGTTGTAGGAAGGTGGGATCACTAGAGCAAAAAAGTCCTTCCTTCTAAATCTTAGCACAATTGCATTTCCAAAGTTCGAACCTATAATATTTGATTAAGTTAGAAAATTCATTGCCAGTTGATCTATATGCTAGCCGATAAAATTACAAGATTTTATTAAATGAATAAATAAATAGAAGTTACATGAGAAATATAACTTTTTAAAGTAAATAATATTGATGTTCTTTAAAATTAAGTGACATTATACGTATAAATTAAAATATTTCTCCATTTTTCAATATTTCTTAAATTTTCACCCTCATCGAGGATACTTAGTATGTTATTTATAAGTGTACTCAGAGATGCTTGATATCACATACCATAAAAAATAAAAAGAGGGATATCATTTTTTTTTATGGTGGCAGCACTATCAATTTTTTTTTCTTTTTTCTATTCATTCGTTATATCTGTGTTTTTTTTTTTTTGTCTCCATTGTGGATGTCTTCTTTGTCTCCTTTAATTATGGGTGTGTTTGGTCCTTTTTTTAACTTCTTATAGATACAAAGATTTTAAGATCTGTCTTGGAAGGAATTGTAATACGTTCAAGCTATAAAATTTTCCGTGTTGGTCTCCAATCTCTTATGAAAGATGTTTTGACATCGATAGTCTTCAGTGGGGAATAGAGCCACAGATCATTCATTAATTCATAAAACAGAATGTATTTGTGTTTATCATTCAATTTAGATTTAGAATATCCTTTTCAATTTTTAAGTGTTGTTAGGCTTATTTAATTTATGAATAAAATTTTATTTCACATCAATATATATAGTTGAATGGATTCAATGTGAGAGAAATTTTCCTCAATTAGAGGTGTTCATGACTCGATTTGGCAGGAACCTTATTAGATTGGATTTGAATCATCAAATTCGATCCGATGTACAGTTGGTTTGAGTCACATAACTCGACCCAACCCGAAGTCAACCAACTCTTTTAGAGTTAAACCTTTTATAATAGTTAGTGATAAATAATAAGATTTTATATCACACTTGATTATATTTTTATTTTCATATGATTTATTTTGAAATATATATTGTAAAATATCTCGAGTTTTGCTCTACTTATAAAATTTCATAACTTTATTACCATATGTATAGTGTCTAAATCTTTATATGTTATTTGAAAATCGGGTTGGAATGCTTTGACCCAGTCCTTATTAATTGATTGGGTCATCGTTGGGTTGAGTTCAGATTTCAAAAAATGATAACTTAGCTTAGTCTAAAAATCATTCTTGAATCAGGTTTAGTCTAACCCAGCTCGATCCATAAGTATTCTCAACTATAATTCTTCATTTACAAAATTTAAATTTAATATCTTACTTCTGAACAGTACATATCAAACAATTTGAATAAATAAAAAATATATAACTATACTACGACATCCATGAAAATTATTTGAGAAGTGTATGAATAAAAGTATACATCATTATTCTTAGAATATTTGTTATTTTAAAATAGCAAAAGCAATACATACAATGACACCCAAAAATCAAAGTGGAATCTTTAACATATGTTTTTCCACATTTTGTATTGATTAGTGTAGAATATTTGATAGAAATTATAGCGATTGTTGGATTAAATGGAGTAATATAACTCACCAATTTATCTAGAGATTAACTATTATAATACATTATTTTGATATAAAATTAAAAAAATTATTGTCTAGTTTTTTTTTTTGTATTGCTACAGTCTTTTAACAATTTTTAGGTATATATTTGCCTATGGATTTCAAGAGGTGAAAGATTTTTTACTTTGATAAAAAGAAAGCTCGCTCAAACCAACAAATATGCTAGAGAGCAAAAAAAGCCCATATAGAAAATAAGATCCAAGAAGAAACCAAAATAAATGTCTCAAACAACAACTAAAAGGATCAAAAGCAGTAATGCAGCTCCAAAATCATGACCCCAAAATTGCTATGATATTCTTAGTTTTATTAAACCTCAAATCAAATCTATTCCACAAAATACTCAGCCTCATTCCTTCGCGTCCTGTAGGCCTATTTAAGGGAAATATATTAGTCATAGATTTTAAAGTTGCTCAATTTTTAATGCAAGAGTTGAACTCTCAACTTAGTTAAAAAATGAGAGAGCCCCGCATCTACTTTATTTGATGTTTTAGAATAAATTTATTGAGCCATATTATATTCATTGTTTTCAAAATTTTATAAAAACTAAACTCTTCTAATAAAAATATTTATAATTAAGCCATTATGATTAATCCAGTGGTGAGGGGTTTGGGTAGAAAGTATGAGGTCCTAAATTCAAACCTCATTGCGAACAATGTAAGTTTTGAAATAAAAAAAAAATTATAATTAAATCTTATTTTTTTGTTTCTTAATTGATTTTTGTGCATCTTACTTAAGTGATAAATAAATAGATAAAATGACTAATTTACAAATTGAGTCTATTTTTTTTTTAATGTCTCAACCATAGTCATGGATGAT
This sequence comes from Dalbergia cochinchinensis, assembly GCA_031216125.1. NCBI lineage: Eukaryota > Viridiplantae > Streptophyta > Magnoliopsida > Fabales > Fabaceae > Dalbergia > Dalbergia cochinchinensis. The sequence goes on from CM062371.1 coordinate 11,138,430, forward strand.
TATAGTTGCATGTATATTTTCTTTCATGTATTTTACACATATTTGGTGATTAAGAAAATTTTGTTAAAGGTTTGTGACTTGCTCAAGGATTCGGATCATCGGTAACAAAATATATTCTGAAGAAGAGCTAGTTGAGGAGTCATTCTTTTATACTCCATAAAGGAAGCTAAGGATTTATTTTCTCAATGCAACTTCACAACTATATATTTAGTTCTTTATTATTTTTTCTCTTTCCTATTTTTAAGTGTTTTGTGGCTAGAAATTTAGAATTCAAGTGGAAGAAGAAAACAAAAAATTCTCCTTCATAATCACACAAGCATTTTTTTTCTATTTGACATACACTCTCATTTTTTAAATATAATGATTTAGATATTAAAATCAATGACATGTGATCATCGATGTTAAAAAATATATATATTTTTAATTATATGAGCATCAAATTGACATACTATCTCTATTTCAAAATTATTGTCATTTTTTAATTTTTTTTAATTTCAATTTAATTATCATTTTTATATTCCAATGCATAATTAATTAATTTATACTCATTTTACCCATATATTTATTAGAGAGAATTAGTATGTGTGAGTTATATTTATTGGAGAGGGAATTAGTGGGTGAGTGATAAAGGATATTTTAGTTTTTCAATTTAATTTTCTTATAAAATTAATGCCAATAAATTATTATCTTAATTTCTGTATAACACTAACAAATTAAAATTATTTTAAAATGAAGGAATATTTTTATGGGGGTGAATCTCTCAAGTTTTTTTTTTAAACATGACATAGTCATGTATTGAATCTCACTATTGATTAAGTTGTAAGATAAATTAATTATATAAAAAAAAGAGTTCATGAACGATGAGAATACCAAATTAAAAATGCACGAGAGGATCCAAATCCTACTTCATACACATAACTATTATTATTTATACATATAACTTCTGTAAGAGAGAGATTTGTACTTCATGAATCCAATCTGGCAGTCTGGATCTAATTTTTCACTCAATCACAATGGGAAAAAATTCCTTGCTACACGACGCAAGTTTCTAGAAGTTAACCCATTGTTGGAAGACCTCTTTTTCAGTTTTTCTTTAAGCAAAAGTAGGTAGGTGGCAAAAAATTTATTCCCCTCTGACATCAGCCAGGCAATGAGTATAGAAGAAGAGGAGGAAGAGACCTTAAAATATAAAAAGAGAGAGTTAATTTAACACATAATGGGAATAGATATCCTACATCTTAAAACAAATAATGGGAAAAATATAGAAAAAGAATAAGTGAATATTAAATAAAGATGTGGTTTAACTTTTTTTAATAAAATAAGTGTTTAAGTGTTTGGGATATTAGGATGTTAAAATAACAACCCCTCTATAAATATATTGGTCATAAGAAATTGGAGCGGAAGGGGGAAGTATTTACAAATTTTATCTTGTAAGTTGGCATCATCATTGCCAAATTAACATCCTTGTATTTCCATTATCTTCCATATCAAATGCCAAAAGGTTAATATATTAGAACATATATGCTCAGTCCCAACTCCGACTCATGTTTGATATCCATTACACAGTTGGTGATAACCTCTTCCACCATTCTAGCTAGCGTTGATGAGTAGACTCGTATTAGTTATTGCTAGCTACTCTTCCTTCCCCAGCTTCTATATATCTATCTGTATCTAGCTGCTTACCTTAAAAGGATGTTACGTAAGATATGCATGAAGTAACCAGCAGGTATTTTATATTTTTGGGTCAGACATGCTGGAGGGGTTAGATGGGACTAAAATGTCGCTAGCTGGAGAATTCCCCAATAATACAGATAATATACCCTTGCAATCCTTACGCTTGAAAGCAAAAAGTTAAGGTAACTAGAATGAGAGAGCCATGACTTGAGTCTGATGTGACTATTGCGTGCAGTGGGAGTTTTATATATATATATAGGCTGAAGGTTTGGCTACACATTAATCTTAATTAGTATTACCGTATGTTTAAGGACACCACACAATTAATTAATCACTTAAATAGTACAATAATCACAATAACATGTGAGCCGCATGCATGTTCAAATTTAACAGGGATGAGATGATTAATACTATGGCTATAATTAATAGAATTCATGATGAAAGAAAGAATGAGTACCCAATGAGTGAAAAAAGAATTGTTAATTAAAATGAGGTAACAATATATGATGAACTCTATCGATAAATGAAAGTTGACAGACATATAAAAGGAAAAAAGAAAAGCTTATTATTGCTATCGGAGAAAGTAACAAATTTTGAAGTCAAATGGAGAAATCATTGTGTTTTTTGTTTTGAAGTTTGTGGAACGCTAGACACAGTTGCCCCACCAAAACAAATGATTGACAAAACGTTACCATCAAAAGGAGCATGCATGTCCATAAAGGAGAGAATGATTATTGGGGATCCATCAATCTCAAGATAACAGAGATTTAGATGCTCCGTCAAAGCAGTACTCGAATGATGAGGGTTCAAACATCAAAGATGCATTACGTAAGATTATTGGAGCGTATATATGTGATATTATCCTGAGTAAGGTTTGAAGTCTAATTTGTCTTCTTAATTCAAAAGGATCGTTGCTTTTGTGCAATAATGGTCACAAACCATTTACGCATTATTAACTACTTTTTAGACTATTACTTGTCTGTGTTCTAAGTTCAAACTTTTGGTTTGTAAAATCATCACAATATTGCTTCTTTTTAACCTTTAATCATTGTCCTTTTCACCAACATTCTCTTTGCCGTATAAATCAAATTTTGGATGGCTGACCCCTGCATAATTAGCCGATGAATATTGGCTGGGGAGTGATCATTACCTTTCTGATATCATTGTCTGATTGATCAGACTAGAAATTAATTAAGACGCATGTGACTTGCGTTTGTTGGCTTCCCAGTCTACTGAACTTAACTAGTGGTAACTAAATAATTTAGGCCATTCATTTGTTTCATAATCCTTAATTTCCAAAATCCCTAATTATTCTTTGCTTTCACACAAGGGTCAAAACCAGGAGACTGAACTAGGCTGAGGGGCTTGGTTAGACATGACTATAAATTTACATTTCATTATCTTTAAAATTTTAATGTAAAAAGAATGGTCAAATGTTCAATCTAATTAAGGATGGAAAATACTTTGGATCCACATGAATGATGATGTCCAAGTGATGTCACTAAACCATTGACTAGCAAGATTGACTGACTCTCCAATCTGATGTAGGATCAGTTGCTGCAGGAGTTTGGTAATGGAAACCTGCAGAATTGGAATACACCGCAAGTTGGATTTGGGGAAGCCTTACTGTTATCCACTACATTTTTATTCTTGTATTTACCTGCTATAATCTTCAGTACAACCGTAACGTAAAGAGACTAGCTAGAAGTGCAGAAAAACTTGAGACGCTAGGAGTAGAATTAGGTAGCAACATAAATCCTATGTCTAAATGCTGTGAATACGAATTTTTCACGTATTAACAATTACTCCTCTTATTTAAAATAAATACATCTCTTTTACCTTTTTTTATATTTATAAATTAATGTATTATGAACTTGTTTGGATATGTCTTTTTTTTTAATAAAAAAGAGCTTGTGTAATAAAAAAATATGTTTTTTGTATTTTTCGATACGTTTGAATAATTTATTTTAAGTAAAAGTAAAATCATTAGAAAAAGTAAAAAAATATCTTCTTTAAAAAGCTAGAATTTTAATCTTCTGACAAAATATATTTTTTATAACATCAAAAACACGTTTGACAATAAATAAGATCTTTTAATATTACATTCAAATATAAATTAACTTTTACTTTTTTAAAAGATCTTAATTAAAAGGATCAATTAGAAAAGATCTTTTATGAGAAGCATGTCTAAACAAGCCATATATTTGGATATATTAATAATATATCTTGATATATTAATTTATGAATGTACAAAAAAAAAAGATAAAAGAGACATTTATTTTAAAATTAAGAGAGTAGTTCTCTAGAAAATTAAGGGCCTGTTTAATTTGAGTTTCCAGTTTTTCAAAATTTGTGAAGGAAAAACTGAAAATTGAAATTTATAGTTTTTAGAATTTTTAATTTTTCCTTCACAAATTATAAAAAACTGAAAACCTGAAAATGAAAACTAAAAATCGAAAACTCAAACCAAACAGGTTTTAAATGTTCCAAAATAAAAATAAAAAAATGGAGAAAGAAGTTTCAATTCTCCTATAAGTATATTAAATTATCCATGAATTAAGACATGATTCCTTATTGATATCATGGAACAGAAGTAAAACGGTGGCGGGGTGGGGGAACAGAAAAAAGAAAAATGTGTTGATGAAATGAAAAATAAATTTGTTGTATGTAAGGGCCCTTTGTGCTCGTCACCTTTTGAAAAGTTGCAATGCTAATTGAAGTTTACTTTTAGTTCATCCTCCACTATGAGCCAGCATCACGTTTTAAAGCCAGATAGCCCCACCAGCATCATGTCACATTACACACGATATAGAGGGGAACGTAATATATGTATGTATGTACTTATTTACATAAAAGACAACTGCTAAAGGCACTCATCTTTTGAACTTTTTGTCCTTATCCCTTGATAGGTAATGTTTGGTGTTATGATTTACACCAAGCAAACAAGAACAAGCTGGCAACATGCATATATATGTGAAATCACTCTCAGTATCAGGAAAGTGGCCTCATCCATATCAATATCATATATATTTGCAATCATTCCTGTAAGTGCCATGCTTTATTACATTACATATACAAGGAGTTGAAGAAAGCCGTGCCTTCCTTTGCTTTGCATTGCATTGATTACCTCAAATTGTTGGCTTTTCTTCATGCATGCTGCTCATTTCTCGCTTGAAAGAAAGAGATAGATAGATAGATATTGCAACATATATATTAAAGAAAGGCTAATGTACAACAAAAAAAGAAAAAGGAAATAGTACTTGTGGGACAGAGCGAAACGTTGATCGATGGCACACTGAAGTACTATACCCTCCACCTAAAAGGCCTATGAGTTAATTTGTAGTAGGTATCAGACGCTTTCTCTCACTGTGGTTTAGTTTGTGGTATGAAACTGGCGATTTCGTAACTCGCATGAGATACAGGCTACAAGCGCACTCAACTAACTGCTATTCTGATAATATTGACCATAGAGCTGGATAAAATATAACTAAGAAAATACTTCTCTCATGTACTTCCCATTACTCTATGCCTGTATAATTTATCACCAGGTGTGTACATAGAAAGATAGGACTTTCTTTTTTGGACTTGGAAAGAGACGAGTGTTTTTATGAGAGGCTGGAGGAGCAATATAACCATATGTGAACATGAATATGTGTGTGTGGGAGAGACACAGAGAGAGAGAGAGAGAGAGAGAGAGGATTACACGTACTTAGTGCTAATATGTCCCCCGACTTTTTTTTTAATTGGAAAAAGTGCTTTTTAAGTATTATTTTTAGTAAATATTAAAGAGGAAAAAAGACGGGTCTTTTTTTTTCATATGGGATTTGAGTGGTATATTTATATTAATATGGTATTTTCAGTATAGAATCCGCCAAAGGTAAATTCAACACTAAATCAGCCACAAATTTAGTGTAAAAAATATTATTTTATTGAATCCGTCATTTAAATCCGTCGCAAATTTAGTGTAAAAAATATTGTTTTATTGAATCCGCCAATGGCAAATTCAATATTTTTTTTTTTTTACAAAATCCACGTCAAAAATCAGATTCAATAACACAAAATTTGTCATTGACAGATTATATACACTATATATAAGTAAATTTAACCATTTTCTCATATCCGTGTAAATCAACTATAAAAACACCATATACAAATTATTTTTTTGAAAAAGGACTCAAGTGAGAATAAAGATACATTTTGTGTATGTTTAATTAAATTAGCTGATATTTAATTTTAAACTATTTAAGATGTGTTTGATATAGGATTAAAAGAAGGATATTTTTTAATGAGTGCCATTTATAGTTTTACACATATAATTTAATTTATTGATTTTTTTCTCATTTATACTTTAATATCAAACACAATCTTATAGTTAAAAATATTCTGGCAATAATGTTTTTTTTCAAAATAATTAAGGCTTGTTTGGTTTGAGTTTTTAGTTTTCATTTTCAGTTTTTCAATTTTCAAGATTTTGTAAAAGAAAAACTGAAAATTAGATTTTATAATTTTTAAAATTTTCAGTATTTCCTTCACAAAATCTGGAAAAACTGAAAATAGAACTGAAAACTCAAACTAAATAGACTCTTATTTTCCCAATTATCTTTTATGGTCAGGTACATTTCTGTGGTGGTCACTAATAGCTTAGTGACTAACTTGGTCCTTGCATCCCAACCATTAAAAAATAGATCTATGGCTAAGATAAATTTTAATTAAAAATTGAAGTTTAACTTAATTACATTTTAATAATTACATACTTAAATGAAAATTAGTTAAATCATGATTTTTAACTTGTGTTTCCCCTTATGCCCTCAGTCCCTTGCGGCTGCCTTTGTCATCCAATGGCCCCATCGCCTTCATCCTCCGGTGGCACTCCCACCTCAATCCTCCAATGTTGCCACTACTGTCCTTTCCATGCAAGAGGTTGAAACCCAACTTGCGGCCACCACTGAAGTCAGATTTGTCTTCCACCGCTGCTCCATGCGAAGCCACTCCATCAATGACCTCACTCGTGTTGCCTCCATCTCCGTCACATTGCCTGTTACAACCACCACTGAAGTCAAATTTGCCTTTCACCTTGACCTGTTACCATCTATGTCCCGTAGTTTACATCGCTGCCTACAAACCTACATCGCGATAGTGAGCTCGCAATAGATCTAGTTTGAGGTGAGGGTCTTGTAATGGTTGAAGATCTCGTGATGGTGGCTTTAGTGGTGGCTGAGAAGGGGAACGAGGCAGGAATCATGGTGGCTTTGCCATGATGGTGGTTTTAGTCATGGAATTGGTGTTTGTCATGGCTAACGACAGTCTCAGATGGTGGTTCGAGATTCAAAGGAGAAAGAAGGTGGTTCGGTGGTGTTGGGTTTGTTGACAGTGGTGGTTGCCGACAATGATGATGGTGGCGTGCAGTAAAGTAGAGGGGTAGGTTAGGAAAAAAAGAATTGTGTAGTGTTAAAATAGTAAATGTATAAATTGTTTAAAATTTTAAATTTACAATAATCAAGTTGATTCCCAACTCATTAGTGACCATCACAGAACTCACCCATTCCCCCCCTAAACAAGCTCTTACGGGTAACAACACAATTAGCAGTTGAAGGTGCTTTAGTTATTGGGCTATAAGCTACTATACTAGACCCACGGTACTGGGTTGGTTCTTAAGGGCTAACAAAGACATACATTTCTTAAGTTGGTCCCTGTTCAAGGCTGGGCTCATTACACTGTGAACAAAGATGCTTTATATTCTAGAAACTCATCAGCTCCCTTTTTTCTAGCTCTCGTTCAGATTTTGTGAGCAATTGGTTATATGTCTAGATTGGATCTGAATGATACCTTGATTATGACCAAAGGAGTGTGAATAGTTCTTTGATAATTTATTTATGACCAAAAACTAAAGTTGAGAAAAAAGATTGACAACATTAACAAGAGTTAAAATGATACCCCTCAAGAAAGATCAATTTTAAGTTTAGAGAGTTTACAATGGTTAGAAATTACCCTGAACAAGACCCTTCAAGGTGGTTGAGAGACAAGATGATGCTCATGGTTCAGAAGATTTACCTAATAGAAGCAACAAGTACAACTAGAGACTTTAGCATTTCAAATCAATAAGTCATCAGTTTAACAACAAAATTGAATATTACCTCAACCTCGGATCTTAGTATAGAGGTGGGGGCCATGGCCTCCCCACCCCTAATTTTGTCGAAAATTTATATATACTAGTATTTTAACTTGTGCGATGTACGGGATGATAAGTAAAAAATAGTTTAAAACTTAGTAAATAATAAAATTAATTTATGACAGTTTTTTAAATTGACTAAAAATAATAAATAATTAACAATGATGTTCATGATTAAAAGTAATATATTACAAAGGATTACTTATATAGGATCTTTGTTTCAAATTTTGATCTTCGTATAATACCCTACATTATACAATATAAATATATATTAGCACTAAAGTATGTAAAGACTTGGCAATAAAATGTAATGAATGTGTTATATAATAAATTAAAATAAATAAAAAATATAAAACATAGATTTATACTTGAGCTTTAAATCTTTTGAAACACCTCTAGATAAACAGTATTCCTGGTTATATTGTAAGGTTGCCCATTGTCATCCAATATTGATATTTTCAAATTATTTGTTGATTTTACTCGTGAAATAGACACATAAAGTTGTTTATGAGTGAGGATAGATTTAGGTATAAAGTATAAACAATCCAACAAATCACAAAGGTTGCCTTTGACTTTTACTAATAGTCACAGCAAAGCATAGAGTGATAACTGTGAATTGTTCTTTTTGAAACTTGAGAGACATGTTGTATTAGATTTATTTGAGATATATAAAACTTGAGAGACATATTGGATTAGATTCATTTGAGATATGTATATATTTTCTTTAATTAAACACAACATACTTCTCTCATAAACAATAATTAACAATAATAAAATTGTAGTGTGGTAATAGGTAACTATTTGAATTTAAAATATATTACCGTTTCCATATATATAATGGACATTGCTTGTAACTATTCATCAACATATATATATATATATAAAATTTAAATTTAATTTGACAATGATTAATTTATTAGATTGTGATTGCTTGATCTCTTTATGTGTAAATTGATTATATTTATTAATTATGATAATGTTATGTCATCATAAAATGATTTGATTAAATATTATAAAAAATTGACTTGAATGTGCATAAATGATATATGTACAAATACACACACACACACACGAATGTTTAGATTTTTTTTTCAGAAAAAATTTTCACCTATTAAATTATTGTTGAAAGAAAATTTGCTATGTGGCAAAGTTTTCCCTAGAATAGATTTTTAATTGTATCATAATTATTAGGTGATATGATTATAGGATATGAAGATACTAAATTGTGACTTTTAAATTAAAATTCAAAATGTTCAAAATTTGAAAATAACATTGATTTCACTTAATTTGAAATTTAAAATTTGATTTGGAATTGAAAATTTACACTTTTGTAATTTTTTCTAAATATTTTGTAATAGGTTTTAAAATAATCTTTTGAAAAATATAAATTTCAAGAAAATGACATCTGATAAAGTATTTATTGTCATTTTTTTTAAATATGATTTAATCAATTTTTTATGCACAAAAAATTTAAATATTTACTTATTTATCATTAATGATGATATAATTTATATCTAATAATTATGTTTTTTGCTCATATATCTAAAATTGACTTTTGACGTAAAAGTTTAAATTACATACCAAAACTGAAACTAATTTATGCACAAAAAAATTGAAAAAGATCCTTATTTATGATCAATGATCTATATAATTGCTATCTAATAATTAATTATGACACTATTATGATTGACATTTGTTAATTAAGTCTGGTGAATATAATTGATATCTCATAAAAATTAAGAAAATTTATTTTGTTTTTTATTTTTAAATATATATTTAATGTAGATTCATTTTGATTGTGGCACTTTGTCAATTAATTATGATATCATATTGAGTGGATCCTTTATCTTGGATCCTTTTTATTTTTATTTTTTAATTTTGAGTGGATTCAATGATCCGTTAATCCATTTATCTTTTTTTCATTTATCCTAACCATTCATATGTTAATCTTTGTTATTTTGAATTCACCATTTAAATGGTTATTTGCCATTATATTAACATCAAATGTATTCTAGCTGGTCTGGTCCTTTAAACATGTTTTAATGATATACTAAAAATGTTTATATTATTATAATAGCAAAAATGAAATTCACATATGTTTCATTCTTATCATTCTCCGCACTTTTTTTTAGCTTGTCCTTTACATATGTTTAAAATAAATTTTTCAATTCAAAATTTAAAATTCATTATTTAATAATTGTAGTGCAATTTTACTATTATATGTAGAAAATAGTAAAATTGAAATATAATCTTCAATGATATTATAATGATATAAAATAATTACAGTTATTTTTTAAAATTATTAATTATTAAAGTTTTAAAATTTGTGGGTCCTAAATTAATTATTGCAACGTAATTTTACTATTAAATGCTAATAATCTTTAATAATATTATAATGATATATAATAATTATGATTATATTTTTTTAAAAAATTATTAATTATTAAAACTATAGGCCCTAAATTACTCTAGAAGTGACACATAAAAAAGTTTACTCTAAATGAGTCTTAAATATTACTATTATATATATATATATATATATTAATTATATGTTTAAATATATGAAGCTACATAAATGAAACAATTTTCTTATAACATTAGTTTTTCTAATTAAAAGTTAAAAACCACAAGGATCACATCATAATAGGATATCATTTGATCGTGAAAATATTTTTTCTTATAATAGATATTCAATTATAAGAGTTGAATAACAAGCTAAGTTCAATAATCAAAAAACAAATTTGTTAACTTTCTGTTTTGGTTTGAATCCTACGGATGCTTACAAATCTTTTTTGACATTGTTAGATGTGTGTTTGAAAATGAATGTGTGTGTGTGTATGTATGTATGTATGTGTGTGTGTATATATATATATATATATAAGTTGTATTGAAATAATTTTATTATTACAATGTTTTTTAAAAAGTTTAATTTGAATAGGTAATAAGAAAGAAAAATATAATTTTAGTGTAAAATTCACTTATAAGTAAAAGCATATTTTGAAGTTTTTTACTATAACAAAAATAAGTGTTTTTTAAAATTTGAATACTTTCATCAAAATAACCCTAAGTCTTAAATATAAAAAAATATTTTACAACATTTTTAATATCTTATCATATAAAAGCAATTTTTTATATAATCCAAACAAAATAAAATACTTTAAAATTATTTTTCAAGTTAATACATTCAAATATAAAATTAATATTTAAATAATAAATTATAAAAAATCAATTATAGTTATCATCAATTATGGAAATAATTTTAATTTTGCAAATAATTTAAATACATATTAACATTTGTTGCGTTAATTACTTCAAAATTTATATATATAATGTGCATTTACTTTAGTTTGATTATTATCATTTAAGATGTATGTTATAATACTTTTTGATCAAGCCCCCTAAACATTTTGCTCAAGCTTCGCAATTTATTAGATCAATACTAAATCTCTAGTTACACTCATTGTTTCTGTCAAGTAAGTTTTCTAATACAAACCAATAGTGAATCGCTAATATTTCGCAGTGTCCCATTCGCCTCGAAGGGTCATTCGTTACAACCTGCTAAACAAGACGCTAAGGAGGGCTGTGCATTGACATTATTGTGGGCAAGCCTATTTGCATCGTGCATGGTGTTGGGTCAGCAGAAGTAAAAGTAAATAAATTATACAAAATATTTAAGGTGGTTCGGTAAATAATGCCTACGTTCACAACTCAACAAATCAATTCACTAATTTCTTTTTGGGAAAAATACAATCACCAATCTAACAATCTCTCACAAACTCAAAATCTTAATACATCCAATCTCACAAAATAATTTCTCCACCTACTAAGAGCTCACTCAAACAAAACACACACTCTCACCCAAAAATGGCACACACTCAATTTTCCTTTTTATTTCTCTATTATGGTGCAACAACCACCTAAGAAAAAGGAACAAACTTTTGATTTTAAAGTGATACAAATTTCAAATTGGCTTAAAATAATCCAAGGCAACAAACCCAACAAATCTCCACCTTGCCTTGTGATTGGGACAAATTGTATATGTCAGTAACAAGAGCCAGAAGGCCTTGTCAAAGGACTAGCAAATGTTACTTTTTTCTTTAGCGCATGCTTTGCCTTCTCCACATTCTTGTATGCTTGGTCATTGTCTTTATTCACAACTGTCTCCCCTATCAATTTATACAAGTTACCATGAGTCTTCTTACCCTTCATTATCTTCAAAGTTCCTCTAGTAACTTGCATTACTCCATCTCTTGCAGAATGTCCATAGCCCAAACTATCAAATCTACCCAAAGAAATCAAATTTCTTCCAAGTGCAGGTACGTACCTCACATCACCAAGTGTTCGCACACAACCATTATGCATTTTAATTTTTACAGTACCCTTTCCAATAATATCAAGGCAATCCTCATTAGCCAATCTCACAACCTCATCATCACAAGTATCATAAGTATCAAACCATTCTTTCTTACAACAAATATGATTAGAACAAGCAGAATCTAAGAGCCAGCAATCATTATAAATAGCTTTCTCCTCTTCAACCATCATCACATCGGTTTCATAATTGGTATAATCTTCGACAGCTGCTGTAGCATCTTCAAACTTCTCTTTTCCTTTTGCTTTACTCCTTTCAGATTCTTCCATGTCTGCCTTCAATTTCCGACAATAAAATTTAGTATGACCCATCTCATGACAATAATAACATTGCTTGTCTTTATAGTCTGGTTTTGACAGGGAACCTGATCTTGAATTATCTCTATCAAAATTACCGCCACGAGACATGCTTCTATCACGGCTAGTTCTAGCAACAAGGACACTTTCTTGGGGTTGATCATTCGATCTTTTCAATTTTTCATTCTCTAATAACACAACAATCACATCATCAACTTTCAAAGTATCTTTTCCAACTAGCAATGTGGTTATTACACTGTCATAATTATTTGGAAGAGATGATAATAGCAACAGTGCTTTATCTTCATCATCAATTTTCACATTAATACTAGCTAACTGTGTAACCAATCTTGTAAAATAATTCACATGATCTCTAATGTCAGCACCAATATCCATCTTCAACTGATATAATTCTTTCTTTAAAAATAGACGGTTGGTAAGGGATTTTGACATGTACATGTTCTCTAATTTCTTCCATAAGTCAACAGCAGAAGTTTCATTCAGAACATTAAATTTTACCTCAGAAGCTAGGCATAGGCGAATCATACTGACAGCTTTCATCTCTATCTCTTCCCATTCTTCATCTGTCATCTTATCAGACTTTTTCTCATTCCCACTCAAAGCTTTAACCAATCCATGTTGCGCTAGAATATCTTTAACATTACTTTGCCACAGACTAAAATTATTTTTTCCATCAAAGAGCTCCACCTCAAATTTTCCCATTGAACCTTGCATCCTTGCCATAAAAATACGAAGCGGATCGAACCCTGCTCTGATACCACTGTTGGGGGCAGCATAAGCAAAAGTAAACAAACTACACAAAATATTTAACGTGGTTCGGCGAATAATGCCTACGTCCACAACTCAACAAATCAATTCACTAATTTCTTTTTGGGAAAAATACAATCACCAATCTAACAATCTCTCACAAACTCAAAGTCTCAATACATCCAATCTCACAAAATAATTTCTCCACCTACTAAGAACTCACTCAAACAAAACACACACTCTCACCCAAAAATGGCACACACTCAATTTTCCTTTTTATTTCTCTATTATGGTGCAACAACCACATAAGAAGAAGGAACAAACTTTTGATTTTAAAGTGATACAAATTTCAAATTAGTTTAAAATAATCTAAGGCAACCAACCCAACACATGGCAATCATGGCCTTTGGAGAAATATTGGAATCAGAACCCCTATCCCGTGAGTTCTGTCTTAAATTACTATTAATCATTTTTTTTTGTCACAATCACGCTGCAATGCTGCATAATATTAACATAAGAGTCATATTTGATGATTATGTATCATAGGTTTTGACTCCTTTTCAAGTATGAGTAGGTTACGTTTGATAACGTGGCTATCCTTATTGAAATAGAGATAAAAGAATGTACCCCCCCAAAAAAAAAAATCGAATTTTGAAAGGGCTAGTTTGCCTTAGATATGCGTTCCATATTTTATTTCAGTAAAGTGTTGGCAAATCCTATGAGTAATAAGTTATTATATAAAAAAGAAATAATATTTAAATATTTAAAAGTGGATATCATATTAGAATATATATTTTATTATTCCTAGATATGTTAAAAAAGTTGAATAAGTGCAAACTATCATTATCATTGAAAGATAATAAAATTATTATCTTAATAAGATATCTATTTTGAATATTTAAATAGTGTTATTTTATTAAAAAAAAAACTAATAAGTTGCAAGGATTTCTAATAATCAATGATTTGAGATATATGTTTGGTTCTGAAGTGCTTCGAACCTGCAACATGGATAATTGGATACAGGCCCAAAAGGACCAAACCATTAGTGCTGCAGGAGGAGTGGCCGACATGTATGTGAGTCTATTGTCAATATGGCATTCTCTTTTTTTTTTTAATTTAATTTTAATAGACTAATAATATAAAATAATTTTGTATTATTATTTAATTAAAATATTTTATTTTGATAATTTTTTAGATAATAAATATAAAAATTAACTAGTATAATTTATATATGATTGAATAATTGTATGAAAAAGTTTTACATTTTTTTTTAACATCACATTCTCTTATCCATATTTAATCCATCTCCTTTTCTGCGATAAATATTGACTATAGGTGCTTGACAGGTGTAGTTCGAGCTAACCATACTAGTCACCTAATAATATTTTTTATCAAAACTTCAGCGAAATGTGTTACAAAAAGCAAAATGTAAAGATTTAGGGAATATATTATGCCATTTTAAATTTCATTAGCTAATTTAAGAAATTAATTTTGATATATTGATAATATAAAAAAATTTATATTATTATTAAATTATATATATTTTTTATTCATAAAACTTTTAAAATAGAGTAATTGAATTATACATTTTTATTAATATAATAGTTTATAATTAGATAATTTTGTACAAAGTAATATATAATTTAAATTTAAAATTTTATATATTTTATATTGTTAACAAATAGAATTTCGCTAAAATTACAAATTATAGTGGTGATTCTAATAGCGGGCAGCTATTTTATATGATTTGGTCATTTTAATAAATTTTTATTGGTAATCAGTGTATAGGAAATAAATTTTTAAATTTAAGGAGATTTTATGATTTTTTTTCATAATAAATATTAAATTGACAAATTCTACTAACCCTAAAATTATTACACCAAATTTTCTCAAATTCATAAGATAGTAGGTTGTCCTGCCCTTCGTGCATTGCTGCATATGTCAGTTTCATCCGGATAAAGATAACGGATGATGGATAATGGGCGATAGTAGAAGCAGCGGAAGCATCTGAATTGAAGCTCCAAGGTTGAAGTGATATCAAATATCGAAGACTACTGAACGCATCACTAACACCAGTCACCGAAGAAAAGAAATATCGAAGAAAATGACGATGGACGACGAGAGCTCCATATATGTCGGGGGTCTCCCTTACGACGCCACCGAGCAAACTATCCGCTCCGTCTTCAATTTGTATGGCGCCATCCTTGATGTCAAGGTCTCTCCCTCTTCGCTTTTCTCTAATTCTTTCAATTTTAGGGTTTTAACCAAGTTAGGGTTTCAGCTCCCAATTTTTCGGATTACTTGCACCACTAACCAATTGGGTATCCGTTTCTACGCTCAAGTTTTACTTTTTTCGTTTTCAATCAGATTATCAATGACCATCGCACTAGGGGCAAGTGCTATTGTTTCGTTACTTTCACGAATCCAAGGTCAGCAATCGATGCAATCAACGACATGAATGGCAGGGTATGTATGTAATTTCTCTTCAATGCACCTGCTGTGTTTCATGATGATTGTTTCTTGTGTTGCTGTGAAAGAAAAGAGTAGTTTTTGGCTATAATTGTTGTGGTTAAGAGTTTTAGACCATTGACACTGTGTTGCTCTGTATCAGACCATTGATGGGCGCGTTGTTAAAGTGAATGGGGTTAGGACTCGTGGTGGGAGGTCGAATTTCGGTAGAGAGCGTAATCATCATGGTGGTGAGAGGAGTGGAGACTGGGATCGCAGTAGAGATCGAGACCGTGGGTATGATTATGATAGGGATGGACACAGGGATAGGAATGGCGATTGGGATCGAGATCGCGATAGGTCTCGAGACCCTGACCAGGACAGGGATAGAAGGTTTGAGCATATGCATGATCATGACCAACCAAGAGAACCTTCGGTAGATAAAGATTGGAGTCGAGAGGATGATAGGATTGAAAATGAACAGGACAATGGCAGGGCGCATAGTGAAGATGTGGACAGAGACCACAGCTTGGATTTGGATACAGATAGGAGGATGGATAGGACAAGTGATCCTGATAGAAGCTTTGACAAGGATAGAAATGAACAGACAAGGAGAAACTATGAGTAAGATCATCTCCACATGCTTGACGTCCCTTGATTTCCTACTATCCCCATCGGTTGATAGAGTGACAAAGGATAGCATTAATTTCTTTCTGTTGCAGACATCTTCCTAACCTCAGACTTATTGCTGTTTTTCTTGCAGTTTGAATATTACAGATCAACATAGCATGGATCTTTCATCAGATTCACATGGTAATTACGATCATCAGGTAATGTTAGCATTTGCAAATTTCTTGTTAAGATATTAGCATAAGAGGAAAAAAATGCATAAACATATGAAAAATGTTTCGTAAAGTATGTACGAGAATGTAACTTTTTCTCTCTTATTAATATTACGAATACAAATAACTTTTTCTTCATTCTCATTTACGTTCAGCCCTCTCCTAATTGGTGGAAAAGTTATTCATAACATTTTTTCACAAAAAGTCATTCATGTAAATAGAATTATTGGTAGCGTAATTGAATAAACAAACTCATGCTGATTGTGGCATTTTTTTATTTTATTATTTGTTTGTGTCAACTTCAGGTAGAAGATGACTTAGAGCAGTCAACTCATCAACTTGATCAACTGAGAAAGGAGGTTTGTGATCTATTCAGAACTTAATTAAATGAATCATGGAAATTTGTTAAATGATCAAGTCTTTTATGTAGTGTGACAAATGCCTTTTTTTCCCCTTCCAAACAATTGCATTTCTGGAGGGGCATGCATATGTATACAAAGTTTTCCCAGGATTTTGATATTTATGTGAAGACTTCCCAGGACTCCAGTGGTTACTAAATGCTGAGTTAGGATATCATATACTATACAAGTCTTCCAACAAGTCCTTTGGTCTTTTATATGTTATGCTTATCTCTGCTGTGTGTTGATAGTGCTGGAAAGTGAAATTTCTTGGTTTTCAGGTTTCTCAGATGGAAGAGAGATTGGAAGAGAAAAAATTTCTTGTTAAGGATTTAGAGAAGAAGTCTAGGGTACCTTAATCTCTTATTTCCAAGCATCTGATTTTGAGATTGTGTTTTATACTCTTGTTTGTCCTTAATTGAACACAAAATCTTTGTTATTTCTGACCAAGAAGATATTATTTACTGCAGAAACTGGAGGAAGCACTGATCAATGCAAAGAAACATTCTTCATATCGTCAGATGCAGTTGACTAATGTAATAACTAGTCACCATAGTAATACATTAGATACTTGGAATCTTTATTCTAACTTCAAATTTTAACATTGAGTTTGGGCAAATGATGTTCAGCTGCATGAATGTTTTCTGCAAGTGAAAGATTGCACGGAAAGGCTCAAAACCAGTGAAAAAGAACTTCAGGTTTGTCTCTTAACACCATATGATTCTGATTTATATATGAAACAGCAAGTTATGTCCGTGTTTTGCAGAATGTTTGCAATGTGATCTCAGATATTATTTTGACAATTTCACATGATTTTGTGGATGTTTGTAAATGAATTTTGTGCAGTCTCTAGTTGATACAGCGATGTAGCGAATATGATAATTATATCCCGTCTTATGTTTGCAGGCTCTAGTTGATGGCGCAGTGTTGGAGAATGATGCTGATGGTGTTGGCTTAAAGGATGGACAACCCACAAATGGCACTCTTGATGGTAGATACTAGGTTGTAATTTATCTTTCGAGGTTCAGATAATGGCAGTGATGCTTAAGATGGGTTTTAGTTTGCAATACCGTATCCCTTTAGTATGAATTTAGCGTGGATATAGAGAGGGGGAAAAAAAGAAGAGGATTGGATAGATTAACAATTTCTTTTATTTTAAAATAAAGACAAGGCGGCTGCTCTTATTTACGAAACATAGCATACTTGTTTATGTTGTATATCGAGTTGAACGAAAATTGTTGTAATTTTTTATGTTTAATACCCCATGGCACTGTTATAAATTCTCCTTTGATTGCAAGAATGGTATTTTGACAACCTAAAATGGCTGTTTCATTGAAAAGTTCGTTTTATCAGCATTGAATGTGATAATAATCTTCACTTATTCCAATTATTTACCACATCTAGTTGTAATGAAATGAATATCTCAAAATAACACTGCAGGTGACTAGGTGAGTTGATATTTTGTCGAATAATGTGCAAGTTGGCAATAAGCAAGTAGGTTGGTACAGTAGACTGGCTACTAGCTATTTTGTTTTTGGACTGCATGCTTTCTCGGGGGATCTAGGGATTGTAGTACCTGTTGCGTGGCATGGATCATTCAGATTGTGCCCCGGGCAAAGCATGTTAGCTCGAGGGTGGAAACTTTTTGTGTCTGTGTTTCATTTTCTATTCCTCTTAACTATTTATTGTCATTTATAAAGATAAAAATAAAAACAGATATGAAAATTAATAAATTAATAAATATATAATACACCTCTTTTATGTGTTCATAAATGGTTGGAGGAACAAGAAAAGAAACACCATGATTACCTTCATGCCTTCTTTCAAAGGGATTCTTAATTTTAAGCAGTCTGAACCGTGAGTATGGAAAAACTGCGTCATTTTTTTTTTTACATGAATTGCTTGGTATTTGCGTGATGTGGTTGGGCTTCAACTTGGAGTTAGATTGGGCCTGCCTATTCTAGCGGATTTGATGGATCAAATATACTTTATGAGTCCTCCCAAAAAAAAACGATTTTACAACTCGTGATCAGACAAAGAAAATGTGACAATTTTAGATTGATAAATGTTCGACCGAAAAGATAATTGAGAAATGTTAATTCCTTTTAATTGGTGTGTTTTAAAACTCTAAATTTAGAATTTTATTGTAATGTATTAAATAGTCTTTGCATGTTATGTAAATTATATTTATTGTGAGTAGAATTTTAAATTAAGAGAATTTGAATACCGATTGTGAAGAAGACATAATTATTCTTTTAATTTATTTAATTCTATTTGTACCAAGTAGTAGTTTACTCACCAGCCAAGAGTTTTGATGGTTATAATTAAGAATTAGGATAAATTACGAGGATCTTCCATAAATTTCTTTATAATTACAGTTATCTCCTTTTTGTTTTTAATATTACACTTACTTCACTTATTTTCAAATAAATTTTCAAAAGTATTAGATTACCCTGTATTCAAAACTTCTCTTTTCCCATTGTTTCATTCTTCCTCCTTCTGTCCCACCCCCACGGCCACCCCTTAAACGAAATCCACAACGCGGCAACACCAAACACAACCAAGACAAAAAAAAAAAAAAAAGGCTTAGCAAAGCTGATGGTAGGTCTGCGTTCTAGACAATGGTGAGGTGACTCCTGTCCTGTGGTGATTTGCTGTGGCGCGGCAAGGAGGTGGGCAACAACTGCAGAGAGAGGATGGTGGTTTTGCGGGTTGCACGACGATGGAGGAATGTTGATGGTGGCTACAAGGCAAGACAAAGGCGCAATGAAGGGGCTGAAGAGGCTGAGCGGCGGTGGGGCTACTGCGTTGGACAGCTGACGGTGGCTAGGCTTCGGCCCATGGCTCACTTGACCTTGCTTTTTTTTTTTTTTTTTTTTTGTAATGAACTCTGGTTTTGAGGTGTTTTGTTATTTGAGAGCTTATCTGATGATTTTAGACTGCAATGGCATGTCAAAAAACCTCTTCTTGATAACGATGACGAAGAGTTCCTAATTTGGCAATTCGTGGCAGACTCAATACAAATACCCAAATATCAAGGGATTCAAAGAGGCAAAGAGCAGTGTGCAGATTGGAAAGGGTGGATGGGTAGAGTGGGATACCAGGCTGCGGTTGTCGAAAAAGAAAATTTTCTGTGTTTTGATTTAAAAAATCTAATTGTTGGTTCAAAGTTGTATATGGGTAAGGGCATAAAAGCCATTTTAAATTTACAAGAGATATCATTATAATGATGTGTAAACAATTGAAGAAGGCAGGTAGGTGTAATATTAAAAATTAGAAGGAGATAAATGTAATTATAAAAATACTTGAAGGAGGTTTATGTAATTTGATCTAAGAATTATAAGCCTTGCAATCAATGTATTTTATTACAAGTTATGGTTGCTCTTGAAGATAAATGAGGTGACCCTTGATACACATCCCATTCTATCAAAGGCCTAAGTACTTAAGAAAGTCAATACGTATGAGGAAAATATTATTTCAACATTTAAAAATGGGTGTCTAATAATTAAACACTCACTCTATTATAATTGAATGTACTGGTATCTTTCACTTTTTTCATCAATTTATCATATCTAATGGTGATAAGTGGGTATCCCAATTAAACACTTATTTTTGGACGTTGAAATAGCAATCCTCAAATATGTGTAAAAGCCTCTAAGGTGGAAAGATATTACCCGCTAAACTTTGGGTTCCATCAATTCCATGTCTGAGTATTGCAACTGCAGCTTGAACCAGATCTGTATGAGATTGGAATCCTAGTCTGGTTTCGGTTAATGAGCATGTTAGCCACCACAAAAGAAACAGAATAAAGAGCCAAAAAAGTTCAATTAGCTAGCTCCAAAGTAATTTTAGCAACATAAAGTTCCAAAATTCAAGCAGTCAATCTTCATGCTCAAGCTACGGCTTGATTTTATAATTGCTTAACTTTGACGATTCATGTGCAACTTGAGAGGTTAACTCATTGTTACATACAATATATTAAGAACTTTTTTTCACCCACCAAAAATGTGTACAGAAAGGACTGTGTGCATTGGAATTGATTTTACATAAAACTTTCCATGAGTCACAACCCAAAAAAAAGAAACTTTCCATGAGTCATTACCTCAAATATCCCCCCGCCCGGAAAACAAAAAGGTGTGGACTATGATGTTGTACATCCTCTATATATATTGCTTCCGTTTTTAAGTAACGGTATTTTTAAATGCTCACAATAATTTTAAAAATATTATTTGCCTCACTTTAAAGTGACTAGTAACAAATTATTCTCCATCATTTAATTTTTATTCTTTCTTAATATCTTTTTCATCCATTCATACTCCTTCCAACTATTCATTTACCAAGGGCAGAATAAATAATAATAATAATAATACTTTATAATTTTTTTTGAAGTGACAGATAATTGTGAAAGTATATTGATTTTAAAATGTAACACTTGTTTTTAAACAAAGTAATATAAGCTTTTCTTTTATATATTATTTTGGCATTCCAACAATCAAATTCGCACCTACTTTAATACCGATCACCACATAATTAATATACATTGATCATATAAATGGATCCCCTCATGTATTAGTTACATATGAAGGAGCCATGTGTAAATCATCACCTTTGATTTATTTTAAAAAAGGTAAAAATATGCATATTAATGAATTAAAGGTTGGGAATTTACGCATCACGAGAGATTCGTTTCCATTGATTACCATATAATGATAGCTTTCAAGTCACAATTGGTCTAATGATGAGGAATATAATTTGTGTAATATAGATGAGTTCTTAACTTCAAACTTCATTGCAATTAATAATATATTAATTTCTGTATGATAATTACTTATCCTTCATTGATCACCATATAAAACACTAATAATCAATCATCAACATGGTGCGGACATTTTGAATTATTGCGGGGTTAAACAGATGTCTCCAAAATACTACTCTCTATGTTCGTTTTATCCGTTACTTTAGCTACATGGATATAATAATTAAGAAAATCACAATCACTGCTTAATTATGGAATATATTTATTAAAATGTTTTTACTTAGTACAATATCTAATTAATTTGTTTTGTTAATCTCACACTACATTTTTGGGTTAATGTTATGCTTAGAATTAGGATTCAATTGTGATGTGCTGATCACAAAGATAATATAAGATGTGTTTACATTGTTATCCAATCATCTATTACTATAAGATCAAATTAAATATGATTAACTATTATATTTACGATTTGAAAAATTATGCAAACAAAATAATTTGTTAGATAATAATATAAAATTTCTTTTACATTGTATCAAATTAATTAGTTGAACACATAAAATAAACCAA
Organism: Dalbergia cochinchinensis; assembly: GCA_031216125.1. NCBI lineage: Eukaryota > Viridiplantae > Streptophyta > Magnoliopsida > Fabales > Fabaceae > Dalbergia > Dalbergia cochinchinensis. Next base: position 11,160,720 of record CM062371.1, read on the forward strand.
GAATTTTTCTTAAAATAACAAAAGAAGAAGCATGAAGTACGGACTAATAACTAAAGAACTAGATCAATAAGCTAATGGACATGCGGTAGACAAACAATATAGCTTATTTATTCTCTTGTAGTGATGAGAATACAAGTTTAATTTTTAGGAAACGTATTTATTGAGAGGAAAGTAACCGTAAATACTTTATTATCCTGAACTTATAAAAACAATGTCTTCAAAACAATTTGAATATCAAAATAAATGAAAAATTAAGGAACTCAGACGTCTAATTACCTTGAAATTGTTGGAAAAATCCATTGATAGACTTTGTTGTGAACACCGTTATTATCCAAAAAACATAAGGGCAAATTCGTGATCCAGATAATTAGAACATGCCAATAATGAGAATCCGATTCTTCATTCATTCCATAGCATGCATGCCGATAACAGCATGAATGCATTACATACAATTACAAATCAAAACAAAACAAATGCTCACTTTTTATGCCCTCTCAACCCTCTGCAGTCCAGTCTCTACTACAGAAATATATATCAGCAAAACCTACACCTAATAATAATAATAATAATTAATAATATTATGTTCTACTTCGTTTCTTCCATTAATCTTGTTGAACATCAATTGATGAATAGTTGAACATACCAAGAACATGCATGGGATGGGATATAGGAGTATGCATAGGAAAGAAAACCCTACTTCTTCTCATAAACCCTAATCAACATTAGCTAGAATTTGAGAGTGATGTCACTGCCATTGCTCTCCTCATTCAGCCCTTTCCTCTCACCTTCGCTTTCTCCCTTCCAGCTGCTACTCTCCGACTTCCCATCCTCTATGCTCTCCGACCGCTCCCCACCTCCTCCCACCTCCGATTCCGGAGAGCTTTGCCCAAGCCCCGCTGCCTTGTACATGTGCAGGTGGTGGTGCAGGGAACTGTTATGGTGTGAAGCTGGCGGTGGAGGAAGCAGCGGCTGTGGTGGTGCTGCAGTATAGAACTCTTGGGGCACTGGGGTGGCTGCACAGTAGTGCGGTGGCGCATGGGTGGCAGGGTGGTGAGCACCGTAGAGGGCAGGGGCGCCCGAGTGGGCGGCGGCTGCAGCCGCCGTGGCATACTCCGGTGGGACCCAGATTCCTCCTAGGACCACAAGCTGTGGAGCTGGTGCACCTGCTTGTGGGCTTGGGCTTGGTCTTCTGGTGTGAAGCCTATATTTCTGTGAACATAATAGGAAAAGAAATAAGAATTTTTTTTAAAGGAAATGTTTTTTTTAATACAAGAAAAAATCTGAATCTCATTTTTGGAATATCCTAGACACCCATCAGAGAAAGAGAAGATCTGGAGGGAAAAAAAATGAAATAACGAGAGTCATATATTTTTATGTTTTGTGTTAAGTGTGTTCATTTTTGTTTTTTAACTTTTGTTTTCAAATAACGTGTTCTTTACGTGGTATGTATAGATACAACAACATTAGATATTAAATTTATTGTTTTTGGTCTTGTGATATTAAATATTGTGTAATGATATTTTAACATTTAAAAAATAGGTGTTTATTCATATATTTATCTTATAATTATTGAATATGATAATAATTTTCACTTAATCATTAATATTCATCACATCTAATAATTATAAAGTAAGCCATCTAAATAAACATTTATCCTTTAAATCTCAAAACATCATTACTCTAAATGCTTTGAGTATGAGTGAATATTTAGGGATGCGTGAATAAGTCGATCTGTGAATAATGAAAACCCTTTTCGTTTATTTATCAGAAAATGAGGATTTTTAATTCCGGGAAGCGAGAAAAGAAACAAAAAAAAGAACAGAAGTTGGTTTGGAAAATGTGGAATATGCATTCTGCGGAGTGCAGAGGGGTACGTTTGTTGTCAGTGAGGTAAAAATGGCAGTAGTAATAGTACGACGACAAAGTTTGCTCTTTCATGCCTGTCCCGTATATATGTACGTACGTATATACATGCTGCAGACTCTGGGATGAGAGAGATATATACCTGCAGATGGCTTTTCACTTCATCATTGGTCAAACCGTCAACCTTCATCAACTCCCTAATCTGTTTTGGGGTGGCCACTGTCAAAAGCAAAAAAGAAAAGAAAGGAAAAAAGTTGCAGCAAATTAGTGGTGAACTTATTAATACGATTTTATGTTTGGAATTTAATTATCTTAATCACTAAATCGTGGTTTTTTGGTTAATCATAAATTGTTATTATATATATACACACACACACCCACCTTGAGATCCACCAAGCATTTGAAGGGCATTAACAAATCGACGGTGCAAATCCGGTGACCAGCACCTTCTTGCTTTCCTATGAGTTTGAGTAGTAGTGGTGGCGGTGGTGGTTGTGGTGGCAGTGCTTGTTTGTGCATGAGATGCAACAGGACTTGTCCCTTTTCCTTGATCAACCACCACTCCATCGTTGCCACTAGAATTTTCCCTCTTGTGCACCTTATTCTCTGCCTCCCCACATTTCTTATCATCCATAATTTCTTTCTCAGCAGATGCAAGTGCCAGCTCAGGTAGGCCCCTTAGTGAAGAGCCTTGGCAAGAGGAGCTTCTTTCTTTAGAGAATGGAAGGAAGGCCCCTCCACCATTCCTGTGTTTGTTTTCCAGAACTAGCTTGGGGCTTACATTGAAGCCAATATCATGATGATGAGGTTCTTTTGGGGTTGTGATTGTTGGTTGTTGTTGTTGTTTGGTTCCTTCGCTTGCTTGGCTCCATAGTTGAGCAGATGTCATCCAATTTGCCTTGTCAGACATGTTTGGTGCCTTCTCGGAGCTCTCCGAGGTTGAATGCTTTAAGGGTATGAATTCTTCCAGAACTGGCCTTGTGCCTTGGCTCACTCTGAAGGCCTGAAGTTGCTGCCTTGAAGCCTCCATGGCTGTAATTCCAACCAAAAACAATTATGAGGGTAACTATATAAAAATTTTTGGTAAGCTCAATACAATAAATTGAAAGAAATAATTAAAGATTGCATGGTATACTATTACTACCCGTAATTCAGATTGACTGGTCACTACTTTTGCATTCAAATAAATAAAAGTGGACATGCTAAATACAAAAGGAGGAACTACAAAAGAAAGATAGGAAAAGAAGAAATAGTTATAATCCTTTATTGTTAGAAAAATGATAGTATAATATCTTGTTCAGCATGGCTTGAATCTTTTAAGGTTTAGGATTCTGTATATATGCTCAGTTAGTTTATTATGCGGTTTGATTCAAATTAGCAATTGGGTAGGCATGTTTGTTTTGTAAAAGTATTGATTTTGCGAATATATATATATATATACCGTTGGTGAGGAGTTGCATGCAGAGAGGAAGCTCACGCTTGAAGGCATCAATCTTGAGGCGTTCATCCTCAAGTCGAGAAAGGAACTCTTCGAGCTTGTAGGTCTGATTCTGATTCTGATGATGATCACTCTGCTGATCTCCAAACGATTTCAGCAGCATGGAATAGCTGTGAGGCTTGCAATCAAGGCTTAGTTCCGATGGTGATGCCATTCACAACTACTTCTTAATTTTCGTTTATTTTCTTCTTCTCACGTATAATAATAACTACAACAAGGCACTGTTTATAACATATGTTAATTCAAGCCAAAATAGGCACAGGGTGGTATGTATGTGGGAACAAACAAGAGCAAAAGAGGGTGTTTGGCGTCTTCCTTTCTAGTTTCTAATGGTGGGGGCGAGAGAGAGAGAGAGAGATAGAAAGTGAGGAGATGTTGTTTGTGAACACAAGGAGGATCGATGGGGGATCGTCTTCCTTTTAGAGGGGTGAGTTCAATGGGAATAAAGCAAGGTTAAGGGGAGAGAGAGGGACAAAAGAAAAAGCATCATGGGATAAAGCAGAGGGAAGTAACTTCCTACAAAGAACAAATGCACCCAAAAAAAGAAAGGGTTTAAAAAAATGAGAGGAGGGTGCAGTGAGAGAAGGGAATCAGAGAGAGTTCTGACATTAGAGGGTCATGTGCTTAGAGCCAGGTTTTAGAACCTCTGATGAGTGTTCTTTAATTTTTGTATGAATTCAAAATCACCAATGCAAAAGATGATTCTTCTTCTTACTGTTACCCCCTCCTTTTTTTTTTCTCCCTTTACTCCTTTCTCTCTTTTTATCCCCCTTGTAGCTCCTTTTATTTTGGCTTTCTTTTCATTAGAGTTATGTGAAAATGAGGGCCAGATTCTCCAACATTAATTTCAAATCAGAACCTCATTAATTAACAGTGTATTATCTTTTGTCCCTTTTGTTTTGTTTTGTTTTATTCAGATCAGTGTTCTCTTTGACTATTAAGCACAAGGATAAGAATGCATAGATGCCATGTATAGCAAATGGCCTTACTCCTCCAGTGAACCAAAGGATAAATTTTTTTCTCCTGGTATGCGCCCTTTTATAATTTCCTGTACTACAATTAGGTGCTTAAACTGGAATGTCTTTTAAAGACGTTTCTCTTTTTATAGACATAAATTTCGAAATCAAATTAAGTACCACATTTGAAAACCATAAATATTATTTCATTAATATGAACGCCTTTATAGATTAAGGCAACACATTGAGATTAAATATATAGATAATAATATATAGGATTATGTTGGTTCTTAAATGGATGAAAACACAAGGACTACTATAGGGAGTATAGCTGTGGTTTTATGGTAGCACATGCTAATGCTCATGCTCAAGGAGTGACCAGAAAAATCATTTGTGAAACCAGCAGAGGTACCAGATGTTGGCCACGTGTTGGGCAACGTAGTTCTTGTGGGTGTCCTTGCCATGTATATTAAGTACATTGCTTTGAGCAGGAATTAATGATTCTATCATGATTAATCAATTAATGGCAAAGACTTTGTGAAATTGTGGGGGAGCATATACCACAAACATATTTTTTTGAAACCACGGTGAATAAAGAGTATTGGAGAAAGAGGAAGAGGGAAAAGCACATATTCAAATAGGTCATAGTATCAATCCACCTTGCAACTTTCTCTTTGAGTCCAAAAGTTGCATAATTGCCATGAATTTGAGTGCATTAAAAGAGAAGGGGGAGGAATATCTAATCTAAAATACCATGTAGAATAAAATATTTGCCTCTAAGGAAGGAATATCTTAGTTCCAATTCTGCGACTCTAAATTAAGGGAACATAACCCACCAAGCTTAAAGGGGGAAAAAAATAAATCCCCTCCAAAAGAGTGATAAAGGAGGCTAGCACACAAGAATCTTCTTCTGCTACTATCTTTAGTGAAGTGGGTAGGAAGCTAAGAAGATTCTCTTTTACAATTTAAACGAATTTTTGTTATCTTGGTTAGGAATGAGCAAGTTACAGAAGCTCCATTACAAAAGGGTCCAGTTAGGGTATATTAGAAAAAGTTTTTAATTTGATGAAGTTTATTGCGTGGATCACGTCTAGTTTCTTGATTCCTTGGGGTTTTCACACAAGCAAGATTATAAAACGATATTTTTTTTTCTTAAAATTATTCGTAAATACCCTGCATGTGTTGTAGTTTTCTATCAACCTCGTTGTCACGCCTTTTTTCTTTTAAATATCTGCTATTTTGTTTTCTGTTCTCATGCTATTTATGCATCAAAACTTAACACCGAATACAATATTTCTCTTCTTGATGTACCAGTTACTTAAAATTACAGTGATATAACTTGATTTTAATATATGATATATTTATCTCACGTACACAGTATTTTATTTTATATATATATATATATATATATATTATATTCACCTACACTCACATTAGTGAATTGTACACATAAGATGCCCATAGTATATGTTAAAAAATGTTTTCCAATATAATAATAACATGTAGAGTGTAAAATGGGTTGGTATGAATTAATCAAATTTAATTGAATTGGTTTGGTTTGATTTTTAAGTTTTTTGAAAATAAATCCAAACCAAACTGATATAATCAGAATTGGGTTGATTTGGGTTTGGTCATTGGGATGAAGAGAAAAGAAAAAGATAAAAATTGCATTTTTTTTTCAAAAAAATAGTTTTTATCTTGTAAAACTTGACCATGATATGCTTAATAATGGTATAAATAGATAAATTTTTTAAACAAATTAAATGTCTCCATTACTAAAAACTGAAGTGTAAAACTTTTAAAGTTTAGAAAGAAACAAAAGACTGATCAGTTGATCCATTAGGTCAGGTGTTTGGGTTGAAAACCATATAAATTCAAAACCAAACCAATAATTAATAATTAGTTTAGTTTGGTTTGGTTTTCCTTTAAAATGTACAATTGTCCAAACCAATATCTTCATTGGTTTGGGTTGAAACTTCAGGCTGACTAGATCGATCAATCTGATCCCCTAATACTTTAACATGTTACCACGAGTTTGCACATCCATTCTAGATATAGGGTATTAGTTTCTACATAGTTTCTATATGTTTTCATTGTTTATTCTATAAATTAAAAGTGTAATTCAATGAGGTAATATATTTAAAGATTAATTTTATAATTAATTTTAATAAATTGTTAGTATAAATCAAAAACTTTTATAGCATCAATTAACTTTATGTTGTTAATTACTTCACTGGAAATATTTTACTCTCAGTAATTATTTCAAAGGTCGTATATGTAATAATATGTAATTAATTAATAGGATTAAAAATTTTACACCACAGTCTATTAAAATTAAAATTATTATTCCAGCTCAAAAAAAAAGTAAAATCATTATTTAAAAGATTGAAAACTTACAAAGTCACCACAAATGCACATAATGAAGTTAATCGACAAGAGTTAAAAGATAGTTGCTGAGGGAGTCTTTAACTAATTAAATTAAGGTAATCATGCGAATGTTCATTTTTATCTTTCCTTAAATATTTTTTAATCTTAGATTTTGGTAAGCACTATTATAACTTTATATTGTGTTTGCATGTTCTGTTATTGATGGAACATATCAAAATTAATAGGAAGGGGAAGGAGAGGAAAGGAAAAATTTACCCTTTTTATTTGCTTGAAAGATTAATAAAAAAATAGAATGGAAATTCGCTAATCATGTTTGAAATAAAGTTATATTATAAAAAATAGAGTAGACCATTTATAGTTAATAAGTTATCAAATTTTTTATTCTCCTCATTTCATTCCAATTTTAGAAAGGAAAAAAAAAAAAACCAACTTTTGAGGGGGAAGACAGATTATTTCCTTCGAGTTACCGCCCCGTTTCTGCCTATTAAATTTCCAAAGATAGAAGAAATAAAAGTTTCATTGCTCATTATTCTCCTCCCCTTCCTCCATTACTTTCTATAAGATCACACGATACACTGATAGTTACTATGTTCTAAACTTGTTATAAAAGTCGAGAAGATATAATTAAAACATTAAATAAAATTATTTAGATATCTTAATAGGATTGGCCTAGTCTTGATTCAAGATAAGTTTCAGCTGAGATCTATCTAACTGTAATCAATCAGAATCCTATCCAGGCACACTCCTAGTTCAAATAAGATGAATTTTGTTTCAGTTTATAGTCATAGTTTTATAAATGATAATCATATACTATTGTTAATAATACATAAACTCATAAGGCACACCTCTGTTGATTAATACCTTATGATATCAAAAGCATAACAAGTTTTGTTTGAACTTATAATTAAATTATCTTATTCTTTTTTTCATCAACAATTATCTTAGTCATCCTTTATTATTAGTAACTTTTAATATCAATCCTTCGAATTATAAACAATTATTCCCTATATCCGCAAATAATTGTCTGAAAATCAATGTGTCCAAGATACATTGGAGCTGTTTGGAAAATATTTTACAAAATAATTTTTAGTTTTTAAAAATAAAAAATGAAAAAAACTTGTTTTATTAGTTGTTCTTTTCAGATTAATTTTAAAAATAAAAAAAAATCAGATTTTATGTTTTAAAAACAAAAATTTGAAAACAGATTAAAAAAGTTTTTGGAATTTGATTTTTTAAAATAAGAAAGAATATAATGACATATTTATAATTAGTTAATTTCATTAATTACTATCTAAAATAATTTTTAAAATATTATTTTCAAAATAGTTTTTAAAAATATAAAAATAAAAACAATTCCAAACATCCCATTGATTTTAGATACATTAAGGGAGATAGTAGCAAACATGCTGCCTTTGAAGACGAATAACATTCTAGCACTTTGGCTCGTATCACAGTAGGCCGAGTGAATTAGAGTGGCCCGACGGCTAATAAAGCAATAGTATAAATACTTTGTAAAATTTAATACTTTTGGGCTTAAAAAATTTGAAATAATGTGAATATTTTGATATGTAATATTGCACTCTACAAAAAGTGCTATAAATTTTCTTGTAGGTTATATTTGAAAATTTTGAAGATAATAAAATGAAATAATTAATACCACATTCGTTTTCTAATAATTAAGTGTCCGCTTTTTTATACCCACATATTAAAATAATAATTGAATAAGCTTTGATATTAAAAAAATTTTGGTATATTTTGAAAAACTATTTTTATCACTTAACCATTTTTTCTTTAATACCTCTACTTACTCTCTCTCTCCTATAAATGTGTAAAAGATAAAATATAATTAATATTATATAATTTTTTAAAATGATAGATAATAATAAAAAATAAAATTTTAAAAATGAATATTTATTAGAGAACAAATATAATAATAAACACAAATAAAAGATAAAATAAAAATTTAATTATTGGAGAAAGAATAAAATTTCACCAAAAATTATAATAATTTTTCCTTAATTTCTTGATTTAGGGAACTAAAAAGTTAGAGTGCTAAATGGTATTAAAAAGAAGAAGAAGAAGAAGGTATTGAAACCCGTAATTATTGTCATGTCATTTCATTAGTTACCAACCCTTCAAACATGTTCTTAAAATTTAATGTGTCCATACTTTATCATATGTTGCGCAAAACAAAAGGGTTTGTGATTTTCAATTTAAAATTAAAAAAAGGAAAAGTTAAACCAATGTGTGAAAGAGAAAGGAAGAGTGCATCGAATTCCCTGAGCATGCAATAAAAATGGTTGGTTGCTTTCCAACCTCAGTCTTCTCGTACAAGCTGTACACTCCAACACACACCTTTTCTTCGGATTCTCCCTTTTCTTTTTTTCTTTTTTTTTTCTCTCTTGAAAAGGAAAAGAAGAAAACAAAGAGAAGAGAAGAAAATTAAAAAACTAATGAAAAAGAAAGAGATTATCCTGAAGACGCGTGTCCGTAATATTCTTCGCTATCGTCCTTCTTCTGAATATCCCTTTTGTGTGGCCCATTTACAGAGCCATTCAGAATATTCGTCCCTTCTGCCTTCGCCTTATCATCTTCCAGCACACGTTTTCCTGCAGACCTGCACGCATTTTTTGCACCTAATCTTTTTTGGTACGTGGAGATACAAAAAAAAAAAGAATGTTTATATCTTTTATTCTATAACAATATAATAATATTATTTATATAATGAAAAGTGCCTGTCCCAAAATATATATAGAGGTGAGGTGAGTGTAGCCACCGTCATATTCAATACAGATATTGTCATTGTTTCATTGGAGCACAAGCACACGTTCTTAAACATGGCATACTTCCCCCACTCCTCAATATTAGTGGTTTTTAGGTCATGTATAAAAATTAACGTAATAATTAAATCTCAATGATTTTTTTAAAAAATATAAATAATATCATTTATTGCTCATTATAAAGGATCGGCCATTATATGGAGCAATCAACAACATCACGACAACCCCACCACCTTTATTAACACAAGCAAGCTAAAAGGCACTTACGTGCCTATTTATTATTTTTCTAAAATATTTAAGAAAAATAATAAATTAAAAAATAGTTTAAAAAATGAGAAGTTAGAAGAGTTATTATAAATGCTAGTTATTCTTCAAGTTGTAAATGTGAAAGTAGTTTTTGTGATAAGCTTAAGAGGGATATTTTTAGAAAATTATAAATGTTGTATACCAGTAGATATTGTAGAAAATCCAATTATATATGTATAGATATAGATATGTATGGATAAAATAAATAAAAAACTATTAATACTGTCTTAAAATATAAAAACAATTTATATTTTGAATAAAAAAAAAGCCAAAACAGCCTACATAGAGGATCAGAGAGAGTAAGTGACATTATTATTGATGACCATAATTGTACGTCTGCCATTTCACATAACAATTTTTCGCTTATTTTAACGACTTTAATTACGTGCAAGAACTCGTATGGGTCACATGAACTCTCATATGAGTTAGAAATCATAGCTAATTCCAAAAATCGATCCAACATTGTTATATACCAAATAGACAAAATAATATAGAAGTTGATGTCAATAAGCATAAAGCACAATAGTAATGCTTAGTAAATATGTTTCAAAAATCCAAAATAACAATAATAGATATAGATATGAAAGAGGATAATGTATAAATTATAGGGATAATTACAGCAACCTCCATCGAGCTTCATTGAAAATACATTTATCCCCCTCTAGATTTAAAAAATACACTAGGTTCCCTTAATTAATTAAAAGCTATTACAGTGACACCCCTCGCCATTAACATTCTGTCAATATCATCAACCTCACGTGACATCCATGTGATTTATTAATTAAAAATAAATCAAAAATAAATTTGATAGGTAAAAAATGCTCTTTACAATGCATTCTATTACATTAGAATGCCATTTTCTTCTTTCTCCTCTCCAGTCCTAAATTGAGAACATCTGCGCCCAAAGGTGGCTGGTCATCCGTCCATGGCACCACGAATGCGATGGCAGTGTTGGGGCTAGTAGCATCATCGCAAGGTCGTAATCTATAATGACATGGCAATTGTGGCTCTGTAGCAAAGGAAGCTTGATGCGACTGTGATGAGAGCTATGAAAGGCTACGATGGCGATACTATTTCAACAAGGGTGTTATGACCTTTGCATATCCATGGCCACCACATCTAAAACTGGTTGAGTGATTCTGGTGACCAGTAGATCAAAGCGGTGACATTGCAGTTCTAAGATGCCACCACGTCTCTGCCAGGTGGTTTTGTGACTTGTCTTAGGGGCATAGTGTTGGTGTTGTTATCTTAAGATCTTGTTGAATGTTGCTCTCTTAGGATTATTTTATGTTCAATTTTGGTTGGGATTTGATTTGTTTCTCTGCATCTACATCCTGTTTTCGAGTTTGGTCACCATTTGTTTTTGTTTGTATCTCTCACATAAAAGTGTTGTGTCTGTCCACTTTTGCTGCGATGGGTTTCGACAATCAACAAAGAAAGATGATAGAGGATGGCCCCGGTGGTTGACCAAAAGGGAAAAAAGGATGGAAGATTGATGTTATGAAGATGGTGTGTAGATGGATTTGCATGACAAACATTCATGATTATTGGTTTGGTAGTACAACATACTAGAGTCTAGAACCTGGATTTTATGCTTTTCTTTGTAATTTGATATGGTTGTACCCATTTGAGTCCTGTTTTGAGGCATTGCTCCCATGTGTTAAGGTGCTTGAGCTGGTTTGAGTATAGTTATTAGAAAGAAGAAAATGAATACAGAAAAATTTGAACTTGTTTTGATACAAAGGGTCATTTGAGTAATTTACTTGATCTACTAACTATGGTTAACACACTGTTTGAGATTCAAGAGAGCTATGTGTAGTTTTGAAATTTAGAGGGGATAAATATAGTTTGAACAAAACTATCGGGGAGGTTGATATAATTATCCCTAGATTATATTGTCATTAATAAGATCAGAGTAAAGCCACATTAATTTTTTGAATTTTATAGATTAGAACTCGGCTCTAAAAATCACTAATGATAAAGTACTTTCAAAAGCAACTCCTATCTTTTAAAAGTCAAGAGTTAAAGCACCCCAATCTTTTTATTTATCAAATAAAAAAATTAACTTATAATTTTAATAAATCACAGCATCCCTTCTAAAAAGTATTGTCAACACATTCAGTCAGCAATTGGGTGTGCCTTACCATAACATGTGATAAATAAGAGTTTTGCTTATGAGTTTTTTAAAGGCTCTAACAAAATGTATTTTTTTAAAGTTTTCATTAATACATTAAAAATTGAAATGATTTATTTTTTCAATCAAATTTTTTTCAATTTTTTAATCAGCATCTTTAAACCACGAGGGCTGAAAAGAGATAATAAGGGTTCTTTTATTCTTTAACAAAGTGTCGAGCGTTTAATTCTCATCTTGAAAACTAGTGGCTAATGTCTATCCCTAAATTGCCCTACAGTATGTGAATAGATTAGTCAGTACGTCCGGTAGTGGATATTCTTGGGGAAGAAAAAAGTTAGTATCTTTAAAACATTTGTCAACAAAATCTTATAAATAAAAATCTCATCTACGTACCATTGAAACTCTTATTTTCATTTTGAGTTGTTTTTTCTAGTTTAAGTTTATGAGTTACAGACTTTGTAGTGTATTATATTTTCCTGAAATATTCTTTTAATATTTTCTAATGCATAAATAAAAACAAATTGAATGTTTTTAATATCTTTAAGGTAATATCAATGCATTTTCCGAATAATCCTTTTAGTTGTTAAATTAAAAATATTAAATGATTTACAAATTAATTTAATATCTTAAAATTATAAAAAGAATTCAATATAAATTTCTTTATTTAGCGATTAAAAGCATATCAGAAGGATGTCTTAGTAAAATACAACAAAACTCTATGGTAGAAATGGATTCATCTTTGATCACCTCTTTTCTCTTTTGCACGTTTGGACTCAAATACCACCTTTCAACTAGCCTGCGAATCTAGAATATCCTTTAATATAGTTGCTGCATTTTTTTTTTTCGATAATTGGATAAAGGATCAAAACATTTAATCAAGAATAATGGAGCATAGAATTATATCAAGACAAAGCCAATAATAATAATAATGATAACGAACTTATATGAAAAAAAATACATGAAAGAAGAACAAAACATAAACATAAACGAAAACAGCAAAGAGCAAGAACCATAATAAGGAAGCAAAACAACACCACATACATTTTGTCTCACCTTTTTCATATGAAGTTCATCCAATACTGCAAATACATCCTCCTCTTTATCATGAACTCAAAACACAATAGAACATGAAACCCCTACCAAAACACAATCATGGATAAGAAATGATAGGAGGACACCAAACACAAATTAAACTCAAACTCGAAAATGACCTATGCGAACTCGAACACAAACTCGCACACGAAAATGAACATGATGCCACAACAAACACTAAATCATCGAATGCTTGTTAAACGGCCAAATCATGTAAAAGCAATCACAGGCATAGAAACATAACCAAATCACAAACGCATTTTTGTTTTGTTAGAAATAAAATAATATCTTAATATATTTTAGATTAACTTACGTTGATTTAAGTATATATTGGATTGATTTATATTGATATTAGATTGATTCTATTTTTATATTTTGATTTTATATTTGGCCTATAAATAGGCACACTTATTTGTAATTCCAATCACAACATCTCATAAATACAATTTTACTATTTCCTCTGCTTTAGATTTTACTATTTTCTCTGCTCTCCAATGGGTCTTAACATGGTGTTAGAACCATGGCATCCACCTTGCAACATCATCTTCCTCAACTGCTTTGTGAGTTCTTGGAACTCACGCCCTTTTTATTCTCCCAGGACATATCTATCTGTTCTCCATGCTTCCTCTAATAAGCTTTGCTACCACACTCCACTGCCTTCGCATAGTCCCAGAGAGTTTACTGCCTCAGCATAGTCCTAGAGTTTACCGCTCTCCTTCCGTCTCCACTTATGCCTAAACCCTTCAACTTTTGCTTCCCCTGTCAGTCTCTATTTAATAATGGCAAGGTTAAAACTAGGTGAGCTTTAGTTTGAGCGTAAGTGTTAAAAATAAAATGATATCTTAGTATATTATGGATTAATTTACATTGATTAAAGTATACTTTAGATTGATTTATTAGATTGATTTATATTAATATTTGATTGATTCTATCTTTACCCTATAAATAGGCACACTTCTTTGTAATTCAAATCATAACATCTCATAAATACATTTTACTATTTTCTCTGCTCTCCAACGAATCTTAACATGGTATTAGAGCCATGGCATCCAGAGTTTACTGTCTTTGCATAGTCTCGGAGTTTCCTGCTCTGCTTCTGTCTCCTTTAAAACTCGATGAACTTTGGCTTGAGGGGAAATGTTAAAAATAAAATAATATCTTAGTATATTTTGGATTAATTTACACTGATTTAAGTATATCTTAGATTGATTTATGTTGATATTGCATTGATTTTGTCTTTATATTTTGATTTTATATTTGACACATTAATATGCACACTTCTTTGTAATAAAAATCACAACATCTCATAAATACATTTTATTATTTCCTCTACTTTACATCTTACTATTTTCTGTGCTCTCCAATGGATCTTAACTTGTTTTACACGCATATTTGCATATTTCATCTGTACTTTATTTTAAATATATATCAGAATTTTTGTTTTAAATATTTTTTTAATTTCATATAAATAAAAGCATAGTAATATTTAATTTAAATAAGTGTATTTAATTATATTTATAATAATTTATATTAATTAATTTTTAAATTATTCGAAATTTAAGATTTATACTTTTATATTAATGTCATATTAATTTTATATATTATATTATAACAGTTTAATGTCTATTGCACACCTGTGTAAATCATACATTGTCAAATAGAAACCCAAAAAAACTGCAATTAATCCAAACCTCAAAGATAATTTGTGTATATACCACGCGTTTTATGTTTCCATATGCTAATTAATACTCTTTATATTAATAAGGAATAAGGATAGTTATATGTATCTAATTTTAAAATACTTGCTACTTAGACAATTGCTCTTGCTACTGGAAAATAGTGGTATTTGAACCCAGCAGGTGTTAAGGCCATTGCTTGTCTTTACTCGTCTGCTATACATTGTCACCATTTGATGTTTAGATAAGCCCAACCTCTACCATGATTCAGGAGGTTGTTAAAGTATTTTTCATGTATGTATGTATAGGATGAAGACTAGGCAATGCTCAATGTCTCGATTTCATCCTTCCCTTTCAAGCTCGAACGAAAAAGGGACATGAGATTTATCTATCAAAAGAAAGATGAGATAACAGGATATGAGATTAGTTGTTCAGATCTCTCTATGCTTTGCGGTCTTACATTGAACGTCACCAGTAGTGGCATCTCCCACACTTCAAACCATAGTTTTAAAACTCGGACCGGTAATCAACTCAGTCGAGGCACCGAGTCACTGGTCGAACCGGTTGAGTTGGATTTATAGAAAAATATATATAAAAAATATAAAAAATTTAAATAAAATATAATAAAATGACATCTAATTAACAATTTGACACTCTTTAAGGGGTTCAAATACAAAAACATAACTAAATAATATAAATTCTTAAATATTGTTGACATTTCACAATCACGAATCACAATTAACAAGTTTAAAACATAATTATATAAGTAAACTTACAAAGTTTTACATCATAAACTCACTAGTATTACAATATAAACAAAGTTATTATATTTTTTTATAAATCAGATTAGAATATTTTTTTTAAAATTTTCAAAAAAGACATCATTTAGTTAAAAAAAAGCAAAAGAAAAAAAACCGGTTCGACCCGACCGATTCAACCGGCCAAGTTATCGGTTTTAATAGAAATCCGGCCAAGTCGAACCGGACTGCACCGGTTTCGATGCAAAACTGATCCAATCAGTGGCTCAGACCGGTTTCATGACCGATTCACCGATTTTCCGGTCAAACCGTCCGATCCGAGCCGTTTTTACAACTGTGCTTCAAACTCTCCAAATTAAACCATTATCTTTTATTTAAGCATTTTAGTATTATATTTTTAACTTAATTAAGTTACATTATATTAATTAAGTTACATTATAATGATTAAGTTGTATTGTTCATTAACCAACTAAATGTATTTTTTTCGATAATTAAAAAATACTTAACCCTCAACGAAATAAGCTGAATAGAATACCAAGGTTTATCAATACAACAGACACAGAAAACGAGATTCAATAGGAAAATCTAAAACCAACTTCCAAAGCACAAATCCAAACAAAATTGCATAAGTTATCTCCCAAGACATAACGAAAACCAAAACAAAGATAAACAAATCGTATATAAAATTTATAATTGCGGGTATAAGAAGTAGAAGTAAACAAAACAATAAAATGGTCAAATTCAAGTTGGTTCAAAATGAAATTTTTTTAATTTTATATTCACATTAATTTGGATAACTAAACTGACACAACATTATTTTTAAGATGTCAGAAAAATGAGTGGACTGTAATATTTTAAGACTGTTTTAAAAATGAGTGATATTATGTGTATAACTAAATTATATAATAAATACACACCACACTCCTTATTACTATTGAATTTGATGAATGAGTGGGAAAAATGAGGACTACATATCACATCCAATGATAGTAATGTACATTTGTTGTGCAATTTAGTTGTGTGTCAAATATTATTCTTTAAAAACAATAAATTATAACAAAAGAAGATATCTTGTAACATTTTTTAAATGTTATTAAAAATATAGAAAAGTGTTGCCAAAACTCCTTAATAACATGGTCTAAAATATATAACAGCTGTGACAATACTAATGTAAATAATAACATTTTGGGAAATGCTATACAATTATTTTTTGATAGAATTTTGTATCCAAAATAATGTATCATGATTGTTAATTTATAGATAAATTAGTGATCATGCCATTTTATTTCATCTGATATAATCATGATGATTTTTGTCAAAGATTTTGTTTCATAACATTTCTCAAATGTTATGCAAAACCAAATTATATAATATGTTGCAATCTTACCCAAAATAATAATAATAATAATAATAATATATTGTAATGGATCAACGATGGTCCGAATGAAAGAGGTCCTTTAATTAGCACGAAGTCTTCTCCATTCGAAGCCAAAACTTTTAGGCATATCCGTTGACCGCCATGGTTTCGGTGACCAGGTATGTCCTCCTGTCTTTCGGGTATATGCAGCGGCGGCGCTAGTGGTGGTGGCGCTTGTTTGTGCACGAGATGCAACTGGATTAGTCCCTTTTCGACGATCAACCGCCACCGCATCATTGCCACCGGAATTCTTCCTCTTGCGCCCTGCCTCCTCCTCATATTTCTTGTTATCCATTTCTTTGTCGTCATCAGGGAGACCCCTCAATGAAGACCCTTGGGAGGAGACGCTTCGTCGATCTTTTGAGAATCCAGATATGTTTGTAGGTTGTTGTCGTTGTTTGGTTCCTTCGCTTGCTTTCACCCAATCCGCCTTGTAAAATTTGTTTGACTCCTTGTCGGCGGCTGAATGCTCTATGTATATGGATTCTTCCCGAGCTGCCCTTGTGCCTCGTAAGGCCTCAAGTTGCTGCCTTGAATCCTCCATAGCTGTAATATATATATATATATAAAAGTTACAGTAAAAAAATATTTGTCAGGGTAACTAAATTATTTGCTAAGCCAACAAAGAAGATTTAATGAAACAAAGATTGCATTGCATTGCATGCATGGCATAGTATATTATTTCCAGCCGTAATTAAGTTTGGATGGTCACTACTTTGAATTATTCAAGCCAAAAAAAGTATGGACAAATACCAAAATATATATGATTTTAATTTTTTGTAGACATGAAATTAAAATCAAAAGAAGAGGAATTACAAAAGAAAGAAAGGAAATAATAATCAGAGAAAATAAATTTGACAGTATAATATTTTTCAGCATGGCTTGAATCTTTAAGGTAAAGAATTCTGTATAGGTGCATATATATACCGTTGGTGAGGAGTTGCATGCAGAGAGGAAGGTAATGTTTGAAGGGATCAATCTTGCGGCATTCTTCCTCAAGGCAAGAAAGGAACTCTTGAAGCTTGTATATCTGGTTCTGATGATCACTCTGCAGATCTCCTCCAAATGATTTCAGCGGCATGGAATAGCTATGACGGTTACTGAAATACCGGACTAGTTGTGATGATGCTGCCATTCAAGTTCTTCTTTTTTCACCTTTTTTCCGTCATGCATTAGTCATAACCAACGAGGCACTTTTTTAAGATATCTTCATGCCAACATAGGAACAGACAGGGTCGTATGTGGGAACAAACAAGACCACAGTGTTTGGCGTCTTCCTTTCTTGTTTGCGTACACAAGGAGGAACACAATAGAAGGGGTGAGTTCATCATTGGGAATAAAGCAATGTTCACCAATGCAAGAAAAGATGATTCTTCCTCTTACCATTACTTACCCCTCCATTTTTTGGTCTGAGCTCTGCTTGACGGCGCAACATAATTTCGTGAAGGTGCTCTCCGGGTGAAGTAGGACTTAAAGTTATAGTTTTAAAACTCGGACCGGTGATCGACTTGATCACACCACTAGGTTACTGAGCCATTGGTTCAACCGCTGGGTTGATGGTTGAACCAGATTTAATTAAATAAATATATAAAAATATATTAAGTATATAATATATATAATTATTGGAAATATTAAAAAACAAGCTAGTTGGCCTAGTGGTTATATGCGCTGCCTTATTACCCCTTGACACTGAGTTCAATCCCAAGGAAGAAGTTTTGGATTTGTTGATAGACAATAATAATAGGTATATGATATATATAATTTCTGGCATATAATACAGTAACAAGCAAGTTAGCACAAGTGGCAAGTGTATACACCTTACTCCCCTTGGGATAAGGTTCGAACCCACACAAATTCATCAAAATTTCTGTGTGGTGGCTCGAGAGGTTGGCCCGACTTATTTTGTCGCCGGTTCACTCCTGTTTTGACCGGATTACATGCAGAACCGGTCCAAATGATGAACCAGCCGGTCCGGTCCGATTTTTAATACTGTGCTTGAAATAGAACTCGACTAACCACTCAGAGATGGGGCTAAAGTAAAACAAAAAATGTAATTTCAATACTTAAAAGTCCGATTGAGGCATTCATTTTTCATCATTGGATGTAATAAACTAATGGGATGAGTATGGATTATCATCGCATTCAACAATGATAAAGTAAATGACTCAATGAGACATTTACGTTTACATGTTCAAATAACACTGTACTCTAAGAATATGAAGGTGCATTCTCGGCTGAAACAGGAGTTTCATTTCATTCATAGCTATCTATTATTAAACTTTTAAATAAGAGAAGAAGTTTCATCCCCTATCATTTTTCTCTCCTTTCTTCTATTATTACCCATTATCCAAACATATTGTAACGGAAAAGGAAAAAAATCACCCTCCAAAAGAATTTTCTTCTACTACTATCTTTAGTGAAGTGGGTAGGAAGCTAAGAAGATTCTCTTTTACAATTTCATTGGCTTTTTGTTATTCTGGTTAGGAATAAGCAAGGTATGCAGAACTCCATTACAAAAGGGTCGAGTTAGAGTATTGGAAAATAAAAAACTGTAACTTGATGAAGTTTATTATTGTGTTGATCAAAAGATTTTTTTCTTAAAATTATTCGTAAGTACTACTAGATGTCTCGCAGCTTTCTATCAACCTCATTGTCATACTCCCCTTTACACTTCTACGATTTTCTGTCTATTCTCATGCTAGCAGTTGAATAAGATTTAGCACCAAATACAATATTTCCTTCGTAAAAGTATATAATATGTAAAAAAAAAAAAAAATAGACTGTTGAAAATCTCAAAAGAGTTTTGCTGTCTAAATGATATGATTTTATTATTGATCTTTTAATAATTAAAATGAGTTATATTATTTTATTCTATCTAACAAACATCATGATTTTTATCAATATTTTTTTGGTGCTTTTAAAATATATATATATAACTAGTACTTTTAAAAAAAAAGACTCGTCTATAGTAACGTCTTCAATAGCAGCTAGGGTGAAGAGTGGTGGCAGCAAGCAAGGGAAGTGGTGGTGGTGGTGGCATCATTACTCATGAACGAACAAAAAAGAAAAGAGGGAGGAAAAAGGTAAAAAAAATAGAATGGAATCTAAAAACAAAATCGATTAAAATATAGAATACTTCAAGACAAAAACAATGGTAGTTTCCCTACCAAAAACAGCAGCGGGATGGTGGAGAAATGGCCAAAAAACCGCCAAAGATGGATAGGAGAGAGATTGATGGGAAAAGAAATGAGAGAGGATGGTGAGTAGTTAGATATTTAAAACACTTATTGGTAGATTACCAATAAAAAATTTGCCAGTAATGTTTTTCCAAAAAAAAAAATTTCTATTGTTTCTTTCTTTTTTGCCAGTAATGCTGCCAGTAACACTAGCGAAAGATATTTGTGGGTAAAATTCACCAAAAACAAGCGTTTTTTATGGTCAATCCTAGTGGGATGGTACTCATACTCACATGTTTAACTATTTGAATGATTTGGTATACTTGCTGATTATTTATTACTAAGATAGTTTTTATAAGAGCTTGGACAAGTCCTCCCATAAGTTAGCTTCCAGAGTTAAATTAGGCACACTCAATTCAGAGATGGTATCAGAGGTAGTTGTTATTAGGCTGGTGTTGTAAACTTCACACTTAAGATGTCCAATCCTAGTGAAGTAATGTGTTAGAATCCTATTTTGCTTAAGGATATCGGGTGAGAGTCAAACTTATTTTACTGATCTAGTAATATATGTGAATGATTGTATAAAAAAATTTGATTTATGAATATATCAAAATTAAACTCATATCATATAATATTAATATAATATTAACAACTTTACATTGATATTAAAATAAGGCATTTCTTTGGTACCCCTATATATTTATTATTTTATTTTATTTATTATTTATGAATTATAATTTTTTTTATTATTTTATATAATTGAATTGATATGAATACTATTTAACAATATTTATTTATTATGAAATGATTTTATTAAGAATTATTTGTATTTATTTAATTTTTACTTATTATTAGTTACATAAGAATTATTTTATTTTAATAAAATATAAAAATAAAAATGACCTTATATATTAAAGGTCAATCAGACCTAATATGACCTCCCGATAGTATATTAAATTATATAACATTTTGACGTATAAGAAAATGTTCATGAATAAACTTGTATAATATATTACTTGCACCAAATAACAGATAAAAGTATAACATATAGTATTATCTCATCGTATCATGTTCAATATTGTATACCAAACACACCCTCAATATATAAAACATGTTGAAATGGGCCCTTGTAAGGCCAGAAATGGGCCGTAACCAATGTGTCCAGATTCTTTTTGTCCAACGGCATCTCATAGGTATCTAGGTATTTGTCCAACCAAAAAAGAAAAAGTATTTAACAAAAAGAATAAAATGAAGGCGCTTGAAACGCAATATAATACAATATAATATATTATAATATAATAACAACTACCGATTGGTTTTGCAAGATAACGCACTAGGTCTTTTAAGTAATGTTTAGGGTTCGAATCTTTAAATTGTGAATGGAATAAATTGGGTTAGAAGGGTCACTTTTGTAATAGGCTTTTGTAGTTCCCAAATCTAAATTGGCTAGTTAGTGAGTCAAATATCGGATGGTTTTACCAAAAAAATGAAATACAATATAGTGGCAACAAATACCACTCCAAACACCATCATCCGCCTGATGAAAACTGATTGTTGTTGAAAATGCCAGCAAAAAAGATACACCTCCCCTCAACTTATCTCTTTGATTAACATCTCTCCGATGATCCCTTGTTATTTGACCACTTAAGATAAGGCTAATTAATGACACTACACGATTTATCAATAGACAATCTTAAAATATAGAGTTTCAAACTCCAAATTGGAGAAAACTAACCCAATAAATATGAAACACACTTTTGGGCTTTAAACTCGATTGTGAGAATGAGATGAATAAATTTAGGTCATTGGATCTTACGAAAATAGTCAAGATTAAAATACGAAATCACGTGATATTTTAAAATAATTACGTGATCATTAATTTCTATTAATAACTTTTAATTTTAATCATCCATGTATAATTATACAGTTCAAATTTACTCCTCTCACCCTTATAAGAAATCACCCATTTCACCTGAGAAAGAGGATAGATTTGTTGTTACTAAATTAATATATATACCTAAACATATAGTAAACTTGAGCTATAAATTATTCTATAAAGTTTTACTGTAATAGAGAGAAATTTTAAGATAAGTGTTTATTGATCATGACTCATGAGGGGTGTTCTACGGTTTTGATTTATGGGCTTTGTAAAAGTTTTTTATCCGAGCTATAAATTGATCTACGGTTTTGATTTGTGATTTTTTGTATTGCCGTATCACCATTCTGGCTGTCTAACTGTCTTCTTGCTTTAGGCCCTTTCTGCTCTCCCTCTACTGTTGGAGTCCGAGCCTTGCCTTTGATTTCCATCGGAAAAAATAATAATAACGAACCCAGGAATATTATGCTTATGTAATGAAATAAATTTTGTAATAAATAAATGAACATTGCGCCTTTCAGTCATCAATTTCATCCGAGACTAACCATATTCTAACCAATTAATATTGATTTACCTCTCTTTCCCCAATCAAATAAGGAGAAAAAACCAAAAAGCTCGTGTTTGTATATATCTTTTTCCTTTCAAATTTTAGCAAAGCAAGGTGAAAGAATGACACTTCGTCTTCGCGTCAAAAGCTTTAATAAAAAAAAAAAGAAAAGAAAAGCAAAAGGGATGATTATAATAAGTTAGTTAAAGAATTCTGCAGGTAGAACATTGGTCCATAGTGACCAATGGAGTGTCTGTATAACTAGTGTAACGAAGGGATGCTACCTTTTAACAACAATTATTGCACTTTGAAAGCTTAAAATAATAAGAGAATGGCACTTGCATTACCTAATATACGTTTTCCTTTATACACCCACTATGCAGGCAAGCATACAAAGTATAAAGTTTATCTGGAGTGTTTATAAAAAACAAAAATATATCTGGAGTTATTAAACACAATATTATAATTTGGTCACCGTAGTGTATAGTTGTAGTGATGATAACCCACTCAATCTTTTTCTCCTCTATATTTATCTTTTGGAATCTTGATCTTTGCACATTACTTTCGTGGTATTAATTTTATTTTATTTCAGTTATTCAGTTTATGGTTGAGATGTAAAAATTTAGATAGATTATATGTTCAAGTTCGAAATATAATGTTTTTGTTATGTACCAAGAAAAATTCACATGTTTTCTTTTTAGAGTGCATTTTCTGTTTGGTTTCAAAAATTGTTTTTAGCTTTCATTTTCTATTTTTCTATTTTTTTGAATTTTATAAAAGAATAAGTGAAAACTAAAAATTGCATTTTATAGTTTTCACTATATCATTCACAAAATTTTGAAAAACCAAAAACAAAAAACTAATAACTGAGAATAAAAGTCATTTTTCAATTCTGTTTACTCGGTGCTACCTGATATGTATTTTCTTAACTTCTAAGGATATGTACATATGTATCAACAACTGGCACATCCTAAAAGATGATGATATCAGGATTCTTAACCATTCATTCGTATAATTTAATATAAAAAAATGGGCATAATCAAGAGTATAAATGAGACTAAAATGCAACAACAAATAATTAACCGGATATAATAGTGCGGTCTAAGATACTTAGAATAAGAAGCAAAGTTGATTAACAACAGGAGCATGCATATAAGAAATTAGAGATTCTATTCTTAATGATGAATCCAATTATCTAGCTAGCAAAAGCACTAGTTCGTGCAATATAGTCATCAAGATGATCATCAAGTTCAAATTCAAAATTCTATTCAACTTGGATAAAAAGAGAATGGTATTATATGAGAGCTATAAGAGAGAGATAAGGAATGGACTTTATAAGTTGCATTATATAAAGAGAGATATTCTCGACTCCTCGTGGGCTTTGCGGAAAGCCAAGGAAAGGCACGTCCACGGGTCGAAGGGATTTTGCGTATGAGATGAGAATCGCCAAGAACTGGACATGATTAAAAATATTACAAACAGGATTGTTCTACTAAATTCCCTGTTTCACTCGAGGATATATTCTCAACCCTTTTAGCATCCAAAAGAACAAACCAACTCAATTATTATTCACTCTTTTAATTTTATAATCATTGCTAGCTGTTTGCATATTTAATGTATGCTAATAACTTTCTGCATGGTTGGTTGTCAACCCTCATTTTGTTTACCTATTGTTTTACTTTGAGCACAAAATAGCATGATCAGATTAAATTTGGTTGGATTATCAAATTGATTATAGTAAAAACAATTAAATTGATTTCAGCAAAAGTAACCCAACACTCACTTTTTTTTGACAAAAAAAAACACTTTTTTGCCAAATAAACAAGACTAAACATGAAATGTTCTCCAAATTAAGTTGGTGTTGCAATTTTTTATTAACAATAAAAAAAATTAACAAAAGAACTAAAGTACACGTTCAAGAGAATTCAAGGGGCAATTTGTATCTTTTAAAAGTTTTGTGAGCAAAATATACATGATTATAGTTCATAGGTAATGTGAAATTTTCCCAAAATAAAATGGACTATATATAGGCTTTTGACTCCTTTGTAAACCAAAAAAGAGGGTGTGTTTAGTTCCGACTTTCACTTTTTAGGATTTTGTATATGGAATACTGAAAATTGAAAAATAAATTTTATAATTTTCACAGTTTTCAGTATTTCCTTCATAAAATCTTGAAAAATTGAAAAGTAAAATCAAATATATCACAATTTCTAAACTATTTTAGAATTAATTGGATTAGGTAAGTGAATACCTTTACATAGAAAATATTTTTATTATTATTGCCAAATCATTTAGTTATGCAAATGTACAAAAATCAGTCCTCTTATACAAGCCTAAAAGGTACATATTGTGAGTTTCCATAAGGATATCCAAAGAGAACATTTTCGTCTTTATCAAGAGCCAGCAAAAATGTCTTAAAAATCATGGTAGAGATAATAATTTAGGTGAATATTGTACATCATATCAGAGCCAATCACACGGCCAATATGGCGACACAGAACCAGCGTATCTTTTATAGTACCACACAGGATGAGCACTTACATGCATGTGTTTGACCATAGATTAGAATAAATGTGCATGTATATAGCATCTGAAGAATAAGTGAAGAGAGTGGAGGATGGAATAGAATCACTTTGGTCGGCCTCTATTGAAAAGATTAACTTATTGAAAAGGAGGAAAAAAAAAAATAAAGGCAGCACTAATTCAGAGTCTTGGCGAAGACTGGAATTTTGAACACAATGTTAAACTAATTGTTGACTCAACATTATTGTTCGTGTCAATAGAAAGTAAGCTACCAACATCAAAATCAAATGTCGTTGTCAAAACAAAAATTCTGCACTTAGTCATCGCACTTAGAGGTTGAGTGTTGGGGAAAATTCATGTATCTGTCTTATGCAGAATGCTACACTACACAAACTGAGATTTTACTAGAATTTAATATCTTGTATCATAATAGTCTATATTTTGATCAATTAGTTGGTCATATTATTTTATTTCATTTAACGATCCAACATTGATTATAATTTCTGCAAAAAATTCTGCATATATTTCTGAAATTTTGATTACTAGCATTACTGATCTTTTATTGCTGTGTATTTGTGTGCGTTTAAAATTTTCTGCATGCAACGATATCAATCTTGATATGTTTTTCAAAGATGTAGAGTGAAGCTGCACCTACCTAATATTAGTAAGATAGGATAAGAGTCAGTTTTATATATCATGTCCCCCTTTTTTAAATCTGTTATACATCCCATCCTTGGATGCTGGCAGGTCAGCTAAGTTACTGAAATGTTTTCTTATAGCATAAGTATTAATTATTTATACATATGATGAAGTATGGACAACAACGAAATTGATAATAAATATTGGTAACAAAATTTATAATATGTAAAATTGCTTTTCCATACTTTTCTGTTCTAGGGTTTTTATTACAACGCATATATAAGTGGTTACTGCTATTCCTTCTATTTATTTATTTATTTTACAGGTTATTGCAGTTGTTGTTTAACATTTTTTTAGGTAACTGAAAAGATAAAGTTAATCGCAATCAAATAAGAAAAATATTATTTTAACACTTAAAAAATAGGTGACTATTGGCATACTCATTTTTTAATTATCAGATATGATGAATGGATGAGATGTATAGGAACTATCATTACATCTAATAGTTAAAAAATTAATGTCTTAATAGACACTTATTTTTGTGTTAAAATAATATTTTTAATCAAATAAGTGGAATGCCCAGCAAAGAAATGTAGACCTTTCCTAAGTCCTTTTGTTTACTTCAATTTATTTTATTTTTTAAGTGGATTACGTAGATACTGCGTACATGTATTGGATAGTTCATAGTTATGTTTTAGTAAAATTCCATTTCAGACCTTGAAAAATATATTCATAATCGCATTAGCACTCAAAAGATTATTGTTACCATAATACCATGCGAGTCTCTGAAAGATTTAAAATAGTCATACATTAATCCCTGTGTCATCACTCTAGTCCTCTAAAAAGATTAATATGGTGGTGATAGGATTAATATGACAAACATGTGTATCTTTAGAGAACGAAAATAAGATTTTAAAATTATTTGTAGTTGCGGTGAAGTTTTGTTTTTGGACAGATTGTGAATATATATATATATATATATATATATATATATGGGAATTGTGAATATGTTTTTGAACTTAATGATACCCTTTTCTACCTTTTGTTTTTCTCAAGCTTAATGACACATTCGAAGTCTGGAAACAAAATGGAAAAAGAAAAAAGTAGTATGCATTAAGGCCCAAGAAGTTAAGCATTCCTAGTATTAGCAGCTTCAAATATTGATTGAGCCATCTTTCTGTTGTTGAGACTCAACACGGAGGGAGGCCCATTAGTCCATTAACATTATCAAAATGCATCACCTTCACCTCCCTGAAGAAAAATATCATTCTCTATTAAAACAACAGTTCGCTTATAATCACACCTAATTTTTTATAAGCTAATATCAATGATTTTATACATTATTATCTATATGTCCGGAACTAAGTTGAAGATTTTTGAAGTTTCAATACATACAAACCTGTTTTGAAAACTAACAAATCTTGTTTTTGAATGCTTTTCACTTGTTAGAAAAACCATTCATTATTTAATCAAATGGTGACACATTATAGTATTGAAAGAGTTCACAATAAGTCAATCTCTTTTAGTTATAGTATTTGATCAATTCCAAAGCAAAAGAAAAGAGATAATTGATTTATAGCTAATAAAAAGAATGGTAATTATTGATTAACACGATCCAGTGCTGGCACATACGGGAAAATGGAAATCGTCCCTTACACATTGACTTTGAAGTAAGAAGGTGTTGCAATTAGATCCACACCCCCAACGACTGGGCTTGGCTTTGTTTACAATTTAGACATTCATCAACTAGGTCAAGTAATTTGCATGCCTTCATTTTAGTATATCTTGTTTCCCTTGTTTTCTCATTCTTCTATATTACAAACACTAAGCGACTGTGACCAAGATCCTCCACAAGACACATACCACACAAAAAATGTGTCCACATATTTTCAGCCTAATCTCACTCAAGCTATCAACATAGGAAGGCATATGCCATTGCACGTCTTAATGTTTTTCTCATCCTAAAAATATGAATGAGTATAAAATAAGATGCACCAACTTGCTTCCCAAGTTTCGAAATGCAAATGTCAAAGCTAGTTGTTAATTCATTCAATCATCAATAACGTACACATGACAAGACAAGTTGACAACAAATAATCTTGGTAAACTTCCTAGCTTTTAGTGATAAGAGCGCTACCCTTTTGAAAGTCCACTTCACTTAAACGGAAGACTTCGAATTCATTAAATACTCCTGTTCCTGGAGATCAATATCTACATAGGACAAAGTGAAAAAAGACAGTGACAGACAGGTTGACAACAACCTCTTTCAGGTCAGTATCCGTGAATGATATGAAGCTGTGTGAATTTCTGTTGAATCTGTTCCTTTAACCATATTTATCAATCTACTATACTGTACAAGTGCTTCTTTGTATCATCAAACATTCTAACTAGTAAATAAGACCAATACATAATATCATTAGCCTGATTCAATTTGTCTCTTAATTATTTTTGCATTTGCATGTGTTGTATGGTTTGTTCCTATTAGATATCCAATTTGAAGGGCAATCCATTGAAAATTGCATTTTCAAGAAATGAAGATCATAGTTTCAATTCTACATCTGCTTGACCTTGCAAAGGTGTTTGTGATCCCAAGTCTATCTGATTCTTACAAGGACTCCTTGGGTGACTCTTCATCAATCTTCACTTATAGCCGTGTTGTTGAAATAGAAAACCATTGCAGCTCATATCCATCTTTGGCAACTAAGTTAAGCCCTGATCCCAATCGAGGTGATAGAATAAAGAAAGAACTTTCTTTCACCTATGGAGATTGGGACCAGGAGGATGGTGAAATGCCCTTGATGCCATTTGATGGAAGCGACTTGCTATGGCTTAGTTTATTCCACACGGTTCCCTCAAAACTGGTCTCTTTTCAAGTGACGGACATCAATTCAATTCATCACTTTGAAAATACAGGTAGTCTAGGAGGGATAACATCCACATGAGGCCTGGCTCATCTACTCTCAAAATTGTCTTTGAAGGAGTGTATTTAGAAAGTAATGGTGAGAGTGGAAAAGAGCATGTGATGTGTCTGTCGGGAAACACAACTTTACCCATCTCAGGACATTTTAATCATCATTGGGATTCATTCAATAGCCATTTGGCAGGTTATAGTCTTTTGCAAGATAATCAGATTCTGCTTGTTCTTCGCTGCCTCAAACCTTGAATTTGACAAGAAGGGCTGTAAGAGGTGAAATGAGGAGTTTAAATGAACAAGTAACCTCGAAATACTTTAACGATATTTATATTTCTTCTCAACTGCTACTCCAACTGTCAATTTAGTTCTGAATTGAAGTCAAGGTCTTGTGATCTGCATCCATATCAAGAAGAGTTAACAGAACATGGAGCAAATGCATTCAATGGCACTGATTTTTGCAGTTTTCTCCAACAAGTTTCACACAAGCCTTCTGATATTCTCCAAAATTACAAGTTCAATGATAGACATGCTCCTCAAAGCAAACTACGTCCTTTCCAACCAGGAACAGAAATTGGTCCTGCTTGGAATCATGAAAACCTTATGCTGGTGTTTCAGCATCTAATATGTGAAGAGAAAACAACAAACAATAATGCCAAGGCTGCAGGAGTTTCTGCAATCTTAAGAGCTTTTCCTGCATCCGTACCTGCAGATACAAACAGGTCTCCCACTCCTGATTTTATCTGCAGAAGGAACATGGGATTCCTCAAGAAGGCAACTTTGCATGATTCGTTGTCTTGGGGTAGTTGATTCAGGGCTAGACTCAGGGATGTAACTCCCAGGTATCTTTATACCTTCCACATGTGTTCTCCTGCAAGCAAAGGAGTATCATCGTAGGGAGTATATTTAGTATCACAAATGAAACTGACATGTTCTTCCCTTTGCTGTTCCATTCACTAAGGCGCCCCACATATATCAAGAGCCTTGGTTTGCATAGTACTCCATACTATAATTACTCAAAGATTGAGCTTGCTGCTGAAATCAAAAAGAGAAATCAACCCTCAAAGTTTTTCACCCTTATCAAGAAATTGTTCTTGAAGTATCCAGCTTTGGTGGATGGACTAGATGAACATTCTCAGTTAAAACTTACTTCCAGTAACCTCAATGTCGATGCATATGCAATTCGCCATCAATCTTCAAGCAGCCACAAGAGAAGTGTTTAGTTCATAACAAAATCCTACAACAAACCTACATTACATGCTTATCACTATTAGATGTAATGAGTGAGTGGAATGAGTGGGGACCACTTATCACATCTAATGGTGATAAGATGTGTAGTATAGGTTTGTTGTAGAATTTTGTTGTGAACCAAACAATTTTCTTAAAGAAAAAGAACCTCATTAACAACCCACTTCTGAATATCTCAATGCATCTCACTTTCTCTGAAGGACACGTGGTGGAGGAGTATGCAGATCTTTACCTGTCGCAACCGGGATCGCGACGGGGATGGTGAAAAAAGAGGAATTTTGTTTTGAAATATTGGAGTCGCCACCAAGTTTATTTAAAATTGGGAAAACGTTGGAAAAACCCATTTTTAGAAAGTAGTCCTTGCAACCAGTTTGAGTTCGGGAGTCGGTTATGTATAGGGAAGGGCATGAATTTAATCCCACGCACCTTAGTACACCCGTCCTTAGACGGTACCTTTAATTAACTGTGCAAATTAAATAAATAACCCCTTTCAAACATTTATTTTCTATTTCAAGAAAGTTAAAAGGAATTTATTTTTTTTCTTAAAAGAAAAGAATTTTTAGTGCACCGAACTGTCAAAGTTCAAATATCCTAAAAAATGAGTTAACTAGTCGTCACGACTAAGTCAACCCTTTTTTTATTTGAAACGAAGCATTTGACAATGAGCATATAAATTTTTTTTTAAAAAAAAATTTCTAAATAATAAATATTTGCAAATAGAATCTAAAAAGAAGCGAAGATTTATTTTTTGGTGTTTTTTTTATAAGAGAAAATATACGAACCTTATGAGAGATATTTGGAATATCAAATTGTCACAATTCAGATATTCAAATATCAAGTTAACAAGCCGTCGTGGCTAAATTAACCCTATTATTTGAATAAGGAATTTACTAAATAAATGAACAAAATTAAATTGAGAATAAATATATAAATTATAAATATTTACAAATAAGAGAAAAAGAAGAAAATTGATTTTTTCTATTTTTTTTATAAAGAATATAAAAGAAAAACAAACATTTTTAGGAGAATTTTCGAGTCATTAAGCTGTCACAACTCAAATGACCGAAATATCGAGTTAACAAGCCGTCACGGATAAATTAACTCTTTATCTACAATAACAAAAGTTAAATAAAATATTTTGAAATAAAATTATTAGGAAAAAAAAACTTATAAATAAAACAAAATACATAAATAGCATAGAAATATTAGGAAAATTATTTACAAATAAATTAAGTGGTAAAAAGGTTAATTTTGAAAAAAAGAATTTTAGAATATTAAGCTGTCACAGCTAAAATATTCTAAAACATAAAGTTAACAAACCGTCGCGGTCAAATTAACTCTATTTTGAAAAAAACTTTGAATATCAATAAATCCTTGCCTAAAATATTCTGAAACATGAGGTTAACAAACCGTCTCGGTTCAATTAACCCCCTTTTTTTTAATACAATTCATCAATTAATTACGTATTTAAATTTTAATAAAATACTCAAATATTTATTTTGAATCCAAAATGGATAAAACTTCTCTTTTTAGGCAAAATTCTAATTTTAACAGGAACCTACAAAATTAATGCATAAAAACAAAATTAATTTGAGCAAAATATACATATAAATATATATATAATATAAAATAATTGAGATAAAAAGCAAAATTTATTTATAAACAGAAACACAATTAGTTTAAATAAAACATATAAAATATGAAACAATCAAACTAAAAAAACATAGAACAATTAAATTAAAAATCAAACCATAAACACCAAAATAAATTAAGCATAACACAAGAATATATAAAATAATTAAGTTGAACAAAGTAAAATTACACAATTTAGACAAAACACATAAAACAAAAAAATAATTAAACTAAAAATAATAAAAATAAATTCATAAACACAAATACACTACCAATTCGAGTAAAACACATGAGCATATAAAACAAATAAAAAAAAATTTAATTCAAGCAAAACACATAAACATAAAATAGTTAAACCAAATAGAAATAAAATTAATTCCTAGAGATAAACATGTAATTAAGCTGAACTTAATACAATTAAAAAAAGAGGGTCTTAATTACCTTCTCTTTTTTTTTTGAAATATGAAACACTAGCACTAAAACACTCACAAATATTAAATCACTCTTTTTTATTTGGTCTTTATAATTAAATTACTTTGAAACTAATACAAAAATAAATAAAAGAGAATACATAAAAAAGAAAAAAGAAAAAAAAACTTTGAATCAAATAAAACCCCTTAATTATTTTAGATCAAAAATAAATTCGAATCCAACAACTAAACCCAAGAATTAAAATAAAAGTAATCACTAACCCTACCAACACAATCCCAAACTCAAATTTAAAATCTAATTTAACAAAATAAAAAAAAACCTGATAAAATAATAATAATTAAAAATAAAAATAAAAATCACCTGTCTCTCTCTCTCACTCACGAGACACTCACACACACACTAAAACCCTTTCTCGTTCACATTCTCTCATGCACACACGTCTCTCTCTCTTTTCTTTTTCATTCAAACACAATTCTCTCTCTCTCTCTCTTCACATGCACACACGTCTCTCTCTCTCTTTTCTTGTTCACTCACGGAGACACACACTCACAACTCTCTCTTTCACATTATCACACACAAAACATACTTCTCTCTCCTCCTTTCTCATGGCACACACACAAACACATTAGAGCAAGAGCGAGACAGAGGGTGAGACTAAGAGAGAGATCGAGAAAGCAGAGGAAGAGGAAGATTGCGGTGACGACGCATGGCCAAAGGGAGGGAGGCCAGGGATCGGCGGCGCACAGTGCGAAGGCTAGGCGCGGCGGCTTTGGAAGACGGTGATGGTTACGTGGTGGAGGTGATGGGTTGAGGATGGAAGACCGCAGTTCGCGATGCTAGTGGTGGGTGGATCCAGGTTGTGTATGGGGTGAGGTTGCTGCAGTTGGGACAGTGGAAGTTGGTCACGGTTTGGTTGGAAGGCTAAGGGAGATGAGGTCGTGGCTTCAAAGGAAAGGGGGCTGTGAGAAGGGGTGGTCATGGTCCTCGTCGTTGTCGTCGTCGCCGGGCATGCGGTGGTGGTGGTCGGCGCTGGCAGCGAGGGTTGGAGCCACATCTAGGCTCACGGCGAAGAAGAGAGGGAAGCCGCCTTAGGAGAACGGCGGTGCAGCTGGGCATGGCTCGGGTCTTCGCGAGCGGCGGCCATGGTGGTTTGTGTTGTGGTGGCGGTGAAGTGGTATGAGGAGAGGAACCAAGGGTGGCTGTGATGGAAGGCTATGGGAGGTGAGGTTGAAGATGATGGTGAAGGTGATGATGATGGTATGGACGCCGCAGTTGAAGGGTGTATGGTGGCAGATCGGTGCGGTGGCTTTGGGTTGGTTTGCGGATCTGAGGTGGGGATAAGAGGTGGTGCTTTCGTGACGGTGGGCTTGGCGGAGGAGGTCATGATGATGGCCGATTTAGTGAAGACTTGTGGTGGTGATGGATGGCCGTGAAGTGTAGTTTACAGTGGGTGAAGGAGAAAATTCGGGCTTGGTGTTTGAGGGAGAATCAAGGGCGGTGGTGACGGTGGTTGGGCTGAGGATGATGGTGATAGTCATGGAGGGGCTGTGATGGTGACCGGCGATGGTGATGGGTTAAAGGGGGAGGATGATGACGGTGGTGTTGGAGGGGGTGATGGAAGAGGAAGAAGATGATGAAGGAAAAGGGAGGGGAGGCCGCGGCAGAGCAAAGAGGCCGCGGCCTCACTATTTTTTATTTTTATTTTTTAAAAAAATTGAAACTAGAAAGTACCTATACCACTGCTACTGCCTCTGATTTCTTTGTTCTTTGGATTGTATTACTGGACTGGTTATTCTTGATTTTTTTGCAGATTCTCCAATTGATGTTCTGATGTTTTCTTTTTTTGAAATTTTTCTCTGATGATGATTATTCCCCTGATGATCTGCCCCTCCATATCTATATTGTTCTCTTCGCATTTTGCCCATTCTGCCGAAAGAGGAACCAAAGATTCAAGAACACCATCATTGCATCCGTTTTTATTTTTTTATGCTTTTCCTTATCTCCATGGTTCACGGGCAAATTAGCTGGAAAGGACAAACGAGAGAGGAGCCCGAGAGGAGTCCGTGACTCCTCTAACAGCTTCTTTTTTTTTTTTATAGATAAAAGAAAAAGAAAACGGACCGAACGTACCTGAGCTGGGAACTTTTAGTATCAAGCTACAAGCAATAGGCCGAAATGAAATGGGCTTTCACCTTTTTATTTTTATTTTTATTTACAAACTGAATAACAAACTCAAAACAAGAAAAATTAACTAAAAAAAAGGCTGAAAGCAAAACACAAATGGACTAAATAAAATTGGATATCAAGTTAATACAAACAGCAAAATTTTCATTTTTTTCAAAAGAGATAATCAACGAAACTATAAGAAAATAAAATAAAAAGAAGTAAACTAGACGCAAATTTTGTTTAAAAGCTCGGACAAAATCAGGTGTTCACATTACCCGTTTTCCTTGGAAGGTGTATATGATTCATTAGCTGGTGATATGCATCTTATTGGCTGCAGAAAGATTTCAAAATTTGGAACCAGTGTTGAGCATGGCCTAGATTGTTTGGTGGAAGTTAAGGTTCAGCACCCATCTGAAACAATAAGATGGTTGAAAAATCCCTCAGTTGAAATGACCATCACTAGCCAAAGGAGTGAAGATGACCCGCTTCATTTTAAGCCTGTGTATCTTCAAACTTCGATGATTCCATGTGGTAAGCATCAACAAGATGTAGCCTTCAGGAAACTCTTTGAAGGGGTTCTAAGGTTTCTGATTCCGTTATGGAAGTTGAGATAATTTATAGCCAACTACTTTCCATGAATGCAACCAAAGAATGCACTCCTCATGTATCTCTTATCATGCTTTCTTTTTTTATACTTGGTTACGTTGCAGAGTTGATAAGAACCACTGAGATCCTTTTTGAATCCAAGGAATCTGCTTCTTTTAGAAAGTGGCCTTATGAATTAGATCATGAGTATCAACCCTTGATGGAAACACTTGAGTCCCTAACAAGGCTTCCAGTGTTGGCTACATTGCTGCTTAGTGCATGGCAGTATCTAAAGTTTTCACTAGCTAGAAGCAGGCCAAATGCTTATGGGCCTAACAAGCCAAAACGCCAACCTTAAGGGAAGAATGTACGTCAAAGGAATTTGAAGATCCAAAGTGGTTTTGGTCTTATTTATATGGGTTTCAGAATGATGGAACTTGTTCTCAAAAGGGGCCTGCACTTGATGGATGCTTTTGATCTACTTGGAGTCTTAATGAGAGATGTGCATACGCAGATAATCACGTGTCAAGATTTCTTCTTTGATTCCTCAAATCCATGAGAACTCATAGTGGACAACCAAAGTGAAGCCTTTGAGGAAGACATACTATTTTGGACTCACTTTGCTGAGGCTGATTATACACTTGTATGACTACATCAGAGATCCTGTTTTAGACCCGTTCTATGATAATGGTGCAATCAACCACGTGGGGTCAGATTTGTTTTCCATTTCTGTGATCATGGCAGCTCCAATCATTATGATTATACTTGCTTCAGTAGTCCACATTCAGCAAAGCTGGAACTATCTGAAACCAAGAAATTGTTGAAGTATATTTTTCTAAATTGTAACCTTGCGTCATTGAATTGACAATGTGTGGCGAGTTCCTTTGTTTCTTAAGTTTCTCAATGAGTGAGCAGTGAATATAAATGCTCATTGCTAGCCATTCTTTGTACCTTCTGAGGTTTGTGATATCTTTTACAAAATTTGCATGCTGGTGACAATATTTCTTCTTTGAAAACCTGATGATCTTAAGTGAAATCACTCTGAATAAAACAAATAAAATTGCTGAGATAATTTTTTTTTTTTTTTTAAAAAGGGAAATTGCTACTAAAAGCCTGAGCTTATCCCACACATGAACTAAATTATCTTGAGGTTTTGAGTTATTGCACTTCACTCCATTCATTTACAAATATGACACTCTACCTCATTTCTATTATTAAACTTATTTTTTAATTCATTAAACTGTTTTTTTTCTAAATATATATAAAATAAAAATTATAAAATAAATATAAAAATATATTATTTGATGAAATACTACAACTTCAAATTTTAGAAGCGTTATAATTTTAGAGTCTAAAAAATAAAATCATATTTTTAAATATTTTTTCGAAGTAAATTAGACTATTTTAACATTAACATTGAGTAGTATTTATAATTAAATCAATATTATTTCATACAATAAGTTAATTTTTAATAATTTTATATATTTTAAAAGCAAAATTTAATAATTTTATATCAAGGGTGTTTAGTGATTACCTTAGAGTTTAAAAAATAAAATCATATTTTTAAATTTTTCTTTTGAAGTGTGTAAAATTACTTTAATTACTTTAATAATATTGAATATAATCTAATTAAATGAATATTATTTTATACCATCAGTTATTATTTTAATATCAAATAGAATGTCACTTTTTAGTAAATTTTATTTATAATATTAAAGGTTCCAATATTCATAATCTAAAATTGCGTTAGCAATTTCGTAGCCCGAAATAAAAAATAAAAAAATTATAGAATCAATAACTTTTTCAAAAATAAATCACACAAATGAATTTTAATTGTACCAAAAGTGCAAAATATTTTCACTAGTTATTGTTAGAAGAGTAAATTTATTATTTTACTAAAATATGTATGCTAATTAGAACATTGACAGTAATAACTATTAAATAGACGTAGGCTAAAATTTTGATATTAAATATTAACTTATTATATAAAATATAATATTTATTTAATTATAAATCTTACTCAATATTATTATTAAAGAAGTATTATATACTTTGAAAGAAAAAGTTAAAATATAATTTTATTTTTTAAAATTTTGAAATTATTATCTTTTTAAAATTTGAAGGTGCAGTATTTCATCAAATAATAATTTTTTAAATTTATTTTATAATTTTTATTATATATATTGAGGAAAAGATAAGTTTAATGAATATAAAAATAATGAGATTAATAATAAAAAGGAAGTGGAGTGTCATATTTATAGAATAATTGAGTGAAGTGTAATAATTCAAAACCTCAAAGGTGTTTAGCAATATTTATCCCTTTTTTTTTCCTTTCTTTAAGTTACATATGTTTGGAAGTTTGAGGGCACAC
This sequence comes from Dalbergia cochinchinensis, assembly GCA_031216125.1. Classification (NCBI taxonomy): domain Eukaryota; kingdom Viridiplantae; phylum Streptophyta; class Magnoliopsida; order Fabales; family Fabaceae; genus Dalbergia; species Dalbergia cochinchinensis. Next base: position 11,197,694 of record CM062371.1, read on the forward strand.
AAAAATTTTGAATATGGTCATCGTTTTCCGATCTTGACAGTATAGGAGAATTCTCCCATAAAAGAGTAATGATAATATGTGAATCTGAAGAACTTGTGATTTTTATTTTATTTTTTTTAATTTTTTGTTCCAATAACCTGTTGATATGGAAGTGGCAATGACGCCATAATTATATTTTTGGGCCATGCCATGACGGATTTCAATGGCCACGTGCTCTTATTGTTCTTTATGATGACCAAAACAAAATTTGGCTTGCATCTTGGATCTATTTTGTAAATTAATATGGGCTTTTGAAGGGTGCAAAATGGGTCTCTGGGTGTGGTTTTGGTTACCGGAATTATGATTTTGGGTTGTTCACAAAATGGGCTGAATATGGAGGTCATAATTAAGCCCTCTTCTCTCTTAGGTGTTGAAACAAAAACCAGCTTTTTCTGTGGCCAATAGAACGTATCCAAGGGCAGGGTAGTTCCGTTAAGCACCGGTCCTTCTTCCGTAATCCAGGAGGAAGTATTTTCTTACTCCATAAACTGTTTATACCACAAAACTCTTCCTCCGAACCAAATCAGAACTTTTCTTATAAACCTCTATTCCAAGGTTGTTTTGTGAAAAATGTGGTGACATGGAATTTGGTTTTATCTATTTGTGTGCGATTTGAGAAAATACTTGACATGTGCCACCTGATGAGAGGGAAAAAAAAAAAACTTAAAAGGTTCAACCGGGTGATGGCTAATTGCCTTAGTACATGAAATTTAGAACAAGGTATAGAGAGACATATATAGATCTTCAGAGAATCTTCCATCTTCAAATTTATCTCGAAAAATGGCATGCTAAGATGCAGTTTTATGGCCAACAATCATCATTACGTTTACCTGGAAGCGAAGGTGATCTAGCTACACTGGAAGGAAGGATATTTAATTTGCTTGCAGAAAAAGACTATCCATTTAAAGCATTGGTTTTCGGGAGTGACTCTAAACAAATATTCGGTAGATTCAAAACCATGCAGGTCTAGGTCTTTTATAACGTGCACAATTATTATTTTCCAATCTCGCCTCGATGACTTTTCCTAGTCACTCCCTGTTTAAGTTTTCTTATCATGTGTAAAGGACCCAACTCCTTTTTTTTGCTTTTAATATCTTCATGTTTGTTTCATAGAGCTAGGAATAACACAGTTCCTCGCTCTTCCACCTATGGATCATTAGAGTATGGTTGATGTAATGTTGAGATATTTAACCTAAGATGTTTCCAATCAAATTGACTGGCACTGCATTTCTATATGTAGCTTCCATCCGCACGAAATTCTATGCGAGCATGATAGATGAGCATTTTCATGTAGAAACTTTGGTCATTTGATTGAAAAGAGTTAGATGCGCAACCAAGTGCCGTAGATCCCAAGGCTAAGTATTACTAGTTTAGTCGTGAAATATATCCCTTGATGGTGGAACACTATATCAAAAATGGAATCCTTTGGTGGTAGTACTCCTTAATTTGGTATGTGACATCCAAGCATCATTGCAAACTTACGTTGAGGCTAGCTTGTGACATGTCCCAATCTTTGAATAAAGTAATCTTCCTTTCTCTATTTTTTTTTTCTCATGTTATTAAAAAAAAAAAGTTGAAATTTTTGTTCAGTGACCGCCAGGTCCACCAATAATTTGAGCGAGCAGGTTGTTTCATGTGCAAGCAGAAAGACCACAGGCTGGCAGTCATGGCTCAACATCTTTTAATTACAATTCTACATGGTGTTTGAAAATCTTTAATAAGATGAAATTAAATTGAATTCCATCAAGAATTAAATTGAATTCTTATATTTGAAATGAATCAGTAAATTAATTATTTTTACTATTTTATCCTTTATTAATATGTTACATAACATTATATTCAAGTAAGGTTATTTTGGTATTTTCATTTGTTGGAATTTAATTCTCATACCAAATCACACCTATTTGGGTCTGATTTCAATTCCTTCATTTTATTGGATTTCAATTCTCATGGAAAATCAATTCCTTCACTTAAGTTGCTTTTAAAGCATGTAATTCAATTCAATTCCTTAATATAATTAAATTTCAAGGTTTTCAAAAGCACTTTAAATTTCTTGATTGAGACGATTGATGTTGTGACTAAAAGCTAGCTATCTAATTCAGAGAAGGATTCTGTATGGGAATGATTGGCACTTGTTCTTGGCATTGAACTTCAGCAGAGGTCCTGAGGACACACGCACACACTGATAGACACTTCATTGTATGGGGGCCCAATAATGCTTCTATGGTTGTTAAGATGTTACTATATAAAATAAATATCAATCACGTTTTTGTGATAATGATCGTAATGACTAGAGCAGATATAGATACCTTTGTAAGGAGTTCTCTTTTCCTATACTTCGTAATATAATTCAAACTTTGGGGATGATTAGTGGTTTGAAATTTTTTTTTCTTAATATTATTTTTATTTAAACTACCAATATATATTTAGAGTCATGTGTATTCTATATATATATATATATATATATATTTCTATTACTGATTTAAATTTGCTATAGTAAGGACCTTTTCAACCCCAATAGGCAAAGCTGAAACCATTATTATTGTATTTGTTGCTCAAACATGAACTTGGACGGCAAGCTAAGGAAGCTACTCTTCCAATTGTAGTTTTGATGATGCCTTCAACCCTTCTTTTTCCCTACAAGGCAGCAGATGAGCGTGAATGGCGATCAATGGGGAGTAATTTATTCTGATTTCTGCCCTTGCGTGAGGATCACTCCTCACCCGTCATATATAGTTAGCCTTTTTTCTCTTATAAAGCTAAAGGAAGATTTGAAAGTATTTTATTGGCTGAATTATTACTCTTTAGTTCTCAATTTCATTTTGGCTTTTCTTTTTATTTTTTAGGATGCGCCAATTTAATTAAAATCTTAAAATTTACATTCACTGAAAACTGAAACGTATCTTTTCAAAACATAAGGGAAGTATAATGTCAGGATTTTAAAGCAATGTGTACTCATTGTCTTGGACAAAAGTTCATAGAATATCCTCAACTGTCAAATCTTAATTTATTAAAAATTAATGACTTATTAGTCAAATTCCAAGGGCATTGCACAAAACCCTTAACTCACAACTGTTAAAAAAAAAAAAACCAACTAAAGAGAAAGAAAAAGGTTTGTTCTCGTTCACACTTTCTCATCCTAAAGGCAAAATGAACCCTACAAGTTCTAAGAGTACATTTTGACTGTGAAACACACTAAGTGATTAGAAATTAAGAGATTACTTGAACCGGCTTTACGTTGAAAATAAGTTGAGAGATTAGGCTACACTAAAGTGAGATTTTTTGTTAAGTTAAAAAAAAAAGATTTGTTACAATGTAATAAAGTCGGAGATTATCTAGGAAAAGATAATTCCACGATTCAAATTTCGCCCTTCCTATGTTTGCTTTCTTGTAAGATGAGACAGGAGGTAGAGTCCCTTTAGGCACTCCACTAAGAATATCAGTAGGACCTCTAGGTGTTAGTCAATATAAGGCTATAAATGAATACCCATTCACTTTTGAGTTTCCCTTAAATAGAAGATCGAAATGTTCGTTATCACGTTCCCCATATTTCGAGACACACTTAGTGGGCTTGGACGTAACTCGTGCTTGTGAGAACGTGGAGTACGTGGATTCGAGCGTGCCAAAGTCGGATCATGATCTTGCGCCAAGCGAGGTCGGAGGGCGGTAAACATGCTCGGTGCGCTTTTCCCTCCAACTTGTGGTTTCGGGTCCTTGGCCTCTTTTCAACCATTATCTCTTTCGCCAATTACTTTGACTTCTCCCTTTGGGCTTATCTTATAAGTGATTGGGTTGCTTATTGGGCTATACAGATAGTCCGTAACAACGTTATTTGTCTTTAGATTAATAAATTGTATTGTGTAAATCATACTAAATAATCTAAGGATTGATAATCGTTCACTTTTTTATCTTGCAAAGAATCTCAGTCTAAAGGATGCTAATATGAAAGTTGGCAACTACTCTTTTTACCTGGTCTTAATGGACTTAAGTCAGTAACTGAAACACACGGTAATCGTTGGTTACATATAAGTCGATTATGTGTCTAACGACTGTTCAAAAGGAAAAAATAAAACGGAATCATTTCTCTTAAACAAGTAAATCAACACCAATTATGCATCCAATGCTGCGATAGCAAAGTCCCATAACCCAACCGTACCAAATGGCTTTTCCTTAAACTGGAATCTAAATTCTCGAGGCAGACTGGCAGAAGCAGAGCGTATTACTTTATGATAATGGACATAAGCACTTTTTCTTGTATGGACCGCAAAATAATAACATATGTCAATATGCTGCTTTTTTGCATTACCTTTTTCAACGTCGCTAATCATTTTTGTAAATGTACCATTCCTAAGCTGTCACACTATACCAGGATAAGCCATTTGGCATGTTTCTTTTCCTCTACCTTTTATCACATCTTAATCCACCACCAAGACTAGTTAATAAGCTTTATTTGATGATACGTTTAATGCATTTTTGAAATGACATAAACTAGTATAAACAATATATCCGTAATACTTTCGAAAAATTTCATATTACATTCATTGTATACGTTCTTCTCTCTCTGTTTTCTTTTTTTTCCTCCGCTTTCGTAATAGAATGATTTTTTGGTCATTTAGATTCTAATCTCGTATCCTATATCAGCTGCCCATATATGATTCATCTCATCAAAGCTTTGCTTTACAAATAGCATTCTGTTGCTTCGCTTTGTGGAGACACAGTATTGTACTCTACGCTCGGTATGATGTCATGCTAATTACTATGAAAGTAT